>OZ020621.1:8187618-9405387 GCA_963971575.1 Liopterus haemorrhoidalis | reverse complement strand
CTGTCAGTAACCGCGACGTGGGAAAGGATTAATTCCAATAAATTCGGCACTTGGAATTTTCTACCACCGATTCTATGTCAGAAGAGACGTACGGTATAACCGGTATTTGGTTAATACCATAGGCATCTCTAAGATGGTAGTAGAGTACGCGGAGAGCAGCATTATATCGAGACACGCAGCTCGACGCTGCAAGAGATGGACAAGCAGACAGAATGTGCATAATCGTTTCAGGATGGTGGTGGCACAACCTACAGGGTGTGGACTCCGCTATTTGGAATATGCGGACCCTGTACGCCCAAGTATTTATAACACCTCCTGACACGCAAACACAAAACCTTCTGTTTCCGATCCAAACCAGCAAGACTTAAGAAACGAGAACGTGAGTTCGGTGGACAACTCTAGACTTTTAATATGTTTGAAGAACACAGAGTGCATACTTTTACTCATGTGTTCTTTTATCAACATGTCTATCTCCGCTCGTTTCACCGAACTGGTAACTCTGTTGTACTCTTCCCGAGAGAGTTGTACTCTAACGTTTTCTCTGACGGGACTCAAGTTTGCCAGGTTAAATCTCGTTGCTGCTCTTCGCGCTGCCTGGTAAAGAAGTTCTTTGCCACTAAATTCGTGCTCACTAACGAACTATAATAGTGGTTCCTGACTTCTGAGGATACTGTTAGCAGTAACCAAGACGAGTCGATCGTGCAAACACTCCAGATTTAGTAATCCCCGACCCCTGTTTTGACGAGGGAGGTAAATGCGCTGCACAGAAGATTTCGGGTGAAGACTTCGGAAGAAATATTATTATTAATCCTTTAAATACAGGACTGCATGTAGGATATGTCAGTACATGAGTTTACAATTTTACACAGATCTTGATCAGTAATACAAGTTATGCAATTAATAAAACAACAAAATCATATATTAAATTACCCAAAATTAATGTTCCCCATTGGCATGACAACACCAGTCCATACAAATTTTCAAAAATTCATTCATTGAGTATACACAATGCTCTATAAGAAATACCTTCTTCCTCTTAAATACAGCAAACTGCGTTTCATTTCTGACATGAAATGGCAGTGAATTAAATAATTTAATACCAACAGTTTTTGGTGATTTTTTTGTCAGTTCCAGCATGTTTGCTGGAGTTCTGAAACAATCTTTTCCTCTGGTGTTATATGAATGCTGGTTCAAATGGCGAGCAAAGTATATTTGATTTTTAAATACATAGACCAGCAACTCATTATTAATATTATTAATATTATTACTATATTTGTAGGACTTAAAAAGAAAATAAAATATTTTTAAAATTTTTACTCCACACCTACAATTTTTCGCGGTACACAGTTGAGCAGACACTGCTCTGTACCGAATATTTATTATTCAAATAAACACTTTTACATCGCATTGCTATATGCGTAATTGTTATTAAGTCAAAGTAGAAAAATTTCTCCCACATTTCACTCGTTAAAAAGTTCCAAATCTTGAAAGTAAACATTCTCAACAATTGTATGCATTCCTTATTTAAATTTAATTAATTCCTGGCTGTGTTTCTTTCCAACAAAACTGTATATGGTAATTATTTTAATTTATGTTTACTCGGCCTTGAATTAATCCTCGACATAGATGCATCTTTATATTTTATATTAAAAACTCTTGCGTGTAATACAACTTTTATATCTTTAGATAACATTTTATAGCTTTATTTTCGCTAAAATTTGCAATTATAGTCTGTCTATTTTGTTTAGTCTAGTAACTTTTAACGATTTAATGTGGGTTTTCACTAGAGAGGGAGGTATTGTAGAGTGCCAATTTTGAATTTTCGAGATTTATACAGATAAGCGCGGATTTGGGTTTTTTGTAATACTTTTTTCCAAGCTTGAAATTTCATACAGTTTCATACAATTTATTTTTTAATGCAACATGTACTATGTCATTACCATGGATACAGTTTTTGACAGCAATATAAATCGTGTTCATTTTCATTTGCAATATAGAAAAAACCATATTTACTAGCAAACTCAAAATATTTTATTAAAAATACAAATAAAAAATAAAAATAAACAAATAAATAACTAATAAAAACTTATAATAAATGTTCAAAAGTTTCTGCGTTTACTTGCATACAAAATGTTAAGCGATCATAAAAATGATTCAAAACATTCAGCAATTGCTCTTGAGGTATATTGTTGGATGCTTGAACAATTTCTGATGCTGTCTTGCAGTTCAGCAACATCCCTAAGTTCTCCATTATATACTTTGGCCTTTAAATATCCCCAATAACAAAAATCATTGGGTGCCAAATCCGGAGTTCTCGCTGGCCAATTCATCGACCCTCCTCTTCCAATCTAGCTATTCGGAAAAGTTCTATGTTAATATTCTTTAACTATTCTAGAATAATAGACTTGTGCGCCATTATGTTGAAACCATACTTGTCCATTAATATTCAGGTTTCGCAACGCAGGTAATATTTGGTTTTGCAAAAGGGCTAGATATTTGGCGACATTAAGGTTACCGTCAATAAAACAGGCCCTATAATATTGGTTCCTATTATCCCTGCCCAAACATTTAATTTTTGCGGCCTTTGTGTTCGGGATGAATAAAACAAATGTAAATTTTCTCGACTCCAGTACCTAAAATTTTGTTTGTGCACTTCACCATTTAGAGTAAACGTTGCTTCGTCAGTAAATAAAATTCTTTGAAGCATTGTTGGGTGGAAATTAATTTTTTCAAACATTTCAAAACAAAAATCCATACGTACTGCTGCGTCCCTTTCTAACAATTCTAGATGATTTTGAAATTTGTATGATTGAAACTTTTCTTTTTTTTTAAGAAGTTAAAAACATATCCAATACTGACACCAACAGTTTGTGCAATTGATCTTAAAGTATTTTAATTGTTTTCTTCCACTTGTAATAATATTTCCAACTGCTTCGTTCTGTAAGCACGTGGGATGTTGTTCTTTTTTTATTATGTTTTGACTTTAAACATCCTTCGCGATGAAATTTATTAACCAGTCTTGAAATTGAGGGATTGGGTATTGGCCGATCTGGATAAGTTGCACTAAATACAGCAGAAACTTCTCTTAAACTCATTTGGGAGTTATACCAAGTTACCATAATTATTTTTTCTTTATCTGTATACATGTTGATTAATTTTTAAATCAGCAATGAGCAAAAGTATACACACTAATTGTCTATGTTGCAAATGAAAATGAACACGATTTATATTGCTGTCAAAAACTGTATCCATGGTAATGACATAGTACATGTTGCATTAAAAAATAAATTCACTATATATTACCTACTGACGTTCGCTATACGTTATACACTTATTTAAAAAAAATTAAATAATTTACAGAAGTAAAGGGATAGTAATTCTTGAATAATAAATACACCAGAAAAATAAAAGAATTACGACGGTCAACAGAAATTTTGAGTCTGGGTTCTGCATATCTGATTTTTATTTCTTCCACATTATTAATTAAAGAAAAAATAGTTTTACCCGAAAAAGTTTGCTTTTGTAGCTATCAGAATGGAATTACGGATTTTAATAAAATTTCTCTTTTTTCAGGCCTTTATTGTATGTAAAAATAATACAAACTTTTGTTATGAATTTGAATCAGTTTTATTTACAAGAAAACCATTCGAAATAAACAACTACTGTAACAGAATATATAAAAAAGTTTAGAAATGATTATTTTTGGTATTTCTTCTGTGATTGTATGGACTTTCTCGTATTAGCCCCCAAATATAGTCCCCCATCATACTCTCATTGTATTGCGTCTGATAACGACGTTCAAAGTCCATCACGTCTTGATGAAAACGTTCACCTTGTTCTTCCGAATAGGCTTCCATGTTCTCTTTAAATTGGTCCAAGTACGCATGTAACATATGCACTTTAAGGGACATTCTGCAACCCATGAGTTTAAAGTTATCAAGCATAGTTGCAATAAGCTCTTTGTAATTGTCTGCTGTTTTGTTTTCGAGAAAACCATGAACCACTGCTTTCAGGCTTTCCTTTCATGAGTATTGGTATCTGTGAAAATTCGTAACTGGCCATTATTTTCTTTATTTGTGGTCCGACAAAAATAAAAGTAGCAAGGATATTTAGTACAACCGGCTATGCAAGACGGTCGGTAACTCATGCATTCCTTCTGACTGGCGTCTTTCCATAGACAGTTCTACAAAAAGTTAAAAAAAAAGCTCAAAGAAAATTACGAAAGTGTGAAAATGGTGCTTGAGAGTTTAAAGTGATAGGGGATTTTAAGATGGTTGGATTTCTGATGGGATGCATTCCCATCAGAAATCCAACCATTCTCTTGTTTTGATAAATTCGCCGCAAATATAGTAGAATGAGTCTACCTCGTGTTTACAACTTTTTGACGCCATCTTTTGATCTGCCGCCACACAAAATGCGTTGTATCACTGCAATGCACATGCGCATACCGACTATGAACCAAGTAAGTGAAATGCCACTTGCTTTCCACCCGCTCGTCCCCACCCTTACTTAATATAACGCGCTTCTCCTTATATGGTCATAAAAATAAATAAATATATATTGATCGTTGTAAAATGTACAAAAGCAAAGTTTTTCAAAAATAAACGAAGGTTTTAGTTATTTTTCGATATAAAGAATCAGAAAATAGTCATTAAAATAAAGACTCAAAAATAAAAAAAGATATTTTTTGGTTGACCTGTGTTATTCTACTTATTTTACCCATATAAATCTTTTGGCGTATATAAACCGTTTTGGCACTACCTGCTCAGATCCGAGTTACTCTTTCACTTTTAATGTACACTATTGTGGCCCGTTTTTTCCTACAGTCAGGAAGTAAATTTATTAATTTGTTCCACTCCAATTTAGTAAAATTAGATAACAAGTTTTCATGATATTTCTAAATACACATAACGAAATGTCAAATTCTTGTACCTATATCTGATTGAACTGAATCTCATTTGAATATTTTCTGATTTGAAATTGAATTAATTTGATAACTTGTAATATATTGAAATTAATATTATTTAACATGCATAAGTGAACGTAACATGTGGCTAAAGCGGTTTTTCTTTTACAGATTTTGTGATTTTTGATATTTGGTGTCAGGTGTAAGGATACAACGGTAAGAATTATTTTTAATTTTTGAATTTTTTGTAGTTACTTACTTCTGAAACAATTCTACCTTGCGGTGTAAGATTGAATAATATATTTTTTATGTATTTTTTTTTATGTATGGCGCATACTCCGCATACCCAGACGCATGATACTGCTATTTAATATCAATAAGTAAGAATTAATACGTAAAATATTTGAAGGACACTTCTAAATAATGTTAATAAAAAACGAAGTACTTTGACAACAGGATCTGTAAAGTTTAATATTTGTTTTGCATTAAAGATGCACGATGAGCAAGATATGTCAAGCCTGGTTCTGGTAAATATTTACGTACCGTTATATGTACATTGAGTTCTCTTGGCTTACTTCGTTTAACACCTTAAATATTTTCACGTTTCTTTTCTGGCACTGAAAGTTACTTTTTAGACATACTTAGATGATTTATACGGGGCATCACTGTATGTGATGTGTTTACTAAGTTGTTAACACTGTTGACCAAAATATTATTCGTTGTTTACAACCAATATTTAAATCTAATATCTTCTTTTTTTTAAGTACCTATCGGATATTGGCTATCGTATTGTCAATTTTAATTTTGTTTACAACAGCCCAGACAGAGCCGCAGTAAGGAAAACTTGCGCTAGGGGCAAAACTGTGTTTTGGCGCCCTTGGCAAAAAAAAGGTGGTCCTCACTTCCGAAAACCCAAGTGATGACCAAAAAAAAAGGTCCTCACCTCCCAAAATCCAAGTGATGAGCAAAAAAAAAGGTCCACACCTCCCAAAATCCAAGTGATGAGCAAAAAAAAGGGCCTCACCTTCGCAATGTGGCGCCCCTTAGTCAAGCTCGTCGGCGCCCTTTTCCTTAGTGCGCTAGGGGCCGTTGCTACCTCCGCCCCCCCCCCTTACTGCGGCTCTGAGCCCAGAAGGGAATAATGAAAATTATACAGATCGTTAGTCAGTCATACAAGCAATACAATACAAAGTACAAATACATGTTAATATGGAGCAAAATAAATGGCAATAATTATTAGGGTAGTACAATAATATATGGTGTTAATATATGGACATAAATAAATTTAACATTAAAAAATTCGTCAGTCGAGTAGAATGGGTTTCTAATTAAAAATTCTTTTACAGTTTTCTTGAAATTCAGAAAACGCAGGACTTTATATTTCTCTGGCAGAATATTGAAATTTTTTTTGCTGTAATAATTAGGGGCATTGCGTGATTTAGTTAAACGTAAAAAGTTTGGATATATATGGTCTTTATTTCTAGTAGCATACTAGTGCATTCTGTCGTCAGTTGGCCATGTATTTCTATTTTTATAAGCATACAATACACACTGATAAATATAGAGGGAAGATAGTCATTATTTCTAATTTTTTAAATGCATTCTTACAGTCAGCTCTATAGTTAATTTTTGCTAAAATTCGAATAGCACATCGTTGAAGGGAAACAATTCTATTAGCTGAAGCAGAATGTCCCCAAGCTAGAAGAGCATAAGAAATATGTGACTGAAATAGGGCATAATATGATATTAACATTATTTCTTTTGAGACAGTATTGACCAGATTGCGAAAAAGAAATATAGTTTTGCAGATTTTTTTGGCAAGAATCTCTACGTGCTGATCCCACTTAAGATAGGCTGACCAGATTTTTTTTACAGAAAACGAGTATACTAAAAAAAAAAGTCACACTCCAAAAATACAAAAAAAAGAGGTCCTCAGTCAAAAATATTAGTAACGAGCAAAAAAAAAAAGGTCTTCACTCCCAAAATACAAGTGATGAACAAAAAAAAAGGTCCTCACTCCTAAAATCGACATAAAGATCAAAAAAAGGTCCGCACTTCCGAAATAGAAGTGATAAAAACAAGTAACCAGCAAAAAAGAGTATATTCAGGTTTTTTTTTTTATAAAAAGTAAGAGTATAGAAAATATTACTCAAAAAAGAGTATAATACTCTAAAAAAGAGT
This sequence comes from Liopterus haemorrhoidalis, assembly GCA_963971575.1. NCBI lineage: Eukaryota > Metazoa > Arthropoda > Insecta > Coleoptera > Dytiscidae > Liopterus > Liopterus haemorrhoidalis. The sequence continues at coordinate 9,398,300 of OZ020621.1, read as the reverse complement.
ACGTCTGATCACCCTAATACAAAAGAAGAAAAGTCTTCTAGAATATAGATTAAGTAAAAGGGTGTAAACTAAATAGCTAGTTAAGTAAAATTAATATAAGAAAACGGAACTTAATATATTTTTAATTACCATCTCCACATGACCTAATGCAAATTCCTTTAGGTGAAAATACTGGAATCAAATTATGTTATCGAATCTTTTTATTAACGCCATTAAAAGTTCCACCGTGAATCGGGAACATCATGAACAAACACTGGTCGTTTGTGAAAAACAAGTCCTACAAAGTTCATAAAATACGTTGGCTTATAATTAATTATATAAACATCATTCGTTATTGTTGGTTTAAAGCTTTATTTGGTTACTTTTGGTATGCTCCCTAGAATCTCTTCGAAGAGTGTTGAAATTCTGAAAAATATGCGTATAATTCATTCATATACCATATAAGAGCGACATGATAGTTTTAGATGTTTTTTAGTCTAGGCATTATCTATTTCCTCATTCATATCTTGTCGTATTCATATGGTATGCATCACCCGGACGTTGGTGATGCATATCGTGGTTAACTTGCATAATAACAAATATTACTAAATTAATTTAAGAAACAACATTAAAGAAATGATTAACAAATTTTCCCAGACCACATAAATTTGAAGAATAAAAAACCACATTTCGCCATAAGTTTCATAACGCAACCTAAACCAGATTAAACAAACGTCTGTAAAGCATATATGCGATTTCTCACAGACAAATATTTAAATCAAACATTCGTTTATTTTGAAACCCAGAAGTCTCTCACTTTTAAGAGCAATTGAATGTAAGTTGTTAACATCATTCTTATTCTTAAAAATAGACAATAAGTTTTATTGTCTTTGTTGAAAGACAATAGGACTTGCATTTGTGACTAGAAATTTTATTAAATCACGCAAGAAAAATATTAAATGTTTATGTTCGTGAAATTTAATGTTTTGAGTTAGGATGCATTTTGTGTGGTCTCGACACGAACTAGAGTTGTTTAAAATTTATTTAGAAAGGAGAGTATTTTATAGGGTAGGCATAGCCAAAAACGGTCCGAAGTTGCATATACAGTGGGTGGCCAAATTATTAGGGACAGTGCAGATCTGTAATTTTCAAATGAATTTAATGAGAAAATAAGTGGCTTTGGGTCTCGTATTTATTTTTATTCATTAGAGTGCTTTATTTAGAATATACAACGACATAATTGCTTTTTCATAATCATTTATTTTTGTATGAAAAGTGTTAATTTAACAAATTAAATAAAATCTGAATATTTTGTAATGCCACCCTTTGCTGCGATTGCGGCTTCCAGGCGTTTGGACATGCTTTCTATGCAGACTTTTGCGTTGTGTCGGAGATTGGGGTTGTGATGCCCCCCTCTGATAAGGGTTTCTATAAATTGCCGCTTGGTGGTGATGATTTCTTTGGCGATCTCCCGCTTTTTAAAATAATAATGATACCAGCAACAAGAACATAGAAGAAAAATGATTTAAAAACAATTCATTTTCTCACAAAATGCATTTAAACTTGAAAATTAGAGGGGGGGGGGTGCTGTCCCTAATAATTTGGCCACCTACTGTATGTGGCCCACGTAGCTATTTTTTTAAGGGTTATGTCAATATGACCAAATAACCCTTATCATGTAATTCATGTGTCTGTCTGTCTGTCTGTCTGTCTAACTGTTCGGCAGAAATTGTGGGCATATAACTGGACCTACCAGTGGCGCAGCTAGGATTTTGTCTTGGGGAGGGCCGAATGAATTTTCGAGAGCACGCGGGCTGCATACGGCCCTCAACCTAATTTTTGTGGCCCCTGAAGCGTGAATGAAAAACACTTATTTAGGGGAAATATATATATATATATATATATATATTTTTAAATTCATTTATTTATGGGTGCTTCAATAGCTAAGATTATTAGCACTCCATCCTATAGATATACATGCTACTTGTTACAAATTACAATATATTTAAAATATAAAATATGCTCTCTTCCTCTTTTCTGTTTATAAAAAAAATTCTAGAAACCCTTCGGGATATTTAAAGTTCCGTCACTGCTTATCATTTTGTATGAAAAATAGATCGCGACCCAAATCAGTTCAGCACCCCTGCTGTTGGATATTGATGTTTATATAAAATAATAATTCAATTATTTGTTGATAAAAAAAGTAATTGTTAATCCATGTCTCAAAAACTTTCACTTGATATCCCTCAAAATTTTATAAACTTTTTTTATACGATAAATACATATTTGTTTATATTTTTCGCGGGATATATTTTTGAAGTCTCAATATTTCTTGTACTTATGTTCAGTTTTCTAAATCAGCCGCTTAGCCACAATTTGTACCGAACGAACAGACTCATGTGACGGAATAAAGATTTCTTGATTATACCTACGAAAACCTAAAAATAACGTAAATATGCATTTTCTGTTAATTTCAACACTAATCATAATAATATAGCTTATATCTTGTAAAATGCATAAGTTATTTTGCTGAACTATTATGTTAAATTTGTTAAATTTTCATTGGACCTTAGAGGGGGCATGCGCCCCCATTGCCCCCTGCTGAATAAGCCACTGTTGTTCATTACAACTTATATCAGTCCTTTTTGTGTGTAAAACATTATAATTTCAAAAATAACTAAGAAAATATTGATATCCACATTTATCTACAAAATAAAACCAAATACCGATTTTTAGAGCGCGATTGTCTCCAAAACTAATCTTTTTATTATATTTCTATTATTTCTACTCTATTTCACGTTTGAGGTGTCATTTTAAAATTACATTCTGAAGGTTGTACCGAAGTCAGATTTCTTATTTTATTTAGTTGTTTAAAACAGTTTTATCATTTGACTGGGCGAATCTTTTAGTCGATGTGTCAGGGAGGAAAAAGGATCGTTGGAGCATATTTGGAAAGTGATGTATTTTCACTTCAACAATAAATATGTCACTTTATCAAAAGTAGGCAATCTTAAAAAAAAATTATTTATACGAAAAAAAGCCAATATTGTTTACAACCAAGTAATTTAAAAATTAATTACTGTTATGGTTAACAAATTTTATCTTCAAATCCCCGAGCTGCGCCGTGTAATCTGCTAGTATTGTATAAAAATTGTGCCAATTCTGTTAGCCCTGGAAGGGGGGGGGGCGAGAACAGTTTTGGAACCAATTTTGCTGCTACTCGCCTCATGCCCAAGACAAAATAATTTTTTTTTCGCATGAACCATACAATAAACCAACTTCTTCAGCAACCTCTCTTAGCAATCTCGTATATATTAGCATATACTTATAAAAAATACATATTTTTCTCCAAAATTGTAAATATTTAAAGGAGGCCTTTATCCAGCAGTGGATTCGAATGATTAAAGGATGACTCATTAAGCAAAATATTCAAAAAGAGAAAATGTAATAACAGTTCTTTTAAAAGCTACTACTATTTAACAAAACTATAATTTGAATTCTTCAGTTAATAGTACATTTTATTAGATGAGCATGCGCAAATCGTCTTCAACTTTTCCTCAAGAACAGAGTGTTTGTGAATGCTTGTCTGCCCGAGATGTTATCTGTTTTCCGCATGTCCGTTACACCGGGATATACAAACTTTCACTCGGTTGTACACACCACACACCGGTACATTGTTACGATGACGTTGAATCATTTCGCAAGGTTATCCCGAGGATAAAACGTTTCGATGATTTTCTATTTACATATTTTATAATGAAGAGGGAAAAGTTCTAAGTTATTTATTGATTTACTCGGTATGTTTGTTAACTGTTGAAACTGAAAGTTGGTAGTTAATTAAATTTGCCGTAAAAAGGTTAGGTTTGTAGTCTCTCATTAAACCTGTACACAAAGCCGTAACTAGGTAGATATAACAAGTGTACACTAGGCGCAGAAAGAAAGGGGCCCGAAAATTTTTCAATGAAGCCCGAGTCAAACTGTGGATTACTTTTTTTTTAACTTCTTTTGCAACCTTTCACAGGGTTTGAGAAAATATAGGTACGGCACTTTCTGTACTCTGGTGTGCTATAAGGGTTGCTTTAAAAATCTGAAACAATGCAGAGAATAATATGATTTGAGACAATTTGAGAGCTTCATACATTTATCTCTCATAGCATAGACCAGCGTTAGCGAACCTTTTCCACAGCCGTGTTAAAATTCTGTAGATTCAAACCGCGGGTCAAATATAGTAGGTGTACCTTAAAGTTTTTTCGTTTTTATTATTAGTGCAGTATGCGAACTAGTCATGACTCATTCGCTGAATTAAACAGACGTCTTTTGCGTTTTGATTAAACTCTATAATCTTAAGTACCTAATTATTGTTTTCGTTTCATTTTAAATCCTTGCATTTTAAAATGGCCGAAGAATTTTCATCATAACATTTTTTATGCTGTTTACTGTTGTATGAGTACCATAAAAGAAAATCTGCTACAGTTGTTACATAAAACATTTGCACTGTTTATGGTGATAAACTAAGTGTACGCCCATGTCAACAGTGGTTTAAAAATTTAAATCAGGAAATTTATGTTTGGATGATGAACTTCGATCTGAATGGCCCTATAAAGGATGTTTATGGTGATAAACTAAGTGTACGCACATATCAACAGTGGTTTAAAAAATCAGGAAATTATGCTTGGATGATAAACTTCGATCTGGAAGGCCCTATAAAGGAATAATTTATTATGAGATGTTAAAACTGGGGCAAAGTGTTAATTCTGATCTCTACTGTGAAAAATTGGATCGACTGAATTAGAACTTGGCCAGAAATCGGCCAGATATTGTGAATAGAAGAAGAGTTATTCTTGAAGGCGACAATGCCTGACCTCATTCATCAAAAAAAGACACGTGAAAAATTTCCGAGCTTGATTGGAAGGTTCTAACACACCCACCCTACTCATCAGACATTTCACCCTCCGACTATCACTTATTTTGGTCACTGGAACACTTTTTAAGAAACAAGACACTTAGAGATATGAACCATGTTAAAATGAGCCTTGAACAATTTTTTCCTTAAAAAAATCAGGAATTTTATAAATCGGGAATATTGTCTCTTCCTGATAAATGGTAGAGTGTTATAAATCACAGTGGTAATTATTTTACTCAATAAAATACATTTTTTCTTTCGATTTGTTTCTATTTTAATAATACCAAATAAACGAAAAAACTTTCATATACACCTAATATAATGCGTAAATAAAAATCGGCTGCTTTAGGGTGTAGATATGTAAATATAATCCCCTGCTAATCACGTTAACTCTACCTAAACTAGCGGCTTTGTGTTGGAGGAATCTAATACAGGCATATAGCAGTCAATAGTTGAATTCCATCTCGCTATTATTATCATATTTGTCAAATTCCGTACCCTCTCTCGTGAATGCACTCGCTTAGACCCACCCTTAGTTATCTTAGAATCTTCAGAACTACAAAGATCTTCATTTGTATGAGTCATTTAAAAACGTCAAAAGGGTCTGTCAAAACTGTGTGACCCGCGGGTCATAGGTTCGCTATCACTGGCATAGCCTCAGTTGTCCTCTTCTCCTGCTACTTTGTGGATTGTATGTCATTGTCAAGCTCTTCGGAAAGTATGCCCTAACTCAGTGATTCTCAAAGTGGGGGTCGCGAAAAATATTTGGGGGTCGAATCCATAGTAAATTTTATAAATTTACTATGGATTCATGTTTATAAATATTAGAAATAAAAAATATGTAATATAATATATATAATTTTCTATCAGATTTAAATACTGAACAGTTTATCTGGGTGCAAAAACCATTCCTTGTAGAAAAGAAAGAAATGAAACATCTCCCATTAAGTGTCCAAGAAGAATTTGCCGAATTTAGTTGTGATACAAAACTTAAAACCGAGTTTAGTAAGCAAACATTGAATTCTTTTTGGCTTAGTGTGAAAACAGAGTATCCACTACTCGCTGAATTAGCAATGGCAGTTCTCTTACCATTTGCTTAAGCGAAACCACTTATTTAAGCGAAATGGCATTTACAGTAATGACCAACATCAAAACAAAACAGCACTCTCATCTTAGCAACATAGAAATCGCTATGAGACCTGCACTGATATTAAACCCAGGTTTAATTTGTTGTGCCAAAATAAGCAGGCTCACCCATCACATTAAATTTAATTTAAAACATGTTTAGAAAACTTAATTAGTTAAGTTTATGTCGAAACATAAACACAGAATATTTTGTTCAAAGATATATCAAAGATAAGTTATTAATTTTTATTGATACAAAAAATAAATCTGCTATTAATCAGAATTATGAGTGTTTCAATGCAATTAAACAAAAGAAATTAACTCCTGAATTTAAATTACTAATGGCCGGTTGCTAAAGTAAGAATTATCCCTAACTCGAGTTAAAATCATTTGTTTTTATATGTTGTAGCATACAAAAACAAATGATTTTAACTTGAGTTAGAGAAAACTCTTACTTTAGCAACCGGCCATAAGGGATGTTGTTCTACACATACCCATTCTTCGTGGGGTCCTTTGAAATTTTTAAGTGCAAAAGGGGGTCGCGGACCAAAAAGTTCGAGAAACATTGCCCTAACCAACCATATTTTCCTTTTGCTGGCCTAGAAATCTATCATACAGATTCTCCTTAATCTCGTAGAAATTACAGATATCTAAGCTAGATAAAAATATTATCTACTTACAAATTCTGCTAAACTATATTTTTGCAACATAAATCTAATAATTAAAATTTTATATTTTAATTTTAAATTTAAATGAGTGCAAGGATCAAATTACTCAGAATTACGGAGCTAATTAAGATATTAAACTCTATAAATATATACTATGACCCATTAATTAAATATTAATTCGTATTTATGCCGCTAGTTGGAGTTAAAAGTTAACTGAAAGTTCACAGTGAGTAGACATTACGTCGCCATTAACTACATTTTAAGTCATTTGTAATTAGTTATAAAAATATGTGTAATATAAACAATGCTTCTATTGCAGTCAACGTGATGTGGCTGTTTATGCTTTAGCTGTTCTCCATCCATCTTTGGATTTTTGCACTACTCTTTTGTTGCGCCACGCTGTGTCGTCTAGTACCTGCGTGTTTCTTGATGTCGTTCGATCATCCCATTTGAAGTATTTCTCTTTCTCTCTTTCCACTGCTGAATAATCGAATTCCATCAACTATCTTCGTATCTAGCATTATGCTTCGTAAATCTCCATTTTACAGTCGTTATTGTTTGGATGATGTGTAGGATTTTGGTCTACTTCCGAATCCACAAATTAGTTTTTCTGTTCTAATGCCCGATTACATAAAAGTCTTAAAACAAAATACATTTTGATATTAAGCGACATTTTGTAAGCTAAAATTCGATGTAAAACGTAAAATTATCTGGCAACGCACAGAGATGTTCCGATACTACTAATACGATACCAGTATCGATATTTTTCATTCGATATCGCGATTTTAGTATCGATACTAATCTTCCGATACTTTACTCATATCACTACATTTGACCTAGTATCGTATCGTATCGTATTTTTTTTTTTTTCCAAAACCTAGGAACATACTGACATGGCACATGGGAAGAGGAAACTAAAATCAGGCACAGACCAACGTTGTTCTAACAAAACTGAACATGAATCACTGTATTTGAAAAATCCAGTTTCACCTCTGAAATCCAATCCTCTACTGGTTTGGGACGATATGAAGACAGTCTTCCCTAACGTATATAAAATTGCACAGAAATTCTTGTCTGTAGTAGCGACATCAGTTCCTTCAGAACGCTTATTTTCGAAAGCAGGAGCCACTGTATGCAGAGACAAATAGGCTTCTGGGCAAAAGGCTTACTAAACTGCTTGTTCTCGGTGCTTACAATGTAGAAGAGTGGAGTGTTTAATCATATTTTAAACAATCACTCAGATCTATAGGCGCCATTACCTTACTATTTTTTAATACCAACCTGACATACAATTTCAAAGGTGCAAACTACTGAAATCAAAATTTCCTCTTAGTTTGTTTTTACAAAAGTGAACAGCATATATAGGCTATTCCAAACGTTTAAGCGGAACTAGATTTTGAAATCTAGTAATTTTTATCTATTAATTCGGACTTTTGGTTATTTTGTTTAAGGTTTGTAATTCATACTCACATTGCAAATTGTAGATTAAACTGATTGTCATTATAAAATGTCCTTTTCATTGCATTTTAATTTTTTGTTATTCTTAATAAAAATTTCCCATTTATTTATTTGTTTTGTCTTTAAAATATGTAAAAAAGTATTAAAATTTTTATTAAATGTCATTTGTTTCCATGGTTTCACTCACAGAACAGTTACACTGTTGAAATTTAAAATTTTCACATACCAACCTGAAAAATGAAATATCCCAAACAAGGTGCGTTCTTGTGACTCGTGACAACTTAAAAGAACGAAATTCCCATTTAGTTCCGCCCAAACGTTTGGAATGGCCTTTATACTTTAATCTATTTATTATTGTAAAACAATTAAATTGATATTAAAGAATAAAATGTTTTTTACGTTTTACAGAAAATATATATTTTACCTTTCAATACTTGAAAATATCGATATTTTGTTTCGATACGATACCGGTATCGATACATTTTATTCGATATTATCGATACCCAAATATCGGTACTTTCTCAGTCTGTAAAAATTTACTGTGTAGTAACGTTACAACAAGATAAAATATTATAAAAAGTATAATGACTTTCATTCATAATAGTAACTGACCTTGATCATAGTAACTAAGTTATAGAATTGGTCTGAGTATCGCATATCCCTAACCTTATCTAGCTCCCTTTGAGATTGGCAGCGCGCTATATGATACCATAAACACCATAGACCGGGAGCTCATGACAGTTTTTGGTCTCCGATTTCATACAGCATGCCTTTTGGAGGAGAGAATATTTACCTTGTGACAACAAAAAAGGGATGGTACTAAACCCCTGCACGCTTTCCGGTCATAGAGAAAATTGCATTTCCACTTAAACACAAAATTTTTGTGATTTTCTCTGATTTAATATTGCTTGCCCTTTTGTCAAAAGAAAGTTATAACAAATTTAAAGTCTTTTAAATATATGCATGCGATTCGGAGGGTCCCAAAGGGCTCAAACGGTCATGTGATCTTGTAATAAAAAAATATGATTTTGCGCGTTTTCATACAGCATGCCTATAATTAAAAGACTTTAAATTTGTTATAACTTTCTTTTGACAAAAGGGCAAGCAATATTAAATCAGAGAAAAACACAAAAATTTTGTGCAAGTGGAAATGCAATTTTCCCTATGACCGGAAAGCGTGCAGGGGTTTAGCGCCATCCCTTTTTTGTTGTCACAGGGTAAATATTCTCTCCTCCAAAAGGCATGCTGTATGAAATCGGAGACCAAAAATGTCATGAGCTCCCGGTCTACCAGTGATACTGCGAATATATTCGTTTTTAATTCCGTCTTTCAAATCTATAATAAAAATCACACGCTGCATTGGGCCAACTCTAAGCTTTTCAGCTAAGGCTTTTGTTAAGGTGATGGTTTCAAGACCAAATACAGCGATGGGAAGAATACATATATCGTACTCTTTTCTTTTTAATCCAATTTGTATATCATGATTCTTCATCCAGCTTGCCCAGTAATGCATAAGTATTGTTAGCGCTTATTTTAGTGTTGAATTACAGGAACTTTTTAAGCAACATATAATCAGATCAAAGTTTTAGTCACAGTGAAAACAACTATTATTTACGCGCATTTATGACATGTTATAATGAATTACACACTTTCTGGGAAATTATTCTTTGAACATTTAATGTATTATTCGCTCCATTAGAGTGCTTTAATAACATTTCATTCACTTTCTTCTATTTTATAATTTTGTTACAATTTTATTCGTTCAGCTTTTTACTATTACATTTTAATTTAATTCAAAATTTCAAAATGCGATAATTTCTTTCGTTGCATCAGAATTTTTTATACAAATAATTGAAAAAATTAGAAATACGCCAGAAATATGTCCCCCAGTCTACAACCCAGAGAAATTGGTCTAAAAATCTAAAAAATTCTTATAGTGAGTGTTATAAATTGATACAGTCTGTTTCTTTGGTTTAAGCTTCTTTGTGGTCTTTAGTGCGCTTTAACCTTCTTACATCTACGGATCCCTAAAGTTTAAATGTTATTTCTTTGGAACCCCAAGGCAAAAGCCACAAGAGGTTTTTTTTTAAATTTTAGTCAAACTTTTTAAGAAATAATTTAGATATTTTATATCTGACTATATTTCTATATTTTTGAAATGTAGGTATAACATTTTACTTTTTAAATAATGCAATACCTATCTAAAATAATTTTTAATACAAATTATGAATAAAACTTGACTCGAATAATTAGCGATATACTGTTTTGAACCTTCTTATTTATTTATTATAAGCATTTATTACCAATCATTATAAACATAAAATCCAATAATACAAGAAAAAGTACATATTTAAATGGTAGGTGATATAAGAAATAAATAATAAGCACTACTCAACAAATTTGAACTTTTTGTTGAGTAAAATTAGCTGTTTTGGAATAAATAAGTCTAAAGCTGCATTCAGAGCTCAGTAAATTAACACGCTGTGCGTTATGGATAGTTTTTAAACGAGTGCAATTGGTATGATCGGACAAGCTCGTACTATATCGCTCAACAGTAGTATAGCAACGACAAAGCACGAGCATATCCGATCATACCAAATGACCTCGTTTAAAATTTATCCATATCGTACAACGTGTTGATTTACAGAGCTCTGAATGCAGCTTTACTGATGTTGATTAAGAAATTTGTAGCACCCTCAGATTTAAAGTTATTCAATTTTCAAAGTTTACCAAAATCAGTGTATCCAAGCAAAGAGTCATTAAAAAAAAAAGAATAAGGCCCGGTTTTTCCACCTTCAGATAAAGTTCCAGGTAACTATCTGACAGATAAGGTTATTTGTAACTTCATCTGCTGAGTAAATGTCATCCGTTCTTTCTATACAAATGTATCTATCGGATAGTTATCTAACGGATAATGAGACTGACGTATTGGATTCACTGACTGGTATTGACATTTATTCAGCAGATGAAGTTACATATAACCTTATCTGTCAGATAGTTACCTGGAACTTTATCTGAAGGTGGAAAGACCGGGCCTAAATCATTTAATTTAAGTTGTGGCACCGTTGTGAAAACGTATAACGTATTAAATTTAGAGTTCTGATCGGTTGCTCGCGTTACCATATGACAAACTTGTTAATGACAATCAACAGTGCACAAGTCATAGCCTATGGTCGACTAATTTTTAAGAGCTCTGAACGCAGTTTTATTTACTAGAAACCTATGAAATTTTTCTAAGTTAACCTTGTTACATAGTGATATTTTGAAACTTGAAAATCGTATTACTTATAAGTGTGTTATCAAACCGCAAATCAAAATTTCACTTTTAGTGGTGCAAAAAAAATTCTATGGTATGCAATAATTGAGTCATTATTGACACATCACTATGTGACAATTGTATAAATGACAATATTGCTGTGTGGATATTTTAATGACCAAATTTGTGCAACCTTCAATATGTCTGCTTTGAATTATGAATTAGAAGAAACTTGTTAGAAATATCTAATGTGCCGTCAAACAATATTTGAATTATTGAAGCATACAGACATGCTGTTACAAAATACAGTTCTGTATTTTATGGTGCATGGACGACGCTAGGCAATGTTATCCCAGTGCTTTCCAACCGGTGTGTTGCTACACCTTGTTGTGTCACAACCAGGGTGACCAGGTCTCAGGGTTTCAACACCGTTTCTTCGGACTTCGGGTTTTGTTATAAAATCTCCGGGTTACGCCAATTTTTATTTCTTTATATTAATATTAAATTTATTTCCGACCACGCCAACGGTTAAAGCCGATTAGCCGGATATATAGAGCCTACTCGGCTCTGCATCGGCCATCAAATTCAGATGTAGACGAGAAAGATCCACTTTTTAGTCATGGTACACAAATAATTATTCTGATGTATTCAAAGTACTGAATGCGAATACTTTTTAAGGAAAAAACTACATATGTAACATTTTAATTAAATATTACTTTTTAGTATTTAAAATACTATTGGCCGGTATTATAAAGCAAAATAGTTTGCTACTAAATTTTAGTTAAGAGTTAAACTAATTTAACCCATAGATTTCGGTATTATAAAAGTTGGTTTAAAAAAGTTCACAACTAAATCTACAAACTAAATTAGTTGACAGATTTTCTGATACTAAATTATAGTTGGCAACTATATTTGTGTTACATTTAAATAGTAAGCATTTTGTTTACATTGAAATAACTTGTTTTTGCTATTTATACTAAAATATATATTTGATAATTAATAACTGCAAAGTAAGTAATAATATTGTACATAAAAAAAAATACATATGAATAGATTTATATATATAAACAACACAAAATTTACAGGTTAGGTTACAGGTTACAAAATTTACAGGTTAGGATTTATCAGTATCATCTGTCAGTAGTGTATCATCACCATCCGTAAACAGTATTTCTGACAGTAATAATGATGAAAATTCAAGAATACGTCAGCCTAGAGAATTTCTTGAAAGAAGACACCCCTTTAATTATTATGATGAACAATTTAAACACAGATTTCGGTTTTCAAAAGATACTGTTTCGTCTATTTTTGAATTAATTGATAATTAAATAAAGTTCTTATCTTATATTTATGTACTATATATATATATATATATATATATATATATATATATATATATATATATATATATATATATATATATATATATATATATATATATATATATATATATATTAATTGTTCTTTTTCAATTTCTGTATAATTTTGGCCTCTATCCCATTTTTTTTCATTTTAAATACTTTTTAACTTCTACGAATTCTTTTTCACTGTCAAAATTATAGGTTATAAACGTTAAACTGTTAAAGCTACAACAGAAAACCCGCGAAATATAGTATAGGCATCTACCGGTCAGTTTACTGGTCAGTATACTAACGTTCAGTTGGTAAATCTTGAGACTAAATTATTTTAGTTGTGAACTAGTTAGTTAGTTGGCTGTTCTGATTTATAATACCGAAATTAAATACCTTGTTATATTAGTTATCAACTAAATTTAGTTTACAACTAGTTAGTTGGGTCTTTAGTTATGTTTTTATAATAACGGCCATAAGTATTTGAAATACATTTCTGGCGCACTCAGGATGGTGCCTCCCCCCCTATAAAGGAAGGAAGAAAAAATGGAAACACACAAACACGCTAGAAAATTTTAAAAATAGAGATAAGGACCTTTGTTTTAAGTCGTCACTTGTATTTTAGAAGAGAGGGAAGACCTTTTTTTTTTAGGTCATCACCTTATATTTTCATAATTTAAATAATTTTGTCTTCCAGCCACCACCCCCCCCCCCAGCCCCCAAAGTCCTGGGTGTGCCACTGAAAGGCAAAATAGAAAAAATAATGTAACAAAGCAACACTGGCGAACAACAAAACAATCAAAAACACAATATGGTGCTGGCGTTTTTCCCAAAAAATCTTTTGTGACATTAGTTGTTCAAGAAAAATTACCAAGGGGTCGCTATTACATTTTTAATAAACACCTGCATTTATATGACATTCTATGTTCTATTCAGGAAGAAAAAAATGATAAAGCATGCATAAAAATGTTCATTTTTATGGACAATTTGCAAAGTTAGCGTGCTAGCCAAATTAATTTTCCAAAATTATTCATTTCCAAATTGCAAACTCATTATCATTCTCGATTATGTTGTAAAATTATATATTTAAAATGCTTTAAACTATCGTTTATCAAATTATAAAATTACTATTTATGATCATATTTTAATAACAATTCGGATTTTCATGGACAGGTCACAAAATTATGGTCTACGTGACCTCAGAATATCTGATTTGACCTCTGACAACCTTGATGACCATCTCTGTATATTTATAAGGTAACTGAATATCTTCATTTTATGTAAATATTTAAAGAGAATATTCCTTCAGCTGGAAAATTGTACTATAGTAATGATCGCGCTTTGTTAACTGATGATGGAAGGTTTCAACGAGATCAAGAAAAAAACAGCAAAATCTTCTCCCTCTTCGGAAGCACGTACTCATGTGAAAACATGTTTTCTTTAATAAAGTACTGATGTCAAAAACACTACTCCCAATTAACTGCCACAGATATACAAGATGTCTCAAAAGAAATTTTATATTTAGTGGATCGATTAAAAAAAAAGTAAGCCGTATATAGAAAAAATGTTTATTAATTATTAAAATACACTTTTTGGGGATTTATTTCTTAAAAATAATATCGTCTAAATGTAGATCCTCGCGTTCTCGGCACTCATTTAATCGAACAGTAAAATTACTTATGACGTCTCGGCAGGTGGACTCAGGGATGGCTGCCATTTCGTGACGGATATTTTCTTTCAAATGCGCCAGTGAAGTCGGTTTATTGGCGTAAACTTTAGATTTAAGATAACCCCATAGGAAAAAGTCCATAGGGGTTAAATCTGGACTGCGTGGAGGCCAATTTATGTCACCTCTCCGGGAGATCAATTTGCCTGAGAAAATTTCACGAACACGTGGCAGAGACATATTGGACGTGTGTGAAGTTGCTCCGTCCTGTTGGAACCATGTTCTTTGGTTATAGCCAGGAAAGTTTTGCAGTTCAGGTACCAAGAAGTTGTCTAACATCTCCACATAACGCTCTGAATTCACTGTAACTGCAAGCCCCCTTTCGTCTTCAAAAAAGTAAGGGCCGATAATTCCTCGCGCCGACATCGCAGCCCATACGGTCACTTTAGGCGAATGTAGGGGTTTCTGATGTTTGCGTTTCGGATTCGTTGCACTCCAGTAGCGGCAGTTCTGCTTATTTACGTGGCCATTAAGATGAAAATGAGCTTCATCCGAAAACAAAATGTTGGTAAACGTTGAAAATCGCTCAATCACCTGATTTACGAAATTAAGCCTCTGACTGGCATCTTGGGGCTTTAATTCTTGCACCAATTGAATTTTGTAGGGGTGCAGCTTTACGTCTTTGTGCATAATGCGATGTAATGATGATCTATGCACATTTAAAGCACTTGCGCGCTTCCGAATTGAAAGGTTCGGGTCGGCACGAACAGACTGATTAACATTCTCCACGTTTTCTACCGTTCTTGATGACCTAGGTCGCCCGGATTTTGATTTATCCAGCGTTGTACCAGTCTCTTCAAACTTTTTAACCCAATGTCGAATGAGAGGAATGCTTGGCGCATCATTTAAGTGGCGAAAACCTCGAATACTGCAGAATTTTCTACGCGCTACAGTCGCCGAATCACCGTTTTTGTAAAACTCTCGCACGCATAACGCGCGGTCTACTCCCGAGAAACGCTCCATAGCGACTAAATTCCCAAGAGCCAGGCTACCGATTGACATAACCCCCGCGCCCCTCGGATACGTTGCGTTCACGCAGTAAGCTAAATAAATATAAAATTTCTTTTGAGACACCTTAGTTCCAGAATTTGGATTAGTAAAAAATTAGTAAAATAAAAATAAATAGGCTCAGTTCGGATTAAGCCGTCAGATTGGAGCGTAGGACTACGACTTGCAAATCAGAGAGTTGAAATTAGTTAGTCGAGTATAGTGCACAAGATGCTGTGTCACCGCATTTTACTCAGTCTATCTTAGTAACAGTCTGCTAGTCTATCTTAGTAACAGCAAAACGACTGTGCCTGATATAAATTTTAATTTTGCGTCAAGAGCTTTAAAATGGTACCATGCGCAGTCGTTTTGTACTAAGGTTGTCCAGATAAACCCCCACAGTGGCGCACCCAGGGAGCGGGCCCGGGGACCCCCCCCCCCCTAAGAAGGACGGAAATAAAAATAAAAACACAAATACACTAGAAAAATTTTAAAATAGAGATGAGAACCTTTTTTTGTTTAGGTCATCACTTTATATTTTCTTAATTTAAATAATTTTGACGTTCGGGCCCCCCCAACAAAAATTCCTGGGTGCGCCACTGAACCCCCATATATTCAAATATGTTTACCGGTTAAGTAAATATAAACAAATATGTATTTAATAAAAAAATAAATATTTTTTTTTAAATTTTGAGTGGCATACCAAATAAATCATCTAAATGCATGGAACAACAAAAAAAAAATTTTTTGAAAAATCAATTTTTTTATTGGGTTTTTGCCAAAAATGTGCCAAAAAACTTTTGTCCCCCACACTCTCTTCCAATGGGATTGATCTAAAAAAAAATCTCCGTAATGAACATTGATGGGAACCGAAATAGTTCAACAGGAATTTTTGATCAGATAAATTTTTCGAAAATGTCGATTTTTTGTGTCGTTGATAATAAAAAATAATTAAGATTTTTTTTTGTGTGGTATCAAAAGAAAGCTTTTAAGGCGTAGATTACGGAACGATAGATAGTTTTTTGAAATTCGTTTCTTTTAATACACATTTAGCCAAAAATGTGCAAAAGTTATTGTCCCGCACCCTTTTACCAAAAAGGGTTAAACCAAAAATCTGAAAAAATCATAGGTAATGTATATCTGAGCCGGAAACGTACGAGAGGAATTTTTGATCTGATGGTGTTTTTGAAATATATGGCAGTTTTTTTGTTTTTGAAAATATTAATTATTTTTTTAATTCATGGTTAAATTATGGCTAATAATGTTAAGAATTTTTTGCATTTATAGGTAAGATAGTACGTGTATTTTTTTGGAATTAAAAATATTAAAAAAATAATATATTTTTTTAATAGTTGCGAACTAAGTTACTCGCACCTCACCACACTACACTCTACACTGTAAAGTATTTCTAATTAATCTAATGAAGACTTGAATACGAAGCAAATGCAGAAAAAACGCTGGGATATTTGGCAAATTATTTAAATTTGTTTAAAAAAATTAAATAGAAGCTTTTAGTTTTCAAATAACGAATAAAGTGATAAACAAACAACAAGTGATAAATATTCCTAGACATCCAGTATTATATTGGCTTCTTACACCTATTAAATACCTGCAAAACCCTGAAATGTGTGAAAATTCACACTTCACTTCAATTTTATTTAATTTAGATGAATATTTGGGGGGTTACGGGAGATAAAAATTGATTTTATTTAAACGTGTAGAAACAAAATATGAGGCCGGAAAAAAAAATAAAAAAACAGATATAGCCTCTAATTTTATTAATATAGAACATAAAATTTCTTTGATACTAATACTCGTTAAATAACGGTCTTCCAATTAAATAACGAATGTTCAATCGTTTTCTAAGATCATAATCATTCCGTCTCCTTGCTTTCTCATCGTGTCTTATCCACTCTAGTCGTCTTATTTTTGGAATGCAATAAGAAAACATTTGTTTAATAGCCGATAATAATTTAACTAACAAAGGTGTATGAACTTTATTAATAAAAATTTCTTTTATACGCACCACTCCCATAAAATGCGTGTGTTACTACTCACATTCACATATATTAATTTAGCATCATTTTCTATATGTGTTCACCTCAGAATGTGAAAGTTTGTTAAAATCTTTACGTCATTTTCGTGTGAACGGTTCACACTAGTGAAATTATGATGTTAAATTATTCTGTATATCCTTAACGTGTGTAATTTTGGCTTTTAATTGCAATCTCTATCTATGAGAATTAGTTTAGAAGTTGCAAAACCATTAGGAAATCATAATTTTTCTTATAAATACGATTTTTGTTACGTAACTCACATTTCTGAGATGATTTACTTTGGGAACTTTTTTTTAGTCTTGTTCTACGTAGCGGTTAGAAAGGTATTTGTGTTCTTTTTTTTACTATTTGAATAAATGCTAACGTGGTTGTGCGGTAAGACGGTTGCCTACGAAGCATAAGGACACAGGAATCCTCCACTATTTTAAAATTTTCATATTGCAAAATTGTGCAATCAGATTTGGGGTCAAGTCATTCTCAAGTAATATCTTAAATGAGTTAGTTAGTTAAATTTTTCGGCGCAGAGCAACAAAGGCTATTTGCGCCTAATGCAGCCCATCTAAATGACTACACTTACGTATTAAAATCAATAAATTAAACAATAAATAAATAAAATCAATAAAAATACGCTTCCTCAATAAAAGAAATCTTGTACAGACAAATAAATAAAGTCTGTTCGAAAAATTGAACAGACTCAGGGTGATGGTAAGAGGCTGTAAAGGTTCCAATTACCATCGAATATCACAGTCTCTAAATAGAACAAATTAAAATAAGGTGCAAGACTTCACAAATAGAACAGTAAGTTCGATTCTCTCAGGAAGAGTATCAGCCTGTCCATGAGTACTCTGTCGTTACCTAAAGCAACTGTCATAGCACAGGCCTAATCTCTCCCTGATATCCTCGAACTGCACACACTCGGTTAAAAAGTGTAATGCAGACAAATCGGTGTTACATGTCTCACAGATAGGGGACTCTTCACCTCGAAGGTGTCCATGGGTCCACCAACAGTGACCTATACGAAGGCGTGTGATGGCAGTTTTGCTCCCTGCGGTTAATCCTGCAGGAAGAATCCCATGGTTTAACGTCTCCCTTAATCTGTCTCAACTTGACTTTCTCTATACTGCTCCACTCATGTTGCCACCTGGCTAAAACCAGATGTTTCAGATGACTCTTTGCGTCATCTGGAAATATGAAAACCACATCAATCGTAGGGAGGCGGCCTTTGCAGCTTCATCAGCCGCTTCGTTGCCTTTAATACCAACATGTCCCGGTATCCAAAACAGCTCTACCCTCACATTCTGAGCATTCAGATTGTAAAGTAGCAACCGGATCTTTAGTACAAGAGGATGCACTGGATCTCGATCTTGGATACTGTTCAGAGCGCTCAGCGAGTCCGTCAAGATAACACTTGCTCGACTTTGCTCTGACGAAACAAAACACAGGGCCTTGAAAATAGCGTACATCTCAGCTGTGTACACACTCGTTATGGAGTGCAGACGGTACTGAAACTGTTGGCGTGGATTCAAAACAACGAACGCACACCCAACCCTGGTTCCGGGTGTTGATCCGTCACTAAAAATGACAGTATTCTCGAACCTAGGGACTAGTGTTCTTTGTAACTCATGTTGGTATTCGATAGGCAACGTAGTATCTTTATCAAACCTAGTTAATGTGAGATTCACAAGCGGACGCGGCAGCGTCCATGGTGGAACAGCACACAAAACGAAACTTGCCATTTTGGGCATATTAAAATCAATATCACCCAAAATGTCGAAAGTCTTCAGACCAATTGCTACTGGCTCTTGGTTTTCTCTCATAAGTCTCTGTATTCTGAAATGAGTAAATGTTTATACAGTGATAATAGGACCAGCTAAATGTCAAGTTGGGAAAATAATTGATAACTAAAGTGTACCCAAAGAATCGAATGGTAGTACTGAAATCCGGAACAAACCGGAAGTACAGGATATCAAGGACATGTATATCGTGTTAGGTATCTTTGGATACATCATTTGATAAGAAACAACTTTTACTTAAACATTTTTTTAATATCTTCTCCGGTTTATGAAAAATTGTAACCTCCATAACAACTTGAAGTAAAGTACCTATTTTTATTTAGAAGTGTTCAAAGTGACTTCCATTTTCAATTAAACACTTTCGTATCCTTGCTCTTGAGCTATATGTAGCTCGGAGTGTAGTAAAAATAAAAATATTTCACTTTCAAGTACGATTTGAAGCGAAACATCTTTTGGTCGCCATTTCTATTATACACACAAACAGACAGACATACGTGTGACAGGATAAGAGTTCCTTGGTTATACCTAAGAAATACTAAAAAAATACATGTTAAGTGTGAATTTTCACACATTTCAGGGTTTTGTAGGTATGTAATAAGTGTAAGAAGCCAACAAAATGCTGGATGTCTAAGAATCTTTTATTGATAAAAAGTTTTTTGACTATCATTTTTATTCGTTATTTGAATACAAATAATTCCCATTTAAATTTTTTGAACTAAATTTAAATAATTTGCTAAAATTCCATCACAATAAAATTTAAATTAAAAATTCCCAGCTAATTCTTCCCAGCATTTGCTTTGTTGTAAGTCTTCATTAAATTAGCAACAAATAGTATATTGATAAATGGCTTAATTTTTCTTAAATTAAAAAACGTATTTCTCAGTATAAACAATGTGTTATTTGTTTTATAAGTATTTCACTGCTAAAATGATTTTTTCTTGTTTGATACCTAAAAAACAAAAAACTAAACTAGTTCAAACAATCGGTTGAATCATGGAGTATAACAGTAAGCGCTCCCGCCTATAGGCTTCTTGCACACATGAACTCGATTCTCAGTTGTTACTTTTTTTTATTATATTTTTAATTTTGGACATATATGCACTATCTTAGCCATAAATACAAAAAATCCATAACATTATTAGCCATAATTTAATGATTAATTAAAAAAATAATTAATTTTGTAAAGAACACAAAATCTGCAATATTTTCCAAAAAAGCACTCTGATCAAAATTTCCTCTAGTACGTTTCTGGCTCAGATCAATGTACATTCCCAAAAAAAATCATATTTTTAAAGGGGGGTAAAAGGGTGCGGGACAACTTTTTAGCTTATTTTTTGGCTAAAATCGTGTTAAAAGCAGGGCTTCGAACCGTTATGTTTTTCGTTTCGGTTTTCGTTCCGGTTCAATTAAAAAATTATATATCAGTTCGGTTCCGGTTTTCGTTCCGGCAAAAATAACGGTTTTTTTCGGTTTTCGGTTCAGTTCCGGTTCGAAGCCCTGCTTTATACTAAGGATCAATGGAACTGAATACACGCGATTGCATCCCCAACCCTGGCAATATGTAATCGTGGATATTTTGTGTTTTTTAAGGTGTTGAAAAGCACCCATAGATCTTTCATTATAGGTTCCTAGGGAGCACTTTATGCTAAGGATCAATGGAGCTGAATACACACATTTGCATCCCCAACCCTGGCAATATGCAATCGTGGATATTTTGTGTTTTTTAAGGTGTTGCCCAGCATCCATAGATCCCTCTTTTTAGGTTCTTAGGGAGCATGTCATACTAAGAAACTTATACAGCAATTTAGGCTATTAGCGCCCGAATGACTTTACTTAATGATAGATTTACTTAATTGTATTAAAAATATTTAATTGAAAAAACATTCCAAAAATTTACCTTCACAATACTTACAAAACATTTAAAATTCACAGAATTTTTGAAATTTGAAAAAATGGTGTACAGCACTTTAGGCTATTAGCGCCCAAAGAACATATACATACTTACAGCTGTTAAAAATATTGAAACGTAAAAACATTCCAAATATTTTCTTACACAATACTTACAAAAAAATTAAAATCAACATAATACTTTGAAATTTGTAAAAATAGTGTGCATCATCTTTGGCTATTAGCAACTAAAGAACATAAAACTTAAAGCTATTAAAAATATTGAATCGAAAAAATGTTTTCAAAACCATTTTCCTGCACAATATTTACAAAAATCTTAAAATCCACAGAATTTTTTGAAATTTGATATAATGGTGTATAGCAGTTTAGGCTATTAGCGCCCAAAGAACATACAAACTTACTTAGAGCTGTTAAAAATATTGAGACGTAAAAACATTCCAAAAATTCACAATACTTACAAAAAATTTAAAATACACAGAATTTTTGTAAATTTAAAAAAATGGTGTGTAGCATTTTCGGCTATTAGCGCCCAAGGAACATGCATACTTCGAGCTATTAAAAATATTCAATCGAAAAAACATAAAATTTACCTGTACAATACTTACAATAAATTTAGAATCCACAGAATTTTTTGAATTTTGAGAAAATGGTGTGCAGCATCTTTGCCTATTAGCTCCCAAGGGATGTCGAGTCAGTATAGGATGACCCTTCTTAACCCTTCAATAGACACTCAACTTGTTTCATCACTATTGCACTTTTTCAAATTTTACTTTTTATAAAACTGGTAAAAATGTGTACACACAGCATTTATGGCTACTAGCGCTTAAGGCAGTTACTAATTTAAGGGTATTTTATACAAAAAATGCACTGGTCAACATGTGCTGTGTCAACAACGATTGTGAACGAGAAATATTTGGAAAGATTAGTGGCCTAGTGTCGACCAAAATTATCCAATAAAGGATTAAGTAAAGAAATTAATCCTCTTAATTAGTTTCGCTAATGAGAATTTTAATGTGGATTTTTTTGCGTAGTTCTGTATTGCGTAAACAATAAATGGTCCACGACAGTGCACAGCAATTTAAATATAAAAAAATTAAAAATAATTTTTTAAATTTATAATAATTTTGTTAACCAGTATTAGCTATTCTAAACGTTACGCGGAACTAAATTGCTTTTGCGTAGTTCTGAATTTTAACATTAAATGTATAAACAATAAATGGAGCCCGACAGTGCACTGCATTTATAAATTTAAAAATGTTTTTTAAAATTTATTACAGGGCTTCGAACCGTTATTTTTTTCGTTTCGGTTTTCTTTCCGGTTCAATTAAAAAAATATATATCAGTTCGGTTCCGGTTTTCGTTCTAGCAAAAATTAGGTTTTTTTTTTCGGTTTTCGGTTCAGTTCCGAGTGGTAAATTTTTAAATGCTTTTATTTGTATTAGAAATTTATTTTCTACTATAATTTAGAACAACATTTTGTTCTTTATTTTGTAATAAACATACCAAGGACGCTGCCAGGGGGGGGGTCTGGGCGTTCCACCCTCCCCTGAAATAATAGAATCACAATTTCTTTTTTAGTTGTCAGAAAAATTACGATTTTTTTCTGCTCATCAGTTTAAAAAATAATCTTAAATAAAATGTAATTTATATTCGCTCACATAACCATTATCTGAACCGAAATAAACCGATATTTTTTTTCGGTTCAGTTCCGGTTTTCGTTCCGACAAAAATAACGGTTTTTTACGGTTTTCGGTTTTCGGTTCAGTTCCGGTTCGATGCCCTGGTTAAAAGAAACGAATTAAAAAAAAACTACTTTTTGTTCCTTAATCTACGTCTTAAGAGCTTTCTTTTGGTACAACACAATATATATATATATATATATATATATATATATATATATATATATATATATATATTGCGAAAATACCAATTAAAAATTTTACAAAAATAAAAATTTGCCTGTTAATCCACGCATTAAGAGTTTTCAGTTGATATGCCACGCAAATTGTTTAAAAAAACATTAATTTTTTCTTTAAATACATATTTGTTTATATTTCTCTCGAGATGTGTTTTTTTGAACTCTTAGTATATTTCCTATATGCAAGTCAAAGAGTTGTATAAGCATGCCAAATTTCAACTTTCTATGTTAAGCCGTTTGGTTACAATTTCTGCCGTACAGACGGACTGACAGACTCATTAGTGACGTTATAAGGGCTTTCTTGTGGTCATACCTACAAAACCCTAAAAATACTTCTTCAATACAAAAAAATAAGAAAATGTATTTATATTTTATTTATTTCAATTCACAGATGTCAAGATTAGAGATGGGTCGTTCATGAACGAACCGGCTCACTGAGCCGGCTCAGTACACTGACCGAAGTGACACGGTTCACCAAATTGAAATGAGCCGGCTCACGGCTCACTGTATAGTTTCAAGTTTCAAGGATACGATTGGTCGGGCGATTGTGAACAGTGACCGGAGTGATCCGGATCTGGATCGATGTCATGTTGAACTTCGCGAGAACTTGGCTTCTAATGTATTATCATAAAGTGTATTTTGTCATCAATTTGTAGGGCACTTTATTTGAAACTAATAGGGTTAGTCTGTATTTTCTTACAACCATACTATATAAAAATATTAAAAATATTGCCCAAATCCCAGATGTCCGATTTATAAGGGCAATAAACATCGCCATAAACTTAACACATCTGGTTTAAAATACAGTAGCTACATAAAGTGAATTGCTTGTTTCAAAAATGTTAGATAAGAGTCGGGGCTAAGCGACGTTCTACCTACGACCGGACGACCGGCAACTGACTGACCTGTGTCTCGGGATCATGTTTAAAAGAACCGGCGCTAAGCAAGAGTCGGCTCTAAGCGACGTTCTACCTCTAAGCTCTAAGCGACGTTCTACCGAACGACCGACCGACCTGTGTCTCGGGATCATGTTTACAAGAACCGGCTCTGAGCAAGAGTCGGTTCTAAGCGACATTCTACCTACGACCGAATGCCCGACCGACCTGCGTCTCGGGATCATGTTTACAGTTCATATATTGCAAGAATCGGCTCTAAGCAAGAGCCGGGTGTAAACGACGTTCTACCTACGACCGAACAACCGACCGACCTGTGTCTCGGGATCATATTTACAGTTTATATATTGCAAGAACCGGCTCTAAGCGACTTTCTACCTACGAACTAACGACCGTCCTGTGTTTCGGAGACATGTTTACTTAACCGGATCACTGAGCCGGATCAATGAACCGGCTCAACAAACTGAACGACCTCCACTGATCCGGTTCCGCAAACTGAGCCGAAATTCCCATCTCTAGTCAAGATCTTACCTACTACACTTTTAATTTTCTATGTTAAAACAATTTAAGATTTCTATCAGATGATTCATTGTCAAAAATAATATGTGGGTGGGTCTGTAGGCGAGAAAAAAAGACAATACAAATTACTCTAAAATTATTTATCTGATAAATCTGCAATTTTAAAAGATTTATTGAAAATATAATGTGTGAAAAGGAAAGCAAGGTCTTTAAAAATTATTTAAATGAAGTGCTAAGTTTATTGTTCAATTTTGGACAATTTTCTGCTTCAAAGAACATAATTGTAAAATTAACAGCTGCTTTCCTAAAACAAAGGTGGACTATTAAAGAACTTGTAATTATTAAATCAAAATGTTTACTTTCATTTTTGTATATTAATTGGATTCAAATGGATCTGCAGCCTTGCGATATACTTTACAGTACGTTTATTAAACAGTAATTATATATTAAAAATTAAATTACATGTTTCACGAGGTAGGTTTAGTTGAAATCCAATACAAACGGACACCTTAAAAGTTTCCTGCATTGTTTACGCAAGGAAATCACTGTATTTGTAAATAAATTATAACAAGTAGCGAATTTAAATAATATCTAATAATAATTATCCTGGTTATACTTTTTGAAAATGGAAAGCCAGGATAAGTTCTTCATGGAAATGAATGTTAAGAAAAGACGAAAATAATATCAAATAATAAAAAGGATAAATAGTGGTGCCTCCTCAGAGCTTAATCCTTTTGATACTTACATATCTGGGCAAGGTGAATGTTTTTTTCAGTTTACGCTGAGAAAATGTCTGTAATTCCTCATTATAATGATAATAAAACGGAATCAACAAATAATCTATACTATGGTTCGTGCATACATGTCTTCCAAAATGTGCTGGACACCCGTCATGTAGGAACCAGACCTCCTGATTTTCCTGTGTTATTTTGCCAAGGTGGTGCCAACCTTACTGACTAAAAGATCGAAGTACATGCAGGAATTTAAATTGCATTATATTTCAAAAGGACCAATTGCCAAAAATATCAGCACATATTATTTTTTTGAGGATATTGCGTTCCAGAGCAGTGCTTCTCAACCTTTTATGGCCTGGGACCCCCCAAATTATATAAATATTGTCTGCGGCCCCCCTATATATGTATATATATATATATATATATATATATATATATATATATATATATATATATATATATATATATATATAGGGTGTATCAAGATAATGGGAACACGAGTTTTTTCGAAAAGGCGACGTTGCTCACACGTCAAAAATTTTGAACTAAAATTTATCCACAAAATTGAATGGTAGTATTGAAATTTTCAGGAAAAACGGAATTACATGATATCAAGTACAATTTCGAATTTTTAAATGGGAACTTATGTCATATTGGATATCTTTGGATGGAGCTTTTCAACAACTTTTCCTTAAACATTTTTTTAATACCTTATACGGTCGACAAAAAAAACTGTGATATTTTTAAATGACGATTATATTCCCTATAACGACTTGAAACTCAAGTATTTTTATTTACAAGTGTTCAAAGTGCCTTCCATTTTAATTTAAACACATTCGCATTCTTACTCATGAGTTACCAGTAGTTCGGAGAGCAATTAAAAAAATATATAATAACAAATATTGCACTTTCATGTCGTACTTCAAAGCACAACTTAAAAATACTTGAAGTACCTCCAACGCGAACTGTTGTCAGAGAAACCCATTAACCGACACATACAATTTATTTGACCTTGATATAGTCTACTTATAGTCTGTTTCTTTTGTTAAAGCGGAACTAGATTTTCAAATCTAGTAATTTTTATCGATTAAATGAAGCTTTTGATCATTTTGTTTAGTAAAAGCCTATTTACTCATTATAAAGTTAGCTAGTGACAACTTAAACATTTGGAATAGCCTGTAGTTTAAATTAGTTGTCAAAATTAGTATATTAAGTATAAAAATAAATAGAATATTTATTTTATTTATGTTGTGAAAGGTATATTTTTATGAATATCAATATAAGATACTCGAATTTATAAATATGAATAAAATTTATATCTTGTAAGATTGAGTGCATTTTTATTATATTTTCATGTTTCGATCTTGTATGACTTCGCGGCCCCCCGACGAAGCCTTTACGGCCCCCCGGTTGAGAAACGCTGTTCTAGAGTTTGCGAGGATTTTCTAACGTCCAATATAAATTTGAAGGTTTGGTTCATTATTTAAAGTAAATGTACATTCATCTGTGACACAAATTGACGACAATATTTTTCCGTCGCGATTAGCAAGTTCTTGTATGTCTTCACAGAATATTTGTATAAATAAAAACGTAAAATATGATAACACTCGTGGTTGGTAAGGTCGTCTAATCTAAAAAAGGTCCTCACCTCCCAAAATCCAAGTGATGAGCAAAAAAAAAGGTCCTCAGCTCTCAAAATCCAAGAGTGACGAGCAAAAAAAAAGGTCGTCACCTCTCAAAATCCAAGTGATGAGCAAAAAAAAAGATCCCCGGTCCTCGTGTGGATATTGGGCTCAGTATATAGTATGTATCTCGACAGCGAGGGCGCCTAAAATTCCCACAGAGGGCGCAATGGGACCCGCGGGCGCCGTGTTGCCGACCCCTGCTTTAGAAGAATCTGCCCAACTATAATCTAATTTAATTTGTAATTCAGTAATTATGTTCAATATTAATCAGTATTAAATATTAATTACAAATAGCATAGTTATATTGTATGGGGATTATAAATAATACTTCAGACTATTTTACATATCAAAACATACTTATTATTTCGTTTTGGTTTAATCATAAAATGTAATCATAAAGCTAACTTCCGTAATAACTGCAAGATTTATTTAGTTTTATTAAACTTTTGTTGTAGAAATTATTCTTCAAAGATTTTTCGCAAGGTAGAAAGTTTTTTTAATAAAGTGTGAAGAATACATACAGGGTTCATAATGAAAGGGAAAACAGGAAATACTTGTATTATGTTTGTTTTAATTGTTATGAGTTTTCTGATTGCGATAATAAATATTTTAAAAATCGAAAGTTTGCTGGGAAACCATTTTGTGTTCGAAGGTGCGTAAATATATAAAATTGTAATTAATAGTTTGAAAATAACTACTAATTTTTAAATAATAGCTTGTAATAAATTAAAACTTTTTTTTTTTTCGTAACATTACACTTTTCTCTTCTGGGGTACTATCAGTAGAGATTTCTACTATCCTTACTTACACAAATTCTCCATGTATATTTTGTTAAATGTCAGATCTCTAAACATTCTCACACAAATCCGTCATATTACTTTATTCAGTATTGATTTAAACACTATACTATTTTTCTCTATTATTTTATTATTCTATAGCGTTTTTCTATAATATTTCGATCTCAGGATCCCAAGGATCGGCAAATTTTCGATCGCGATCGATCAGTCGATCTTTAATCGCTTATAAAAATAATAACACAGGCATGCGAAATAAAATGTCCTCTGATTTTGATTTTAAAGGGTGATTATGTAGAATGGTAAATCCTGATTTCATATCAAGTTTTAGTTTTTTGCCATCGCGTCTAATTTTTTTGTAATTCTCAAAAGAAAATATCATGGATAATATATTTAGATAAATAACTTCAGTACACTTTACTTTTAATTTTATTATCAATTTTTTTTTTATTACTTCAATATAAAATATAGTCCAGTAACCTAGTACATCATAAGTTACATCGAGTGGGGGTAGTAAGTTTCGTTTTTTTTTCTTGTATGGGTTGTGCCTGAGATGCAAAATCCAAGTTTTCGACCTCGGCAGCCTTCCGGAACACTTTTGAATTTCGCAAAAACTGCTAAATTTTCGCACTCTTTTCGGTTTCTGCCCATTTTGACCATAAAGGAGCACGTTTTCGACAAACACCATTCTATGCATTTTTAAACTAGATTAAATTTCCTACAATTTGAGACCAAAATGGACTCGGTAGTCTTAATAGTTTCCGAGATACAGCTTTTCAAAGTTTGAAAAAATCTCCAAACTTGAAAATTGTATGCTATATCATGCTCATGGGCACTGTTTATTTTTAGAAGTGAAAACTACTCCTTATTGTCAAAAATTATAAAATAACATTGCAAAACCTTATATTGCTGCCGAAAATACTGGTTATGTAGATTATTACGCTCCGAACCGTGCTATTCGAATGTTTCGAAAAAAAAATTATTGGTTTTTTAAACATAGCTCCTTCATTTTTAGTGATAGAAAGTTTTTTTAAAAACGATTTTGTAGGGCTTTTCAAGAGATATAAGATTATGTAAATTAAATTCCTTAAGATCCCTTAGTTTTTAAATGGGGTGAGTTTGAAAAACGGCAAACGGCTATATCTCGCCAAATATTCACTGTACAGAAAATATATGCACAGGGAAATTTAAGTCATTAAAAAAGCTACAATTTAGTGCTCTATCATTTTTTTCGTATCTCCAGTAATTTCGGAGATATTTTGAAGAAAAGGGTGAAAAATACAAAATCGCAAAAAATCGTTTTTTCTTTAAACTCCAATTTTTCTAAAATTAGGCATTTTAAATTGGTCAAACTTCTTGGGTGTACTGAAAATACATATATGAAGAGAACCACGGAAGGGTGAGGATCAATTTTAATTAGGGGGGTAAATAGGGGGTTGTTTTCACTGATTTTTTCGTAGAAAAAAGTAGGTACCGACCTTATTTTGATCATAAGTCGCTTAATTTTTATACTAGAGACTTTTTCTTTTTTTTGTTTGAAAGGTCTAATCAAATACTTTAAAAAAGATTCAATGAGTTTTCTTCGAAAAATGCAAATTTTTCCTGTTATTTGACTTTGAATCTTTCAAATTATGCATTTGGCGAAAAAAAGTTAACCATTAATATGCCGTATCTCGGTTCGTATTGGTCGTAAAAAAATAATAAAAAAAAGGATTTTGTTTATTTTTTTAAAAGCTACAATTTTGCTTTCTACAGTTTTTTTGATAAAATGCATATTTTTCGAGTTATTCGCAAAAAACTTTTTAAAAACATCGATTTTTTCGTCGAAAAACTGTTACACTCGTATTGTAGTTGAAAGTTACCATTATTTATAATAATTAATTCTTACCCACATGCTATAGATACCATTACTTCTATTTATTAATGTTTACTTCACTGACTCATGTTAGACAGGTTGTTGAAGATATAAAGGCAATTGTATATGATGAAACATGAAAATTAGCATAAAATTTTCAAGTTTGGAGATTTTTTCAAATTTTGAAAAGCTGTATCTCAGAAACTATTGAAGCTACTGAACCCATTCTGGTCTTAAATTGTAGCAAATTTAATCTAGTTTAAAAATGCATTAAACAATGTTTGTCAAAAACGTGTTCCTTTATGGTCATAATGGTAAGAAACCGAAAAAAGTTCGAAAATTTAGTAGTTTTTGAGAAATTCAAAAGTGTTCCGGAGGGCTGCCGAGGTCGAAAACTTGGATTTTGCATCTCAGGCATATCCCATACAAGAAAAAAAGACGAAACTAACTACCCCCACTTGATGCAACTTTTGCCCCATAATCATGACAAGGTTACTGGACTAATAAGATAAAATATGAAGATTTTTTTATTATAAAGGCAATTTTTAATTTTTTGCTTACTATTAACATTACTCAGAGAGAAAAGCACGCTTTGTAGCCTTTCTCTTGTGTCCCGTGGAACTATCCCATGGAATAAGATTTTTTGACGTTATCGCATGTATGTGATTTTTATCACTCAACACTTTTTATGTGTAAGTGTTTACATATTATAATCACTGCTTATTTATATGTACCTTAAGATATTTACATTCGGCCCTACTAAATATGAGTATATAAGATAATAAGACCTCACATTTTAAAGTTGATACGTGATAAAAAAAAAAAAAAAATTATTGTTTTCTAGCATTATCACTACTTATCTACTAAAAGCGGCTAAGCTTCGCAGCGCTGTCAGTCAGCAGAAATTACAACATGTAATTATTTATAAACCAACTATTATTTGCAATCTGTCATATATGCCATCACTTTATAGTTTCTTTTGTTACATATTATAAATTACATTACTATTTTAACACGGCCGTCCTGAAATACCGCGTCCTCGCGGCATCCTGGAATCCTGGTTTCAAATTTAACCCCTTGTCTCCCAGACACATTTTTTACTGTAGGCCTCTTTATCTACCAACGGTACTTTTAAGTCCTCTGTTTTTATTCATCCTATACTTCACGCTTATTAATTAAATGCTTTTGAGAACCCAAAGGTACTTTTACGTAATGTAGAAACAACATATATTTGTATGTTAAATTTTGCAACATTGATTAACTTCATTACAATCGTCAAAAAAATATATCAAATGATAAATTTTTATATTTTTTTGTTAATAGTATCATTAGAATTTATATTAAAAAACAAAAATAATTTACAAAATTATACAAATTTAAATTATTTTCGGGTGTGGCATTTGAAGGTATACTAATTTTCCGGTACTTGAGAGTACCTTTGGTAGACAAAGGGTTAATAACTGCAAAATAAAACAGAGAAAATGACAATTTAATTTGGTTAGTTTCACCCGACTCCTTGAAGTCCCTGACCATCCAGCATCAAACAAAACAAACAACTTCTTGAAATCCCTGACCATCCAGAGTTCCACCGTAATCCTCGAGGTCTCTGACCATCCAGAGTCAAACAATTCATTATGGTTAACACGTTTGATACCATTTAGTCCAAGTAATCAAATGTGTCTTATCATTTTCATCCTCAATCAAACCAGTTACCTTCGTACTATTTGGCTGTACTCTGTACAGATCTATTCTCAGTACTCCTGTATAGTAGCGAATCTTGGTATCTCTATCGTAGACACATAAGAGTATTGGAAAGATTTCATCAGAGATGTTTATGATCTATCCTGAAGATTAAAAGGTAGTATTACGTGCTTGCTATCGACATTCTAAATAATGTAGGCATATTGAGCATTGAATCTACCCTAATCCAGAAACATCTTAAATGGACAGGACATGTAATTAGAATACCAGATAACCGTATGCCTTAGCAGGTACTGTATTCTACTACTACATGGCAGTAGAACCCCTGGAGCCCCGTACAGGAGATATAAAGATATGGTCAAGTGTCATCATGTCACCTACTACATCCATCTTTGGAGAAGATATGTACTGATCGCACCATGTGGAAAAACTCGATGTCTTGTGCAGTGAACCAGTTTGAACAGCAGAGAATAACACTAGCTGAGATTGCTCGTGCTAGACGGAAGGAGAGACTTAATAGTATGTCTGTGTCATCTGGAGAGTATTTGTGCTGTGTGTGCGGAAACACTTTTGTATCGCGTATTGGGCTCTACAGCTATGAAAAGGCACATTCAAGAAGGCATATCTAGATTTGCAAAGCACCCATCGTCGTTCAACGGGGTTGGATATATGTATTTGTCCGTCAATAGACAAACGCTCGTCCATTCTGATATATTTTTTTAAATTTCTCTTCAGATCATTACATATATCATTTCAGGTAAACTGCACCTTGGTCTGTTATCAATCGCTGTGGTAAAACAAATAAAATTAACCAGAACCCTACGGTTCCCACTATTTTAACTAAAATGGCAATATCTGGCCACATAATGCTTCAAGACGATTGCCGGTAAAGTAGAAAGGTTACGAAATGGCGTCAATGAAAGAAAGCGATTAGATACAAACTATCAAAAATGTCGCACAATTTTGGATGGGAGCATCAATTGTCAACAATGGATAGAAATAGGATAGGCATAAATCCAATGATGGATAAATTAACGCCAAAATAATGATTGTAAAAGCAGAAGCTTTCCTAAGTTATGAAGTATAAATTACAAACAGAAGCAGCCAGAACATAAAACGTTTCTAAATGAAGCCATATGTTGTGTCATATGGCAAGTGAATAATTTCATTTTTGAAAGTCAATGTCATTGATTCACCATAGTAGAAATTATGTAGTTATTGTTCGTAAGTTTCACTATTGATTTTCAACACATTATGAACGAAATATACCTAATGACACTCACTGCAACACGTTGATTATATGCTTCTGTTTTCTCTTAATTTCTTTTACCGCTAATTCATTGTTTAATGAACTGTTTTTATTATATATAATTAAATTTTATTTCCTGCAACATACAACATTTTAATACATTTTTACACGAAAGAACAAAATGAGGAACTTCTTCGGAAATTACGTTAATATAAAATTTTTCATAATTATGGAAGTATCACCAGTGATAGGACGATTACCTACGGAGCACAGGGATTCGGGTTCGTATTCCGATATTATGCAGTCAGCTCTGCCACTGAGAAAAATGTTAAGTTTTCAAGTAAATGAATATTCATTCATTTAAAACTTTTTTCGTTTTCTATATGGCGAAGAAGAATTGTTATTTGTAAGGAAAATAAAAATGTTTAAGATATATCGTTTTAGAGTAAAATTGTTTCCTTTTAAAACAAACAGGTCTAATAGGCGCCCTAGGAGCAATTAGACCTGTTTAGGGCAATTAGAACGCGTTAGGGCTGCAAAGGATTACAACCGGACAGTTGCAAAAGGCAGCCCTGTTGGGAACAGCACGAATTTTGCGAAGATACCTTTGCGACTCTTAGGTCCTTGGTTAGGACCCGCATCGTGAAGAGGACCTTTTTACTCCCAGTGTAACTATTGTTATACTGTGTAACATAAATGTACAATAATAATAATAGAGGGCAATCGAGATCATTCCCGTCTGCAGACCGTCTGCTACCTCTCTGGTTCGCAGATTGCAAAAAGCAGTGCTGCTCGGATCATTTCGCATTGTGCGGACGCTGGATTTGGTGTGATCCCATCGGTCGCATATCGTCAGGGTTTGGGATGCGACCGATTGCTGGGAAAAAGCTCCCTCGACTTTCTCATGAAAGTAAGAGGAGAGCGTCTCGTCTGTGCCGAACACTTTGCGGGCAAACTTGGACGGTACTGGCGAGGATACAACCCCCCCTCTTCTATAATAATAATAATAATATAATTTAAAGTATATAATAATATAATTTATATTTTTAAAGTCAGCCGTAATTACACATATACACAAAATAATAATTTAAAATAGAAGAAAAACTAAATAAATATAGCACTAAATATTAAAACAAGATAAGAGTTCAGAGAGAATTATACTAGCTAGCAAGCGCGTTAAAATTTATAAAACAATAATTCATTGACAGAATAAAATGGATTGTCTGTAAAAAAAATATTTTATTTTTAAAAGTATTAAATCAGTCAGATTTAAAATTATCAGGCAGTACATTCATGAACTTCACTGAATAATAATTAGTACTATTTCTTGATTTTTGGAGTCTTATTTAGGTTGGATAGATTTTGCCTTTATTTCGAGTGTTGTAATTATGTACCTGCGCATGTGTTACAAGCAGTTTAAAGCTTCTGAGCGCATACAATAAGGAATTGTAAATAAATAGAGAAGGCAGTGTCATAATTTCCAGTTCAGGGAAACAAAGCCTACAGGCGATTTGGCCAGAATTCTTACAGCTCGTCGTTGTAAGGAAAAGATTCTTTCTGTCGCAGGAGAATGTCCCCAGGCTAAAATGGCATAGGATATTTGCGACTGGAACAATACAAAATAAGTAATGCGAACAATTTCTTTGGAAACTGAGGCCATAAGATTTCTTAATAGATATACAGTGCTACATAATTTATTGGATAGGAAGCTAACGTGATGATGCCACTTGAGGGTGGAGTCGAGATGAACACCCAAGAAATTTACGAAATCTGAGTTGTCAAAATTACGGTTTCTTAATGCAAATAGGAGGTGTTAAGTTTTGCTATCATTTAAGATGAGGCCGTTTGGTGTAACCACAGTTTGGCTTTGTTAACAACTGCGTTATTTTTGTTTATCGTACTTTCTAAGAAATTAGATGTCACTTTTATGTTAATGTAATCAGCATATATTATACATTTATTATTTACAGCGGATGGAAAGTCGTTTACGTATATAATAAGTAGTAATGCTGCAAGAAAAGACCCTTGTGGAACACCGATATCGAATGAAAGATGAGTCGACTTGGAATTGTTTACAGAAACGAATTGGATTCTGTTGCTAAGGAAGGATTCTATCAAAGAAGAGCTAACTTCGTCAAATCCGTATTTCTTTAATTTTTATACAATATAATAATATGTGTAATGTAATCTGAAGAAAAGTTATTCACTATCATACCTTTTGCAAAACAAATGCAAAAATAATTTACTTAATAATAGATACGGTTATCGTCTGATCCCATTATCAAATAAGTTTTATTTGAACAATATTTTTATAACTCTTTTTATTAAGAAAATAATCGAGGTGAACATAAGTGTTGCCCTCTACAACAATTTTTTTACCGGTCCGCGTAAATAAAATGAATAATCAACCCCTCCGCGATTAGTTTTGGTTTGAACAGCACTGACATATATGATAAATATATCAATTACAAGTATACAAAATACTTATTAAATCAAATAAATATATGTATAAAGAAATTTATCTTAAAAAGCCTAGTTAATGCTACCATTAAATATACAAAAAATAATAATAAGCGTGTACTTGATCTAATTTCTCGTAATTATTATTTTCTTTTGGCGCAATCTAAAACATATAAAATTATACAACTGATTGATAGAACTTTCTCCAGGCTGGTTAATTCTAATTATTATTAAATGTACACTTGTCTCCTATCCATTACATTTATAATGTAGTTTATCAAGATTATGCTAAATTACTATGATGGAAAATAAATGACAGAATTTGTTTACCATTATATAAACATTAGCAGGAAGTATAGTATATTTAATTAAGAATATTCAAAATCTAATTTGTGAATTATAAATGTGGGTTTGTCATTAGAAAATCTTTTTTTATGGTGCAGTAGCTGCTTAAATTGGTAACGTTAAACAATAAATTTCAGTCTTCAAAATTAAGTGGCGGCAAAATAGTATAGCTCTCTTACACAAAACTAGCTGGAGTACCTGAGCTTAGTACGGTTTTTGTAATGTACATTTTTGCAGTAAAGTAAATAATAAATTAGATATTTAGAAAGCAAAGGGGAATATTAGGGATTGCAATCCCGCACACTTTTCAATCCCGCGGGATCCGCGTGGGATTCTTTTCAATCCCGCGAACAGATTCTCTACTACACCTTTTCTAGTTGTATTTCAGAAAAGATCAATTGTATTTCAGATTAGTCAATTTGGTTTCAGTAAATGTCAATTGTAATTCAGATTAGTCAATTTGATTTCAAAAAATATCAAATGTATTTCAGATTAGTCAGTTTAATTTCAGAAAGCGTCAATTGTATTTCAGATTAGTCAATTGTAATTTAGAAAATGTCAATTGAAATTCAGAAAATATCAAATGTTTTTCAGAAATCGTCAATTGTAATTCAGAAAATGTCTATTGTAATTCAGAAATGGTTAATTGTATTTCAGAATCTGTTTCTGTGCTATATATTATATGTACTATATATTGTATTTATTATTTTTTTTTTTCAAAATTACAGGAACCCATTTAAGAAATTTTATTTTTATGAGTTTATGTAGAAATTTTATAAGAGTATTTGGGGTAAATTTTGGGGTGTATTATACCTATTATACATAAAATTTTGAGATTTCTTAAAATGAACATAAAAACGGTTTTATTTAGCTTGGTTTCATGATTGTCTGTGTCTGCATCAAATCTTGTAATCAAATTTTTATTCATTTGTACCGAACAAATTTTCTTGAATTTTTGCACACATATATATTTCCGGTGCCAATAAAATATTTTGTCACTTTTGCCCCTTTATTGTATTTCTCAAACAGTGGGACGCAACCCACCAGCGCTGTTCGATTATTGCAGTTTTTTGTTATAACAACATATTGTCATAATGTCATAAACGCTACCTTTGTCACAGACTACTTGATAATAAGAACTGTGTAATATAAATCATTATCTTTCTGAAATACAGTTGACAATTTCTAAAATACATTTGATATTTTCTGAAATCAAATTGACTAATATGAATTACAATTGACATTTTCTGAAATCAAATTGACTAATCTGAATTACAATTGATCTTTTCTGAAATACAACTGGAAAAGGTATGGAAAAGGTGTAGAAATGGAATCCTAGCAACCGGCCAGTTATTTATTTATTTTCCTAGTCGATATTTGCAAAATAAATTTACGTCCTCTTCTCTACTCATAACAAAATGTATGAGTTTTGATGATATTTTTTTAATTTTAGCTAAGATATTAAACGAAAATCTTAATATTTGGCAAAATTTAGTCAAAATTAAATTTATTTCAAAAATCAATTACCGTTCTTTAATCTGCACTTACAGAGCTTCCATTTAATATCACTACAATAAAAAAAATTAAAAAAAAAAAACAGTAACAAAAAAACTGTAATATTTTCCAAAAACGAAATCAAATAAAAAATTCCCGTCGTAGGTTTCCGGTTCATAGCAATATACATTGCTTAGAATTTTTTCAGATTTTTAATTTAACCCCTCAGGGTTAAAAGGTGAGGAACACTAATTTTTTAGTACTTTTTTTTGGAAAAAAGGTATTAAAATAAAAATAAATAAATAAATAAAAAACTACTTCCCGTTCCTTTATCTACGTCTTAAGAGCTTTCTTCTGATACCACACAATAAATTTTTTTAAAAACAATATTTTTTTGGACAACCCAAAAAAATTAATATTATGCGAAAAACCAATTTGATCAAAATATCCTGTTGAACTATTCCAGTTCCCATCAATATACATTGTTGAGTTTTTTTTTAGATTTTTAGTTCAACCCCTCTGGGAGATAGAGGACAAAAGTTTTTACCATTATATTGACAAAAAACCCATAAAA
This sequence comes from Liopterus haemorrhoidalis, assembly GCA_963971575.1. Lineage (NCBI taxonomy): Eukaryota > Metazoa > Arthropoda > Insecta > Coleoptera > Dytiscidae > Liopterus > Liopterus haemorrhoidalis. The sequence continues at coordinate 9,360,870 of OZ020621.1, read as the reverse complement.
AAAAATCAAAAATATTTTTGTATTTGTTTGTGCATCCACGCATTAAGAAGTTTCATTTGATATCCCACTTAAAATTTATAAAATATTTATTTTTTCATTAATTACTTATTTGTTTATATTTATCCCGCGCTGTATTTTTTTGAACTCTCTATAGTTTTCCTATATGTGGGTCAAAAAGTTGTACAAGTGTACCAAATTTCAACTTTCTATGTTCTACCGTACAGACAGACACATGAGTGACGTTATAAGGGTTTTTTAGTGGTCATACCTACAAAACCCTAAACAGTGGAGAAATAGGAAAGACCTAAAAAAAATTGGATAGAGGGAATCGAAGAACTCATCGAGACAATATTGATTGAAGAGCAATATCAGAATAGTCAACAATGGAGGAAATCTGGAGACGTTGTTAAATATTATAAACTTAATAATAAAATTTATATGAAATTTAGCAGTGTATTTCAATTAATAAACAACTACATATAATTCGTTATAATATTACCGCTATGTTGGCAAAAAATTGCTTCAATTATAAACCTGTATCGAGACATCATAGCGATTAAAAAATCAATTTTAGTAATGTAGGTTGGTATAACTTTCGTTGGAGAAATCGCAATATCTTAAATAAAATTGATTTCCGGATATTCCCTGGGGCCAGACTTCCTCCAGTTCCAGTTACACACGAAATCACATGGTTCCAAATGATTAACTGTGGTCGCGATCGTTTTTGTCCACTCAAACAAGAAATCAAAAGTTTCATGGCATTTTGTTTTCGTTCCTCTATAACCATAACGAAAGAAATTCATTCAAATCAATATTATTGGAAATCTAATTAATTCTATGAATCTTCCTTCCTTTTACAAACTTTTACTTAATTAGGTTAGATTTCAGTACTTCCTAATTTTACCTAGTTGGTGTTTCGGTTTTGGATGGCAAGGTAATCATAAAAACATATACAATATTTATAAATAGGCGCGCACTCAGTAAATTAAAGGGTAGGAATTAATTGGGAAATTACTCGGAAGTAATGACCAAAAAAAGGTCGTCACTTACAAGTCCTGAAATACAAGTGATGATCAAAAAATTGTGTGTGAGTTCAATTTCATATTTCAGGAGAAACACATTTCAGGGTTTTGTAGGTATTTAATAAGTGTAAGAAGCCAACAGAATACTGTATGTCTAGGAATATTTGTTCAATAATCACATCAAAATCAATTGTTTTGGATAATCACTTTTATTCGTTATCTGAGAACTAAGAGCTTCCATTTAATTTTTTTAAACAAAATTTAAATAATTTGCTAATTATCCTAGCGTTTTTATCTGCATTTGCTTCGTGTTAATATCTTCAATAGATAATAAGAAATATATTGATAAATGGTTTCATTTTTTCAATTTCAGAAACGTGTTTTCACTATTAACATTGTGTTATTTGTTTTATAAGAATTTCGGTACTATAAATGATTTATTTCTCTTTGATACCTTAAAAAGCTAACGGAGTGGCCGCATTGAGTCGTACGGTTTAGACTGGTGGAATATACAGTCTGGCCTGGGCGGTCGGTGGTTCGAGCCTCCTTCGTTGGTGATATTATTCGGTGATAATAATATGTTTACATTACTCCCATTTTCACAATCATTCACCCCTATCTAATACAGGTGTAGGAGCTCGCCCCCTGGCATCGGCGATTAGCCTCGTTGCAGAAATAGGCCGATGTAAAATAAATAAATTAATAATAAATAATACCTTAAAAACACAAATTTAAAGTAATTCAAACAATAGGTTGAATCCCAGCGTATAATAGTGCTCGGTTCGCAACTGTTAAAAAAAATATATTATATTTCATATTTTTTATTTCAAAAATACACGTACTATCTTAGCCATAAATACAAAAAATCCATAACATTTCTAGCCATAATTTAACCATGAATTAAAAAAATAATAAATTTTTTCAAAAACACATATACTCCAATATTTTTCAAAAACACGATCTTATCAAAAATTGCTCTCGTACGTTTCCTGCTCAGATCAATGTACATTACCTAATTTTTTTTTTCAGATTTTTAGTTTAACCTCTTTGGGTAAAAGGGTGCGGGACAAGAACTTTTTTAGGACATTTTTGGCGAAATTCGTGTTAAAAGAAACAAATTTCAAAAAACTACCTATCGTTCCTTAATCTACGTTTCAAGAACTTTCTTTTGATACCACACAATAAATATTAAGGTTTTTTTTTTCTCAGTCAAAGACAAAAAAATCGACATATTTCGAAAAACTTATCTGATCGAAAATTCGTTTTGAACTATTCCCGTGCCCATATATGTTCATTATGGAGATTTTTTCAGATTTTATGTCAACCCTCTGGGAGATAGGGTGGGAGACAATTTTTTTTGACACATTTTTGGCGAAAATCCGATAAAAAAAATGATTTTTCAAAACTAAAAATTTGCATATTAATCCACGTATTAAGAGGTTTCATTTAATATGCCATTCAAATTTAAAAAGATTTTTTTTTTTATTAAATACAAATTTGTTTATATTTACCTGTTTTTTTTTTAAACTCTATATTTTTCCTATATGTGGGTCAAAGAGTTGTATAAGCTTGCCAAATTTCAACTTTCTATGTTAACCCGTTTGGCTATAATTTCTACCGTACAGACAGACAGAAACATGAGTGACGTTATAAGGGTTTTTTGGTGGTCATACCTTCAAAACCCTAAAAAAGGTACTTACTCCCAAAATACAAATCTACATGTTTATAACACAGGGGGGGGGGCTCACAGGCTTGAACTTCATATCCTACCATATACCTAGGCATCATCTTTGTAATTTCGTCATTTTTCATTAGGTATTCTGCCGTTTCCATGGATACTAAAACCTTGTATCTTTTATTGTAGTTAGAGTTGTGGATTAGTTCCCTTCTGGTCTGTATTTGGATATATTTTTCCTTTAAAGTTATTTCCTCCAGCATGCTGTATCCTTGTCTTCGTCTATTTTCCACTTCCATCAGCCAGTAGCCCTTCGTTTCGTAGAAACTCGCGCGTTTTTGTTCAGTTTTGTTTTTTTCCTGTCTTCTTTTCTTTGTCTTTGACAAGGATTCAGTCTTATATTTTCTTCGTAGCTGACAGCTCTTCTTCCAGCCTCTATGCACACTTTGAACCTTTTCGTTTCTTCCAGTAAGATGTAGATGTGTGTTACTTTATCTAGGCTGAGTAACCATCGCAGATATTTATATTGTACTCTTTCTACCCTTTTTTGTTCTCTCCAGCCCCATATTTCAGCTCCATATAGCATGATGCTAAGTATTAGTTTGTCGAAATTGTGGATGATTATTATGAGTTAACATTGATTTATTCATTATGGCTGTCATTTTATAATGTATCCCGTGGCAAAACGTTTAAAATTGCTGATTTATGCTATGCGTATAATTATTTTGAGACTTTCTTAATATCCAACCAGTATTGATTTTATTTTTTATTTTTCAGATATAAATCCCGATGAACGAAATCTCTGGACGGTGATCTGAGCTCCAAAGATGGCGCTTTTTTGGGCGCTGCTGGCCCTGTCCTTGGGGGCAGTATTATGGAGCCCTGCACACAGTCACGTGGCTCTAACATATCCGCCAGCACGTAAATATGATCTCGACTTCCTGGATAACTCAAGGACGAAGGCTCCTTGTGGCATGCCCAAAGGTAAGGCTCATTCTAATGTTTAAGTTTAGAAATGATGTGTGATTGTCGGTATTTGCATAGCAAATTGTATAAATGTATAATTAAAATCGTCATATTTTACAATTAGTTTCATAATTTGTTATTAGTCATAAATTTTATGACAGACACAAATCTTCGTCTCTATCAATAATGGCGAGTTGCTAAAGTAAGAGTTATCCCTAACTCAAGTTAAAATCATTTGTTTTTGTATGCTACAACCTACAAAGACAAAAAATGTTGCCAAAATTGTGCAAAAAAAATTTTGTCCCACATCCTGTAGCCCAGATGGTTTAAATTAAAAATCTGAAAAAATTCTAAGTATATTGATGTGAACCGGAATAGTACAACAGGAATTTTTGATCAGATTATGTTTTTGGAAAAAAACGCATTTTTTGTGATTTGTTGCTAATAATGTACACAAGTTATAGCTTTGTAACACGCTACACTGGAACGTGTATAATGGTGTAGTGGTTTTTTACGCTGATTTTTCACCCAAGTAACTCGATCCAAAAGGGATCGAACCCTGCAAGAAGAGACAATATTATTTTTTGTTTTTTTTTTTAATTTTTATATTGTTTAAATTATTTTTTCAAAATTCTAGTTATATTTTGGCCAATGTTGCATTTAATTTTTAAAAGCGTAAATTTAATAACCATTGGAAATTGTTTAAATTATAATTTAATTCTGTTTCAATGTACACGAAATCAGAGGGGCGGAACTTATAACAACCAGTGGAAGCCATAGGCGCAAATTTTAAAATTCTTAATGAACCTTGCTATATAAAAAAATACTGCACATATTTAGAAACCTAAATAATGGTATTAGGCGTTCGAATTAAAATTAACAAAAAAAATATTTTAATATAAAATTTGTTTTCGCATACCAAATAATCATCATTCACTTACTAAATACCTGCAAAACCCAGAAATGTGTGAAAATTCACACTTCACATCAATTTTTTAAATTCTAGACTTTCTATAATTAGACATACCGACGGTAGAGTTTTGCCAAATACTTCATAAAAATATTTTAAATACTAAATAACAAATACCTAATATACTCATTAGTGATAAAAAATATTTTAAATATCAAATACAGTGGGTATCGTTTATAACGACATCTAATATAACGACATATCAGTTTTTGCGACGAAATTTTGTCCCGGCCAGAAACAAAACTTTTTATATGTGAGACTTATCGCTTATAACGACATCGGATATTATGACGAAACTTATATAACGACGAAAAATGGCTTGAAATTTGGGTCAAATTATCTTTTATAACGACGGATCACCACTGCCTAACGCGAAAACGTCGCGGAAGTACCAAATTGCCTAAAAGAGGAATTACCGAAAGGCAAGGCAAAACGCGACAGATAAACATACTCATTCAGTGGTTAACTACGAGTTGAAGGCACGTCCTCGACGTCGATATGGCGAAACGAAAATCATTAATATAATTTTTCGAATGTTGATGAAGAACTCGAAACGGAGGAGGATATGACGAAAAATGAAATTTTAGCTTAGTCAGATCCGAATTTGGAATCGGAAATAAACAACGATGAAGTGGAAATGAAAGAAACAACCGAGTTCAAACACCTACTATAAAGGATGTATTTTCAGCAGTTGAAACAATTCAGCATTTTTTCACGTTTAATCAAAATTTAAAAGAGGCTAAAACAGATTTTGCATTGCTACATTTGGAAAAAATAATTGATAAAAATTTTTTAGAAAACCAAAAATCACAAAAACAAACCAAAATGACAGATTTTTTTTATTAATATTTGAATATGAATACATACATACATACGTATGTAAAACTATGTAAGTGTTTAGTTATTTGTAAAATATGTCGGATTTTTTTTTTTTTTATCACTTGAATATTATTTTTGTTGCTTAAGCTTTTTGCACTCATGTAAATGTATTCTTTTCTAACATAAATAAAATGTACATATTACTCAACATTGTATTTATAGTGTTTAGATATAGCGACCTACGGTTATAACGACCGAATTTCATTGGTCTCTTCAACGTCATTATGAACGATATCCACTGTACTTTTAAAAAGTTTACTTCCGCTTCCATCTTTCACAATTCGAAATATTCCCCAAAAATTTCTCGACACCCTTATCACTGAGTTACGACACACTAAGGTGTCTCAATACATTGGTTGGAAAGCACTGGTCTAGACTAAAGTGTAATTCAATTCAAACTATTTTAATTAATAAATTTTTGTATTTGTATTGTATATCTATAAATAAATTCCACTAATAAGTATCTTGAAAAAAATAAATGGCGCCCGCCAAACTATTATTATATATTACACCTTGGACCCATATGCAGGATGTTGCATTTTGAAGTGTTTAACCTCTCTTTATGACACTTAATTTAAGTCATTTTGTATATACATCCAGTCTAAAGAATTTGCTATCGTCTACATACGAAACGGCGGGTAAAGAAATTCACTTTGAGATATCTTGTATACAATGAAGAGTATGGAACCCAATACAGTTCCTTGTGGGACGCCGCTAATGACCGGAACATATTACGGATAATTAATGACTCACACAATATATTGTTGTCCATACGATATACATCCGTATATCGGACAGGATAGGTTTTCGAAATAAGAAGAAAACTAATTAAAAAATCCTACGAAATAGATATACCTATGATGCAACGAAACAACCGTCTAGAAAAACAGATTTTATAAAACAAAAAATATTTTTCTTCTTTTTCTTCTTCTATGTTTATTGACTTGGGTTTCCCATTTCGCCAGTACTTAGCTGCATTATAATTGTGTCTCAATTGTGTTTCCGAGTTCTCGGAATAATTTTGAAGAGTTGAATAAAATGTGCTCAACAGTACCTGGCTCTCCACAAGGGCAGAGGTTGGAGTTTATCACACTGATTTTGTTCAAGTGGACTTCGGAGTGGCAGTGATTAAAACGGACTCGGATGATTGTTGATATGATTTTCTTACCTAGCTGTAAATTATGGAACTATAGTTTTACGGCTACGTGAGATTGTATAGAGTAGAAATATAAGCCTTTTTGTTGAGCGGAGATGTCCCATTCATGTTGCCATTTTGAAAATATCCCGTTATGTACTATTGGCAAAAGATCCTTAAAGGGAGCTTGCTTGATGTATGGTTGTCTCTTCATAATCGCGCCCGTTCTGGCAAATTGGTCTGCTATTTCATTGCCATTTATCCCACAGTGGCTTGATCCAGAATAGTTTAACTTCTGTTCCTGCGGCTTTTAGAGAGTGTAAATAGGTTTTGATATTAAGAGTGGTTTTGCCGAGATTGAGATTGAGAATTTGCTCTCGTCTGCATATAAAATGGGGAGGGGGTGAAGAAATTCACTTTGAGATATCACTTATGTATACCATCAAGAGTACGAGACTCAGCACTCTACCTTGTGGGACGCCGCTAATGACCGGAACATATTACGGATAATCAATGACTCATTCTCGTATACCACAAGATATTATGTTGTCCTATATACATCCATATATCCCCGGTAGGTTTTTGAAATAAGAAAACTAATGAAAAAATCTTGCGAAATAGTTATATGATGCAACAAAACAACCTTCTAGAAAAACAGATTTGTAAAACAAAAAAATCTTTTCATTTGAGTGAAACTTGAGCAAACTGAAAAGTAATTTGTAGTCAAGATCACGTATTTAAAACTAGGTTGAAACTTTAATGTACATAAATAATGTACTTGCATTTCGCAACACTTATGTTAAACAAACATATCTTGTAACTTGAAAACAATTAATATTAATAAACCAATAAAATATTCCAATAGAATTTGCAAACGTAATAATAGATGTGTATTTTTGTAATTTTTTTTTTGTTTGAAATGAATTAAAAGTGAATAAAACATGCGGTGGCTAATGACATCACCTTAGCGGTACGTGCCAGTTTTCCCAAACAGCGCTGAAGTAGGAATATTACGCAATTTTACATTGTTTGGATACTCCTTGTATGCAGATACAACCAACATGGATCCCACTTCTCTTACGAAATTATGAATAATCTGACGAGATCGTTTAATAATATATGATTTTTATTCGTTTTTAAAAAAGAAAATTGTAAGACATTGTGTTGCGTTAATCCTGAGGGTAACATCAGGAGAAACATCTTAAACTGTGGACCGTATTGCGAGCTGCTCCACTTCGGGTAAAATGGGCGTAAATATAGTTGCCGAAATGACAAAACTACTCTTAAAGCCGAGTTGTACCGAAGCTATGGCCAATGCAGCCCCTGCCATAGATGCTAATCTTAAGAAGGTGCCAAACAGAAGGCGACCAAAATTTTTAACAATTGTTCGTTATTATTGGTTTATATCTGTTACCGGTTTATCTATTTACTTATTTAAAATATACGTTAACTTTGTTCGTGGAGGAAATGAAATAAGATATTAACAGCTAAGGAATATGTTCATGAACAGATTTAATGCGCATGTCCGACGTGTTAGATATTCTTGTCACCGCGATTTTGGCCGACTTATCAGATTGCAATTCCCGATGTAGTAAATTTAAGAGGAAGAACTCAGTTTATTAATTAAATGCAATGAAACTAACACGTATGTTCTAACTTGGAGTTTTTACTGTAAGAGAGGTAATTTTGGTATTATTTCAGAAATAAAATTTTATAAATAAAGTCAGTATAATCATTCAATTAGAGAAAAATATTAAAATGTTAAATGATAAAAATAATCTATTTCTTAGTAAGGGCATTCAAGATAAGGGTAGACATGTTTATTATTGTAACTTGAGACCTTTGTAAAGTTAACATGAAAAGGAATTCGTAAATTCTTATATTAATGACAACTCTGTCAATTAACAGATTAGAGGTATTGCGACCATAAGCACATAAATAATGGGATACTTATCTGAGTTATTTCCTATAAATTGTGAATTTTAAGATATTACAAGAACTGTCCATTTCAAGAGGGTGTGAAATGATATTTAACAGTTGGGCAATGTACATAAGCCGTAAGCCGCTCAGGGCAATCTTCAGGGTAGTTGATTTTATACCATCATAACGTTGGGAGACGAATTAACCTGGTAGACGTAATGTCAGTAGACGTGAAGTCAGTATACTAAATGTCGTGGTAGATGAAAAATCTGTATACGAATTGTCGTGGTAGACGAGAAGTCCGTATACCTAATGTCTGTATACGAAATGTCGTAGTCGTAAAGTCTGTAGACGAATTGAACCACCAGTTTGAAGAAGAGAATAAATCTAAAAGTGCCTTTTGTGGGAAAATTAAAAAAACTTCCCCAATCACTAATTTATTATTGGATTTAAACAAAACTTAAAATGTGCGTTTAAGACAATGTTGTAACATGTTTCCTTTGAAGAAATTCATTATATTTTCAATTTTCCGTATTAACTATTCAGAACACCACCATGGATTTATTCCCTTCTTCAAACTATTGAAAATGTTTGGGTACTTATCTTTCGCAACATGAAATACAAAATTAAGATTATCAAACAAAACTATTTTCTTCTCAAACTTATCAATATAAACTACAAAGTACTTTCAAAGAAGTAAGTTTTCTTTTTCTGACTCTCATCATCTTCACTATTCAGTCTTCATAATATTCCTCTACATCTGTGGTTGGTCGGCGTAGTACTATTTCTTCATAAAAACCTTCCTTATCTTCCGGTATATATTGAATTGACGACGCTACGACGTGCGCGACTGCCTTATCATCTTGAAGAAGGAAATAAAGCCTGGAACAGAATGCAAAGCGCGCTACGCCGTCAGCGCGCCGTCATTTCCGACGACGTTGCGTTAGCGCCATTGAGAACGGCGTTGAATTTTCGCCGGCACACAATGCAATAATTTTTAACGCCGTCAAAGTGTCACGTGACAACCTATATCTGTGTTTATACGTGCGCTTTCTTTTATTAAAATTATAATGGATGATGAAGACTTGTGTGTGATGTTACTTATGTTGTATGCAAGTTATTTATACATACAAACACTTTACCATTCAGTAAAAACTGAGGTTAGGTGTTCTACGTCAACGTTCAACGGCGTCAAAAGTTGGAAGTTGACGAACATTCAGTATCAACGGCGTTGGAACGCCGTTAGGACGTTGCCTATTCTGTGCACTTGCGTACGACAGTCAACTCGCCGTAGAACTCGTTGCATTCTGTTCCCCGCTTAACTTCTGGAGTTATGCCCTTCTTAACACTGACGCGTTTTGCTTTACTACATAGCGGTGCATAGGAATGTGCTTTTTATTCCTTTCTTACTCCTGATGAATGAACGCACCTGTTAATATATCGTTTCCACAAAAAACTCATTTTACAAAATTTTGGCGTTTAATCCCTTCTTCAAACTGGTTGTTCAATTGTCGTGGAACCCATTTTAAAAGTGATGACTATTACTTCAATTACGGCGCAGTTTTCTTTACTCGCCATAAGCGCCAAAATTACTGATTAAATCTCTGAGTACATTACTGCAGCCAGTGGCGGACTACCCATTAAGGTGTCTAGGGGCTAGGGGCCCCCAAGCCACGACATTTTCATATAGGGTTTTGAAATAGATTAATAAAAAATAGCCCCAAATATAATTTGCCTGCAGCTTCTCAATCACACTTTGTTAAATTAAAGTACATGTTAGGCTAAATTAGAGCCAGGGTGACCAGATTTCAGTTGACCTAAACCCAAAGATTGAAAAAAAAAATTGAAATTTATTCAATGCTCACCAATACAAGTGATGAGCAAAAAAAAATTTTCACCTGTAAACTACAAACCCAGAGATTTTATAATAAAACCCGGAGCCCTGACACTCTGGCCAGAAACCCTGAGACCTGGACACCCTGGTTAGAGCCGTACTTGAATATAAGGCATGCTAGCTTTAACTAAACAATACCCAGATACAGTAATTTTAACAATATCTATCTACAACAAAACAATAATATATCATTGAATCTACTGTTTTACGGAAAACAAAGGAATTTCCTAGTAAGACAAATGCTTAAGAGACAATGAAATTACCCAGAAAGGTCATTGAGTTGTCATTCAAACCTACGGCCTGAAAGTTTACTCAACTATAACGATATTGGTTACGTCATCGTCATCGCCATCGCCTCACCAAAATACTCAATTTCTCTCACGACTTTTTCGGGAAAAGTGTTAAATTATACGCAAAGATTATTCAACATAGTTCAATTTAAATAAAACACTTTAAAAATTATTAGTTTATGTAATGAAATAATTGTAAAAATGAAGATTTTAAAATTCTTCAGATCATTCCGACTGTTCTGACTGATAATAAATCATATATTACATGACAGTGTTTCCCAAAATATGCCTTCTCTTTTTCTTAGCGATTTCCCATTACAGGTTGCCATTGTCAGGTGCAATCGACTCCTGTCTTCCCAGTCTTCCTCAGATAGTTCTTTTTCACACATTAAGTTGATGTGTGTTTTCCATTTCACTGTTGGTCTTCCTCTTGTTTTCCTTCTTCTTGGGAACCATTGGAGAGTTTCCTTTGGCCACTTTTATTCCTGTATTTTCAAGTGTATTATAAACTTCTTCTCATGAAGTCAGTGTCGCACCCATAAATTTATTTTGGAGGGGACCCGGAAGACAAAACTATGAATAAGGTTCTCACTTCTAAATTTCAAATGATGATCTAAAAAAAAGGTTTAACTAGAATTTTGAGAAAATAATTAAAACAAAAAAATTGTATCCTCTGCTCGAAAGCGTTTGTTGTTTGGTAGTTTGGTAGTTTGGCAGTTTGGTTGTTTGGTGGTTTCGTAGTTTGCTGTGCAGCTAGCGATCAAGCTAACCATTAGACCAGGACACGCCTTCTAGTATAGTGTGTTACATAACTATAACTTTTGTAATCTGATCCAAAATTCTTGTTGTACTATTCCGGTTCACACCAATGTACATTACTTAAAATTTTTTCAGATTTTTAGTATAAACCATCTGGGCTACAGAGTGTGGGACAATTTTTTTCTTGCACAATTTTGGCAAAAATCGCATCAAAATAATTTATTTTGCAAATATAAAATTTTGATCGTTAATTCACGTACTAAGGGCTTTCATTTGATACCCACTCAGAGTACTTTTTCAAGTATTTTCAAGTAGCACCTACTTGAAAATACTTGCCTTGAAGCCTTGAGAGTGAAATATTTTTTATTTATTTATTTTATATTATGCTATCGATAGCTCAAGAGTAAGGATGTGAAAAAGTTTAACTCAAAAGGAATACACTTTGAATACTTCTAAATAAATTTACTTCACTTTCAAGTCGTTATAGAAAATACAATTTTTCATAAACCGTCGAAGATATTAAAAATATGTTTAAGTTAGAGTTATTTCTTTACATAATCTTTATCCAAACATACCCAATACATATTTTGCCATTTTAAAAAACAAAGTGGTTCTCGATATCCTGTACCCGGTTTATTCCGGAAAATTTCTATACAATCATTTAGTTTTTTGGATAAACTTTGGTAACATTTTTTCCCAAATTGCTCATATCACGTGTTTTCGAGTAAAATCGTATTCCCTCCACCTTGATACACCCTGTATATGCTAAACAATAGAGGAGGGAAGTTGTATGTATAATATACCTTATTTAAAAAATAAAAACGTAGTATTTTACTTTAAGGTTCAGTACAGTATTATTTTTTTTATTATATTATGTATAATACCATTCTTGTTCATCTTATTTTGAAGTTGAAAAATCTTGAAAAAAGTTCTTAACCTTCCATGAATTATATAGTTTTAACATAATTAAGACTCAATTAAGAAATCAAGGAGTGGAAGACATAGGTTTGCGTGGTTTCAAATTATACAAATGAAAACGGAGGGAAAATAGCATCCGACTTTTTTCTAATTAGCTACTACCACAATTTAAGGCTTGGTTTCATCTTCGATGCAATAAATGCAACCTACACTTTATAAATTTACTTTCAATTCTTAAAATCATGGTGGTTGAAATTGAACTACCGGGCCCAATACACTATTTTTTATTATTGAAGATGAGGTAGAACGTTAAATTTGGAAGTATCTTTATATAAATAGTTATACATTTTGATTGAGGATTTATTAAAATTTCAGAGCTATAGCGTTGCAGACACGGCCTATATGGTAAAATGGGAGGACAGAGGTGATAATAGGATGACTTTTGGGCTATCAATAATAATTCTGAGATCTCAGAAAGGGATGAAAATTACTATTGGAAGTATAATGGAGTTATCTCTCGAGAATTTTATACAGGTTAATGTTTTTATTTACGGGTTCATTTGGAGGGCTAAGATGTCCCCCCGGGCATTATGACCTTAAGGCCCGGTCTTTCCACCTTCATTTAAACCACTAGGTAACTATCCGACAGATAATGTTATCTGGAACTTTATCTTCTGAATAAATGTCATTACAACACTTAAACACTTTCGCATCCTTACTCTTTAGCTAACAGTAGCTCGGAGCATATAAAAAAATATTGCTAGTTCAAGTCGTATCTACTTGAAAGTACTTGAAGTACCTCCAACGCGAACCGTTTTATTTAGTTTAAATTAGTTGTCAAAATAAGTATAATTTATTTTATTTAAGTTTAAAAGGTATATTTTAATGAATATAAATGTCATGTATTTATGAATATATCTTGCAAAATTGAGCGTTTTTCAATTATAATTTCATGCTTCGATATTATATGACTTCGTGGCCCCCCGACGAAGCTTTCACGGCCCCCCGGTTGAGAAACGCTGCGTTACATTACTCTATGGACTAATCAGGAATAATCCTATATTCGAGAAAATATTGAGTACTTCATTCAAGATTTATAACCTTTAAACACCATTCAAGATGTTACTAAGTTGCTTTAATATATTTTTTCAAATTTTCATGTCAAAACTTTTACTTTCACTTCGAGGAATCCCATGGTGGACCACCATCTAGGAAACATTGACTCGTTCAATATAAACCGTTCGATATGAAATTTCTAGAATGTGTTTAGTGTGTAGAATGACGTGAGTGTAACTATGTGGCATGGTATAAACCCATAGGTTCGTGCAAGCTCTAGTAATGCAACTAGTTAACCTTGAATCTCCTGGTGAATCACTCTGTGAACACGTTGTTATTGCTACAACTCAATGGTGATACAAACACTTACCAAGGAATCCGAATAAATAATACCTCTACCTAGTGGAATAACAGAAAACTTATCTCCACGATTAGATCAAATGTCAAATAATTCAGTTATCACGGAAAGAATTGTTTTGAAAGAACAGTGTGGCACTGTAACAGAACTAAAATATGTAATATTGAATGTGTCAAATGTTAACTTGACATGATCAGTGAATGGTTTAAGAAACTCAAAGCAGGATAGAGTATCATATTCGCATTTTCTTGCATCCTTATTTATATAAATAAAGTCTATTGAGAACTGACACGCTCGGATACGCAGTCCAGTGGTCAAATATTGTACTACGCGACTGTAGTACTGTTTGAAATTATTACATATGTTCTGGTGTTGATTTTTTGTTAGAACGTCAATAGATACATTTTCATAAAATAAAAATGTACTGTGCTTAAATTAACCTGTTCCCTGTTAGCATATTGACAGCTGAATACTAGACACTTCAGCCATTTTGCCATGAATTACAGCGCCGCCAACGGTAATGTCTCAATAATGTTCTCAATATCTGTTTTCGTTTGTTCTCTTGCTTAGTTTCTACTTAGTTCACCACTTAATTAGAATAATAAAAGGCTATTTTCTTTTCTTCAATATTTATTTTAATCACCTAGTTGTACATGACGTCTATAAAGTGTACTTCTTCAGTAGTAACTGATTTTGCAAACCTATGACAACACGCAGGTGCAAAAAAGCGGGTCAGCTTCCTGCCGAGGACAGTTGGGATAATTTATTTTTAGTACTTTGTGCTATCACCTCACGCCCTTATTATTGCCTGGATACGTCGATCCGTGCCTCCAATGAACAAGTGTGTGTAATCTTGGGGAATATTGCCCCGTTTTTCTTTCCACTCCAGTCGAAATCCGTGTAGCGATGTTGGAGTTATTTCATGCTTTCTAAGGAATCTTCAAAACAAATTCCATATATATCCTATTGGTTTAGCACCAGAGGAACATGCTGGCGAGTTTATAGGCTGGATTCTGACAGTATATAAGTAATAAGAAACGCGTATATCTACTGAGAACAGAGAAACATGGAGAAATCCTACAAACCAACCTATGGGTTGAAAACTTAAGAAGGATCTTGCATTATTTTAAAACTGTCGTCAATAAATGGGCCAAATGGAACAGCATGGTTTACCAGAACTTTCCTAATTTGTCGTTCTTTCGTCAATGTTCATACAAAAACCAGCTACGTATCACCATCAACTTCTTGCAACTTATGCAGAAATTTCTGCTAAACAAGGCATTGTGCAACTTAACCTTGCTCCTTGTTACTTTTACCAGTTCCTTAAATTAAAAAATTATTTAAAAAGAAACAGATTTGAGGACATAGAGAATAAGAAACATAATGCGACGCGGCACCCGTTGACTATTCCAAAAGCTGACGTTAAGAAGTGCCTCCGGAAATGGGAGGATTGCAAATGTAATAAGGTTTCCAAAGGGAAGAACTTTGAAAGGGACAACATCGCTATTGACCAAGATTAACTCTTTCTCCTGCTATAGCAAAGTTGAATTCTTTCTGGACACACCTATTCAGGTAAATTAGGGTGTATTATTTTTTGGTAAATCCGAAATAAATTAAGTTCTTGATTTCTTGTTGAATTAAGTTATCCTGATTTATCTTGATAGCCATGTATTTGAAGAAAGAAACGTTGAAATTAATATGTTCTTGTATAGTTCACGAACCCCAAGTTAAGAACTTCTGTTGTAGCTGCACCTGAATTTTCCAGGAGGACTAACAATAAATTTATTGATCATAAAACGTAACTGCAATATTTATTTAATATCATATTTATTTGATCACCAACTGTGATCTGTGTATAAAATCCATATAATCTGCCTATAAAAGAAAGTAATTAATATGCTTATGTACTTCCTGTGTTAATAAGGAATTCTCAGTGTCAATGATATCCCATCCGGCTTCATAACGTTTATATCATCACGTTTGCTCATTGATTGTTTTTGTCGGTACCATGACATTCATATTAATTTGTTAATAACAATAAACAATTCTAAGAAACTAACCAGATAGGTGGTATTTAAACTGGTTTAAAATAAAAACCAATTTTTATCTTTTAACTACAATAAACAAGTATCAAAAATTGTTATTAACAAATTAAAATTCACGAGTCGTGGTTTGTGTCATTGTAAATTTGATCAATAAACAATGTTTGTTAGTTTTTCGATGAGCACATATTTGTTTATATTTTTAGGGGGATATGTTTTTTAGATGTTTTAGTATTTTTCCTATGTGCGGGTCAAAGAGTTGTATAAGCATGCCAAATTTCAACTCTCTAGGTTTAGCCTTTTAGCTACAATTTTTACCGAACAGACAGACGACAAAATGACGGTATAAGGGTTTTTTGGTCATACCTACAAAACCCTAAAAAGGATATTCAAGAAAATTATTCTTATTTCCAATTAGGAGAGACTGTTGCAACTTTTTACGTTTTCTAAATTGTCATATTGTATATATTTGTTCTTCAGAATTATATTTATTTATCTTCATTATTTCTTAAATACAAGTCGGTGAGAGAGATAGAGGGAGACGGACTTTGTCAACCAGTCATAAATTACGTCTTAAATTCATAAAATTCAAATTCCGGCAGTACAAGACTCACCACGTGCATATTGGAAACTAACAATCGTGTTGAAGAATATGTGGGGGAATTGACTGAAATTCTAAAGAGCTGATTCTTGGGGATCTGCTTATTGAGCCGGTTCACTGATCCAACTCAGTAAACTGAACGATATCCACTGAGCAGGTTCCGCAAACTGAATCGAAATGCACATCTCTAATTAAGATCAGTAGATTTTTAACTTATAATCACTGGCTTATATGTAAATAAGTTTACGAAAGGTCCAGTATATGTAAAGTTTATTACGCATGACTGTTTTTTATAATCACTAGCATATAACGGCAATATTCAATTTCACATGTGCGTCATAAGAAGTTGCGCCTTATAATTTTCATATGATTATATACATGAATGTATTCAATGATTTTAAGCAGTATGTAATAATAAAATGGCACACAAGCACCGCACTTACAATCTTATGAAATATTAAACAATACACATCTATTAAATACAATTTCATTTTAATTATTATGATAAAGAAGCTGACCCACCTAATGTTGTAAGAATCTTTTATAAAATTGAGAATTTTAACATAAATTAGAGACTTCTCAACACCAAAAATTTACTCAACAATACCTTTTAACCACTCCAGAATTCAAAGGTTGATGGTCAATCCTCAAACAAAAAAAGAGTATAATAATAACAATAAAATGATTTACCATTTACATTTAGAACCGGGGTTGGGGAATACGTAATCTAGATTGCTTGCACGATCGACTCCTCCTTTTTATAGCTAACAGTATCCTCAGAAATCAAGACCTACTATTACAATACGTTATTAATCACGAATCTAGTGGCAAAGAGGCGCTTCTTTACCAGGCAGCGCGAAAAGGAGCAACGAGATTTAACCTGGTAGACTTGACTCCCCTCTGGGAAAACGCTGGAGTATAACTCTCTCAGTAGGAGTACAACAAAGTTACCAGTTCGATAGACATGTTAAAAAAAGAACACATGATTAAAAATTATGAATTCTGTGTTTTTCCGACATATTAAAAATCTAAAGCAGTCCACCGAACTCAAGTTCTCGTTTCTTAAGTCTGCTGGTTTGACATCGGAAACGGAATGTTTTGTGTTTGCGTGTCAAGATGGTGTTATAAATACTTTGGCGTACAGGGCCCGCATATTCCAAACGGCGGAGTCCATACTGTTTAGGTTGTGCCACCACCATCCTGAAACATTATGCACATTCTGTCTACTTGTCCATCACTTGCAGCGTCATGCTACTTTTTTCGACATAATGCTGCTTTCCACGTGCTCTACTGCCATCTTAAACATGCCTATGGTATTGGGTCAGTACCCAACACCGGTTATACCGTACATTCCTTCTGAGATAGAATCGGTGGTGGAACTTTTCAAGTGCTGCATTTATTGGAATTACTCTTTCCCCACCTCGAGGTTACTAACAGCCACTAAGCAGGACATAATCCTCTTGGATATCGAGACCAAACAGATGTTTGTGATCGATTTCTCAAGTCCAGCTGAGAAGAATATCTCTGCCAAGAAGAAGGAAACGAAGTTTAAGTATATGGATCTCTTCTCCGAGCTTTGAAAACTGTATCAAGAGTATTAAGTTAAGCTTGTAGCCCTGATAGTTGGTATTTTGGGTGGTATGAAAGCCTTCTATCGAAGGGAAACTGAGTCATTCCTGCTTGCAGATCTTCAGCCATTTCTTTGATCTGCAGAATGCAGAGAGTAGTGTTGCTCGGGTCACTCCGCATTGTGCGAATTCTGGGTCTGGCGTAATTTCTAGGTCTGTATATCGCCAACGTTTGGGATGCATCCGTGTGTATTTAGCTCCACTAGTCTCTAGTAAACATACCTCAAAAGTTTGCTGAAGTTTGCAATTAGTGGACGCTTGTCAAGACCTAACAAACCACAAATAATAATAATTTACCATTTAGATTTAGAACGGAGGTCGGTGATTACTTAATCTGGAGTACTTATACGATCGACTCGTCCTGGTTACAGCTAACAGTATCCTCAGAAGTCAAGATCGACTATTACCATTTGTCAGAGAGCACGAATTTAGTAGCAATGGGGCGCTTATTTGCAGCAATGAGATTTTACCTGGCAGTCTGGAGTCCCGTCTGGGAAAACACTAGAGTACAACTCTCTCGAGAGGAGAACAAAGAGAGTTACCAGTTCGGTGAAACGAGGGGAGATAGACATGTTGACAAAAGAACACATGAGTAAAAAGTATGCACTCTGTGTTCTTCTACATTAAAAATCTCGAGTTATTCACCGAACTAAAGTTCTCGTTTCTTAAGTCTGCTGGTTTAATAACGGAAAGTTTTGTGTTTGGGTATAAGGATGATGTTATAAATACTTTGGCGTACAGGGCCCACATATTCCAAATAGCCGAGTTCACACTCTGTAGATTGTGCCACCGCCATCCGGAAACCATTATGCACATTCTGTCTACGTGTCCATCACTAGCAGCGTCGAGCTATGTGTCTCGACATAATGCTGCCCTTCGCATGTTCTACTACCATCTTAGACATGCCTATGGTATTGATCCAACACAGGTTATACCATACGTTCTTTCTGAGATAGAATCGGTGGTGGAAAATTTCAAGTGCTGCATTTATCGGAATTACTACCCACCTCGAGGTTACTGACAGCCATTAAGCCGGATATAACTCTCTTGGATGTCGAGACAAAACAGATGTTTGTGATCGAAATCTAAAGTCCAGCTGAGAAAAATATCTCTCGCAAGGAGGAGAAAAGAGGTCCAAGTATATGGATCTCTTGTCCGAAAACTGAATCCAGAGTATAAAGAATTAAAGTTAAGCTTGTAGTCCTGATAGTTGGTGTTTTAAGTGGTATGAAAGCCTCATATCGAAGGGAAATCGAGTCCACTCCCGCTTGCAGATCTTCTACCGCTTCTTTGATTTGCAGGATGCAGAAAGCAGTGTTGCTCGGATCACTCTGCATTATGTGGGCATTGGATTTGGCGTAATTTCCACGTCTGCGTATCGCTAGTGTTTAAACCAATAATGCAAAATTCCAAGTGCTTTATTTATTGGAATTACTCCAATAAATGCTGAAAATTATAGATACAGCATCTCTATGGTCCTTCTTTACTAAATATCTACGAAGCCCTGAAATGTGTGCGGATTCAAACTTCGCAGTATTTATCAGTATTTTTATTATTTATTTGGTGATTATGACCCACTAGCAAAATATTTATAATGATTAGTGTTAAGAAAATGTGCTATTCATTGTGATATAGCTATAAAAATATTTGAACGTAAAATAACTTTCCTAGGCTATCTTAGTCAGTTATCTGTTAAGTCATTATGATTCATTTATTAATATTGTCTTCCATAACGGTTGATCTAAACTGCTGAGGTCTGCTCAATAATGTTTATGTGCTGCATATAAATAAGGGATTGTACAATCTCGACGAACTTGACATGTTTTAACGAGTAATATTCTTTGTTTCTAGGTAACATCAAGACATCCTTGCTTACGGGGACGAAATTCAATGTTACATGGCATCTCGCATATCCACACAGAGTAAGTTACTTATTATTTTAATCAGTTCCATTTCCTGACATTTTGTATACTATGATTTTAAGAATATGCAAATTATATAAATTAAATTAAACCTTCCTAATAAGCCAAAGGATTTCAGCTACAGTTCTTGTCAACGCAATGTTTAAAAAGATAGATGTTTAACCTTGCTTCTAATTGGTTTAACGCACAGCCAAGTTTTGATGCAGTTACATATTTTTAAGGTTATTTCTGTAACATTTGAATATTATATTAAGTACGAGGGACATTCAATAATTAAAGAGACAAGAGAGTAGAAAAAAAGCTGTGTATTTTTACAAAATGAGACTTTTACTTTATCCCCACGAATATTAATACACTTATCCCAACGATGAACTCGTTGAAGAAACACAAAAGACGACACCTCGGGCATCCCAAATACGGTCAACATTACATTTTTACAAAATGAGACTTTTACTTTATCCCCACGAATATTAATACACTTATCCCCACGATGAACTCGTTGAAGAAACACAAAAGACAACACTTCGGGCATCCCAAATACGGTCAACATTACTTTTCCCGCTGATGCTTGCGTTCTGAATATCTTTCGGACAAGTGAGCTGGTGTGCTTCCATTCCATGCTTTATCTTTTGGATTATGGTTCAAAATGGTGAACCCAAGTTTCATCACACATTAAAATCTTGTTTAGAAAAGGGTTACCTTCCCTTTCATAACGTTCTTTGAAGTTTGTACACACTTTGAGTCTTGTTTCCTTGTGTTGTTGCATTAACTGTTTCGGGACCCACCTTGCACTTGTTTTGCTGTACTTGCGCTTGTCAATGATAACGTGATGAACTGTGTCAACACTTACTGCAACTTTTTTTGCTATATCTTCAACAGTAATACGTCGGTCTTCACGAATGTCGTCAATGCGGGTTTCAAGCGAAGGAGTTGACACTTCAACTGGCTGACCAGGACGTTGCTCGTCAGTCACTGAGGTTCGACCATTTTTGAACTGTTCTACCCACTTATAAAAATTTCCGCGATTCATACAACTTTCACCATACTGTAAAATTATTCGAGAAAAGATTTTAGCTGGTTTTTCACCTTCAGAAAGCAAAAATCGGATCACTGAACGTTGTTCAACTAATGTGGAAACTTCAAGCGGACACGCCATCGTTAAATGCAATTTTGAGGTTATAAACAAAACAATTTTTATCCGTCAGGTATTCTCAGCTCATCCCAGTGATGCTAACCTAAAGTCATGAAAGTACCAAACTCCTCCCACAAACCGTTTTTTTTTTTTTTTCATCATTTTGTCTCTTTAATTATTGAATGTCCCTCGTACTTTTTACTCCGACTTAAATATACGAAATAGCGAAAATTTTCGATGTCGAGATTTTGACTGATGACCACGTTTCTTGGTCCAGGGAATCCAAAAAATTGATTTCCCATAATATATAATGGGTTTCTAGATACATACTTTTTAAGATACGAACCGTGGTCAGGAACAAATTAAATTTGTAAGTCAAGGCAGAGCTGCAGTAAGGAAAACTTGCGCTAGGGGCAAAACTGTGTTTTGGCGCCCTTGGCAAATAAACGTAAGTGATAAGCAAAAACAAGGTTCTCACCCCCCAAAATCTAAATGATGAGCAAAAAAAAGTCCTCACCTCCTAAAATCCAAGTGATGAGCAAAAAAAATGTACTCACCTCCCAAAATCCAAGTGATGAGCAAAAAAAAAGGTCCTCACCTCCCAAAATCCAAGTATTGAGCAAAAAAACAGGTCCTCACCTCCTAAAATCCAAGTGATGAGCAAAAAAAACAGGTCCTCACCTCCCAAAATCCAAGTGATGAGCAAAAAAAAAGGTCCTCACCTACCAAAATCCAAGTGATGAGCAAAAAAAAGGTCCTCACCTCCCAAAATCAAAGTGATGAGCAAAAAAAAAAGGTCCTCACCTTCGCGGATTGTGGCGCCATTTAGTCAAGCTCATCGGCGCCCTTTTCCTTAGTGCGCTAGTCCACCAAAAGTCAGAAAATTGAAAATTTGTTTTTCTTTGATATTTATTTAGTCCAAAAGAAGACTGAGGCCCGGTTTTTCCACCTTCAGATAAAGTTCCAGGTAACTATCTGACAGATAAGGTTATTTGTAACTTCATCTGCTGAGTAAATGTCATCCCTTCTTTCTATACAAATGTATCTATCGGATAGTTATCTAACAGATAATGAAACTGACGTATTGGATTCACTGACTGGTATTGACATTTATTCAGCAGATGAAGTTACAAATAACCTTATCTGTCAGATAGTTACCTGGAACTTTATCTGAAGGTGGAAAGACCGGGCCTGAATATAATTATATAATCAGTAAGTGTGTAAATCTTTAAATTCAATTTTTTATTTAATATATACGAGATTGATATAGAAATGAAAATTTATAGTTTTGATTTAAGTTAGTTAGTTAAAATTTTTGGCGCACAGCAACAAAGGCTATTTGCGCCTAATGCAGAGTTTTGATTTAAATAAAAATAGAAAAACTTTATAAAAACTTAGAATATGTATATTTAAGAGTTTGTTTTGGCGCCCCTAAGAGCTGGCGCCCTGGGCCTATGCCCCTGTCGCCCCTGCCTTTCACCGCATATAGTATACGAGATAAAAATTAAAAATGGTATTCTAAAGCGCTGATATCAAAATAGAAACAGGCAGAATGACATGTGGTTTTTAAATACCTTTCCTTTAGTACGTAATAACAAATAATTTATTTAAAGTTCATCAAAACTAGATCTAATAACAAATGTATTGTTCCAGGGTGGATTCAAACTTGAACTTTTAGACCATTTAGAAAGGCCGGTGGTCGGTCTAACTCCTACAATCATGGGATCTGATTTCATCTCAGATGATGTAACGTAAGTTCATTTTTCTCTTCATGTTTCTTATCGGGTAATTACAATACAAACGTGTATTTTTTTCTTTTTACACATATTATATAAACTGTACATTTTTTTTATAAAGAAGATGCAATCGTATCAGGTAATAAGAATAATAAGTATATAAAAATGCAAACATGTCTTTAATAGCTTGTAAAATCCTTGTAATGTATGTGATAGTCTTTTGTATGCTTTAAAATAAAATTAATTTATCATTATTCCTTATAAGGTAAACATGAAAAATTATTAATGCACGAGCAAAATGACCTAGAATATACATAGTATATTCTAGCTTCTTCGTTCTTCGTTCTGCTGGTACACAATATGTGTAATAATTCTTCTGTAAATCTACAATTAGAAGGCATCTATTCTCCTAACTCTTTAGTTTCTTTAGTTACTATTTTTAACTCTTTTTTTTTATTAATACTCTTTATTTAACTAGATCTACATACATAATGTAACACATAGTTTTGATAATACAGTGTTTGTCAGGGTTTGTCACGTTGTGGGGTCGGTTCGAAGAACTCTCCATTTCTTCACTCCCCGTCACTTCATTTTATGTTTGTTGATTCGCTACTAATGTTTAATTGTATTTTTCGCTATCCGCACTATCACTGTCGCTGTCTATTATAGTGTCTTGCGGTAATTTTCTCTTTAATCTTCTGTAGATTTTTCGCTTGCCCAGTTCATAGTGTGTGGCACCGGAGCACTGTCCAATTCTGTGGAAAAATGTTGTTGGCAACTTTTTCGTGAATTCTTGTATTGTCATTATACCCCTTATGTCTTAACTCTTTATGTACAGCCGTCTACAACGGTTCCATGACAACTGAGGCCGTAAGATAATTCGGGCCGTTCACAATTGGGGCTTTTCACAACTGGGACCATTAACAACTGGGGCGATGGACAATTCGGGCCGTACACAATTGGGGCTTTGCACAACTACACATTACAATTTTTTTATTTATTCTAATTCCCACCAAAATGTACTTAATCAACCCATTTTTTTTTTTTGCAAAAGAACACGCAATTTAATTTATGCCAACTTGTAAAATAATTATTTTTTATTTAAAAAAAAAAAGAAAACTCTAGCTCTTATAGTTATGGCCCCAGTTGTCAAAAGCCCCAATTGTGAACGGCCCGAATTGTCCATCGCCCCAGTTGTTAATGGCCCCAGTTGTGAAAAGCCCCAATTGTGAACGGCCCAAATTGTCTTACGGCCCCAGTTGTCTGGTTACCCTTTCTTTTTGTATTCAGCTTCTAATTTCATGGGAGTCCTCTCCAGTATCGTTCAATACATATGTGTTGAACCTTTCAATTTTGTCTGCACTCACTTACAAACGAGGGATGGCACTTTATTCTTGCTTATTACCAGGCCCGACAAGAGGGGGGGTATCCGGGGAAAATTCTTGGAGCCCCGGGGTTCTTGAGGCCCCAGGGCCCTGAGCAGAGCCCTAGGAACGGCCTGGCATCGAGGCAAGTGCCAGGAGCGCGTGGCCGTCACTCACTTGTATTTTGGAAGTGAGGACCTTTTTTTTGCTCATCACTTGTATTTTGGAAGTGAGGTTCTTTTTTTTAGGTCATCAGTTGTATTTTCACCTGTATTATAATAAAAATTCCCGCTTCATTTGTATATGGTCCAGAGTCCGAGCTGAAAGAATTAGTTTTTAACCTCTTGACGGCCCCGGGTATAGAAGAATTGATCATTACCCGGGGCCCACAAAGAAATTTCTCCTCGGGGCCCGCAAAGAAAGTTTCTCCCCGAGGCCCCAGAACACCACTCGGTGGCCCTGCTTATTACCATGTACTTTGTCTTCCTGCTGTTTATATCTAAGCCGTACTCCAATCCTACGGAGTTTAATTTATTCGATAAACTTTCCAAATCTTCTTTTGTTCATCAAAAAGAGCTGATTCCTCTGCGTATCTGATGTGTTGATATGTACTCTATTTACTTTAATCCCAATATCTTCATTCTCAGTAACTTCTGCATAAATATTAAACAACAAGGAAGACAAGATACATGCTTGTCGAATACCTCTCGTAATTCTTATTTCTTCAATAAGCTGTTGATCTACTAATACTTTTGCCGTCTAATTCCAATACAGATTGGCTATAAATATTGTCTCGATTGTCTATGCCTGTAAAGCGAAGTATTTCGATAAGTCTTTTGTGTCTTACCCAATCAAAAGTCTTTCGGTAGTCAATAAAACATAAATGTAGGATTAGTAGATCTACTTTGTTTAAAATTATGGCCGTGTTAACTAATAATGAACACTTTTAAAACGAGATATTAGTACTAACTGACTAATTTAATTTTGCAATGTTATATTACGTATTATAAACTATTATACTTTTTGCTATTTTCAGGGCTCAGTCTTATGAGATAATGTTACCATCAGAACCCTGCAAGGACTGTACTTTAAGACTGCTACGTCAAGCCAATGAGTGGGGAAAGAATTACAGATTCTGGTCATGTGCTGATGTAGATATCAAAATACGTAAGTGATTATAAATCAAGACAAACATTCTTTACTTCTATAGATTAAAATACTGATAGTGTTTCGACCTACGAAGTGACCAAGAAGATGACCTTCTAGTTGCAAAATAAACCCTTCAAATTATTTTGAAAATGCTATCATGTAAAATTTATATTAACATATACAGTAGTAAGGATCCACATTTCGGTGTTCTATTAATAAATATACCAAAGTTAGAGAAGAGGGCCCAGTGCCATTTTACTGTTGGTCAGGGCAGGCTTTACCCTTAAGCTGAATTGGCTAAAACTTGGAACTCGCGCTTGTCTAGGTAACCACGCAAAAAAAGTCAGGAAGGAAGTCCTGTGTCCCGGTTACCCTTCACTGAAATCTGGTCACTCTACCCGTAGTTATCTAAATACTCATCTAATTGAAAAAATGCATTCAACAAAAAATATTTGTTTTCCAACTATAAACAATTTTTGTTATATACATATATTTTATTGTTAAGTCAATAATAAGGGAGATATTTTAAGTACACCTATCCCCCGATTTACTCGGAAGATAGGTTCCTCAGAAAACCGTGTAAATCGAAATCGTGGATTTTGATATGTAAAACCGTGTAAGTCAAAAATAACTAAAATGTGCATAATTCAGTTATTTATTTCAAGATCCTTTAAAAAATTAACAAAACATTTAATTACTGTCATCTTTTTTTTTTTTTTTTTCATAGACTATTAATCTTTTCTTCCTGATTGGTATGATGTCACTTTCATCACGCGATTCTGGTACGATGGTTGATGAATTAGGGACAAATTCAGATCGCCGAGACTTGATACTGAAATCCGTAATTAACAATAGGGGATACGCATAAAATTTATATTTCCTTAAAACTAAATTTTTTTGATATTTTAATGTTAGTTATGTCACCTAACACAACAAAAATCACATTTTAATTAATATTATAGCCAAATTTTTCAATTAAAATATTGTAAATTTGAAATAAGCCGACCACGCCGCAAAGGTTGCCGAGTAGATACGACTGAGACTGTAAGGGTTTGACGTCACAGATACAGACAAAACATAATGTTTACGTGTTTATATTGTATTGTTTGAGAGTTTTGTATTTGTTTTTAAACAATTTTTCACGCATTTATTATTAAAATAATTTATAAAATATATGTACTCAATTTAAAATGGTCTTCACAAACATAAAGTTTACTTTTTTCTGAAATATCGGTTTTATTTCGCCTCATAGCTTTTCTGTTGTTTTTCGTCATCAGGTAATGATATAAATTATTTTTTTGGATTTCTAATTGAACTATTTGTACACATTGGTACTAAACAATATTTTCGACTATTTTTCGAAGTACTGGGGCCTGGATCTTCCATATTTTATATATTTTAATATAAAATTTAATTCGGTAAACATGTATAAATTGTTTTTATAGAATTAAACTTTATTTTAATTAAAATCACTCTAACTTTACATAACCTATAAAAGTTATACAAACAAATAAGTTCACAACAGACTATGTACGGGTGTCAGGACAGAATTACACTGGACAAAATTACACGGGACAAAATTACACAGAAAATTTTCGTATGTGTAAATTAAAGTAAATTAAATGTGTAATTTTGTCTTAGTGTAATTTTCGTATGTGTAATTTCGTCCTTGTGTAATTCCTTCCCTGTGTAATTCTGTCTATGTGTAATTTCTTCTGTGTAATTTTGTTCCGTGTAATTTGGTCCAGTGAAATTTCGTCATGTAACCCTATGTACGCTGGGTAGACTAGTAGTGTCATGTGTCAGTTAGAAGGGTATGACGTCACACGTCGTTTTCGCGCGCTACACACATTTATGATTTTTTTAAGTCTTCAAATTAAAAAAAAAATAAATAAAAACTGTTTTTTATGTTTATATGCAACAAGAGGAATATAATAAAAAAATTTAAAAAATCATGCCTATCCCCTATTGTGTTTGATTTTTGGTTAAATTTTATAGACCTCCTGGCTCCTCATATTGAGCTAAACATTCATTAATATATCGCTGGAATCGGAGAGCTCGTTCAACAATCGGGTCATTTTATAGAAAATGATTACCCAATTTTCGCCCTAATTTAAGTCCTACGCGGATGACTTTTGCAGTGAACGCAACTGGTTCAGGCTCCATTTTTAGAGCACATGAACAGAAAGTTTTATTGTGCATACAAAATGGGGAATCCCCATTTTAGATTTGATACCAGTGTTCCTAAAATAATGGAATTAAAAAATGTATGCAGCCAAAATATTCACTTTCACCAATAGGGGATACGCATAAAATTTGTATTTCCTTAAAACTACATTATTTTGATATGTTAATGTTAGTTATGTCACCTAACAAAACAAAAATTACATTTTAATTAATATTATAGCCAAATTTTTAAATTAAAATATTGTAAATTTGAAATAAACCGACCACGGAGCGAAGGTTGCCGAGTAAAACGACTGAGTATGACGTCAAACGATAAGGGTTTCACATCACAGATACAGCTACAACATAATCTTTACACGTGTGTGTATTGTATTGTTCGAGAGTTTTGTATTTGTTTTTAAGCAATTTTTCACGCATTTATTATTAAAATGGCAGATAAAGATTTTGTTAGGGCTCAGAGTGATAATTTACCCAACATTGATGCATTTATGCTCATGGAATATATGAAAAATAATGAATGCTACAGTGCTGAGGAAATACGTGGTGTCAAAGTAATTTTTATTTTATATTCTATAACTTTATGTAAACAAACGCTGCAACTCTGTAAAATGTAAATATTTATGTAATTTAGATGTCAGAATTTTACTACATTGTTTACATGAAGTTACAAAACGTTAGAGGCATAATTGAAATACTGCAATATAAGTTATCTATTTTAATATAAAATTTAATTCGGTAAACATGTATAAATTGTTTTTATAGAATTAAACTTTATTTTAACTAAAATCACTCTAACTTTACATAACCTATGAAAGTTATACAAACAAATAAGTTCAGAACAGACTATGTACGCCGGTAAGCTAGTAGTGTCATACGTCAGTTAGAAGGGGTATGACGCCACACGTCGTTTTCGCGCGCTACATACATTTATGATTTTTTTAAGCCTTCAAATTACAAAAAAAAAAAACTGTTTTTTATGTTTATATTTAACAAGAGGAATATAATAAAAAATAAAAAAAAATCATGCCTATCCCCTATTATTTAAAAAGGTTATTTTAAAAACCGTGTAAAAGCGAAATGCTAAAAACCGTGTAAAAAACGTACCGTGTGAATCGGGGGATAGGTGTATGTTAAAAATAAATTTTAACCTCGCAACACCGCCCTACAATAAAAATTTTGTAATGCCTTATAAGCCTATATTCGAGTCCTGGTTTTACTATATCCTCATACCAAATTACGCTAAAATATGTCCAGCCGTTTTTGCGTAAATATCGGATAGATAGACAGACAATAATAGATTTTTTTTTGCAAATGTTGTCTTATAATCATCTAAAACGTGTAGAAACCAAATATGAAATAAAAAAAAAAAAAATAAAAAAAAACAGATATAGCCTCCAATTTTAATAATATAAGACCGGTTTCTGAAAGCTTAGCTTACTATAGGGGAAAAATTTTAAGATCGTAGCGCCACGCGGATTTTTTTGAAACCATTCTAAATCAGATACCACTTGACATTTACTAGTAAATAATAGCGAAAAGTGTATCAAAAAACGACAAAAAATAAATAATTGTTTGGGATTTTCTGAAGTGACATTACTTGTAAACATCTAAAATACTACATTTTGTGATCTGGTTTTAAGCTATGGCGGTTTTCCATTGTCGATTATTTTAACTATATTGGGGGAAATAATAATTCCCGTGTTGTTTACCAAGGGGTAGAAATCTACAATGCTGGGCATATAATATTGTGTGGAGTCACTGAAAAAAACAGAGAGTTCAGAAAGATTTGTGCATTATGTCTACAAACTTGTGCATTACAAACCCACACACAATGACAGGAATTTTCAAGATATGCGATAATAAATACAAAATTGAAAATATTTTTTGTAGTCACTATCATAAAAATGTAATGAGCAAACTTTGATATAAGGGCTCACTTTTTTTCCAATTTTTAAATTGTTTATCTAAACATCGCGTCGATTCCTAACCTCTTGCTTTCCCAATTTTGTTTCGAACCGTACGGTGTATGATATTAGTGGAAACAAATGAAACGATATTTCCGGGTTTCTTCTTTGCAATGAATTGCACATAGGCACACAACAATATGTATTATACATTTTTCAATGATTATAATAAAACTTTAAAAACAAACTTCATACAAAACCAATACAGAAAATGAAATGTTATCTGATGTACACAAGTTCATGAAACGCTCACCAGATGGTAGGGTGCTTAGCTGCAAATCCCTATAACCAAATAGTTAGAAAATGGTTGCTATGTTATTAATACCGTACTATGCTGATAACAGCTATTGCTCATATTTCAGTCCAAATTATCCGATATCCAGACAGTTTTCATCAGATTAGCGAATACAGTAACTTTTCCATCAACCTGACAAAACATTACCAACCTGTTTCGATCCAATTTAATTAACACTCACCTTAGATACCTGAACGTTGTTACAATTTTAATTACATCAATGTCGCAAAGATGCCAATTGTAGAATCAGATCACGTTTTAGAAACTGTTGTTTTGTAAAAATTCACATGATTTTAATTGTAATGGCATTGACACTATTCTCTTCTATTTTATTTCAAAATTGTGATTAATCAAGTGTAATAAACACAATTACTAACAAATCTGTTTGCATTTTAATGAACAGTTTATGCTCACTTCCTCACAATCTACTTATGTGAAACTAAAGTTTTTATAGTTTAATTTGTCTTTAAGATCATAGATAAGGAAGTTTCTAGTTTGTGTTTTGAATATTTTAGTGGTTTCCCATCGTTTTGTTTGCACTTGTTAACGGGGAATTTGCACAGTTTGTTTCAAAGAAAGCAACGCTTTTCTTTAAATGTAGGTATTAAAGAATTAATGTAATAGCAACCTTCTATACTGTGTAATGTACCAGAGCGGATGTTTTGTTTTTCCATATCACCATAATGTGGGCATATTAAAGGATACTTCGAATTTCCTGGTTGAATAAAATATGGAACACCGGACATATTGCAGAAAATGGGAAATAAACAGAAATTATATTTAGTAGCAAAAAATCAGCTGTGGCCACCACAGGACCGACCGCCATCATAAACTACTTGTATAAAATACATTCTAGCAGCACAGTAGAAATAACTTTGCCTAATATTTTCTAACAGAGATATTATTTATCATGGCCATGGAAACGTTACTTTATCGATACTTATATAGAAAAAAATTTTTCGTTTTATCAAAAAATGTCTCAAATAAAAGTTATTTGTTATTGCATTTATAGCAACTTTTGTTAAATAATTTTTTTCGAAATATTTTTCTGTTGCTAAATATTCGCAAAAATCTTAAAATCGACTCGAGTAAACTCCTATTTCTAGTCAACCAATTTTTACCAAAAGTTGATCAATTTGTGCCATTGATGTCAAAAGCTTAAATATGCAGTTTCATAAAAATCCTTTTAGCTGAATTAGCTCGGCACGTGTATACAGACAGACGGACGGACAGACGGACAGACAGACCGACAGACATCATGCTAAAAATAGTCAGAACGTTATGTAGGGACCTCAATTCGTGGAGATCCATCGAAATTTCGAAATGTCAAAATCGGTATGATCACAATACCTCCCTTATATATGTAACATGTTGGTAAACATAGAGAGTTGAAATTTGGTATGCTTATACAACTCTTTGACCCGCACATAGGAAAAATACTATAACATCCCCTAAAAATATAAACAAATATGTGCTTATAGAAAAAAAAAGTATTTTTTTTTTTAATTCTGAGTAGGGTATCAAATGAAAGCCCTTATTACGTGGATTAACGATCAAAATTTTATTATTACAAAATAAATTATTTTGAAGCGATTTTTGCCAAAATTGTGCAAAAAAATGTTTGTCCCACACCCTGTAGCCCAGATGGTTTAAAGTAAAAATCTGAAAAAATTCTAAGTAATGTACATTGGTGTGAACCGGAATAGTACAAAAGGAATTTTTCATCAGATTATATTTTTGGAAAATAACGCATTTTTTGTTGACGATATACAAAAGTTATAGTTATGTAACACACCATACTAGAAGGCGTATCCTGGTCTAATGGTTAACATGCTCGCTTGCTACGTAGCAAACTAGAGTTTGCTCCCGGGCAGAGGAGACAATTTTAGTTTTTGTTTTTTTTTCATTTTTATTTTGTCAAAATTCTAGTTATATTTTGGCAAATGGTGCATTTAATTTTTAAGAGCGTAAATTTAATAACCAGTTGGAATGTTGGAATTATATTTTCATTCTATGTGTCATGTATACGAAACCAAAGGGTCGGAGCATATGACAACTAATGGAATCCATAGTGCCTATGGAATTAGCCAGGACAATTTTCAAAATCTTAATGAACCTTGCTATATAAAAACATACTGCACATATTTAGAATCCTAAATAATGGTATTAGGTATTCGAATTAAAATTAACAAAAAAATATTTTAACATAAAATTTGTTAAGAAATAAAGCTCTTAGATTAACAGACGATAAATTATTTTAAAAATTTCGTTCATTTTCGTTCATTTCGTTGATTACTATAAAGCAAAATTTGTCCTACACACTCAGCATGCCACCTTCACTTATTATATACCTGCGAAACCCTGAAATGTGTTAAAATTCACACTTCACATCAATTTTCTTTTATGCGTCTAAATTATCCTAGTCACTGAAGATTGATTGCAATGAACTATAAATGCAATTTTGCTACTATATTTTTATTCTTTAAAGTGAAAAATGATTGAATACCGTGTTTCGTCGCACATTTTCTTCCGACTTTTTTTATGACGTAATGTTGAAGCTCTCAAGACACAAAGACAATGAATGAAGCATCTTAAATTACAAAAAGCTTCAATAGTAAGTTTTGTAATGTAGTAAATCTCTCAAAATTAGTTTTAAATGGAATAAATCATCTATTAATATCGCAACCGAGTATTTTAAATTCCTAATATAATACATATGATGTGGTAAACATTATTATAGAAATAAATATATAAAATAAACAAGAGAAACAAGAGAAAAATAAATTGAGAAACTTAAGATTTGCGGGGTACAAGACTTATTACCATCATTGTACATTTCGGCTCTGGGCATATAGCGTTAATTTAGCGAAATACTTGAATATTTTACAGCACAAAACAATGACTCATATCTATTGATATTTATATTAGAATAATAAAATTTGTTAATGGATGACTGAATTGTTTATATTATTACGTCTGATCGTATGCTGATTTGAATGTAATTTGTTTATCTTATGCTATTTGTGTTACTCGACATATATAGTCAGTGTCTTCTGTTTCTTTTACTTATTTAAAATAATATTAAATATGTAATAACTAGGGCCAGTGCGAGGGTCGTTAGCGCCCGTAGGCAAGACTTAATTCAACGCCCCTTAGCAGGGCCGTAACTAGCTTTTTTCGAGCCCTGGGTAAGATTTTATAAGGGCTCCCCTAAATATATTATAGGTCCTTACTTCTAAAATATAAGTGGTGACCTAAAAAAATTATGGCCTTTTCTGCTTTGGTAATTATAGTCTATCTCAGAAAGAGCGATAGTAATAAAATTTATTATTTGTAAAGAGTTATTGTTTTTTCACACAGATGGCAGACAAAATATGAATAATTCGAAACGAAATATTGTTAAGAAACAACCGAGTGTGCCGCACATCTTATATGGGAATACGAACTAGGGTTAAACACAATAGATCATAAAATTTTACCCTAAAATTTTGAAGAAAAATATGGTCACAGGGGTGCTTTAATGATATGATAAATATGGTCACAGGCGTGCGTTTAATAAAATGATAAATAGTAATATAGAAATACACAAAACCAATTTAAACGTGTTTAAAATGTGCACGCCACTGGTAACTGCCTGACAAAAAGATTTATTACTATGGCTCTTTCTGAGATAGACTATAGCCAGTGATGGGCGTTTACACGTAAACTTTAATTGTTTACGTTTACGTGTAAACTTATGTAAACAATTGGTAAACTTGTCAACAATGTAAACAATGTAAACTTTGTAAACTGTCAAATAATGAGGTTAGTTTTAGTTATTTAATACGAATAATAGAGAGTTAATGAACAAGTATATTCAGTTCAAAACAATAAATTTATTTAAAAAATGGTGGGAAGAAACCGAAGGAATAGTTCTGATGAACTAGGTTTTGTTTTATTTAAAGAAAATGAAAGAAACTATAGGGCGTTATGCAAAAGTTGCAATGAATCTTTTCGTTATTAAAAAATATAGGCTGATTTTCTTAAAGGTGAAATTTAATGTATTTTGTTATTATAAAAATTAGACTGAATTTTTTAAAGAAAAAAGTTTTTTATTTTTCATATTCATATTTACTAATTTGTATGTAACACCTGTATAATGATGCAAATTCGATTTTTATTAATATGTATATTGGCTTGTCCTAATTTTATATACTTACTTTTTCATTTAAAATCGTTTCATTAAAATTTTATTATTTATAAAAATGTATTGAAAATGAGGTTCTGTAATTCAAAACAAGTGCGCATGTCTAAATCATTGTTTACATTGTTTACGTTGTTTACATTGTTTACGTTGTTTACATTGCTTACAAGAGTTTTTGTGTTTACTTTACATCAATTGTTTACGCGTCAACAATGAGGTAACTTACAGCATGTAACTTACGCGCCCATCACTGACTATAGCCAGGACAATTATTATTTTTGAAAAATTCCATATCTGAACGGGATTCGAACCTGAGACCTTTGCAACGCAGAGCACATGTGTTACCACTACGCTACGCCGGGCGGCTTCTATTTAACTTCTACTTGTACTATGTACACACTGTCCACACTTTCTTATGTGTTATTTTTTTATTTTAGGTAAAGAGTTCCGTGAAACCTGCAGTGGACACGGAAGATATTTATTAGGCAGGTGTAAATGTAATCGACTGTACTACGGTACGACCTGTCAGTACAGAGACGAGTGTATCGAAGACAGCGACTGTGGAGACCACGGCAAGTGTGTGGATGTCAAAGCTACAACTGCCCCCAAAATGCAGTGTTATTGTCAACTAGGATGGTTTGGACCTGGATGCAATAAAAGTAAGATATTATTACGTGCTAATAACAAAAGACGACTTTTGTTGTAATTTTATATCGTGAGTTTATTTTGATTTACCTTTGATTGAGAGCAATGTAAAATGTGTTGTAGTCTTCTGGCCCACCAGGTCTGGAATGGAGACATTGGACACACAGCCGCGTTCGATATATTTAATAAGTCCACAGTGTATTCGCGAATTGAAATAGAACAAACACTAAGACACGAGACGAATCTATGTCTCATATATTCATGAACTGCAGCATACAGGCTATTCCAAACGTTTAGGCGGAACTAAATGGGAATATCGTTCTTTTGGGTTGTCACGAGAAAGGACCTTGCTTGGGTTATTTCATTATTCACGTTGGAATGTCTAAATTTAAAATTCCAACAATGAAACCATGGAAACGAATGACATATGTCAAAAATAAAATACTTTTTTTACATAGTTTAATGACAAAAAAAAAAAAAAATGGGAAATTTGTATTAAAAATGACACAAAAATTCAAAATATAAAGAAAATGACATTTTAAAATTATATTAACCTTAACCAAAAAATGTTTATTGTAAGTATGATTTACAAATCTTAAATAAAACAGCCAAAAAGCACGATTCAAACTATGAAAGTAACTAGATTGCAAAATCTAGTTCCGCCTAATCGTTTGGAATAGCCTATCAGAGATGGGCGTCTACGCGTAAACTTGAATTTTTTACGTCTACGTGTAAATTTACCGTAGACAGCGTAGACAAGTGTAGACTGTGTAGATACGTAGAATCTTGCGTAGAATAATGAAAAATGAGGTTATGTAACGTTTAAAAAAATAAAATACCGCCAGTTTTAAGCAGAAGAGGCAGTAAAGAACTCAAATTTAATATTTTTGACAGCTTTCTGATTAAAACAACTACTAACTTTTAATTTTACTTTTACTTTAGTAGTTCATACAGACAGAAACCAAGTAATTTATATTGTCCATAACATACGATTTGTGAGATAACATTTTTGGAAACAATATATATAATTAGAACTACATAAAATTGAAATAAACATAAACATTAAAGTAAAATATTTAAACTATTACCATTCTATTATTTCAAATATTACATTTAAACGTACTGCGCATGTGCAGTTTACATTCTACATTCGACACGTAAACAAAGGCATATTCTACTTGACATGTTTACGCGTAAAATCTACATTAGTCTACATCATGTATTCTACGCGCCCATCACTGTAGCCTATATAAGATTTTCACATTTTTGTTTATTTTTATAATTAATACAATGTATTTAAAAATCAACATGTAAACTAACATAAGTATTCAACTTAACCAAATTTATCTGTGATAATCGAATTAACAAAAAAAATAATTCAATATTTTTTAAAATAATTGCAGAATTAATATAGGCTATTCCAAACGATTAGGCTGAACTAGATTTTGAAATCTAGTAATTTTTATCTATTAATTCGGACTTTTGATCATTTTATTTAAGCTTTGTAAATCATACCCACATTACAAATTTTATTTTAAATTAATTGTCCTTATAAAATGTCCTTTTCATTGCATTTTAATTTTTTGTCATTCTTAATAAAGATTTTCCATTTATTTATTTTATTTGTCTTTAAAAAACATAAAAATAGTTTCACTGTTAGAATTTTAAATTTTTACATACCAAAAGTGAAACATGAAACAACCCAAGCAAGATCGCTTCTTGTGACAACCTAAAAGAACGAAATTCCCATTTAGTTCCGCCTAAACGTTTGGAATAGCCTGTAAGATTCGGACCAGTCAAAAATAAAACAAGTTTATTTAACTAAGCTAATGTTTCGATTTTATTAAAAAAAAAAAATCAGAGCTAGTTAAAAGTCACTGAAGTTAAAAATATTCGTTAAAATATAAAATATAAAATGTCCATATTCGGTAAGGTCGATGAACCTGGAGATAAAAATCAACGCAGTTTATTCTTATTCGCGACTCAAATTAACGTTGGCGGCGCTGCGTACTACAGTTAATGGCCGACGAGAAGCGTATATGTCAGAAATTTTTTCTTAATATTTATCTGTTCAAACAATATTTCGACAAAAAAGCACTGTATTTAAGTCACTATATTTAAAAATACGTCTTAATTCACATAAACTGCAGCACAACACACTATAAATATTATACAAATATACGCTTCTGATTAATGTACGAAGCCGCCACCAGATGTCTCAATGTTATTTGGAGTCGCGAATAGTAGTAGTGTTAAGGAGAACAGTATAATGTGGAACAGGCTTTAGGCGTATTTTTGCTGGCGCTCCGATCTTACTGGACTATTTTCGTAATAATATTTTGTTACATTAAATACGGAACAGAAATTTAACTTAACATTTAAAAATTTAACATTTCGTTAAATTCTGTACTCAATGAAGTCAGTCGGTAATCCCAAAGGTTACGTACAAAATTGTAAAAGTGCCTTGCTCAGTTTACTGATATCTGATATTCTAAAAAACCTTTATTTATTTAGTTATTTATTTATTTACTTAATTATTTATTTATATGTTTATTTTTTTGCTTTTACAGGGTCTCCAGTTAAAACAACAGATATAGATTTCGCTTTGTATTCCGAAAGAAAACTATCCGACGATTTCCGACTTTACTGGCGAATAATGCACGAACACAAAGAAATAGAAGTCGTTATGGTAGTCAACGGCACAAGTTACGCTGGCCTAGGATGGCGTCCAAGATCACTTACCACCTCATGTAGAAATTTCCCATTAATCGGCACACCGACCAATCAGAATAGTTCCAGTACCGCTTCAGCAGAACCTGAACCTACTGCTCGCCCGGAACCTGGTGCAGAGCCTGAACCTGGTGCGGAACCGGAACCTGGGGCAGAACCTAATGCGGAACCAGAACCTAAGAGTGAACCTGAACCTACGAGTGAACCTGAACCAACGACTGAACCTGAACCTACTAGCGAACCAGCTAGTAAACAAAAAAAGAGTACTAATCATAGAAGATCGACGCTTAATAAGAATTTTAATGGAGAAGCTATAGAGACGAGTGTTTCTTTTCAAGTTAGCAGTAAACAAGGTAAATCAAAAATTTATATTATTTTATTTTTCTTTATGGACCCAGACAGTCGGGTAGATTTTAAAAAAATCCTACATGGTCAAGACTTTTTGTATTTTTTGTTACCTAACTAGTTATTCACATAACTAAACAATAATTAGTAAAAATTTAATTATTTTTATTCAACTGCAAATTATTTACAGAAAACATATTATAATAAGATCTATTTTGACCAATATTTGACCAAGAAATGTTTGTATAATTTTAACGTATTGTAATTTGTAACTTTTTACCGACCACCAACACATATAAGGGAGGTATTGTGATCATACCGATTTTGACATTTCGAGATTTCGATGGATCTCCACGAATTGAGGTCCCTACATAACGTTTTGGCTATTTTTAGCATGATGTCTGTCAGTTGGTCTGTCTGTATGTATGTCTGTCCGTCTGTCTGTCTGTCCATCCGTCTGTCTGTGTACACGTGCAGAGCAAATTCGGCTAAAAGGATTTTTATGAAACTTCGTATTTAAGCTTTTGACATCAATGGCACGAGTTGATCAACTTTTGGTAAAAACCGGTTGACTAGAAATGGGAGTTTACTCGTGTCGATTTTAAGATTTTTGCGAATATTTCATAACAGAAAAATATATTTAACAAAAGTTGTTATAAAAGCAATAACTAACAACTTTCATATGAGATATTTTTTGATAAACTAAAAATTTTTCAAATTTTTTTCAAAATTTCGAAATATCTATTTTTTCATACGTATATGTAACGTTTCCATGGTCATGATAAATAATATCTCTGTTAGAAAATATTAGGCCGTTATTTCTACTCTGCTGCTAGAATGTAGTTTATACAAGTACTTTGTGATGGCGGCCGGTCCTCTGGTGGCCACAGCTTATTTTTTAATTCTAAATCTATACGCTAATAAAAATGTTCATGTCTATAAATGCATAAGACCATTTATTAAAATAACCAGCGATAAATTTTTACCAATATTTATTATAACGTATTGCCTATGAGATAATAGAGCCAGAATTTAAGT
The DNA here is from genome assembly GCA_963971575.1 of Liopterus haemorrhoidalis. Taxonomy (NCBI): domain Eukaryota; kingdom Metazoa; phylum Arthropoda; class Insecta; order Coleoptera; family Dytiscidae; genus Liopterus; species Liopterus haemorrhoidalis. Next base: position 9,322,067 of record OZ020621.1, on the reverse strand, counting down.
CTCCAGAACGAAGTAAATTGCCTAGGATTAGATGGGGTCCGCAAAAAAAATTTTGTTCAAGAGGGGGTCCTTAGACTACATAAGTTGAAGAACCCGTGATATAGGTTATTTCAAACGTTTGGCGGAACTAGATTTTACAATCTAGTTACTTTCATCGATTGAATCGTGCTTTTTGACCGTTTTGTTTAAGCTTTGTAAATCATACTTACAATATACCTTTTTTTGGTTAAGGTTTATGGCATTTTAAAATGTTATTTTCTTTATATTTTGATTTTTTTGTCATTTATTCTTTATTTATTTTTTATCCCATTTTATATATTTTGTATCCCATTTATTTATTTATTTGGCCTTAAAATATGTAAAAAATATTTTATTTTTGACTACTATGTCATTCGTTTCCATGGTTTCACTGTTGGTTTTTTTAATTTTTACATGCCAACGTCAAAAATGAAATAACCCAAGCAAGGTCTATTCTCGTGACAACCTAAAAGAATGAAATTCCCATTTAGTTCCGCCTAAATGTTTGGAATAGCCTGTAAATGCTAACAGTTCCGCCATGGGTGTCACAAACTTTAAATACGCGACTAAAATTTAATTCTTTCGGTAGACTTCCTTTTTTCTTTTTTCAATTATAGAATTCTTCTTCTGTCTGACAGAATTTTAAACTTATGAGAAATTATTGTTACAGGTCGCAGAAAACGCGCTGCAGAAGGTAAGTTATTAATACAGTTTACCAAACAAATATTCACACTCAAACTTACATTATTTATAACATGCACAGTATTTATATATAGTCACAGATTACACTAATCACTTGACTGGTAATATCTCAGTAGTTTGACATTAAATCTACACTGTATTACATTAGCGTTTGTAAATTTAAGGTGGTTGGAATCTTATTTCTTTTAGAACCTGTAGCCGAACCTACTTCTGGTGCGAAAGAATCTTCAAAACCTGAACCCACTCCAGAACCTAGTTCAGAACCAACCGCCGAACCTAAATCTGAACCTGAACCAACCGCAGAACCTAAATCCGAACCTGAACCAACTGCGGAACCCAAATCCGAACCTGAACCTACTGCAGAGCCTAAGTCAGAACCTGAACCTACTGCAGAGCCTAAGTCGGAACCTGAACCTACTGCGGAACCTAAATCCGAACCTGAACCATCCTCTGAACCTGAACCTAATTCAAAACCTGAACCTAGTTCTGAACCGGAACCTAAATCTGAACCTGGTGCTAAACCTGAGCCTAGTTCTGAACCTGAGCCTAAATCTGAGCCTGGTAAAACTAAAACGCACGCTAATCTTCAGGCAGCACCCAAATCAGGAACTAAAGGTACAGTTGTATTTTAGAATTAGATAAATCTTTTTGTAAATATAGTTTCAATTAGTTAAATACGAGGGAGGATTGATATATAAGGTCTCCAAGTCTATAAAATAATAATAGGAAAAAACAAAATAATTTAACTAATACAGTGAATATATTCTTTTATGCAACATGTACTATGTCATTACCATGGATACAGTTTTTGACAGCAATATAAATCGTGTTTATTTTCATTTGCAACATAGAAAAAACCATATTTACTAGCAAAATCAAAATATTTTATTGAAAATACAAATTAAAAAAATAATAATAATAATAAATAAATAACTAATAAAAACTTATAATAAATGTTCAAAAGTTTCACCGTTTACTTGCATACAAAATCTTAAGCGATCATAAAAATGATTCAAAACATTCAGCAATTGCTCTTGAGGTATATTGTTGGATGCTTAAACAATTATGTCTTGCAGTTCAGCAACATCCCTAAGTTCTTCATTATATACTTTGGCCTTTAAATATCCCCAATAAAAAAAATCATTGGGTGCCAAATCCGGAGATCTCGCTGGCCAATTAATCGACCCTCCTCTTCCAATCCAGCTTTTTGGGAAAGTTCTATGTAAATATTCTTTATCTATTCTAGAATAATGGACTTGTGCGCCATCCTGTTGAAACCATACTTGTCCATTAATATTCAGGTTTCGCAACGCAGCTAATATTTGGTTTTGCAAAAGGGCTAGATATTTTGCGGCATTAAGGTTACCGTCAATAAAAAAAGGCCCTATAATATTGGTTCCTATTATCCCTGCACAAACATTTAATTTTTGCGGATTTTGAGTTCGGGAGGAATGAAACAAATGTAGATTTTCTCGACTCCAGTACCTAAAATTTTGTCTGTGCACTTCACCATTTAGAGTAAACGTTGCTTCGTCTGTAAATAAAATTCTTTGAAGCATTGTTGGGTCGGAATTAATGTTTTCAAACATTTCAAAACAAAAATCCATACGTACTGCTGCGTCCCTTTCTAACAATTCTTGATGATTTTGAAATATGAATGATCGAAACTTCTTTTTTTAAGAAGTTAAAAACAGATCCAGTACTGACACCAACGGTTTGTGCAATTGATCTTAAAGTATTTTGATTGTTTTCTTCCACTTGTAATAATATTTCCAACTGCTTCTCTTCTGTAAGCACGTGGAATGTTGTTCTTTTTACTTGCCCGACCTTAATATATAAGGGGCAAGTATTGTAATCGCGAAAATTTTCGATGTCGAGATTTTGACGGATGACCACGTTTCATGGTCCAGGGAATCCAAAAAACCTATTTTCGAAGTGCCGTCCGTATGTGTGTGTGTGTGTGTGTGTGTGTGTCTGTCTGTGTGTATACACGATAACTCAAAAACGGTTTAACTTAAAGAGTTCGTTCTGGTACTAAAAAATTCTCCTATTAAATAGGAAGAACCCTATTGTTTTTTATGAAAATCGGTTGACTAGAAATGGGAGTTTACTCGTGTCGATTTTAATATTTTTGCGAATATTTAGCAACAGAAAAATATTTCGAAAAAATTTATTGAACTAAAGTTACTATAAATGCAATAACTAATAACTTTTATTTGAGACGTTTTTTGATAAAACGAAAAATTTCGAAAAATTATTGTAAAATTATTTAAAATTTTTCCAAGTCTCAATTTTTTCATACTTATATGTAACGTTTCCATGGTCATGATAATTAATTCGTAACTAGTAAAGCAAGCCTTGGACAAAAATTTGTATAGAACATAATTTGATGTATTTTTGAAGATTTATCTAAATATTAAAAAAATTTTTTTTTTTTTAGTTTACATTTTTTTTAAATATTTTTTTTATGGGAGGGCAAGTCTAGCGGAGGTTTCCTTTCGCCACTGGTTTTATTATGTTAAGACATCCTTCGCGATGAAATTTATTAACTAGTCTTGAAATTGTAGAGGGATTTGGTATTGGCCGATCTGGATAAGTTGCATTAAATACAGCAGAAACTTCTCTTAAACTCATTTGGGAGTTATACCAAGTTACCATCATTATTTTTTCTTCATCTGTATATACATGTTGATTAATTTTTAAATCAGTAATGAGCGAAAGTATACACACTAATTGTCTATGTTGCAACTGAAAATGAACACGATTTATATTGCTGTCAAAAACTGTATCCATGGTAATGACATAGTACATGTTGCATAAAAGAATAAATTCACTGTATATTTAAAATATCGCATGAAATATTTATATTACAGCAAAAACGTTTATAATAAAACTATCTACAGTATATTTTTTAAAAACAGATAACCAGAACTTAAATGCATGGACTCCACGACACGATTTCAGTCCTATGGACTGTACAGACATGGTGATCGGTTCAGCGAGAGGAACTGCCAGCCGTATTGCCGATTACTACACCAGAGATCGGTCAACCCCAAGAATGGACTCTTTCTGGGGTGGCAAGAATGATATAACAGCTGCTATGGGCTTCGAGAAAGATGGTGTTACCACCATACTGTTTAGAAAGAAACTAAAAGGTAAGAAATTGTTGATTATACAGGAACTCCCAAGAAGAATCTAGAAGAATATTTTAAGTAAAGAAAGTTATTTTAGCATAGATCTATTTGAAAAAGTTACAAGAAAATGCAGGACATTTCATAAATATCGTCAAGTCCAAATAATAACGAAGTAATAACTAAATAAATTGAATACACAATTAAAACTGGATAAATAAGGCATTTGTCGCATTATCTAAAAAAAAATTAAGACAAATTTCTACTGCAACATTATAAATTCTCTAAATTTACATAACTAAACTACCGAAAATAAGTCGTCTATGCGCAACAATTTATAACACTGTTTATAGAGATGTTCCGATACTACTGATACGATACCAGTATCGATATTTTTCATTTCATTTCGCGATTTTAGTATCGATACTCGTGACGTCGTCCGTTCTCGAGACTCGTGACAATCTAAAAGAACGAAATTCCCATTTAGTTCCGCCTAAACGTTTGGAATAGCCTTTATACTTTAATCTATTTATTATTGTAAAACAATTAAATTGTTATTATAAGAAAATGAAAATGTTTTTTTATGTTTTATAGAAAAAATATTCATTTTTCCTTTCGATACTTGATAATATCGAAATTTTATTCGATATTATCGATACCCAAATATCGATACTTTCTCAGTATCGCATATCCCTAACTTTTTACCAGTTATTTCTAACGCTTACTCCTTAAAATATTGTGGCCAAGATGCAGAGTTAAAGTAAATAGTGAATGCCTTGCATATTTCTTTCAATAAGTAATAACCTTTTCGAATGTTAATATAAATTTCGGCTTAAAATTTATGAAGGCTGTGTAGCAGTGGCGTAACAGGTAGGTCGTTAGACCTCCCCCCATGAAACCGGTTTTTTTATATTTTTTTCTTCAGTTCGCCCTCCTTTTATTTGGCACTTAAATTATCACTTAATTTATCACTTAAATTCGTCCTACTATTTTTTTGGTCACTACTTCCATTCGCCCTTTTTAATACGGATTGATTGTATCTATTTCATGAGATATAATTAGATCTTAAATATTTTGAAAATAAATATTTTATCTGTGCATAAAATTGATTTATTTATTTATTTTTTAGCTAATGAACCAGCCGATCATTCAATAGAAGAAGATCTAATGCACGTAATCTGGGCTAAAGGTCAAGAAATGGGAAAATATGTTCACGTTCCTAAATCAGGTGTGGAAACCGAAAAAGCTTCCGTAAAAGAGTTCTACCAACCAGATGAACTTAAATATCACGGCCATGGAAGTCAGCGAGGAAAACTCACATTAAATTTCTTTGGTAAGTTGACTGTAGACCAGGGGTTCACAACCCATGTCCGCAGGCCACTTATGACTAGTGTTTCTTCTCGAGAATTTCTCGTTTTTAATTCACATTTTTAATTTCTCGAGAAATGTAAAAAAAATTTCTCGAGAAATGTACATTTTTTTCGACGCCACGTTAAATGCATTGTGCTTTTAAAAAACTATTTTGAAAAAATATAATGTTTAGTGAGTCACTGATTATAATTTAATTTTGATAAAATTTGTCTTCTGTCTCTCGCAACGCAATTGTGGCACAGATAAGAAGCGAATTGTAAGCAAGTTAAATAAAATAATTATTTCTATTATTATCAATTTCTTAATTTTTTTAAAATTTCTCTATACATATGTATGTATTTTCAATTAATATACAATCCGTGTTCGTAATCATTTTTAAAGCCCCGGTATGCATTTGTTCTAATGTTATTTAAATGAATACTTTAGTAATTTAAAGTTGACTATAATTTTAACATGTTTTTATCCTCTACAACATTTTCAACATTAAAAAAAGATATTCTAATAATAATTTTTCTCGAGATATCTCGAGAAATGTCGAGAAATCAGAAACACTACTTATGATATTACCTTACATTTTTTTCTAATTAATATATTCTTTTTACAGAGGAAAAGAAAAAGAATACTGTTGGTGAAGTAATTGATGAAAAAAGCGGGTCTACATCTACAGTGTGCAATGGAGAATGGAAGATTCCAAGAGACTGCAATGTTGAAAACAAGACTTGTGAATATTCAGCACAGTGGCAATATTTCACGAGGAAAAATGAAATCAAATTCACGATCGTCACATCACACACAGACACATGGACTGGCATTGCCTTCTCAAATAACGAGAAAATGGTAACTATTATAGATTTAATTAGTAAGCTCTTTATTCTTTACCTTGCGGTATTAAAATTTACAATAAGGGCTGGTCTTTCCACCTTCTGATAAACTTCTGGGTAACTATCTGACAGATAAAGTTATCCCATACTTTATCTGTTGAATAAATGTCATCCCGTCTTTCAATTCATATTTACAGTGGCGCCAACGAAATTTGCCGCCCGGGTGCAAGACTTTATTTGCCGCCCCTACGTATGTCGACAATAAAACACAATAAAATTTTAAATGTATCTATATAACCTCATATTTTTAATCAATTTGAAAAATTTTTTACAATCCACAATTATTTAATTAACATGATAAAAGTTTTTTATGATTATTATTATTATTAAACAACGATTGACGAGGCTTTTTGCCGCCCATGTGCGATGCACTCCTTGCACCCTCGGGTTGGCGCGCCCCTGCATATTTATCTGTCAGATAGTTATCTGACGGATAATGAGACTGACATATTGAACCCTCAGATTGGTAACACTGAATGTATAACAAATAGGCGTTGAGAAAGCATTTTTTTTTGTTTCTCTATGGAAATAAATAAATAAATTGGTAAACTGACAGCTGTCGACCCGTTTTTACCGACCGCCAACATATACTTATAAGGGAGGTATTGTGATCATACCGATTTTGACGTTTCGAGATTTTGATGGATCTCCACGAATTGAGGTCCCTACATAACGTTTTGACTATTTTTAGCTTGATGTCTGTCGGTCTGTCTGTTCGTCCGTCCGTCCGTCCGTCTGTCTGTCTGTCTGTCTGTCTGTCTGTCTGTCTGTCCGTCCGTCCGTCTGTCTCTCTGTCTGTCTGTGTACACGTGCAGAGCAAATTCGGCTGAAAGCATTTTTATAAAACTTCATATTTAAGCTTCTGCCATCAATGGCACAAGTTGATCAACTTTTGGTAAAAATCGGTTGACTAAAAATGGGAGTTTACTCGTGTCGATTTTAAGATTTTTGCGAATATTTCACAACAGAAAAATATTTAGAAAAAAATTATTGAACAAAAGTTGCTATAAAAGCAATAACTAACAACTTTTATTTGAGACATTTTTTGATAAAACGGAAAGAAAATTGAAAAATTTTTCCAAATTTTTTCCTAATAGTTTTATGTCATTACGGACCAAACATTAATTTTTTCTAGACAAAACAAGGTGTGAGAATTCCAAAAATTCAAACCTCAAGTCTCTATTTCTTACCTTTTATGAGATATGAATTTTTTAAAATTCCAAAAAAATCAAAATTTTCCCTAATAGTTTTAGGTCATTACGGACCAAACATTATGTTTTTCTAGACAAAACAAGGTGTGAGAATTCCAAAAATTCAAACCTCAAGTCTCTATTTCTTACCTTTTTTGAGATATGAATTTTTAAAATTACAAAAAGTTTCAAAATTTTCCCTAATAGTTTTAGGTCATTACGGACCAAACATTATATTTTTCTAGACAAAACAAGGTGTGAGAATTCCAAAAATTCAAACCTCAAGTCTCTATTTCTTACCTTTTTTGAGATATGAATTTTTAAAATTACAAAAAGTTTCAAAATTTTCCCCAATAGTTTTAGGTCATTACGGACCAAACATTATATTTTTCTGGACAAAACAAGGTGTGAGAATTCCAAAAATTCAAACCCCAAATCTCTATGTCTTACCTTTTTTGAGATAAGAATTTTTAAATTTACAAAAAAATCAAATCTTTCAATAGTTTTAGGTCATTACGGACCAAACATTAATTTTTTCTAGACAAAACAAGGTGTGAGAATTCCAAAAATTCAAACCTCAAGTCTCTATTTCTTACCTTTTTTGAGATATGAATTTTTAAAATTACAAAAAAATCAAAATTTTCATTAGTTTTAGGTCATTACGGACCAAACATTAATTTTTTCTAGACAAAACAAGGTGTAAGAATTCCAAAAATTCAAACCTCAAGTCTCTACCTATTACCATTTTTGAGATATGAATTTTTGAAATTTATAAAATAAAATCAAAATTTTACCAATTAGTTTTAGGTCATTACGGACCAAATATTACAGAAAAAACATCGTAAAACTAATTTTTTTAAAGATTTAAACCTTAGGTCTCTATTTCTTACCATTTTTGAGATATAGTTTTTGATTTAATACCCAAATTTCCAAAAATAACTACACTTTCACGAGATCCACTATATTCCATGTTAAAATACGTACAAAAAAAAACTTAGAATTTATAAGAAAGACATTTTAATGTTATCTCGATGTTTTGTTAACCACAAATGAATTAGTATGGGATTAAAAAAATAATTAATCCTCTTAAATAAGTTGATAAGGAAATTTTATTTTTATATCATTAGCAGGAATTACGTAAACATTTATGCGACGAAACATGTTTATCTGAAAAAATATATAAACTGTGAATTTTCATAGTTTACAGGATTTCGTAGGCAGGGTTGATATTAAAAATATTTGAGAAGATAACATTCAAAATATGATTTATCACAGTAATACAGTTTTGAAATTATTGTACAAAACATTACAAACCAAGTTTGGAACCTAATTTTAACACCTACTTATTTTTAATGTCCCAAATAATTAATTCAAATATGTTATTAAAATTTTAAACCACTAAATTACGAAAAATCGATATTTAAATTTTACAAAAATCACGTTTTGCATGAACTATGTAAGTGGACAAATAATGGTTTAAATTGACAAAATAAGGATTAAATTTGATTTGAATGTTTATTATAATGTTTATATGTTTATGTTTGTTAATATGGATCTTACTAGCATTAGTTAAATAAATAAACTATTATTATTATTATTATATGTAGCCAATTGTGCTATTTAATAAATATTATATTATTACTAATTATTAACAAACATAGGTTTACATTATTTTATTTATTATATTTTTAATATTATGTATTTATCATTTTTTTTAAATATGGAACTGCCAACTTTAATTTTCCAATCAATCATATCTCGAAAACGGTAAGAGATAGAGACCTGCGATTTGAATTTTTGAAATCCTCAGACTTTAAATAGTTTAGAAAAAAATTGAAGATTTAGTGGCTAGCACACAACTTTATTAATAGGCCATCAAATAAAATTGTCGAAAAGTACCAAAAATTGAAAATTAAAAAATTGATGTGAAGTGTGAATTTTCACACATTTCAGGGTTTCGCACGTTTTAGTAAGTGAATGATGATTATTGGCTAATACCATTATTTAGGTTTCTAAATATGTGCAGTATTTTTTCCTTTTTTTTTATATATATAGCAAGGTTCATTAAGATTTTGAAAATTGCATAACCCCGCCCAGCCTGTCTCAATTTTTTATACTTACATGTAACGTTTCCATGGTCATGATAAATAATATCTCTGTTAGAAAATATTAGGCCAAGTTATTTCTACTCTGCTGCTAGAATATATTTTATACAAGTACTTTATGATGGCGGTCGGTCCTGTGGTGGCCACAGCTGATTTTTTATCTCGTTCTAGAAACTTTCCGTCACTCATCGTATAATATAGTATATTTTTAATTACAGAGTAATTCTGATGCTATTATTGGATGGATAGACAAGACCGGTCGTCCTTTCCTGATGGACACTTGGATATTAAGCTACAACTCTCCTCAGTTGGACACACAAGATATCTACAACATGACTGGTAGAATTGAAGATGGCATTACTACTTTATCATTTGTTCGTAAACGCGAAACGGAAGATCCAAGGGTAAACAGATAAAGCTTTAAACCAACAATAACGAATGATGTTTATATAATAAATTATTAGTTAACATATTTTATGAACTTTGTAGGACTTGTCTTTCACAAACGACCAGTGTTTGTTCATGATGTTCCCAGTTCATGGTGGAGCTTTTAATGGCGTTAATAAAAAGATTCGAAAACATAATTTGGTTCCAGTACTTTCACCTGAAAGAATTTGCATTAGGTCATGTGGAGATGGTAAGTAAAAACATGTTATTCTATAAAGTCTAGTCATAAGTTCCGTTTTCGATCCATCACGAGAAGTGATGAATTCATCACTTCTCGTGATCGCTGAAGACGGAAACAGATCTTTAAGCATTTTCCGAAACGTCCGAAAATATTTCATATAACTCATGAAGTATTATATCTTTTTGATACTAATTAATACTCATTATATTGTACTATTCTAGCCTATTATAGTACTATCATCAATGGCAAACGTCCAAAACAACGGTGTCCGCATTAAAATTATTCCAGTTGAATTGACAGAATATATATTGTAAGGAAATTGTTTGCACAGTATAATTGATTATTATTTTTTAGAAACCGACTGGGATGATTCTGAAGTTACAACGCCAGAGCCCCCAGGATTAGGCTATAATGTTGAGATTAAGATTGTGAACCTAGGTGAAAATTACAAAGCACCTAAACCAGGAACAGAAGAATTCAGACAGTTCTCAAATACATTAGACAATAATTTGAAGAATGTCTTTAAAAAGGTTCCCGGTTATAAAAGGATGGTTGTAGAAAATATACTTGAGTAAGTACTTCAGAAACAAACATATAATAATAAAAAAATAAAACAAATACTCGGTTAGTGCCACTTAGTTGTATTCTATATCAGTGATTCTTAAACTTTTGGATGTCCCCTCCAACTTAAATCATTAACCCACGGCCCCCTAAATTTATTTTTTGGAACCCATGTTGGTTAAAAAAAATATATTTTTGTTTCATTTATACATATATTTTTTACGCTCAGATCATTCAATAATCTATGTACAATAAAGAATAAAAATTTTGTAACATTAAAGTTAGAGCTATTAAATCCTTTTTATTTATTTATTTATTTATTTTATTTAAATTTACATCTGTCCTACAGAAAGAATCTAAATACGGACAGGTATATGGTAATAGCATATTTAAAGTTACAGTGTAATATATAAATTTAAGTAAATAAACAATTAACATGTGTTACATTCGCGGCTTTTCACGGCCCCCTTGTGGGAAGGATACGGCCCCCTAGGGGGCCGTGGCCCACCACTTTAAGAAGCCCTGTTCTATATCACTCGATACTATAGTTCAGCGTGTCCCAAAGTGTGGGTCGCGACCCGGCACCGGATCGCAGAAAAATTTTGCCGGGTCGCGAAAAAAATTGTAAAAACACAAAAAAGATTTTTTTTGTACATATTATTTTTTTTACGTGAGTTAATCACTAGAATAGTGTGTATTTGTGCTCTTTATTACTATACTATGTTCTTTATTACTATACTATACTCTTTATTACTATTTATTACTCTTTATTGCTATAAAGCTACTGCTTTAAAATAAAATTTGTTTTGTAAATAAATGTTTTTTTTTCATAAGGTGGGTCGCGAAAATTTTTAAAACTTCGTACCGGGTCGCGGTTAAAAAAGTTCAAACGTTATTATGTTTATTATTTGTTTTAGGGAAAATAACGACATTGTAGCTCAAATGAGTTTGGTCTTTGATAAGGCAAATGTGGAAAAGGGTCGATCATTGGATAATTCTATTGACCATGCTGATGAAATACAAAAGATATTGGAAGATACAGTTGCCACCGGACAATTTGGAGCACTCAAAGTCAATCCGCATTATTTACTCTTCGAACCACAAAGTTGTAAGTATATTAGTCAGTATTATCAGTTCATCATCATCACCTTTAAAATAATTACGACTGTGTAGGGCCTGAACTTCTTTAAACGAGCCTTTCAACGTGTTTCATTTTTTTGCAATGTGTTTCCAGTATCATATTTTTAGTTTTACAGATTGTTTATGACCATATCTATATTTTCGTCATTTTCAAAGCAAAATCATTGCTTTGAAAATGGCGAAAGTCGAAACTAGTAAGCAGTTATTAAATAAAAATATATACTCCTATTATGTTTTCGTATGGTACATTTGAATAGGGGATAGGCATGATTTTTTTTTTATTTTTTATTATATTCCTTTTGTTGCATATAAACATAAAAAACAGTTTTTATTTTATTTTTTTGTAATTTGAAGGCTTAAAAAAATCATAAATGTATGTAGCGCGCGAAAACGACGTGTGACGTCATACCCCTTCTAACTGACGTATGACACTACTAGCTTACCGGCGTACATAGTCTGTTGTGAACTTATTTGTTTGTATAACTTTCATAGGTTATGTAAAGTTAGAGTGATTTTAGTTAAACTAAAGTTTAATTCTATAAAAACAATTTATACATGTTTACCGAATTAAATTTTATATTAAAATAGATAACTTATATTGCAGTATTTCAATTATGCCTCTAACGTTTTGTAACTTCATGTAAACAATGTAGTAAAATTCTGACATCTAAATTACATAAATATTTACATTTTACAGAGTTGCAGCGTTTGTTTACATAAAGTTATAGAATATAAAATAAAAATTACTTTGACACCACGTATTTCCTCAGCACTGTAGCATTCATTATTTTTCATATATTCCATGAGCATAATTGCATCAATGTTGGGTAAATTATCACTCTGATCCCTAACAAAATCTTTATCTGCCATTTTAATAATAAATGCGTGAAAAATTGCTTAAAAACAAATACAAAACTCTCGAACAATACAATACACACACGTGTAAACATTATGCTGTAGCTGTATCTGTGATGTGAAACCCCTATCGTTTGACGTCATACTCAGTCGTTTTACTCGGAACCTTCGCTCCGTGGTCGGCTTATTTCAAATTTACAATATTTTAATTCAAAATATGGCTATAATATTAATTAAAATGTAATTTTTGTTTTGTTAGGTGACATAACCAACATTAACATATCAAAATAATTTAGTTTTAAAGAAATACAAATTTTATGCGTATCCCCTATTGTTTAGATATTACATACAAGTAAATATTAAAATAAACAAAACATTAAACAACTAAATAAATGAAAATAATGATAATTTACAATGTTCATTATTTCAACCATTATTAAATATACAACATTTCCACAATGTTAATTTGTCGAGGCTAAATTAAATTCAGTTTTTTTATTAACATTCTTTAAGAGGTACTGTCTCAGCGTCACCCTGTCTAAGCCGCCACTGGCTAGTTCCGGAGAAACGAAATTATTACTTTTTTACAAACCTCATATTTTAAATTTTTAACTAATAGGACTGCCCAGAATAAAATGTCCGGCTCAAATTTATATTCTTCTGATTATTATCTCTTATATATATAAAAGAGGAAAATTATTTGTTTGTGTCTTTGTTTTTTTTTGTTCTCTATACATTCCTAGGTCGTTTAACCGATTTAGACCAAATTTTGCACAGTTACTCTTCAGGACCTGCGGAACTAATTGTGCTGAAAAATAATCGGTTTTTAAATGATGTACATGTTTTTAGGGCCTATGGATGTAAATAGGTCTGAAAAAAATCTTGTGTGCGGAACATTAAAATCGTTACGACGGCTAAACTGTAAGAGATATATCGAAAATATATATGATCGACTTTTAAGGTTTAATATTACTACAGAAAAGTCCGGGAGAGCATATATCGCAGGTCAATAGATATCACAATTATCGTTTATTAGTTTTCAATTTCTGAGAAAATTATAATGCTCAGTTTGCTGTGGAATATCGTCGTTACATTTAAAGATTAACGAAGAAAAATTACTTTAATGGCAAGAGTATTTACTAACGGAAAAAAGTACTTTGATCAATGTACCTATCGTTTATATATCAGAAGTAATCACAGAAAGAACGTCATAGTAAGTAAATTAATCTGATGCTTGTATTGGTAGACGCTACGCTTGGCGGGCGTCTACGCTATGCCCAGTGGCGGATCTAGCTTTTTGGGGGCCCAGGGCTTAAAAATGCCAAGGGGCCCTACACATGCTCTTCACTTATGTTGAATATTTTTTATAAGTGAAGAGCAAAAAAAAAAGGTCCTCACCTCCCAAATCTAAGTGATGAGCAAAAAAAAGGTCCTCACCTCCCAAATCCAAAGTAATAGAATATAATAGGTATCTGTCCGAGAGGTTGGGAGCCCCTTGCGGATCCGGGGCCCAGGGCTTAAGCCCTATTAGCCCGTATGTAGATCCGCCCCTGGCTATGCCGGCACCCCGTTAAAAATCGGGGAGCCGGCGGGTTAAAAATATTGCTGGTTTAAAAATTCAAGTTGTGCTTAGTTGAAGTAAATTTTAAATTATGTATTGATTATATTAAATATTAACATCGAGTATTTACGTTTTTACGTATTGTGTTTTATTACACTAGATCTTTTGCTTACCATTTCTAATATTTGTTTTTGACATGCGCAATAGAATTTCCTAAGCAACAGTGAAACCGTTAAAACCGTTAAAAATATTGTTACTGCCGAATGAGTGCTGTTTACACGTTACACGTACCAAATGATGAGAGATCGTACATTGTAAAAACCCTACATAAAACAATTTTGACGAGAGAAAGAATTTCATACACTTATAAAAAGAATTTTATACACTCATGAAGTATTATATCTTTTAATACTCATTATATTGTACTAATTCAACCTAGTACTTTTAGCAATGGCAAACGTCTAAAATAACGGTGTCTGTATTAATATTGGACCATTGTAAAATAATTTCAAAGATATTAAATTAAATAACTAAAATTGAAAATAACGTACGTTGGTATTTAACCCATCATTGAAATAATTTGAATTTTTTGATTATGCAACAATCATTTATTTTTCCGAATTAAAATTATTGATAAATTATTATTTTTTTCCCGAGCATCGTAGGGTATGTCTGTTAGTTAACTAATATAAAACTTGTTTTCAGTAACTTCCAACATAATATCGGACGCGTCTAGCGAAGATGACAGTTTCTTCAGCTTGTCTCAAGTACGTCTGTACATAGTGCTGGGCTGTATAGCCGCTCTGGTGCTGGTAGCAGTTGTCCAGGCCAGTTGCACCATCTACAGAACCTCGCATAAGACGACAACCAGTCATAAGGTAACATCTCTGTGATTGTCAACATTCACCTTGCAGAAAACACTTACTTCGGTAATTACCTACCTTATACCTTTTGTTTTAATTTAGTTAACCGTAGAAAATATATAGAGAGAAGTGTGTGTTCTGTAAAATATACGTGAATGCGACAATTTTTCATATTATATAAAATAACGTTAATATCTAATATAAGTCCAGTAAAAACACACTTTTTATTAATATTTATAAATAAATTTGAATGCTATATATCGCGGGTGACCTGGCAATACCTCCTATCTGCATAAATAGAAATTTAAAGGAGAGGTAAAAAACTGCTTTATGTCAGCCGTTTTTGCGTAGTTTAAGATAAAAGGTAATGCTTTGCACGAAGTTTAGACCTTAAATATTTTTCTTGTGTAAGAAATATTGTCACAACTTGTTGTGGGGGACTCTGATATATAAATATGAAATGTCACGGTTGGCTGATCTATTTATTTCATTTGTACTTACTCTGTACATCCCTCACATTATGGGTTCCAAGACTTGCGAGCGGATCAAGTCTGGACCCCCCCTTATGAGTCCGCTAGCTGCTTGCTATGATTCTTGGAAGGATGAAGGGTTGTTCAATTAAAGTCAACATTTTAACTAACCTATTTTAATTACGATTACGGTTTAAATATTTACATGATTACACTAGACTTACAATTACGTCAATACAGCTAAATCCAAAAGAGACACACATTCGCACACACTAGACACACTTTACACCAAACACTAATTTAACCACTACATGATTCTAAATATTGTCTCTCCACTTTTTAGCTGGGCACTACACTAACGTTCATACGGAATTACTTGTTACTTTATTTCGACTCGCCCAAACACTCTAAATGTCTCTAACCCATGTCTCTTAAAAATCAACTCCAAAACATGGTCTTAACCATACGACGGCTTAAGCTGAACTCTTAAAACGCGGCCACCCTGGAAAATGCTTACTTCGCCCAACTGTTAAATGTCATTTAACACCTCTTGATTGTCGGTCTTGTACTATCTTAAAATTCATAATTTATTGGTGATAACCCAGATAAATATCCCATTAGAAAATATCCCAATCATCAATATTTTTATCTCAGACAGAATTAATTATTATTTATGCGCTTATGGTTGACGTATATTTATTTAACACAATAATTTACGATTCACTTTTCATGTTCCCTTGAAAAAGTGTCAAGTTAAAATAATAAACAAATCTACCGTTATCTAAAATGCCCTTTCTAAGCAATAGATTATTTTTGTATCGTTTAACAGATTAAATATTTTACTCTAATTGAATGATTATAATGAATTTATTTATGAAATTTTATTTATGAAATAATACCAAATTTACCTCCCTTACATTGTGCACTAATACGTGGGTTACAATGCAAACCAAGAACTTATTTTCGCTAAAAATTGTAGATAAGAGGTATTGCCAGGTCACCAGTGATATGATTTTTTTTTTTTTTTTCGTCCTCATACTTCGTTTCAACACGTTTGAAGTGATTATAAAACGATAACCACCAAGAAATCCATTTGAGGAGGTACAAAACAAAGCCAGCTTTATCACAGTCGTCAAAACTTTGGGTATTAAAAAAAAAAAAAACATTTTTCTAGTCTAGTTTATGGTAATACGATTAAAGCCGCATTCATAGCTCTTTAAATTAACACGTTATTAACACGTAATTAACACGTAGACTGTTTTTTGTTAGCTGTAAGTTATGTTTCTATGGATTGTTTTAACGTTGTACACAGCAAGTTAGAAATTAATATGTTACGAATAGTCCGCCATCTATGTTTTTTAAAACCAATTACTTGGCTTCGTAAAATGTTTTATATGTATTATCGTTCTTATAATTCTGTTATCTTAGATTTTAACTACCTAAACCTAACTTGATTACCTAAATTGATCATATTTATTGTCCGTCTTTGTAATTTTGAGCAAGATTTGTTAATGATGACATTATGTTACGTTATGTAAAGGCACACGATAACTACGGTGTCACTGATAGAATGTGATAGCCAATGTGTTTATATGTCTGTCTCATTAAAACATCTCACTAGTTATAAGTATAGAAAATTATCCACAATCCACAACGAACTACATATTGAATTTAGAGGTCTGAACGGTTTCACGTCATATGACAAACTTCTAGTGACAGGAAACAGTCTATAAGCTACAGTTTATAAGCTATTGATTTAAGAGCTATGAATGCGGCTTAAGATTACATAAGTCACCCACATCGAAAATTTAATAGTTTGTGAGATAATTAACGCTTTTGTTTGGAAAAAGCTTGTTTTCCTGAGACTTGTCTGGATAAAGTAGGTTTTGCTGAGATTTGACTGGATAAAGTTGATTTTGCACCAAATCGCTTCCAATCTTATTTCTTAAGAACAATATAATAAAAGCAAAATAAAATATTTGATGCAAATGTCATGGAATAAAATTATTAGATATTAAAAAAAATCAATTAATTGTTACGGCAGTTACGTACGAGTTATAACTTGTTATTGTCAACTTGTATTTATCTACATGTGTTTGTAACCTACGCAAATAGAGAAAATAATAGAGTGATCTGATTAGCTGAAATACAAAGAGTTGATTTTGCACCAGACTCGCTTGTGGATAAAGCTGGTTCTGTTTTGTCTTGCACAATTCAATGCGACATTATAACGGGATATCGTTCATTTTATTTTTTCTGTTTTCTGAATAGCTTTCAAGGTAAGAAAAGATAATCACGTGGTATATCGATTTTGAAAAAAATGTAATAAAGTCGGTTTTCATTGTGCCTCCTCATTTATGTCGGTCATCGATATAAGCGGACATATTTTCCGGAAATTTGGTATGATGATACATAAAACTGGGATTCGAATACAGGCTATATGCATTGGCGCCCGCAGAATTTATTTCCAAAGTGTGGACAAAATATGTAGGCAATATTTTGAAAATATTTAGTAATTTATTAAATAAAACTTAATACCGTTGTCGGCCTTGGTAGCGTAGAAGTAGCGCTTCTGCTTCACGAGCCAAAGGTCCCGGGTTCGAATCCTGGTCAGGGCATGGGTGTTTGTGAACCACAGTGTAATTGGGACATTTAGTCCTCTTCTGTAGTTTAAAAAAAAAATACAGAAACTATTTAAATAAAAATTTAAGACTCTTGTTGGGGTCCTCTGATATACAATATGAAATGTCACTATCCAGAAATGTAAGAGTATCCAGACTTGCGAGCGGATCAAGCCTGAACCCCCCTTTTAGTTCGCTAGCTGGTTGCTAAGATCCTTAAGAAGGAGTTAAGGGTTGTTGAAATAAACTCGACATTGTAACTACCCTACTTTAATCACGTTACGGGATTTAATATTTACATTATTTACACTGGACTTACAAATTAACGACGACAGGTAAATCCAAATGAGACACACTTTACACCAAACACTAATTTAACCACTGGACCAAATAACCAATTGTCTCTCACATGTTTCTGAATCTTGTCTCTCCATCTCTTTAGCTGGGCACTACACTAACGTTCATACAGAATTCCTCGTTACACGACAGAACACTCTAAATATCTTTAACCCATGATGAACAAACTCTACTCCCCTAAATACGTCTTAACCCCATGACTCTTAAAAACCAACTCTAAAACATTGTCTTAATCTTTCGACGGTTTAAGCCCCTACTTCTTTAACGTCTCTTAATGTTACGGTTTAAAATCAACTCTTTTTAAATATGACTCTTTAGAGTCAACTACCCTGATGACTGCCCTGAGCGGCTTACATTTTTCTAATAAATGGTTATCTTTTCGCCCTTATTACTATTTTTTAAAGTTTTAATATTTATAAAAATAGGTAAAGCAATCAAATTATTTTCACATCGAGATACATCCCAAAGCATTGTTGCAAAATCAGATAGATCTCATAGCTTGGTTGCAAAACCAGATAGATCCAAGAGATTTTTTTTTTCTTTCAATGTAATACTTATACAGATCTAATATTTGGTTAAGACCTGTGTCTATCTAATACCGATTTGTAAAAAAAAGATAAAATTCTTCCATAAATAATGCAATTAATTAGATTTTTGTTTCTCTTGAAAAATTTTTCAATAGTGATCTCTCTGGTTTTGAAATTAGATGGTTCAAATTAGGTATAATATATTAATCTAGTCTGTTTTTTAGGACCATCTCCTTCCAAATTCCGCTTGGAAAGACTATTCAACTGCCAACACAAACTACGGATTTGAAGCATGCGAACCCGAAGAAAAAATGAAAAACGGAAACAGCCGAAGCGCAACTCTTCCTCCAAACAACACAAATCCTCGCCGCGAAATGTCTGGAGGTCGTTCTCCACAACATATTCAACATCCTCAACATATCCAACCTTATATGATGGATACAAGATCCCTGCAAAGACCTCGCAGTATGCCCTATCCACAACCAACACCACAGGAAAGAAGTACACTCAGTCTACCTAGGAGTGCTTATGAAAGACATAGAAGTGGACCTGGGGATATGCAACCTGACTTCTATTTCATGCCGAGTCAGAGAAAGTATTCAGGTGAAGTGGTTAGAGTATATGTTGATTATAATAAAATGCCTAAATAGGTTTTTAAGATTAAGTATTTCCTGATTTTAAATTAATTTATTTTTTACATTCTTTGTTTGAATTTTTAGAAAATTGTTTAAAGGGTTTTTCTGTTTTACGAAATATACCTAGGGTAAGGAATTCGGTTTTTTATTAATTAAATTATACAGGGTGAGGCAACATTTATGTTCACTTCGATTATTTCCTTAAGAAAAAGAGTGAGAAAAATATTGTTGAAATTGATCAAGGCGGTGGCAAAAAAGAGACAGGTCGAAGTGTTGACCAACAAACACAAAAAAGGAAGACAGATCAAAGCTATTATATATATATATATATATATATATATATATATATATATATATATATATATATATATATATATATATATATATATATATATAATTTAGCTCTGCAGGCCCAGTTGGCCCATGGCTTGGTTTACAATTTTCCTCCTTCCAGTTGCTGATGTTGCATTCATTTATGTCCTTTTAAACTTCTACCTTCCATCTCGTCCTTGGCCTACCTTGTTTCATTTTGCCTCCTATGGTACTTTCTAATATCTTCCTTGGTGTTCTATTACTGTCCATTCGCATTATGTGCCCCATCCATCTAAGTCTGTTACTTTTCACTACTCCTACTATGTTCGGCTCTTTGTATAACTCTTGTAATTTTCTATTTGTTCGTCTTTCCCATCCGTTTTGAGTCATTTTTCCTCCGAATATTTTTCTTAGGACCTTCCTTTCCCACACTTTTATCCTTGTTAGTTCCTTTGTATTCAGCTACCATATCTCGCTTCCGTACACAACTATCGGTCTTATTATTGTTTTATAGATTCTAATTTTTAATCTTTTGGATAAATTTTTGTTATACAAAAATTTTCTCAAACCAAATAAGCTACGATTTGCTGACATAATCCTTCTTTGCATTTCAATCAAGCTGTCCGGTTTACTATAGAATTCCACTCCTAGGTATACAAAATGGTCCACTTCCTCAAACATATATTTTTTTCCTGTCATTGTTATTTCCAAATTCTTACCCATTTCGCTTTCTGTCCAGATCAAAGCGATTACCAAAATAAAAAATGTATGTGAAGTGTGAATTTTCACACATTTCAGGGTTTTGTAGGTATTTAATAAGTGTAAGAAGCCAACAGAATACTGGAATGTCTAGGAATATTTGTTCTATAATCACATTAAAATCAACAGATTGTTGATAATCATTTTTATTCGTTATTTGAGTATTAGGAGCTTCTATTTAATTTTTTAAACAAAATTTAAATAATTTTTCAAAAATTCCAGCATCATTTTCTGATTTTTCTTCGTATTCAAGTCTTCATTAGATTAATAAGAAATATATTGATAAAAGGCTTAATTTTTTTAAAATTCAGAAACGTATTTTCCCACTATTTATGATATATATACAGGGCCGTCTTAGGCCATGCAGGGGCCCTTGGGCCCACAAAGTTTGGGGCCCTTTTAGAAAGCCAAAAAAAAAAAAATTAAAACATCAGTTTGTACTATTATTTAGTGACTTCATTGGTTATTATGGTTAGCTTTATACAAATCAAATATAAGTGAAGTGATTACTATTTTGAGAATTGGACTTACGTTAATGATGGTTTCTTCCGGGATTTCTGTTGTTTCCTATCTATTATGTTCTCAAAGTCTAATTTTTGAAGGATATCACTTTCTATGCACATGATTGACAAATTAGTAAGTCGTTCTTGTAACATAGTCGTTCGTAATTCATTTTTTATTCTTTTTAGCCGTGAAAATGAGCGCTCTCCACTACAATTGGTGACCCAAAATCTTATCTGATTTTTTATTTACATCCCTTTACGGTGGATTTACATTTGACCTTATGGAAAAGGCGGAACTGTATATATATTTGTATATGGTGTATTTCTGTATATGGTGTAACTTGGTCCTCAGCTGTTAAATATCTTTTATAACATTTTTCAAAAAAAAAAAAATCATAAAGATTCTATCTTAGCCATAATTACAAAAAATCCATAACATTATTAGCCATAATTTAGCGATGAATTAAAAAAATAATTAATTTTGTCAAAAACACAAAAACTTCAATATTTTTCAAAAACGCAATCAGAACCAAAATTCCTCTCGAACGTTTCCGACTCATATCAATATATATTACCTATAATTTTTTCAGATTTTTCGTTTAACCTTTTTGGGTAAAAGGAGGCGGGACAAGAACTTTTTTAGCATATTTTAGACTAAAATTGTATTTTAAAAACGTTCCTTAATCTACGTCCTAAGAGCTTTCTTTCGATAACACAATCATTTTTTTTCGACGACAAAAAAAAAATCGACTTTTATCGAAAAACTAATCTGATCAAAAATTCCAGTTGAACTATTCTGGTTCCCATCAATGTTTATTATGGAGATAGGGTTGGGGACAAGAGTTTTTTGACACATTTTTGGCGAAAATTCCATAAAAAAAAATTATTTTTCAAAAATATATGATATGCCATTTGATATGCCAAAATTTAAAAAGAATATATATTTTTTTATTAAATACATATTTGTTTATAGTTATCCGTTGATGTGTTTTTTGAACTCTCAGTATTTTTCCTATATGTGGGTCAAAGAGTTGTATAAGCATGCCAAATTTCAACTTTCTATGTTAAGCCGTTTGGTCACAATTTCTACCATACAGACACACATGAGTGACGTTATAAGGGTTTTTGGTGGTCATACCTACAAAATCCTAAAAAGTAGGGTGACCATTTTCTTAAGAAGGCAATGCGGGACGGAGCAAAAAAAAAAGGTACTCATCTCCCAAATCCAAGTGAAGAGCAAGAAAAAGGTCCTCACCTCCCAAATCCAAGTGAAGAGCAAAACAAAAAGTCCTCACCTCCCAAATCCAAGTGAAGAGCAAAAAAAAGGTCCTCACCTCCCAAATCCAAGTGAAGAGCAAAAAAAAAAGTCCTCACCTCCCAAATCCAAGTGAAGAGCAAAAAAAATGTCCTCACCTCCCAAATCCAAGTGAAGAGCAAAAAAAAAGGTCCTCACCTCCCAAATCCAAGTAAACAGCAAAAAAAAAAGTTCTCACCTCCCAAATCCAAGTGAAGAGCAAAAAAAAAGGTCCTCACCTCCCAAATCCAAGTGAAGAGCAAACAAAAGGTCCTCCCCTCCCAAATCCAAGTGAAGAGCAAAAAAAAAAGGTCCTCACCTCCCAATTCCAAGTGAAGAGCAAAAAGAAAAGGTTCTCATTTCCTCAAATACAAGTTACAGAATGCGGGACAAAATTTTAAAATGCGGGACTATTGCGGGACGCATCTTAATGCGGGACAAAATGTTAGAATGCGGGATGAATGGTCACCCTACTAAAAAGGTATCCAACAGTCTGAGTTGGATACTCAGCCCCTTTACCTTTTTTCGGGGCCTCCTTTCATTCTGGGCCCTGTGCTTGTGCACCTGTTGTACCTGCCTACGACATTGAACTATAGTACAAAAAGGCGTACAAATTTACACAAAATTATACAATAAAAAATACAGAAAAACCCTAGTAACAATTTAAATGTATAAAATAAGTATTTAATTATTTATTTAAACGTTTATATTAAATATGTTTGTAATCTTATTTCTTATTAAATATTTTTTTAATAGGTTCTATTTGTAAATCTGTTTTTTACAGTTGTTAAATAATGTTTTTTAAATTGTTTTTAACATTGTGTTTAATTTCAGGAGATGCTTAATTTTCGTTAGTTGGAAGAGTCTTCATTTCTCCATTCAGGTATGAACACTGTAGTTTCGGGGGAGGTCATTTTGTGCTTTGAGCTGTACATAATGCACACTCACGCTATTTCAACTGCACATTATATTTATTTAATAAAAATAAACGAATAATTGTTTTCTGTAAGATGACGAGAGATGTCACTAAGAACTTTTTATATGTTACATTTATAAAAAATTAATATATTTAATGTAATTATATTAATAATTAATTAATAGCTTATACATATAATATGAATTTGCTTGGTGAAGAAAAAACTGCAACTAAAGACAAAATTAAAATAATATAGGTTTGAATTAAAATATTTGACAAATAATAGCGTAAAATTCTTGTGTAAAATTATGAATCTGATATAAACTGCTCTATAAATTTACTTATCTTATAAAGTTTGTTTTACACAGTTCAATTTATTGCTCAATAAATTGATCAAGTTTTTTGTCAATTAATTGAAAAATTTATCGGTAGCCTTGAAAATAAAAGGATAACTTTACACACATCAATTTCTTTATCAATTTTTTTGAAAACTTTTGCATTACCAACTGTAAAAAAATCTTCACAAAATTACGAGCTGTGAACAAAAACAAAAGAAATAACCTAGATGATGGTGAAATAGAACGTTTGAGGTTCTGTCATATTTGAAAACGAAACACAAACTATATATTTCTAGGTTATACTACAACTAAACAGTTGGCAATAATTAAACAGATAAAAATATACCTAGAACTCCCTAAAAAATTAATGAAAAAATAAATTGTGTTTTTCATCAATTAATTGTTCAATTTATTGTTGAAATTTGAACACTTTACACACTTCAGTAAATTGAAGGTCAAGTTTTTCAATTAATTGATCAATAAATTGACGCGTGTAAAACCCACTTTAGGGTTATATTTTGAGAGTTTATTCATTTTAATATCAATATACCAGGTCAGTTCTTTGCTAAAGCTGAACTAAATGGGAATTATGTTCTTTTAGGTTGGCACGAGAAGGGACCTTGCTTGGGTTATTTCATGTTTCATGTTGATATGTGAAAATTTAAAATTCCAACATTGAAACCATGGAAACGAATGACATTTGTTATAAAATATAATACATTTTTACATATTTTGAAGATAAAAAAAAATAAATGGGAAAATTTTATTAAGAATGACACAAAAATCAAATTGTAATGCGAAGGACGTTTTATGATGACTAAATAAAATGACTAATGGCCGGTTGCTAAAGTAAGAATTATCCCTAACTCGAGTTAAAATCATTTGTTTTTGTATGTTGTAATATACAAAAACAAATGATTTTAACTCGAGTTAGAAAAAACTCGTACGTTAGCAACACGCCATAAAAGTCCGATTTAATAGATAAAAATTATTATATTTCAAAATCTAGTTCCTCTTATAGCTAGTGACAACTTAAAAAAATTAAAATTACATTTAGTTCCACTTAAACGTTTGGAATAGCCTTATTTATTTTCAATAAATTAACAACAAAAGAATATAAAATTCTAATGGCGGGTTGCTAATGTAAGAGTTTTCTCTAACTCGAATTAAAATCATTTGTTTTTGTATGCTACAACATACAAAAAAAAATGATTTTAACTTGAGTTAGAGAAAACTCTTACTTTAGCAACCGGCCATAAATAGTATTTTGGGTTCATTGATATATTTGACACATTTCCCATAAGGAACAATTTCATTCCTACAGTTAAACGGACTATAGACGCCTTTTTTTCTGGAAAAAAATAAAATGAGTACCTGTTTTAAAACCAGTCGAAACGTCACGCTGACCACGCGGACCTCTAGAAACGGAGAACTTACCTTCTTTGCCAAAGACATAATTCCAAAGAATCTTTGGTATTATGCGACATCTAGACTTTCGGAACCTATTATTAAAATTAAACAAAAAAATTATAATAGTAATAATAAATAAATAAATAATTTTAAATAAATAGATTTATAAAATTATTATTTTTATTATTAATGTAATATTACAAAATTAATCATTATTTTAATCTTTAATTTTTAAAATCTATTTCATAACAAATATCTGTATTTAAATTATTTAATTTTTTTTTAGTTTTTGAATCCCACATTTGCATTACCAAAGGTGTCAAATTGCACCTGATACATAATTTAAACTTTTTTAAAGTTCATTTTTTCCGGCTTACCAAAGAAATATGTCTCTACCGAAAAAGTTTGGGGACCCCTGCCCTAAACCAGTGTTTCTCAAACTTTCGACAGTTGCGGACCATTTTCAGAATTCTATGCTAAAACCGGAATATCAAGAATTTTTTTTTGCGAAAAAGACCATTATTAATACTAATGAACTTTTGTGTTCGCGGACCATCAAGCACTGACTCGCGGACCACTGCCCTAAACTATCTAAGTCTATACCCTGTTCAAAATCAAGAAGTAGTAATAAAATCACAAATATTGAAGTCGCTACCCTATTGGTTGGCGCATAAATTTATGTGCTCAACAGCCAACGAACAACGAGAGATAAAATTATCACGTGAACATTGCAGGATTACTACTTCTTGATTTTGAACAAAGTATAGTTCTGCTATAAAAATTATAATACAGAATTAGTAGCTTTTAGAAATAAACTTTAATTAATATCCATTATTTATATCCTTTACATCCAAGGAAAATAATTTTGAAATTTGACCATACACAGTCTGTGCGGAACTAACCGGAATTTTCATTTTTGTAAGTTGTCATTAGCTATTTTTTTATGTATTGAAGTTGGCTTTTCCTGAACAAAATGATCAAAAGCTTCAATCAATCGCTGAAAGTATTTAGAATTAAAATAGTTCCGCCTAAACCAAAGGAACAGACTTTAATTAATTTATTTCAAGAAGGACTCTTCAAAACTATTGCTTGAAACTTTGAGACCCACCGTAGACCACGTGGGGCAGAACATGTTAATTCTTTGTATTAAAATATGTAAAATTAACAATAAGCTTTCAACATAACAACCAAGACTAATTTGTTTTTAATTTGTCTCTCGAATTCAGTTTTTCTTTCAACATGCAAATTCATAAACTACTATTAAAATTAAAAAATTATATACTTAATTTTTGAGAGTGCAGTATTACAATTTATTTTTAAATAATTGTATATAATTTTTTTATATTATTCATTATCATTCATTTTGCTTTGTACAAAAAAATAGTAATTTAAAATTAACATAGCTTTTAGAAAATCATAAAACTACAGTGCTACAAACTGAGTGGGTAACTGAAGAATTAAAATTGTTTTTAAGAAATTTTATATGTGTAAATAAAATTAAACATGTATTTTTTTAATACTTATTGCAATATTTTTACAAGAATTGAGGTATTTAAAATATTTTTTAATTTCTCTTTTCTTGATTTTTTCAATACAATTTATTTAAAATTTAAATTTTACTTTGTGAAACGCTTGATGTGAAACCGATAATTACCAAAGTAAATCAAACAGTATCTAAGTCAAACAATTACAGTATAAGAGTTAATTGTATTATAAATTACCGGTCTGGGAATACATTGACTAAAAATATAAAATATATTAAATTGTAGTATATTATATAATAATTTAAATAGGTTTGTCAGTGGAGAAGAACGATGTGAGCATGCGCGGTTTTAGATTGAACATTGTTTCATAATATGTAAACAGAAATTTATAAGTTTATAGATACCAGAGAAATTTAAACAAAAGGAAGGAGCATTAAAACAGAAAACAGTTTAACAATAGAAGCTATTGTTAAACTGTTTTTGGTGACATTTTATTTTGAGAGATTGGCATTACTATTACAGTAGTCATTGATAACCTCAAATATTTTAAAATGTTTATTTAATATTGGGTTGTTACGTAAGTCCGGTCGTTTTTTTTTTCACCTTTTATTCAATAAAATATACATTCTAAAAAAAACTTTTATTATCAAATGTACTGTCCATTATTTTCTATCACTCTGGACAAACGCTCAGACAATTTCCTAATGCCATCTCTCCAGAAGGTTCCGTCTTTGCTCTCGAAAAATCTGTCCAGGTGAATTTTGATATCGTCCACAGATGCAAATTTTTTTCCGTTAAGGGAATTTTGTAGAAAGCAGAACCAATGGTAGTCCGATGGTGCCGCGATGTCTGGATCATATGCTCCGACTAATTTATAATAATAAGAGAAAATAAAGTATTCTCTAAGAATAATTTAAAACCTTGCATGCTCCTTCATAAAATGAATTCATTTTATCTTGCTTAATTGTCAGATACAGTAAAAACAAAACAAAAGTAAATATGCATTTGTTTGGGCTAAAAAATGTAAACCAAATATTATCAAATAAATAAATTAGAAAGTAAGCAATTTAACTTGAATTCACTTTAATACATCATATTTGATAAGATTTTACATGAATGACTGTAAAGATATAAAATAGAGAGAATGAAACTATATTACTACAGAGTATACAATAAAAATATATAATTTTAATATAATTTTAGATATAATTTGTAATTATATATTAAATTAATATTAGATAAATTTGTACAAAATTTTTTAATAAATTATTAGTGTGTAAATTATGTTTTTATTTCATATTTATTATTCTATTTTAACTAATGACGCATCCGTTATTTTATTGTCTAATAGGCAAATTTCAACATAGCAGGATTATCACATTTTTCTATACAGGTAAAATTATCTTGAGGATCATATCCCTACTTCCTACGATTTTTGTAGTGTATATTTTTGCTGTAATGTAAACGATAAGTGAGATATTTAAGTTTGAAATAGAACACAAAATAATCGTTTCTTTATTCAAAACCAGTGTTTCTCAACCTTTTCTGGCATGAGACCCCCCAAAATAACTTAAATATTGTCTGCGGCCCACCTATATATATTGTAACATTACAAGTTGCCTATCCTCCCCTGACAGATGCGCAGATGACCAATGGCTATTAGGATATACAGTTGACGGCCAACCACGGTTCCAAACACGTTAAAACCTTGTTATATCATTTTATTTCATGTTTGTAATTATTTACATCAATAAACAAGTATTACAGTGTGTTACAGTTCAGAAGTGGGATAAATCCAAGCTTAAGTGGTGAACGATTGGTGACAATTTTTAGTGAGTGAAAATTGAGATTGTTTAAGTTTAAGTGCGGAGTACCTGTGCCGATTCGCGACGGACAGCGAGTGGTGTATTGTAAAACTTCAAGGAATAAACATAATTTGTGTCTGTACGACGTACTGTGCGGCAGAAGTTGTGTTGTGCGAGTTACGCGACGAATTGCGAACCGCGTGGTGAAATTTTGAGGTTAGCGCGGGAAAATCTCGTGAGGTTAGCGTGTTGTGTTGGCGCGAAACTGGTGTTCCGGTGCGAAGCTAGTTACGTTATAGACACTGTGTGAAGTTGGTTAACTGTCAAAAATATTTCAAAATGGCGGAATCTGACAACTACGTTGACGCGACACAGGATTCGAATAGATCATGTGATACAACAAATGGAAACGATACGACGTCCGCCCAGACGAATAACATGAATGTTAATGAAATGCTGCAATTACTTTTAGCTACTATGTTAAGACGTGAGACTCGTGGTGATAGCGCAAGTCCCAGTTCAACGGAAACAACCCGTTCAAGTGCAAGCAAACTTCCCTTTTCAGAAATCGGTGCGCAAATTCCTAAATTCGGGCAAGCTGGTGACGAATCGCTTGATGTTGAAGTCTGGCTACAGCGAGTCGATGACATTCAGTTAATGTACGAAGTATCAGACCAAACGATGAAAGTGTTGGCAACAAATCGCTTACTAGGCAACGCTCGTAAATGGTATGAATCGACACCTGATATTCATTGTAAGCCATGGGCTGGAATTAAAAGCGAGTTGCGAGATCTTTTTGGTAACAGGATCGATGAAATAGATATTTTAGAAAAGATACGAAGCATGCGTTGGAAGTCAAACGAGTCATTCGAGGACTACTTCCATGCGAAGGTACGCTTAGGGCGACAGATCAAAATGAGGGATGAGGAAATGATCCAACATCTCATTCGAGGGATCGATAATTTCACAGTCCGTATACAAATGATTACGAACAAACATACTTCATTATCCGAACTGCTTTCGACAATGAAGATGGTGTCTAAAGAAATGACACGTACAGATCAAAAGCGATCACGTGAACCGTTCTCCGAACAAAAGAAAGTTAGAGACTTTAACCGAGTTAAGATACCCGACAAAACTGGTGTAGTTGACTCTGCGAAAAATGCTGTTAGCAACCCAAGAAATGCGATTGTGTGTTTTAAGTGTAATAAACAGGGACACATAGCCCGTGAGTGCCCAGAAAAACGTAAAAGCAACGAGAAACAATCTTCAATCGATGCAACGGTATCCTCAGTGCACCGTATTGAAACTGACAACCACCTATTTCACAAAGAGTGTGTAGTTAACGGTCGAGCGGTATGCGCTATGCTCGACACGGGCGCGAAATCAAACTTGATCCGTGAGAAATTAATCTGCGAACTAGATGTGCAAGTGCGTCCATCTCAAAATGTGTTAATCGGACTAAACGATACACGAGTGATGTGTAGTGAAGTTGTTGACTTAGAAATCCAAATGGACAATGAACATTATGAACTTGAAGCTATAGTGGTACCAGATCTATCAATTCGTGATGATCTACTTTTAGGCAGGGAGTTTTTAACCTGTGTTGAACTGATCTACGCTAATAGTTGTGTAACGATTCGCAAGCCGAAAGTAGAAATGCCTGCTAGTGAGTGTAGTGAATCAGACATTTTTAGAATTGACACTGACTGTTTATGTGGCCCAATTGAGGTTAATGTTGGTGAAGTGGCCTTGAACACTAAACGCGAAATCCGTGAAATAGTGATAGATTCTCAAGATTTCCCGGAAGAAACTTCAAACGTTACCGGTAGTGAAATCCGAACCAAGATGAAGATCACACTTAAAGATGATAGGCCAATAGGGTTTTCCCCTCGACGATTATCATTCCATGAAAAAGAATTTGTTGATGCTGAAATTAACAGGCTGTTGAAGAAGGGAGTGATACGACCCAGCGTTTCGGACTACGCAAGCCCCATAGTCCTTGTTAGAAAGAAAAATAATGAATATCGTCTCTGCGTGGACTATCGAGCCCTTAACAAGGTGACCTTCAAAGATAAATATCCTCTTCCGCATATCGATGACTTGATAAATAATCTAAGTCAGAAAGAGTACTTTTCAACATTGGATTTTAAGAGCGGATTTCATCATGTTTATTTAGAAGAGCGATCTATAAAGTATACCTCATTTGTAGTGCCTGGAGGACAATATGAATACGTTAAAATGCCTTTTGGGTTATGCAATGGTCCTGCTGTTTTCCAAAGGTTTGTGACAGAGATCTTCCACGATCTAGTGGTGAGTGGTGAGATTCAAATATATCTCGACGACATTTTGGTTGCAAGCAAATCATTACAAGAGCATATTGCTACCCTGAAAAAGATAATGGAACGAATAAAAAGAAGCAGATTACAACTTCGCCTAGACAAATGCAAATTTGCAATGAAACATTTGGAATATTTAGGTTACCGTATTTCCAAAGATATGATACAACCTGGTAATGAAAAGACGTCAGCAGTTGAACGCTTCCCACTGCCGACAAACGAGCATGAGCTTAGACGTTTTCTAGGCTTAACAGGCTATTTCAGGAGGTTCATAAAAAGTTACGCCACGATAGCCAAGCCGTTATCCGACTTACTTCAGAAAGACAAGAAGTTCGTTATGAATGAGGTTCAACGCTCAGCATTCGAGAACCTTAAGACATGTCTGGTGAGCGAACCCATATTAAAAATCTACAACAGATATCTAGAGACTGAGCTGCATACCGATGCTAGCGCTAGTGGCCTAGGCGCCATATTACTACAACGACATGAAGACAATAAACTTCATCCCGTGTTTTACGCAAGCTGGAAGACGACGCCTGAAGAGTCTAGGTACAGTAGTTTCAAACTTGAGACTCTAGCCGTCATCAAAGCTATAGACAAGTTTCGTATTTACCTGCTTGGTAAGAACTTTAAAATCATTACAGACTGTAGTGCCCTGAAACAGACTTTGGCTAAGAAGGATGCCAATAGACAAATATTCGGCTGGTGCATCAAACTGGAAGAGTATGATTACACCATCGAACACCGTCATGGTAAAAATATTAGTCACGTTGATTGTCTTAGTAGATGTTATACCTATGTCATAGAACAAGCTGCCGATGAGCTACACAACAAGCTGGTTATCTTACAAGACGTAGACGAAGAAATCACCCGACAAGGTCAGCTGGTCTCAATTCAGAGGGTATCTCCACCTTCTGATCGCGCCCCGAAGATGGCATCAAAGTTCGTGGGGCCCTACCAGGTCAAAAGGGTCCTCGACAATGACAGGTTCGTCGTGGCCGATGTTCCAGGCCACCTCCGTACGCAGAAGCCCTACGAAGGCATCTTACCATCCGAACGGATGAAACCGTGGGTAAACGGAGAATCCTCCTCCGATGAAGAAGACGATCCACCTTCCGATGATGACATCGAGGACGATGTCGTCTCCAGGACGGCCGACTGTAACATTACAAGTTGCCTATCCTCCCCTGACAGATGCGCAGATGACCAATGGCTATTAGGATATACAGTTGACGGCCAACCACGGTTCCAAACACGTTAAAACCTTGTTATATCATTTTATTTCATGTTTGTAATTATTTACATCAATAAACAAGTATTACAGTGTGTTACAGTATATATATATAGAAACGGAGAATAAGCATATATATATATATATATATGCTTACCATAATTATGAAACTCTAAACCGGGACAAGAACGGGAGCTAGGGCGAAGGAAAAAATTTAACCACAAAAAATTGTTTTATTATTAAGTCTTACAAAAGAAATATGCAGATGGTCTGCTGCAGTAGAAAGTTAATTATTTTATTTATTGTACCAGTACAACAAATATTTTTAAGAGCAGGTTCTAATTTATAAATTGTTGTTGCTATATCAATATAATTCAATATTCATTTAGTCAATAATCGGGATTTATGAAAATTATTTAAAAAATAGTTTTGTTTCTCTAGTTATAGCCGACAGTGTATGCATATATGTGTGTCTATATTGTCCATAGAAGCACATTCTACATAACAATAATTTACATTATAAAATTAACAAAAATTTCTACAAATACCTTTCCAGTCGCTCCAATTTTGGTCTGCATGGAATCCAAACATTAAAGTCCACACTATAACACACTATTTCAAGTATTTTCTGCACTTTTATCACTTAAAAATAACTAAAAACGTCAGAAAAAAATGAAGACGCCACTTGCAAAAATCACGTATCACTACATATCAAGATGGTTAATCCTGATAAAGCTCATTAAGAAATACAGTCATTAACAATTAATACATAAGGAACAGAATTGCTTAAAATAATTCTTTATGAGAATAAACACATATATTAATATTTTATCAATAGTATACAGGTGGTTGAAATTGAACTACCGGGCCCAATACACTATTTTTTTATTATTGAAGAATAGGTATAACGTTAAATTTGGAAGTTACTTGGTACTACATGATCTAAAATAGTTTATATTTTGTTACTTTGTATCTTTATATAAATAGTTCTACATTTTGATTGAGTATTTATTAAAATTTCAAAGCTATGGCGTTGGAGACACGGCCTATATGGTAAAATGGGAGGACAGAGGTGATAATAGGATGACTTATGGGCTAATGATAATTCTGAGATCTCAGGAAGGGATGAAAATTACTATTAGAAGTATAATGGAGTTATCTCTCGAGAATTTTATACAGGTTAATTTTTTTATTTACGGGTTCATTTGGAGGATTTAAACCACTAGGTAACTATCCGACAGATAATGTTCTGGAACTTTATCTTCTGAATAAATGTCATTACCAAGCAGTGAATTCAATACATCAGTCTCATTATCCGTTAGATAACTATCCGATAGATACATTTGTATTGAAAGACGGGTTGACATTTATTCAACACAGAAAGTATCATATAACCTTATCTGTCAGATAGTTACCTGAAGCAGTGTTTTCCAACCGCCGGTCCTGTAGATATATATATATATATATATATATATATATATATATATAGGGGGGGAGCGAGGGAGGGATCTCAAGGTGTATCAAGATAGAGGAAACACGATTTTTCTCGAAAAGACGATGTATGAGCAAGTTGGGAAAAAAATTTGGTCACCAGAGTTTACCCAAATAATTGGATGGTAGTATTTAAATTTTTGGAATAAACCGGAAGTACAGGATATCAAGGACAGCTTCGATTTTTTATATAGGAACGTATGGCGTGTTGGGTATAATTGGATAAAACTTTTGAAAAAAAAAACAACTTTTACATAAACATGTTTTCAATATCTGTTACGATTGCCTATAATGGCTTGCAAGTAGTTTTATTTACAAGTGTTCCATTGTTCCAAGTTGCTTTCCATTTTGAACACTTTCGCATCCTTACTCTTTAGCTAACAGTAGCTCGGAGCATAACAAAAAATATTGCAAGCTCAAGTCGTACCTACTTGAAAGTACTTGAAGTACCTCCAACGCGAACCGTTTTAATTAGTTTAAATTAGTTGTCAAAATAAGTATAATTTATTTTATTTAAGTTTAAAAGGTATATTTTAATGAATATAAATGGCATATATTTATGAATATATCTTGCAAAATTGAGCGTTTTTCTATTATAATTTCATACTTAGATTTTATATGACTTCGCGGCCCCCCAGTTGAGAAACGCTGCCTTAAAACATAATATTTTTCATGAATATAACAATAACAGCGCGATGGCTACATTGATGCCTATCTTTCTAGTACGGTGTAAAAACAAACTATTTAGAACTGACACGCTCGAATTCGCTGTCTGGTGGTCAAATATTGTACTAGACACTCTAGTACTGCTTAAACTTATTACGTATGTGTTAGTGTTGAATTTTTGTTAGAATGTCGACAGAAGTTGTGAAAACTATAAAAGCAGAATATATTGTAGTGTTTTTGGCTGTCATTCAAGACAGGACAAAGCATATTGACAGCTGAGTACTAGAGTCAACAGCCATATTGCCTTGAATCATAGCGCCGCCATCGGTAATGTTAGTTCTCAATACCTCAAACAGCGACCCGTGGCGGATGGGAGATCTGCGCAGAGAGAGAAAGACACTAAATGCCCCCACTCCTACTACTTTTCTATTAGTCCGACGCGCATCCATATTTTGTACGCCATGGCTCGCTGGTTTTTTTTTTTTTTTTTATCCAAGGGAAATCTTTTATAAACACCATATTCAGGTAGTGTCGGACTCTCCACGAAGTGGCCTACCGACTAAAAACCCTGCTTGCCTCAACCCTGCCACGATACTGTCGTAGTTGAGTATTCTTCATGGCAGGTTGGCTAGATCTTCTTGCCTTCTCTCTTGGGTCTTCCTGTACTTCCTCCTGTTCTTCTTGTGTTTTTCTTCCGGTATGTTCCCAACTGAGCACAAGGTCTGTCGAATCCCCCCCGCCAAAAACTGCCTTAAGGCCCGCCAACTTCAGGTGTCCAGTTGTAGGCGTCCGTCTCGTGTTTTCGGACTTTGATCTGTTTACTAGATTATCCGGTCCGAATACAAAGTGTACCCGTCAAGGACTCGCGTGGTTTTACGCACGGATCCCCGAGTCTTCGCTAGGTGACTAAATGGCGTACCCACACTCTGCGGATGCAGGTGTCTATAACCCGACCTTTGAGCTGCCGTGGCCTTCCGCAGGCAGCCCCGCGGGTGAAACAGCGGCTTGAAACACCGAGCTGTGTCTCAGCTCCTGTTTCTTCCTACTCTGCGTCTGTCTGACCAGGATCATGTTCTTTCTTCTTGAGTCTGGACTCCCAGGTCTAAAGGGCCAGTTTCCGCTGCCATCTCTCCTCGAAAACGCCCGAGAAAGCATCGGAAAGCATCGAAAGCATTAAAAATCCCAATTTAACAAAGAACGAATCAGATACTTCGTTTGTTCGAACTCACCCGAGGAACAACGAAAATATGTGTTCCTAACTTAATACCTGCTATCAACTCATTGGCGTGTAGAGAAAAATAGTGTTCATTTAATGATCAATTCGTAAAAGGTAACAAAAATAGAATGTACATCTATATATACATGTCCTTGGAAATAAGTTTGATAAAACAATGGGGCTGAACTACACATAAGGGAGTAAAGAAGGCAAGGATAGTCATGGGGAAGCTGTGGAGTATAGGAGAGAGGAAGTTTAGCGACGATATTAGATGGAGATTGAGGTTGTTTGACGCCGTGGTGAAAAACATCCTGCTATATGGGGTGGAAATTTGGGGATGGAAGGAATGGGAGAAGGTAGAACGAGTACAGGAGAGGTATTTAAGATGGATCTTAGGGGTAGATAGAACAACACCAGGGTATATTGTAAGAGAGGAACTGAAAAGGGATAAGATGAAAGTGGGTACAGGAAGGAGGGCGGTTAAGTACGAGGAGAAAGTTAGAAAAGAAACAGACAAAAAAATAATAAGGGAATGCTGGGAGGAAAGAGCCAGAGAGGAACAGAAAGGAAGATGGTACGCATGGGGGAAATGAGAAAGGAGTATTACTGGAGATGCGGAGTGGATGCGACAGAGGTGGAAAGGAGAAGAAAAGACGGGATAAGCGTGGGGCGGAGGGGGGAGAGGTGGGCGAGAGAATTAGAGGCAAGAAGGATGGAGATTGGGGAAGGATAACAGGAAGGGGTAAAGGAAAGAAGGAGGAGACACGGTGGGAAGCAGAAGGGGGGAAATGGAAGGAAGGGGGCTGAGGTTACCTAGAAATGGGGAGGAAGGAAGGGAGATAGGAGGAGGGGTGAAGAAATGGTTGGAAGGGAAGAGAATGAAATAAAATAAATCAAAGATGGGCGAGAGAACTGGAAGCAAGAAGGAAGTAGATCGGAGAGGGAAACCAGAAGGAGAACAGGAAGAAGGAGAGGGACATTGGAGCAAGAAGATAGAATAGAGAAAAAACATTGTAAATTGTATTTATTTATTTCTTGGATTGATTGTTTTATTTTTGTAATGGTTAATACCCTGAACGCCGCAAGGCCTAGGGAATAAAGAATATATAAATAAGTTTGATAACTAAATGTTTCTGTCAAGTATTGCATAACGGACAAGATTTGTTGATCGCTCTGTATTTTGTTTCTACCTCGTCCGCGCTATAGACCTCCATGTAAGCGGCGAGGGAGAATTATCGCGAGTATCCTCGGCATGCACGGCCCCACTATATACTATACATTTGTTTTAAAGCGAGGTGATATCTCTGCGAGGCATCTTCGGTATGTCTGTTCCCTTAGAATTACAAATTAATTGTTTAAAATTTGAACAGAAAGATAATAACGTAGACAGTCGTTGAATGGTAATAATTTTTTATTTATGTGCTATTACAGCAAAATAAAATACAAGTTACAGAAGTTTAACAAGTTTTAATTCGATGATAGCTTACTATAGTGCAGAAAATAAAACATATATCAAACACAAAGATTCCATTAAAAACTTAAACCGTTCAAATAAAAACACAACCATTAACTGAAAGTCATACATCCAATAAATTAAATATAAATTGTATTATAATGTTGTAATATTATTATGATAAATCTTTTATATTCGAGCTTCGCTTTTCTGTGTTCTGCTAAATGTTTTGAATTATAACATGTTTTTATATTTGGCACTACTCTTGTGGCGTGTTTCGGTTCGAAGCACTCAACGGTAGTCAGATAAGAGCGTTCGATGTCATATTATTGTCAGTGATTTAAGTTTGTATACATTCACCACTCACTATTAGGATGAATATATGTATTTCAAGACAAGCTGAGGTCTATTTCTTGTTGTACGATATACATTTTTACTAACCCTGTATAATAGCGCCCTGACTTTCCACTGTTGAAATATTTCTCAGAGGAACTACTAGTAGAGAAGGCATAACGCAAATTTTGTGTAACCTGAGGCATTCGGACCAATTCTGTAACTCAGTTACTATGATCATAGTAACTAAGTTGCCACTATGAGCAAGGTCAGTTACTATCATAGTAACTTTGGGGTATTTCGTATTCCGTAAGAAAAAAGTTACTACAATATTTATTAACATGTTACTATAGGGTGACCATTTTCTTAAGAAGGCAGTGCGGGACGGAGCAAAAAAAAAAGATCCTCATCTCCCAAAATCCAAGTGAAGAGCAAAAAAAAGGTCTTCACCTCCCAAATCCAAGTGAAGAGCAAAAAAAAGGTCCTCAATCCAAAATGTTAAAATGCGGGAAAAAATGTTAAAATGCGGGACGAATGGTCACCCTATGTTACTATTAAAGTTCCTATCATAGTAACTACCAAATGCTGGTGTTCATAAGTAATAACTTAGTTCTTATGAAGATAAAAATGGCGGACATTTGATTTTAAGTGTAATTTTTAGATATAATGGAAAATGAAGAAGATTAGTAAAGAAAATTATATAAATTAAATATATATAAAATATGTATGTATGAGTGTAGGTAAATGTTTATATTGTAGGAGATGAAATATATTAAAGATCAAAAAGTCTTTTCCAATTCCTCATTTTTAATATGAATCTTTTTTTTTTTTTTTGTTTTTAAAGAAATTAACAAAAGTTCTATTCAGTGACGAAAAATAGTTTCATGAGGGGGGAGGGTTATAAAATGAGACGTATGGAATTAATGACAAAACAAAAAAAGTAATAAAAAATCCAGCTTCATGGGAAGTTCTAACCCCCAAATCCCACCCGCCTGCACCACTGGTTCTATTGTCGAGAATTTGTCTTTGCATTCCGTTTGTTTTTTTTTTTCTTCACTTTCTTCACTCATTTTGTTTTTTTTTTATATTTCATAAATGTATTTACCATAATATATATTATATAACAACAAAATAATGTAGTAAATACAATATTTTGACATTTTTAACCTCAACTGTCATCTGTATACCACCAATGCGCATGCGTGTTGCGCTTCTGTAACTAACTTCATTATTTTCTGAGTAACTGTCATTAGGATATAACTTTCATTGCGACGTTACTACAGTTGGATATTACAGAATACGAAAAATGTTAAAGTTACTATTAAAGTCACTATAAAAGTTATCTTGTAGTAACGTTACTACACGGTAACTATATAGTAACTTTTTACAGAATTGTTCTGATTGACAAGGAAAAGATATCATCTGTCTCAAACTAAAATCGACATGCGCAAAGAGTTCAGAGGAACCGATCTTATTGGTTCCTCTAGTTCACTTTAACATACAATTTATTTTTAGTTGGTTCACAAAAAAAGGTTTTTAATAAAAACCTAAGAGTGTTTTTAAGGTGAATCACTATTTAGGATTCATAATGATCTATAAAAGCTATTCTCAGGGCGCTAGTGTACAGGATTACCACATTTTTTATATAATGTATATATTGGGGCTCGATCTTTCCACCTTCAGGTAAACCTCTAGGTAAGTATCTGACAGATAAGATTATCAGAAACTTCATCTGCTGAATAACTGTCATTACCAATCAGTGAATTCAATACGTCAGTCTCATTATCCGTTATATAACTATACGATAGATAAATTTGTATTGAAGACTTTTAATTGGCAGCTTTTCCCCCATACTACCATACCTTTTCATCCCATTAAATAAAAGCAGAGAACCAAAAAATGTTGTATTTATTTTTTTCAGCACTTTTTGTTATGTACATATCGCTATATAATAAATAAAAATTAACATGTTACAAGTTTTTTTCGGTAGAGGCCTCTATATCTCCCAAATATCCATCCTATAGGTAAACCTTTTTAAGATTGCAGCACCAAGGCGGCAATGTCTTCAAAGAGGTTGATTCATTGGCTATTAACTTAGTTCAACATAATACCGCCAGAACTTAAAGCGGAACCAAATGGAATTTTAATTTACTTAAGTTATCCCGATTTTAAAAATATTAAAATTTTTTTAATGTTTGAAATTTGCTTTTGCTGAACAAAATTGTCAAAAGCTTCAGACGTCAACAGTTACTAGAATTCAAAATCTAGTTCCGCTTAAACCAAAGAAACAGGCTATGTATTTTTTTGATATAAATAAGTAAAGTTGGTTTAGGTTTTTTGAGTAATACCCACCATAATCCCCAAATATTCATTCTATTGACAGAACATAGAGAACAAAAAAATGTATTTATATTTTTCAAGAATTTATGTTGTCATTTTTGCTGTAAATAAATGAGTAAATAAATTTCAAGTTTTTTAGGTAGTGCCCACCATAACAAGATGTTTTTATTTTAAACAATTTATGTTACATATATTTTTATTGAAATGTATATATAACAGATGTTTTAAGTTTTTAATTGGTATCTCCGTAAGTAAAAATTTTGAGATTCCATGGCATCTCAAAAAAAATTATTTTTGGTGGCTTCCCCCTTACCCCCACTGGTTTTCATCGTATTAAAAAAAAAGCAGATGACAACAAATGTTTTATTTTTTTCAGCATTTTTTATAATATACATTTTGCTGTAAAATAAACAAAAAGTAACTCGTTTCAAGTTTTTTTAGGTAGAAGCCACTATATCTTCCAAATATTCATCCTACAGAAAAATGCAGAAAACCAAAAACATATTTTTTATATATTTGTTTATTTAAACAATTTTTGTTACATGCATTTTTTTTATGTTAAGTTAATAAGTGAATTGTTTCAGGTTTTTTTAAGTAATGCCCACCATAACCCCAAAATATTTATTCTATTGACTGAACGTAGAGAACAAATAATTGTATTTATGTGCTTATTTATATTTTTCGGATTAATGAATCCAACATTGTGGCTTCCAGTTCCAGAGCCTCCAAAACTAAAGGTCTTGAATAGAAATTTAAATAGTTTAAAGTTGGTTTTACACACTTCAATTTATTGATCAAGTTTTTTGTCAATTAATTGAAAAATTTACTGGTAACCTTGAAAATAAAAGGATCGCTTTACACACATAAATTTATTTATAATTTTTTTTGAAAACTTACATTACCAATTGTAAAACATGTCTACATATTTATCAAAATGAAAATATTGAAAAAATCTTCACAAAATTACGAGCTGTGAACAAAAACAAAAGAAATAACCTAGATCAGGGGTTCTTAAACTTATGCAGTTCGAGGACCCCCTCGTGAACATTTTTTTTTTGCGGACCCCATTCAACCCTAGTCATTTTACGTCGTTCTTGAGACTTAATATCTGGCTCAATAATCTCATAGGCACTACGTTATAATAAATATTGGTAAAAATGTATCGCTGGTTATTTTAATAAATGGTCTTGCGCATTTATATAGATGAACATTTTATTAGCATATAGATGAACATACAATGAATAAAAATAGTAGTAAAAATAAGTTAAAAAAGTTACAAATTATAATACGTTAAACTCATACAAACATTTCTTGGTCAAATATTGGTCAAAATAGATCTTATTCTAATATGTTTTCTGTAAATAATTTGCAGTTGATAAAAATAATTAAATTTTTGCTAGTTATTGTTTAGTTATGTCAATAATTAGTTAGATAACAAATACAAAAAGTCTTGACCAAGTAGGATTTTTATTAAATAAGTTATTTGAATGAAAGCGAAAAGTTGGGGGATGAAAAACAGTGGCGTAGCGTGGGTTTCAGCCGCCCGGGGCGGAGGCCAATCTCACCGCCCCCTTATTAAAGTATTTAAATCCAAAAGGCACCAAAATTTGCCGCCCAAAAAAGTGCCGCCCCCGCTACGCTACGCCACTGCCGTTATTCCGTCGTCCGATTTTTTCGAAAGTTCGCCAACGCCAGAAGGAAGGTTCGACACGTAAGTGACGAAAATTTCGTTTTCCTGCGACGGCCGGGAGCCGAGATACGATTTTGTAAAAATAATAGAAAATAATGGCTCTTGAATATCAATTTCCGCTTGATTAGGTATAGAGGAACGCAGGGAAGCGTTGAGCCTGCGGGGTGCAGGGACACTCGCTCCCTACACAACAGCACTGCACAACAATTGAACCTTCCTAACCCCGCAGCGGTGCCTTTGTTAGGAAGAATCGCCAAAACAAAACCATAAAGATGCACATCAACGAATTTTAATGAAAACAATAAAATAAAAATTATTACCCTATTCTTTGAACTAGAATATAAAATTAGAAAATCAATTCGTTTTACAAAACGAATATGATTGAAAATTTTATAATTTAACACGTTCGCGGACAGTACGGCTATAGTCGTCGAATATTTTTCCTAGCTCAGGTATTGACGGTCTAAACCGTCCTACTTTTTTATTTAAATATACAAATGACGGCTGCTGCAGGTTTTAATCCATTTAATTATATGAAAACTAGTATAAACTGTCCTATCAGGAACATACCAAACACAGTAAATGTCCTATTATAAACAAAAATCTAAAAAAGTGACATTTTGGGTACATCTCATTGTACAAAACTGTCCGCGAACGTGTTAAAGTGATTCACAAAAAAAAAAACATTACTGGCGCCCCCCCCCCTTCATAGCTACGCCACTGATGTAAAGTTACTGTCAAAATTGATTCTCGGACCCCCGGTAATGGCTACGCGGACCCCAGTTTAAGAGCCGCTGACCTAGATGATGGAGAATTAGAACATTTGCGGTTCTATCACATTTGAAAACAAAACACATAATTTATATATTTCTAGGTTATGCTACAACTTAACAGTTGTCAATAACTAAACAGATAAAAATATACCTAAATTCCCTAAAAAATTGATGAAAAATAGAACTTCTATTTTCAAAATAAATTGATCAATTTATTGTTGAAATTTGAACACTTTACAGAGATCAATAAATTGAAGGTCAACTTTTTCAATTAATTGATCAATAAATTGAATCGTGTAAAACCAACTCTATATATGTATTTTCAATTCCCTGCGACAGTTCAGCCCTGAATTAAACATTACTTATTTCCGAGATTAATTTGACATTCCCTAACCCGTGTCTCATGAGCGGGACCCTACTGTTTGTATATTAACCTAAGATAGTGTTAGAGAACAAGTGTGTAAGGTTGTAAATAATAAAGTTTTTCGTAAAAAAGAAACAGTCATCACTTTTATTTTTATTTTAAAAAAATTGACAATCATTCATTCATAACATCAGAAGTAATTCATACTTATTAGCAATAAAAGTACAATATCATTTTTCCCATTACCCGATAATACTTTGAATATATTACAACAGAATAAAGGATTTTTTTTTTTATTTAAATTCTCATTAACACCAAATCGGATCTATTGTAAATACCATAATATACAAAACATAAGTAAGGCACCAAGATTTTTTTTTACATAATATACATATATAAATGGAAAAAATGGTATTGACAACAAAAATTTCTTTTTTTCATATATATTTTCTTCATTGGTGGCACTGATGTACATAGGTTGAACCTGAAATAAATAAATAATAAAGAATTAAATAAATAAATAAAAATCGCGAATTTAAATGCACTCAGCGCTCACTTAACGTACGGCCACTTAACGTACGGCCACTTAACGTACGTTCGATGTTACGTACAGATATATTTTGGCAATATGTTCGCACGAACGTACACTTCACTTGGACCCGTCGGCGAAAATGCTTGCAGATTTCCGTAACACGCAAATTTTGACGGACAAACAAAATGGCGTACGACTGAAGATATTATAAAATTTTATGTACTTTTTTATTCACAAAAAATACCAACAATATAATGAATAGAAAATTAATAAATACAGTCTGTTTCAAACGCTTAGGCGGAACTAAATGGGAATTTCGTTCTTTTAGGTTGTCACGACAAGGGACCTTTCTTGGGTTATTTCATTTTTCAGGTTGGAATGTCAAAATTTAAAATTACAACAATGAAACCATGGAAACGCATGACCTATGTCAAAATTAAATTATTTTTTATA
The DNA here is from genome assembly GCA_963971575.1 of Liopterus haemorrhoidalis. Taxonomy (NCBI): domain Eukaryota; kingdom Metazoa; phylum Arthropoda; class Insecta; order Coleoptera; family Dytiscidae; genus Liopterus; species Liopterus haemorrhoidalis. The sequence goes on along the minus strand of OZ020621.1, from coordinate 9,278,749 downwards.
TATATTTTAATGACAAAAAAATAAATAAATGGGAAATTTGTATTAAGAATTACACAAAAATCAAAATATAAAGAAAATGACATTTTAAAATGATATTAACCTTAACCAAAAAATGTTTATTATGAGTATGATTTACAAAGCTTAAACAAAACGGCCGAAAAGCACGATTTAAGCGATGAAATAACTAAATTGCAAAATCTAGTTCCGCCTAAGCGTTTGAAACAGACTGTACATGCATTTCATACAAAAATTATCCATTGTTGGTATTTTTTGTCAAAGATTTGTCCACAGTTAAGTAAACTGAAGCCTTCTTCTTTTCCTAATACTTAAGTTTGTAACAAGCGGTGCTACTGCGAAGATTCCGAATTACATCGTTTCTTCTTTCCAAATCAGGGTCCGAATTATCTATTAATTCTACAATATTTTCAACCTCTATTTCTGTAATAATTCACCAATTCCCAGCGAATGCCCATTCACAAAGCGGCGATTATACGTTTGTGTGGACAAAGTGTACGTTCGTGCGTACAAGTGTACGTTCGTACGAACATGGAGAAGCAATGTGAGTATCAAAAAATCGTAATCATGTACATTTATATGGAAATACACCGTCCGGTTAACGTACAAATCGCTTAACGTATAACACGTTAGGAACGCATTAAGTACGTTAAGTGGGCGCTGACTGTATACGCAAATGAAGTTGTTTTTTTTTTTTTTTTCTTGGCAATACACCTGTACAGTCGAATTTTTATAAGAACAGGACGTCACGAATAATTACCTATTACTATAAGTCAGTCGTTCAATCAAACAATTGGTCATTTTGCGTCATAACTTCAATGACAAAGTTAGTGGCGAAAAAATAACTAAATCGATTTTTTGTTTGTATGTGACTTATAGACTAATAGGTACTATTCTACTTTAGCAAACCCACTAGACAATGTTGCCAACTATAGTAAAATTAAAACAAGTAAATTTAAATGAAAATCACAATAGAATTAAATTTATTTATATAATAATGCTTAACTTTCACTTAAATAAATCTAATTAAATAAATATGCCGGTATTTAATAATAAATAATATTACTTTCACAGCTGATTAAAAAGTAAAAATCAGCTGTGGCGACCAGAGGACCGACCGCCATCATAAAGTACTTGTATAAAATATATTCTAGCAGCAGAGTAGAAATAACTTGGCCTAATATTTTCTAACAGATATTATTTATCATGACCATGGAAACGTTGTATATATGTATGAAAAAATTGAGAAAAAATTTTACAAAAAGTCTCAAATAAAAGTTATTAGTTTGCATTTATAGCAACTTTTGTTAAATACATTTTTTCGAAATATTTTTCTGTTGCTAAATATTCGCAAAAATCTAAAAATCGACACGAGTAAACTCCCATTTCTAGTCAACCGATTTTTACCAAAAGTTAATCAACTCGTGCCATTGATGGCAGAATATGAAGTTTCATAAAAATCCTTTTAGCCGAATTTGCTCTGCACGTGTACACAGACAGACAGACGGACGGACAGACAGACGGACGGATAGACAGACCGACAGACATCATGCTAAAAATAGTTAAAACGTTATGTAGGGACCTCAATTCGTGGAGACCCATCGAAATCTCGAAATGTAAAAATCGGTATGATCACAATACCTCCCTTATATATGTTGGCGGTCGGTAAAAAATATCGATATAATGGATGATAAATAACTACAACAGAAAACAGCGAAAATAAATAATATTAAATTAAATTTAAACTACGTGTATATATTAAAACTATAATCACAGTAGAAATGAAATGAACATCATAATCCCACCACTGGTCAACCTAGTTAAAGACAACAAATGTTATTGTCAACTGACAATAACTGAAGCGCCTCTAGTGAGATTTTGAGAAACTGACGGTTGTAGGATAGTCGAGTTTGTGACAAGCATGGGAATATGTTCTTAGAAGTGGAAAGACAGTTAAAGACCATTTTAGAGTGTGTTCCCGTGTATTTCAATAAATATCACATGAAGATACCATTGAACCTGTCAAAAATATCCTACCAAAGTCAGCCATGATGTGAATGCAGTAGCGCCTCTATCGGTAGTGTCAGATGCCAATATTTGAAAATAAAATTCGGTACTTACTATTTAATCACTAGATCCACTTGAATCAGATTCTTCTTCAGCATTCTGTAGCCATTCCACAAATTTCTTCATTTGATCAACGAACATCATCTTCCCCTTAACATTGTAGTCTTGTTTATACCACTTCAAAATAACTTGTTCAGATATTACGTCAGCTGCAAACAAAAATTAACATTTAGAAAATATAATACCAACTTGAAATAGAGAAACAAGTCATCAGTCGCTCTGCTATCAATTTGATATCTAACGTCCTCCAGCCGAATATTTACACCTAGAGATGGGTCGTTCATGAACGAACCGGCTCACTGAGCCGACTCAGTACACTGACCGAAGTGACACGGTTCACCAAATTAAAATGAGCCGGCTCACGGCTCACTGTATAGTTTCAAGTTTCAAGGATACGATTGGTTGGGCGATTGTGAGCAGTGACCGGTGTGATCCGGATCTGGATCGATGTCATGTTGAACTTCGCGAGAACTCGGCTTGTAATGTATTATCATAAAGTTTATTATTTATTGTCATCAATCAGGCTTAGTCTGTATTTTCTTACAACCATACTATATAAAAATATTAAAAATATTGCCCAAATCCCAGATGTCCGATTTATAAGGGCAATAAACATCGCCATAAACTTAACACATCTGGTTTAAAATACAGTAGCTACATAAAGTGAATTGTTTGTTTCAAAAATGTTAGATAAGAACCGGGGCTAAGCGACGTTCTACCTACGAGCGAACGACCGACAAATGACCGGGTCTAAGCAAGAGCCGGCTCTAAGCGACGTCTACCTACGAGCGAACGACCGACAACTGACCGGGTCTAAGCAAGAGCCGGCTCTAAGCGACGTCTACCTACGAGCGAACGACCGACAACTGACCGGGTCTAAGCAAGAGCCATCTCTAAGCGATGTTCTACCTAAGACCGAACGACTGACCGACCTGTGTCTCGGGATCATGTTTACAGTTCATATATTGCAAGAACCGGCTCTAAGCGACGTTCTACCTACGAACTAACGACCGACCTGTGTCTCGAAAACATGTTTACTTAACCGGATCACTGAGCCGGATCAATGAACCGGCTCAACAAACTGAACGACCTCCACTGATCCGGTTTCGCAAACTGAGCCGAAATTCCCATCTCTATTTACACCTAAGGCATTTCCGCAAGTTTGCGCAACAAAAAAAGATATATATTAAAAATAATCGTATAATTTGTGAAATTAGCAGATTTGAAAGTATACCCACTCATTTGGCAAAGTAAAGAACATTTTTCATGAATTCGAAAATTTGACCAACTTTGCGGCGCCCTAGGGACGAAACCATTCATTCCCCAAAAAGAGCTTATGTTAAAAATAACAACATATGAATTTCTTTGTTGTAATTGTATCCATTTTGTCGTCCTTTTTCCTAAAATTGTCGAAAATCCAGAAACTCAATTATACAGAGATACAAACTAACAGTAATCGACACTAATAACTTGAAGAAACACTCTACTAATCCATCTAATAACCTGGCAAATATTTAACATCTCAAGCTGACATTTACAAAAAAAAAAAAAATTGCTCCAAATGCAAGTTCTAAAAGTTGATGTTTACTGTTTACAAACTGGTTTATGTATTTTTGACATTTAATAATTTGCAAATAAATTATATAAAAGAGATTGGTCTATCGGAGATATTGTTATGGCAAATAGAAGAATAAGGGTTCCGTTTCTTTGCCACCAAAAAAACGAACATGTAAAGTTACATTTGACATATTGGAGCAACAGCATAAAAACGCTCTATGACAAAAAAAAAAGCTTTAATACATATTTATGTAAGAAACTTTAGGTCTAAATATATGCTGTTTGAGTTATTATTTTATTTAAACCTTTTTAACAAAATCTCCTTTTTATTTACCTGTAATACATAATTTTAAAAATTTATATTTTTTGTATGTCAATTGTATTTCAGAAAAAGTTAATTGTATTTCAGAAAGCATCAATTGTATTTCAGAATTATGATTTATATTACACAGTTCTTAGTATCAAGTTTTTTCTAACAAAAAATCGCAACAAAAATACAATTGTAATGCTTGCAATAAATAAATCTGTAATGCCCAATTTTATCAACTTTTACAGAAGTTCAACAAATAGGGCGATTAAATTCTTCATTAATTAAGGGTTGTAGACATTTTGAGATAAAAAGATGCCTAAATAGTAGTAACCTTTTCACTTCTTTTCATAACGTAGTTAATCGGCATCTAGGGCACTTTTCTTTTAATTCCATGGTTAGTTATAAAAAATATTACATGGAATATCAAACCTTAATTATTTATTTTCATTTGTTTTAATTGATTTGTTTACAAACCTTGTATGTTTTTAAACCTTATTTGTTTTTAACAAGTTTAATTATTGCGATTACTGTCGAAAACTACTTGATAAGAATTATGCAATATAAACCACAATTCTGAAATATAACTGACGCTTTCTGAAATACTATCGACTATTCTGAAATTCAATTGACGCTTTCTGAAAATCTATTGACTGTTCTGAAATTCAAATATAGTTTTCTGAAATACACTTGGAAAAGGTGTAGAAATTTCAGACTGTCAATGTCAAATTATATCCGTATCTACGTTCATGATCAAAATGCTTCATGTAGAGCTAGGGATGAAAATTATTAACACGGCAACGCGCTAAATTCCACCGCCTATCAATCATGAACGTTCTGTACAAACGGTAGGTATCGGATGTCCATTCGTGCAAACAATAGATAAAATATACATAAACAGAACTATGTGACAATTTGCAACTAAACGCCAATACAATAAATAAAATACCGTACATTAATTAGTCATGGTACTGATTAACTAATCGCGTCACATTTGAAAATAGAAAATAACAGCTCCAATAACTCAGATAATCATGACTTTCTAGATAAACTTTGTTCACATCCGCTTATAACAGGCCTCTAAAAGCATCGCAGGTAATCGATTTAATTTCAGAAAGATGAAGCAAAAAGGTCTTGTTACAAAATAAATTAGTGTAAAAAGACACTGAAATTAGAGACGAGAAAAATAGTGGAATATCAATTTGAATTTTATTTTATTGCAAACTTTAAAAAATAAAACAAGTCTATTTCTTTGGTTTAAGAGGAAATAGATTTTGAAAACTAGCTAGTTAGTTAAAAATTTTGGTGCACAGTAAAAATGGCTAAGGTATATGTTAAAATCAATAAATAAACCAATAAATAAATAAAATCTTATACATACTCAATAAAAGAAACCTTCCTTGATTCAGGCATTTGATCATTTTGTTGATTCATATTTAACATACTAGGAAATATTTGAAATATGTAACTAGGTAATGTAACTGAAATATTAGGGAAATATTTAAAATATAGTCGGATTGCTGATAGGTGACTGTTACATGTATGTATCAAGTTGTGCATACATATAATAATCTAGTTACCATTTTTCAGCGATTTTAAAAATGTTTTTTGTTCTTTGTCTGAACTGTCAGTGTCTGGTAATAAATATTAATTAAAATATGGCTTGCGGCTAATTATTAAATTCACAAACTTTAATTTTAAATCTGCTGGAATAAACAACAAATTATAATCCAAAATTTACGTATGAGTATAATTTTTTCCTTATTTATAATTATAACCTTAAAATTAATAATTTTGTTTGTTTGAGTTCTGCTGTAAATTTATTTTCGCGCTCTAATTAGTAAAGATATCTACGAATCTTGCTGTTTCTTTCTAATGCTTTGTTTTTTATTCAAATAATTTAGAAGGTTAGTTGTCAACTTGGATCACTATACGTTACTATGGGTATGCACATAATTATAATGATATTGTAACATTACAAGTTGCCTATCCTCCCCTGACAGATGCGCAGATGACCAATGGCTATTAGGATATACAGTTGACGGCCAACCACGGTTCCAAACACGTTAAACCTTGTTATATCATTTTATTTCATGTTTGTAATTATTTACATCAATAAACAAGTATTACAGTGTGTTACAGTTCAGAAGTGGGATAAATCCAAGCTTAAGTGGTGAACGATTGGTGACAATTTTTAGTGAGTGAAAATTGAGATTGTTTAAGTTTAAGTGCGGAGTACCTGTGCCGATTCGCGACGGACAGCGAGTGGTGTATTGTAAAACTTCAAGGAATAAACATAATTTGTGTCTGTACGACGTACTGTGCGGCAGAAGTTGTGTTGTGCGAGTTACGCGACGAATTGCGAACCGCGTGGTGAAATTTTGAGGTTAGCGCGGGAAAATCTCGTGAGGTTAGGGTGTTGTGTTGGCGCGAAACTGGTGTTCCGGTGCGAAGCTAGTTACGTTATAGACACTGTGTGAAGTTGGTTAACTGTCAAAAATATTTCAAAATGGCGGAATCTGACAACTACGTTGACGCGACACAGGATTCGAATAGATCATGTGATACAACAAATGGAAACGATACGACGTCCGCCCAGACGAATAACATGAATGTTAATGAAATGCTGCAATTACTTTTAGCTACTATGTTAAGACGTGAGACTCGTGGTGATAGCGCAAGTCCCAGTTCAACAGAAACAACCCGTTCAAGTGCAAGCAAACTTCCCTTTTCAGAAATCGGTGCGCAAATTCCTAAATTCGGGCAAGCTGGTGACGAATCGCTTGATGTTGAAGTCTGGCTACAGCGAGTCGATGACATTCAGTTAATGTACGAAGTATCAGACCAAACGATGAAAGTGTTGGCAACAAATCGCTTACTAGGCAACGCTCGTAAATGGTATGAATCGACACCTGATATTCATTGTAAGCCATGGGCTGGAATTAAAAGCGAGTTGCGAGATCTTTTTGGTAACAGGATCGATGAAATAGATATTTTAGAAAAGATACGAAGCATGCGTTGGAAGTCAAACGAGTCATTCGAGGACTACTTCCATGCGAAGGTACGCTTAGGGCGACAGATCAAAATGAGGGATGAGGAAATGATCCAACATCTCATTCGAGGGATCGATAATTTCACAGTCCGTATACAAATGATTACGAACAAACATACTTCATTATCCGAACTGCTTTCGACAATGAAGATGGTGTCTAAAGAAATGACACGTACAGATCAAAAGCGATCACGTGAACCGTTCTCCGAACAAAAGAAAGTTAGAGACTTTAACCGAGTTAAGATACCCGACAAAACTGGTGTAGTTGACTCTGCGAAAAATGCTGTTAGCAACCCAAGAAATGCGATTGTGTGTTTTAAGTGTAATAAACAGGGACACATAGCCCGTGAGTGCCCAGAAAAACGTAAAAGCAACGAGAAACAATCTTCAATCGATGCAACGGTATCCTCAGTGCACCGTATTGAAACTGACAACCACCTATTTCACAAAGAGTGTGTAGTTAACGGTCGAGCGGTATGCGCTATGCTCGACACGGGCGCGAAATCAAACTTGATCCGTGAGAAATTAATCTGCGAACTAGATGTGCAAGTGCGTCCATCTCAAAATGTGTTAATCGGACTAAACGATACACGAGTGATGTGTAGTGAAGTTGTTGACTTAGAAATCCAAATGGACAATGAACATTATGAACTTGAAGCTATAGTGGTACCAGATCTATCAATTCGTGATGATCTACTTTTAGGCAGGGAGTTTTTAACCTGTGTTGAACTGATCTACGCTAATAGTTGTGTAACGATTCGCAAGCCGAAAGTAGAAATGCCTGCTAGTGAGTGTAGTGAATCAGACATTTTTAGAATTGACACTGACTGTTTATGTGGCCCAATTGAGGTTAATGTTGGTGAAGTGGCCTTGAACACTAAACGCGAAATCCGTGAAATAGTGATAGATTCTCAAGATTTCCCGGAAGAAACTTCAAACGTTACTGGTAATGAAAAGACGTCAGCAGTTGAACGCTTCCCACTGCCGACAAACGAGCATGAGCTTAGACGTTTTCTAGGCTTAACAGGCTATTTCAGGAGGTTCATAAAAAGTTACGCCACGATAGCCAAGCCGTTATCCGACTTACTTCAGAAAGACAAGAAGTTCGTTATGAATGAGGTTCAACGCTCAGCATTCGAGAACCTTAAGACATGTCTGGTGAGCGAACCCATATTAAAAATCTACAACAGATATCTAGAGACTGAGCTGCATACTGATGCTAGCGCTAGTGGCCTAGGCGCCATATTACTACAACGACATGAAGACAATAAACTTCATCCCGTGTTTTACGCAAGCTGGAAGACGACGCCTGAAGAGTCTAGGTACAGTAGTTTCAAACTTGAGACTCTAGCCGTCATCAAAGCTATAGACAAGTTTCGTATTTACCTGCTTGGTAAGAACTTTAAAATCATTACAGACTGCAGTGCCCTGAAACAGACTTTGGCTAAGAAGGATGCCAATAGACAAATATTCGGCTGGTGCATCAAACTGGAAGAGTATGATTACACCATCGAACACCGTCATGGTAAAAATATTAGTCACGTTGATTGTCTTAGTAGATGTTATACCTATGTCATAGAACAAGCTGCCGATGAGCTACACGACAAGCTGGTTATCTTACAAGACGTAGACGAAGAAATCACCCGACAAGGTCAGCTGGTCTCAATTCAGAGGGTATCTCCACCTTCTGATCGCGCCCCGAAGATGGCATCAAAGTTCGTGGGGCCCTACCAGGTCAAAAGGGTCCTCGACAATGACAGGTTCGTCGTGGCCGATGTTCCAGGCCACCCCCGTACGCAGAAGCCCTACGAAGGCATCTTACCATCCGAACGGATGAAACCGTGGGTAAACGGAGAATCCTCCTCCGATGAAGAAGACGATCCACCTTCCGATGATGACATCGAGGACGATGTCGTCTCCAGGACGGCCGACTGTAACATTACAAGTTGCCTATCCTCCCCTGACAGATGCGCAGATGACCAATGGCTATTAGGATATACAGTTGACGGCCAACCACGGTTCCAAACACGTTAAACCTTGTTATATCATTTTATTTCATGTTTGTAATTATTTACATCAATAAACAAGTATTACAGTGTGTTACAATATAGACAGAGAAAGCATATAGTATTGAATATCGATACTTTTAGCAACGAACAGTCACTTATCAGCAATCCGACTATATTAGAAAAATAATTGAAATATTAGGAAATATTTGAAATACTAGAAAATATTTGAAATACTAAGAAATATTTGAAATAAATAATACGGAAACATTTGAAATACTTGGGAAATATTTGAAATACTATGAAAATAATTGAGATACTACGGAAATATTTGAAATACTAGGGAAATATTTGAAACAATAGGAAATATGAAGACGTTCACAATTACAACACACGTAATAAATCAAATATTTACCCCAATTTTACAGGAATAAATAAATCAAGATAAAGTATTAACTATTATTCTATAAAGTTTATGAATTTGTTACCAGTTTCTACCAAAGAATTAAGTTCAGTACAATTTAAAAATTAAATAAAAAACCTACCCTATGTTTTGAGGAATTTTTTGAACTTAATTTATAACTTTTGTGTATCGATTATCATTTGTATGTTATTGTAATTTATCTGATTGACTGTCTATTAATTATTATGTATTGTATGTGGACAATAAATAAATATTATTATTATTATTATTATAAATATTTGAAATACTAGGAAAATATTTGAAATACTAGGAAATACTTGAAATAATACGGAAAAATTTTAAATACTTGGGATATATTTGAAATACTATGAAAATATTTGAAATACTACGAAAATATTTGAAACACTAGGAAAATATTTGAAATACTAAGAAACATTAGCAATAATACGAAATATTTTATATGCTTCTAAAGTATTTCAAATACTGACATTTATCACACACAAATACTACGGAGAAAGTATTTGCAGTTCCAAATATCAAGAGCATTTTTTTGAAGTATGTGAAATACTTTTTCAAATACCTTATTTCAAATATTACCAAATCTGTATGTATGTTACCTAAAAGTTAAAACGGATGCACTGATTAAAAAAATAAATAATTATATACTCGAGGAGGATTTACTTGTCCGACGCCCCACCGAAAAAATGTTTGGTTCAATTTAAAAAGTCATAAAATTTAAGCGATTCTATTGGTTTGGATGGTGAAAAAGAACTATTGTTTCACTCGCTCTAGTCACAGCTGCAATAGAAGCGCGTCATACAGAAAAACACACAGGTTTATCTAAATATATTCAAATATAACAAACCAAGATAAAAACTACGGATGTACATTGGGTATAAGAAGCTCACACACGTCATTGAATTTTACATAAAACCGTGTGAAATAGTTTTGTTCATCGGTGCTCTGTCGATCAATCGCCATGTAAAATCACGTGAAATATACCAGCTTGTCCATAGCATCGATTATGGTAAAATGCCTTTGTTTTTCTGACATTCAGGGCCCCTGATTTTTTTTTTTAAATAATTAAACTCAAACGGAAACTTTAAAATTATATAGAAACACAGTCCCTAAAAATGTAAATGCTAAGAACTCTGTACCTAATTATTCTTCGAAAGTCAAAGAATTGGTGCAAGACCAACGTGTTCAGCAAGTCTTTCCACAAGCTGATGCCTTTTTTTATGCCTTGAAACTTCATATATTTTATAAACAAACTAAAAAACACTCTAACGCTCTTTATTCAGGTACTGTCAGTACTGTAAAGTGTCAACGGGGCATTCGTCGAAAAGTTTACTATCTAGTGTTATATTTTTAAATTGCTAAAATTTGTTTCCAAAAACAACTAATAATTATTATTGGATATTGACAACAACTAAAATTGGTAAAATATAAATTTGAAATACGTTTGACAGTTCATTTCTGGTTCATTTTTTAACGAGCGCCAAAATTTTAAGCGATTTCCCGTAACGTAAAAACGAGATTTTAAAATCACCTGTACTTATGGTGTTAATATAGCGTAAAAATACTCACTTTTATAGAACAATATAACAATCTTGTGGAAGGTACGCATAAAGACCATATTCGAGTAGCAAAATTCTTGGATCTTTAACAAAAGACTGAGTTCACTTCGAGCTTGGGTTGCAAATGCAGAAAACAGCCCAGTATAGAGTTTCAGATGACGAAGTGCTTGTTCAGTAACCAGTTCCTAGAAACATAAAGCAATAATAACATCCAAACAATCATCAAATCGCCGCTGTTCCAATAAAACCTCCTCTGTAATAAAAACCGAACATTTCAAGAGACAGTTTAAAATACATTGTTATTTAAAATATTTGTTACAACTTGTCTGTAATGTTCTACAAATATAAAAATATCTTTTAATTAATAAATATTTGTGTCCAAACAAAAGATTAAAAAAATCTCCTAGGAGGTTTCATATGAACAACGACGAAATATTATATTAAAGCAATGATATTTAGACATGAAAATTAATTAATAACAATTTTAATTAAAAAACTCACTGGGTTAATACAAAACTATCCTGTCAGGTTCTGGTAAAAATCATTTAACCCTGAAAACATGCATCTAAAAAGATAAATATTTGAGTACTAATGAATCAGGTATCATTAGAATATTTTATTAGCGAGAATGAATGAGTCAGAACTAGCGAAAAGAATCATATATCAAACACCAATAGATAGAGGGAAAGTCGACATTATCGACAATTAGGTTCAGAGATCAAAAACAACAGTTCTGAGAATATTGGGAATAGACCATATTAGTGTGACGTCACATACATGTGCTATCATCTGACAACGGTTTCCTTTGGAATTTTTTGGCAGATTTAAAATACATGTGTCCTTTTGTTACCTTAATTTTATGAATATTTTCAATTTAGGAAAAAAATATATATATATCTTTGATAAGTATATACTAATATATACAGTTCAGATACTTTATATTATAGAATAATGTTTTTATAAACATATAAATAAGGATTCGAAAATATATTTATAGGTTACGTTTTTAAATAATATGAAAATCGAAATGTCTTTAGAATTTACTTAATTAAAACTAAGTAATCGTTAATATTTTATTTCAGAATGCATAATGGTGTATTGTTTAGCTCCAAGTTGGAATCATTACAGTCACATTCTTAACTGCATTTTTTTTTTTTTTTTTCGATTTTTACATGAAAATGAAAAACAATAATGAATAAAATAAGAACATAGTGTTCCTTCAAATTATTTAGAAACGGCAAACAGACTTACTGCTATGTTACTTGCCATAATAATGATTATTAACGTAAATTTTTCAAAATTAACCTGCAAAATAATATTGTTCTGCAAAAATAATGACATATTAAATTAAAATGTATAAAATAAGAATTTTAATAAATAAATATTGACTTGTAGTTTTGATGTGAAGCATTTTCTTACTGTGAAAACTTAATTTATACTTCCAAAATACAATTAAAAAAAAAACATGCTTAATTCAAACAAAAGAAAACCAACCACTAGGCGGCAGCACAAAAGCCCAATTTGTGACGTAGTTGCTAATATGGTCTATTAGAAACTGGTAAAAACAGGCAACAAGGACCTATGGAGAAGACTATTGGATGCCAGGATCCATAATGATTATTTGCACGTTCTATATGCATTTATTTATGTGTGTATAAAATTACATAGCAGGGGAGGCCAAAATGCATAATCAAAAACACATTAAAAAAAAATTAAATACGAATCCTTGAGAGCGCAGTTAGTTTCGAAAATTTGGTCTAAAATAGTGAAAGTTTTTTGAATTTCGTAAGCCTAATCAAAAAAACCCTTTTAAAACATCCAAATTAAGCTGTTCTCGGTTTTAATTTTTTGGGAGTAAATCATTTAACTTATATGTGCCTTGGAAAAACATGGGAGCGTTCTGTGTAACAAATTAGAGTGCGATTTTAATGTATTCCGTATTAATATTTTTAAATTTCACGAATTTATCTATATCGCATATAGTCGGTTTATTTGGTTGAAAGCAGAACTAGATTTTCAAATCTTCATTCCAGTTCTCATCAATGTACATTATGAGAATTTTTTCAGATTTTTAGATCAACATCTCTGGGAAATAGAGTGGGAGGAACCTAAGTTTTTGACATATTTTTTACGAAAATCCCATGAAACAAATGATTTCACAAAAATAAAAATTTGAGGGTTACGCATTAACAGTTTTGATTTCATACCCAACTAAAAATTAAAAAAATACGTATTTTTTATTGAATACATATTTGCTTGTATTACTCGCGCGATGTGTGTTTCTGAACTCTCAATAGTTTTCCTACATGTGGGTCAAAGAGTTCTACAAGTATGCCAAATTTCAACTTCCTAGGTGCAACCGTTTGACCACAATTTCTACTACACAGACATACACAAGAGTGACGTTATAATGGTTTTTTGATTATACAGTGGTACCTTGACTTACGAGTGTCCTAACTAAAGAGTTTTTCGAGATACGAGCCGTCTCTCGGCCGATGTTTTGCTTTGAGTTGAGAGCTAAAATTCGAATTACGAACGGAGGTTATCTCTACAAATGAGATGAACGAAATGTTGGAAATGTGGAAGAATGTTTCAGACTTTATTTTAAAAAAAAACACCAGAATAAGTTACAACTGGGCGTTCGACGACGCTATTTAATGACACTTGCTGAACTCATTTCAGAAACATTGTGAAAGGGAGGATGAAACAGACCGCATTGGACAGGTTTTTATCGAAAACCCTGCAGATGAAAGTAAAGAAAGCGTGGCGAAAAGGACAAAAATCAGCGAATAAGATTCAGTTATGCAGTTTAACATTTCTCCTCCACCTCTGTCAGAATCTTCAAGTCGTCTGATCTTCTTTACCTTGATGTACATAAAACCGCATTCAGAGCTCTTTGAAATTAATACGTTGTGTTGCTATAGACTGTTTTAACGAGGGAAATTGGTATGATCGGGCAAGTTCATACTATATCGCTCAAAAGTAGTATAGCAACGACAAAGCACGAGCATGTTCGATCATACCAATTGACCTCGTTAAAACAGTCCATAAGAACACAACGTGTTAATTTCAAAGAGCTCTGAATGCGGCTTAATACTTAATCAGTTTACTGCAGTAATTCTATTGTATTGCGCTTTTATACAATATTCCTTATTTAGAAACACAATTTTCTTATCTAAAAACATGTAACAAAAAAATTGCGGTGTGATTTGAGGGCCCGGAACGTATTAATGGTTTTTCAATTCATTCCAACAGAGAAAATTGATTTGACATACGAGTAATTTGAGTTACGAGCTCTGTCACGGAACGAATTAAACTCGTAAGTCAAGGTACCACTGTACCTAAAAAACCCTAAAACACGAGCATACAAAAGTTTAAAAATGGTTCGCGATTTGGCCACCCCTGTTATATAACAGCAATGTTCTGTTTTGTATTAAGCAATGAATTTTATAAGACAATAATAATGAAAGCACTTACTTCTTTCTTATTCCATTCAGCCTGATTCATTACAGTTGACCATATAATGCATACAGTTTCATGTTCGAGAATATTTTCTTTTTGAGCAAATTCTTTCAGTTCAATAACGATTTCTTTAGTAGGCTTCCCGTCAGCCAAATTGTCGAGCAACAGTTGTTGTAGTAGTTTCTTAGAAGCTTGTTGAGCCTGATCATTGCACAATTTCAATATTTCCTCCAGTCCAGACTCCTGGAAAGCATTACGGAAATACTGTTGGCTCTGTTTATTGTCTGGTATAAACGTCTGCAAGTGAGATTCGATGTTAGACTTTTTGATGGCAGAATAAAGACTCGCGACACCTTTATCTTCACGCCACCATTTAAATACATCAATAAGGAAATCAAGCGCAAGATTATCCTTAATCAAATGGGAGTTGTTCAACGTTAAAACAACAGCAAAAGGTATCGAGCCATTTGATATCCACAACGATATCATAACAGATAACTTGCGACGATCATCGACTGAGAAATACTTCACAAACATCAAAATCTTTTTGATCTCATCTTGAAATATTTTCTCAAGATATTTGTATCTTCTCATCAACTTGACGAACACTTGTTCCCAATTTTTCATGAGTTCAAGATTTATTTCGTTGGGAGTAGCGAATATGCATGCCTCCGTCTTGAATGGACCCTCCCCATCTTGAGAGAGAGTACCCCCTGGGACCAACAATCCTCCAGCAATGAGGATGTCAAATAAAGTTTCACCATAACGACGATAATCTAGTTTATTTCCAGCACCATCCAAATATTTTGAAATAGCATCTAAGTCATTAGAACATTTTTCAAGACCTGAAATTATTGCATCTCTGAAGCCAGTTGGATCGTACTTCTCCTTTTCATCTGAAAACATATACAATGCACAAAAAACCAAAACACTTTTCACCGAGGACTGAGAACGAAAAAAACACCGTTTGTTTCTTGCCTGTTATATTCCCGATTTTAAACATATTTTACTACATATTATTAATAACAATTAAAAAATTAAACTATGTTTATAATACATAGTGGGTACGTTTGTTTGCTCTATAGCTAGAAGAAAAGATTCTCTTCAGAACAACAATGCAATAAAGCGCATAGAAATGACTCCTGTCAAAACTCCATGGTTGTCATCTGCGTTCATCAGCTGTCATTCCCACATTAATGTGAAATTTAAAAACAAACAAGCACACGTCGAAAACAATAAATGAACTAAGGCAAATTTCAATTTTGTTCAAAAATCAATTTGTTGTGCCATGCTCCTGTTACTAAGTTTCATGACCATATTTTCAATCTGTGTACATTCAGGAGTAATATAGTCAGTATTTTTAGCGTACGCAAAAAGGCTGCTACAGTTTATAGCCGGTTACGAACGGCTAAACAGAAACTGTAATTTATATAAATATTTCCTACACAAATTATCTGACATAAGCAGGACTTGAACTCACGTCCGTGCCCTTGCTTAGTGAACAAAGAGCATGAATAACCGATTTAACGCTTGTGGCCACAGGCTTGCCCAAAGCTTGAACACCGAAAAGAAATAAGAAAAATAAAATTATCTGCGTCAATAAAACGCTCCACAGATAACTTCCTCTTCTCAGAAGTACTTCTTAGCCAGCAAGCAAACGTACCTATCATTTATTAACTAATTTCTATTAAAATCAAGACCCAGGCGCACTATTTTTTCTAGGGGGGTCTCAGAAGCCAAAATTTTTCTTGGAGTGGTTTACATTCAATTACTTGAAAAATGAGTTCTTTAAAAACATATTTTTTATGTCTTATAGGGAAAAATTGCTAAGCGATATGACATCTGGTGGGATTTTAGCAACTACAGAAATAGACATACTATCGCGCTTTTTTTTATAAAAAATGTTTGCATAAAAATATAATTGCATAAAAACAAGTATTAATATTGTAGCAAAATTACAAAAACCACCAGTAAACATTAAAATTCACGTTGTTTATATGTAACGAATGTCTATTTTGAAAGTTCCAAGTATGCCAAAATAGCGCTGCGATCTTAAAATACTTCCCCTATTAAGCCTGTAGGCGCCTCGATGTGTGCACTGTCAGGCCCTATCATTTTTATTTTAAACAAATCGGCCACAACACTGGCCAAGACCAATAACAGTGTTGCACAAAATCAATCGATAAAAATATGTACTTGTTAATGGGAGTATGTAGCCGAATTGTAAAATCCGAAAGTATTCACATTCAAAGGTTCAAAAGAAACCAAATAACATGCGCACGTTAAATTCTACCTGGAGGAGGTCATAATACCTACATATGGGGCTAGCCAATTAATAAAAAATAAAAAATCTATTAAAAATGATTCAACGGTTAAATTATTAGGAATTCATTTTGATGAACAGCTTACATGGGATACTCAAATAGATAGTCTATGTAAAAGAATGTTCCAAGAATGATGGAAAATTAAATTACTAGCAAAATCATGTAGTCAAGTAGTAGTGCGGACATATTATTTTGCTAACATATACTCAGTGCTATCATATGGCTTACTATGCTGGGGCACAAGTTCCGAACTCATTAGATTATTTAGACTGCAAAAACGCATTCTTCGTAATATGGTTGGATGCAGTAATAGAGCATCAGGTGTTCCAGTTTTTAAAAATTTACATCTCTTGACATTACCATGTATGTATATCTATCAAGCTTGCATCTATGTAAGACATAACTTGTCAGATTTTGAAAGACGACTAGATGTACATACATATAATACAAGAAATAAAAATATTATGGAAATACCTTTAGTCAGATACGCCAAAACGGCTAACAATCCAACTATATTATCGAGAAGAATGTATAATGAACTGCCACAATACATAAAAGATTGTAAAACTAATCCAATATTTAAAAAAACTTTGGCAGATTTTTTAGTAGAAAAATGTTATTATAATCTAAATGAGTATCTCTTACGAAACTAGAAAATAAGATATTTTAATATGACTATATGTATACATATATATATTTAACAAATGTAACAAATTTTACTTTTTATTTCAATTTTACTTTTAATGACATTTTAATTTTATTATCGACTGTAATAATAATTTTTATTTTAATGTACTGATTGTATTTTAAAAATTGACTTGTATTTTAAAAATTGACTTGTCCAATATTATGTATATGATCTACTGGACCAATAAATTATTAGTATTATTATTATTATAGTGTGTAAAAAAAATGGTCGTAAATCTTAAAGAGCGTTTAGTACTTACTAAAATGAGTGAAAAAGGGTTAAATAACATGGGTCCGTAAACCAACCGTTTCTAAGATATAAGCTATTTTCAGCACTACACTATCTATGAAACAAAACTGTGATGTCAAATTAACGTTAAAGAGTTATAATGGAAGATGAATAAGAGCAGTGGCGACGCTAGTCTTAAAATGTGGGGGGGGGCAAAAAAAAATTGAGTAAAATTTGGGGAGGCCAGGAAATATTTTTTTATCGTTTTCATATGAAAATAAAAGTAATGACCTAAACTTTTCCAAGCAATTCTAGGGGGGACAACTGGGGCCTAGAGAACTTTTAGGGGTGTCCGGGCCCTCCCGGACCCCCCGCTAGCGGCGCCAATGAATAAGAGGGGAAGGTCTAGCGCAGTGATTTTCAACCTGTGGTCCGCAGAACCCCGGGGGTCAGCGAAGCTATCGTAAGGGGTCCGCGGTGGATCCCAGGTTTCTGATTGTACACTTGCGCGTTGCGCTGTCATAAAATATTTTCAATGTTAACCTTACAGAGGTAACATTTTGTTTAGAATCTCCCTTTAATTATCTAATTATCATCATTGGGTACTTCATTATACATTTATACAACCTTCCGTACATATAGGGAAAAATTCCTAAGCGATATGACATCTGGTGGGATTTTAAGCAACTACAGAAATAGACATTCTATCGCGATTTTTACATTGAGTTATATGGGATCAAAATATATTTTTGCATTTTACTATAGTTTAGTTGTTATTATATTGTTATAATGTTATGTTTTGTTAAGTTTTATGTTATTTTATATTATTTTAAAATCAGTTATAAATTTCTTTGACTGGTATCAAGTGATAATAAGTGAAAATAACCTTAAACTAAAGTGGAAGACGACAAAAATCATGTTGAAGTCGAACCATTATTGCTGAGTATCTGAGTGTAATTCATGGATTAAAAGAAATCCATTTCAACCTAAATAACCTAAAAGGTCCATTTCAACCTAAAATAATAATAAAAACATGCCTAAAATTATCCTTATTTATTAATATTTGATGGTATAATATTTCACTGATTACTTTGCATAAAAACACGTATTAATATTATAGCAAAATTACAAAAACCACCAGTAAACATTAAAATGCACGTTTTTGCCCATATGATTATATGTATATAAGGAATGTCTATTTTGGAAGTTCCAAGTATGCCGCAACAGCGCTGCGATCTTAAAATATTTCCCCTATACAATTTTCTTTTTATAGTATTATCTATTGGTGGTCCTCACGACTTGTTAGGGGTTTTTGGGGGTCCGTCATGGTAAAAAGATTGGGAACAACTGATCTAGCGCAATGCTGGTCAAACCATCTGATGTGGCATACCAGTAGGTTTTATTTCCAATGTGCCATGTACCGGTACCATATTTGTGTTATATATTTTAGTACAGTCCGTTCAAACGTTAGAATGCAGTATTACTCTTATGGGAAATAAGTGCTGTTGCCGATGTTGTAAAAGTGTTAAACATGTCAAGGAACCCAAAATAATGTATGTTCTTTTGTTGTTAATTTATTTAAACTAAATGGAAAAGTATCGGACACTTGTATGATTTACAAAAATCAGGTAACACGAAACAAAAATGTATAACCATTTGTAGAATACTGTGTCTTCACAGATCGGTGCATGGTATAGCCAGCAACGTCGTCAAGAAAGGAAAGGGTGGCGTTATTGGAAGAACCCATTAGATAGTATGAAAACGAAACTACTCCATCTGCCCTGTACTGCATTCTAACGTTTGAACGGCTATAGTGTTTATTTCTTTTATGGAAACTCGCCAAATAACACACTTGGAGTAGCACTGATCTAATACACTTACAAAACCAAATAAAACATGCCAGATTATTCTATAAAACCTGGCATTTTTTGAAAAGGTATGAAATTCCTTTATAAAAAGACGCAAAGCTTGTGTTGAGATTGAAGGAAAATATGGAGAACACCTGTTGTTAAAATTCGAAAATAAAACGTTTATTTGACACCACATACTGTTTTGTTTTACAGATAACACAGCGCTGAAAATAACATGTATGTTTAAATTGGTTGGTATGCAGACCATCTTGATAAAAGCTTTTTACACACACTGTGGCAGTACTATACACTCATAAAATTTTCAACCATTTTTTTTTCAACACTCTATATAGCATTGGCTCAACTTAATATCCTGTAGCCTATAATTCCACATTATAAAGAAACTTGGCGTTACATTGCAAGGTAGAAAGGCTTCAGGATTAAGTAAAGAAACTAGGTTAGGTTATGATAGTAAATTGTTGGCACCTACCAGGAGAACCTTAACGGCTAAAATTAAGCTTCGCAAGTATTCTGAACTAACTTTTGTCTTACTCTTTACATTACAGCCAACGAAAACTATTGTGCTTGTATAATATACAAATGATCGGGTTGATATGTAAAGTTTTACCATAAAATTATATTATGTTTCTTAAAACTTAACCCTACAAATATATATATGACAGTTTGTACTTATTTATAGTAAATTTATTACCATAACAGGTGGAATATTTATAAGACAAATATTTATTTTTGATGTAAGAATCAAGTCAGACTGTTTCATGATTAATTATCAATCACAATTAAATAAATAATAAATTTAACTTTTTAGAAAATAAATTAAGCCCAAAGAAATTTTTTATCTACAATTATCTGTTTAATTTAGTTTTGCCTGATAAAAAGATAAAATGGGTACTAATAAAAAGTAAACAAAAATATTTATATACTCCCTCATTGTATCAATATTTCTATTAAGACCGTAAACTAAACTTTTAAATCTGTTTTTAAATATCAACAATTTTGTTTTCGTTCATGTACAAAACAAAAACAAAATGTTGTTACTGTTTCAGTTTCCGTTCTTTAAAAAAGGTCGGTTAGCATTGTTATTTTGATTTCGTTCCGATCTCAGTCCCTAATTTTAACCTAAAGTAAATACCTCTTTTTCTGGTCTTGATGCGTTGACCGGATAAAACTGGTTTTTCTGCCTTTTGACTCATACAAAAATTTCTGTAAATAATAATTACATATAAGAAAAAATGCAACTAATATCTATGTCTTTGAGTTTGGTTCCAAACATTTCCCAGCAGCACATGCAATGCTTTTGTTAAGAACTCAGTAACTAAACTTTGGTAAAATATGCCAAAATTAAGTAGTTTGTATAATTATAAGGAAACAAAGAGGATTTCTTTAATAAGTTACAAAAAATACCAAAATTTTTAGGTCAATGACATTACCACGTTAGACAAAAGTGACATGACCTTTCACAATGAAATATTAAAACTAAATCATTTTCAACACTTATAATCCTAACAAAGACATCTTCAAAAATTACGTCTTACATGAAACTGCAATAGATGTATTTTGGACCACTAAATACTCAAATATTAGTTTCACAACTTCTAGCAACAAGATCAAAACAAAATTTTGTAATATGACGACTTATTCGTAAAAACCTTTGCTAAATTCAAGCTTAACTATCTTCAATACTACGCCAGAGCTAAAAATACACCAAGAAATATATTATTACTTACGTGATAACTGTTATAAAGAAACCTCCTCACGCGACACCCAAAAAGATCGGAATCAACTCGCAAAGGAAGTTCGCGAAGTAATGGCGTGATCAGGATCAATAATACTTCGGAACGCAAAATAACAGCGCCAGATTCAAATACAGCAAAATTTGTAATATATAATTTGTTAATTTCTACTTATTATATAATTGTTATAAAATTACGCAAATAATTTTTAAAAATCCTACTATATGTCAAAATCCAGAATAAGTAATAATAAAATGATCAGTCTATCAAAATAAAAGTAAAATAATAGGTTTCTATGGTAATCATTCACAAATACTATGGAAAAGAGGAAACACGTTTTGTGGATAAAGGTGTAAGCAGGTGCTGCCACAATTGATGATTAAAGTAACTACATCAATCGCGGGAAACTTAATTTTAGAAATTCCCAGAAGGATGCTGTCATATTCAAGTCGAGAAAACAATAACATTTCAACCTATAAAAAGAAATTTTCAAGTATATGTTTGAAACCAAATATAAAGAAGGTCATTTATCCAAGATTTTACATAAAAACACCTTACAAATATAAATATTCCATTATTCAACTTAACAATGATACATAAAAAGAATTCTAAACACCCCATTTTGAAAAACTGAAGTATATCTAACAAAAAGAGCAATGGTAAAGAAAATAAATGAAAACTTATTTAACCTTAAGTAAGATTTTTTTATAAATCATGTTTTCTTATATGTATCACGGACAAAAATATTTACAACTATATAACATTCTTGGCAATTACGACACATAATTTCAAAAATATTTGTTTTGATTCGATAAGCCAAACATTTATAATTTTCTAAGCAGTGGCGTATCTAGCATTGTTCAAAAATATATTCTACATATTGAAAAAATAAAAACTTTATATTAAAACAGTTTAAATATGTTTAAATTGTAATAATACAGTAAGGAAACAAAAGTAAAACATATGTTTAACTAATTAAAAGTTCAGTTTGAAAACAAAAGACTGAAAGCATTTCCATTATTTATATGCATGATCTATTTTTTGTCATGAAACGCCGCTGCTCTATATAACAACTTGCGCACGCGTAGATGAGACGAAATACCACGTTGACAGTTGACAGCTCGAAAAACCTAACCTTACTAAAATTTCAAAAATGTGTGGAATTTTTTGTTTACTGACAATAAACAAAAGTGGCAGTAAGGAGAGTGTGAATGAAGTAGAAAAATGTTTACGATGCACGGTAGTGGTTTCATGACATGTTGTTTAAAATAAATTAATTTATTTTTATTTTAGTATGAAAAATGTATGGGTAATATTTATAATCGTGGTCCCGATAGTCAAAGTACTGTATTTACAACAATAAAAAACTGGCATTTATTACTAAGTAGTTCAGTTTTATGGCTGCAAGGTTCAAATCTAGTTAAGCAACCTGTCGAAACTGAAAAATCATTGTTTTTATACAACGGGGATATTTTTGGTAAGCAATTGGCTGTTTTAACCGAAGTAAAACGATAAAATATAAATACCATTCCAGTCAAATTCTATAATAAGTTTGTTCGTAGAGTAATTTCCAATGATATGTTACCATCAGCTGACAGCGCAGAATAATATTAACTCGCCACTACGAACTCTGTGCTTGAGTCTGATAGTAACAAATCATTCGAAATAAAATACCGATACAAAATGACAATAGTCAAAATGTAATAAAATAATATTTAATGTTGATTTTAAAAATATGTGATCGTCTAATAATATAACCTGATTTAATCTAATATGTATAGACTATTTCAAACGTTTAAGCGGAACTAACTGGAATTTTCATTTTACTAAGTTGTCATGAGCTCTTTTTACAGATTGATGTGTGCTTTTGCTAAACAAAATTATCAAAAACCTCACTTAATCGGTAAAAGTTATTAGAATTTAAAATCTAGTTCCGCTTAAACCAGTGGTTCCCAACCTTTTTGACTTGCGGAGCCCTTTTTAGAATCAATCTCTATGGCGGAGCCCCTTAGGCCTACCCTATGTCTTACAAATTAATGGTGTTTAGAAGTAATGTTACAGATATTTGTACGGATGATAGACAGATTTTTATAAAATATAATCAAAATACACGCAGATTATTCAAACAACAATTCATCTCCCCTATCACATTTCAGCTAGAGTCATAAACCGGCTCGAGTCAGAAATCACTTGGGGCATGCATTCATCTTGGCAAATTTTCGTTCAGAATGTAATTTCCAGATTTCTTATTTTGATTCTGTTTTTTATTTTGTCTTCTTTAGGTTTTATTCATTTTTAGGATTTTGTAGGTATGACCAAAAAACCCTTATACCGTCATTTTGTCGTCTGTCTGTCTGTTCGGTAAAAATTGTAGCCAAACGGCTAAACCTAGAAAGTTGAAATTTGGCATGCTTATACAAATCTTTGACCCGCACATAGGAAAAATACTAAAACATTTAAAAAACATATCCCCCTAAAAATATAAACAAATATCTGCTCATCGAAAAAAAAAATATTTTCTTAAAATTCTTAGTAGGGTTTTTAAACTGAGTAGGGTATCAAATGAAAGCCCTTAGTACGTGGATTAACGATCAAAATTTTATTTTTGCAAAATAAATTATTTTGACGCGATTTTTGGCAAAATTGTGCAAAAAATGTTTTGTCCCACACCCTGTAGCTCAAATGGTTTAAACTAAAAATCTGAAAAAAATCTGAGTATTGTACATTGATGTGAACCGGATTAGTACAACAGGAATTTTTGATCAGATTATGTTTTCGGAAAATAACGCATTTTTTGTGTTTTTTGATTGACGACGTAAATATTTAATATGTTTTGTAAGACAGTAAACCAGTATGCCTTCATGGTGTAGTGGTGTCTAACCACTACACCAACTTAGGAAGCGAACTTCGGAAGCTTCCTAAGTTGGAAACTACGGTTCGCTTCCTGTCACAATTTTATTTTTTCTGTTTTTTTTTTACGTTTTTATTTTGTCAAAATTTTAGTTATATTTTGGCAAATGTTGCATTTAATTTTTAAAGCGTAAATTTAATAACCAGTGGGAAGTGTTGAAATTATAATTTAATTCTATGTTTCAATGAATACCAAATCCCAGGGACGGAACTTATGACAATTAATGGAAGCCATAGGCGCAATTTTCAAAATCTTACTAAACCTTGCTATATAAAAAAAAAAAAAAACTGCACATATTTAGAAACCTAAATAATGGTATTAGACATTCGAATTAAAATTAAGAAAAAAATATTTTAATATAAAATTTGTTTTGGCATCCCAAATAATCATCATTCACTTACTAAATACCTGCGAAACCCTGAAATGTGTGAAAATTCACACTTCACATCAATTTTTTATTTATTTTATTTTCTGGAACGGCTACGGAGCCCCTGAGTAGTGCACGCGGAGCGCTTAGGAGGTTGGGAACCGATGGCTTAAGCCAAAGAAACTGGCTTATCTTTAATATATTTCACAGATTTTGATATAATTCCTTCCAACGCAAGAAATACGGAAGGAGATACAAAACTGCTATTAGATACAATAGAAAAATTCGGATGCACACCATCAATATTTCAAAAAATCAGTGGCCCTTATGCATTTATTTATCTCGATAAATCAACATCCAAACTTTATTTCGCCAGAGACAAATTCGGACGAAGAAGTTTACTAATTGGTAAAGACAATAACAGATTATTACTAAGTAGTGTTACATCAAGAACTATTAATATACCAACAATAGAACTGCCAGCATTAGGAATATTTTGTATAGACCTAAACGAGGATATAAATTCAATCTCTCTGTATCCCTGGCAGTCAGATAATCAACATTTTGAAGAAAAATTGTCGATATTACAAACATTTCTATCAACTGAAATAACAATCGAAGGTAGCTTTTGTAACGATAAGTTGTTATTTGAAGATCCTCCAGAGAGTGGGATATCAATTTTTAATAACATTGAAACACTCCAAATGCCTGAAGTATTTAATTATTGTTTTGAAAATAATAGATGGCATAATAATATATTAAAATTGAATTCGATATTAGAAGCAGCCGTTGAGAAAAGAATTACTAATCAACCTAGATTTTGTATGAACTGTATTAATAATAAACTAACTTGTGATCATGCATTAGTTGGTGTTTTATTTTCTGGAGGTGTAGATTGTGCTATTATTTCTTTAATTGCTGATAAGTTTATTGATAAGCACAGGCCTATAGATCTTTTAAATGTAGCTTTTGAAAAGAATGGTAGTTATGAATCCCCTGATAGATGTACGGCTAAACAAACGTTGGAGGAATTAAGAAAGTTGAGACCCGAAAGAGTGTGGAATTTGATGGAAATAAATGTTACTGTGGAAGAATTGTGTAAGGAGAGGAGTGAAAGGATAGCTGATTTAATTTATCCGTTACAAAGTATTTTGGATGAAAGCTTAGGATGTGCACTTTGGTTTGCTAGTCGTGGGAGAACGGATTTTTATAACACAGCCTGTCGGGTGAGTACAGCAACATATTTGGTAAACATAATAATAAGTCTATCTAGTTTTATTAAGGGCAAAGGTCTGCTCTATCGGACACAAATTTCTCTTAGCCTGTGTTCTTATTCAGAATGGATTTATGTCTTGTAGTTCGTGCTTCTATCTTCTTAACTTGCTGCCTTGACATCTCCATCTTTAAGTATTCACTTCGACACTTGCTTAGTCCATCCCTAGTCATTTACATGTTAGTAATTTTGTTCTTACTATAGTCGGATTGCTGATAAGTGACTGTTACATGTATGTATCAAGAAGTGCATTCATATAATAATCTATGGTCTATTTCAAAGTAGAAAAATGTGTGTAAGAAGATAGGAGCTGTTTGTCCTTGCTTCGGATTGGTTTAGATCGTCATCCCTATTACACTGTAAAAATATTATTTTTAGTCCAAGTTGACAGATATTCAGTGTCGTACATTGGAAATATATGTATATTATTTATATTATTTAATTTTTCTCATATAATTTGTTATTATTTACATATTTAGACTTTTATTTATATTCTTGGCGTAGATTTTATGGAGAAAATTCTCCATGTAATTTGTTTTTACGCAGTTATATATTTTTAGGTGATCTGACATATAAATATTTTTTGACACTTGACAATTAACATATCAAGAGAGAGGACTAATGTGAGGCCAAAAGACAACCCAGCTGATTGTGCCCAAAGAAGAAGTTATTGATATAATTTTTAGACCTTCATATATACATAGATTTTTAATTTTTATTTACAATAATTATTTAAATAAGAAACTTTTGCTCTGAAGATATATTGTTTGTTTTATTGCTTTGTTTAAACTCTTTTAGCCAAATCTCTCTTTTTATATATAGTACATAATTTTTAAAATTAATATTTTTTTAACTTTTTCAAATTTCCCATTAAACTGAATTTATGTCGTATAAATAACGTAAGTGTATTATCTGCCTTGTTTATTTCAATATCTTATTAACCTTTTTTATATTAAAAAAAAATCACTTGCTAACCCAGTTGCTACGCCCATGCCCTAGTTGTAACTTATTTTAAATTTCCCGCTATACTGTATTTGATCAGTGTAAATCGTACTCGGTTCGCAGCGCTATCTACTTTTTTCTACTTTGAAATAGACCATAGTTACCATTTTTCAGCGATTTTAAAAATGTTTTTTTTTTTTTTGTCTTAACTGTCAGTGTCTGGTAATTCACAAACTTTAATTTTAAATCTGCTGGAATAAACAACAAATTATAATCCAAAATTTACGTATGAGTATAAATTTTTCCTTATTTATAATTATTACCTTAAAATTAATAATTTTGTTTGTTTGAGTACTGCTGTAAATTTATTTTCGCGCTCTAATTAGTAAAGATATCTATGAATTATGCTGTTTCTTTCTAATGCTTTGTTTTTTATTCAAATAATTTAGGTTAGTTGTCAACTTGTGTCACTATACGTTACTATGGGTATGCAAATAATTATAATGATATAGACAGAGAAAGCATATAGTATTGAATATCGATACTTGTAGCAACGAACAGTCACTTATCAGCAATCCGACTATATTGCATATAGAGGGTTTAGAGTTAAAGTGAACCAAGTCCATTTTTGCCAATTTCGAAATAATACTACTATGGTACAGTGCAAATATATTTTTCAGTGCAATAGTTTTCTCAAAATTGACTCTCATGGACTTATTTAAATTTAATTCTGAACCCTCCATATGTTGTTCCTGTTCGCCTTTTACTCCTTCATTTTTAGGGTTTTGTAGATATGACCACCAAAAAACTCTTATAACGTCACTCATGTGGCTGTAGGGAAAATACTGAGAGTTCAAAAAAACACGTCTCGAAATAAATATAAACAAATATGTATTTAATAATTATTTTATTGTGTGGTATCAAAAGAAAGCTCTTAAGACGTTGATTAAGGAACAGTATATAGTTTTTTGAAATTCGTTTCTTTTAGCACGAATTTAGCCAAAAATGTGCAAAAGTATTTGTGCCACACCCTCTTACCCAAAGGGGTTAAACTAAAAATCTGAAAAAATTATAGGTAATGTATATTGATCTAAGCCGGAAAAGTACGAGAGGAATTTTTGATCAAATTGTATTTTTGAAAAATATGGCAGTTTTTGTGTTTTTGAGAAAATTAATTATTTTTTTAATTCATGGTTAAATTATGGCTAATAATAATATGGATTTTTTGTATTTATAGCTAAGATAGTGCGTTTATTTTTTGGAATTAAATATATTAAAAAAATAATATATTTTTTAATAGTTGGCAACTGAGTTACTCACACCATACCACATTACACTGTAGACTGTGAAATATTTCTTATTAATCTAATGAAAACTTGAATACGAAGCAAATGCAGAAAAAAACGTTGGGATATTTGACAAATTATTTAAATTTTGTTTAAAAAAAGTTCTCAAATAACGAATAAAAGTGATTATTAAAAAAACTGTTGATTTTGATGTGATAAATATACCTAGGCATCCAGTATTATGTGGGCTTCTTACACTTATTAAATACTTACAAAACCTTAAAATGTGTGAAAATTCACACTTCACTTATTTTTTTATTTATTCTTTGGCGTCTGGACATAAAAGAAATAGATCATTCTGTTGTTTTTGGCGTACTATTTTTGGATTTGTAAAATTGCGTTTTACGAATATTTACCCATAAACTCCATTCACAATAAATATGAGATGACGTCACACTTGGTTATTTTAAGTACCAACGTAATGATATGTTTTAATCAACATCAATCCATAACTCAGTTAGTACATTTATTTATTTAATTTTGGTACATTTTTTTAATGTTGCCAGTTTGCAATTGGATTGTTCAATCGTTATTTGTCAGGTTGACATTTAGGTGTCAACCTGGTTGTTCGATATAACCTAACTTTTTTTGACAGTTTACGAATTGGCAACAAGGTGAGTTTTTCAACTGTGACGTCATTTCATAGTTACGGTAAATGGACTTTACCAGGCTTGCACACTGGATTCACTGGGACGGGACAGTGGTGGCGCTAGCGGGGGGTCTGCCTCCCCTAAATTGCTCTGGCCCCCAGTTGGACCCCTCCAGAAATGCTTGAAAAAAAATGTGTGCGCAATAAGGATCTGTTTTTAAGGAAGTTCATCACTTATATTTTAGAAGTGAGAATCTTTTTTTTTTTTAGGTCATCACTTGGTTTAGAAGTGAGGACCTTTTTTTTCACTTGTATTTTATAAGTGAGGACCTTTTTTTTAGGTCATTACTTGTATTTTCACCTGTCCATTAATAATTATAAAAACATATGCCCTCCTCAAATATTTCCTGCACCCCCCCCCCACCTCTCAGATGTTACTTAAATATTTCCTGGCCCCTCCAGATTTTAAGAGCTACCGCCGTCACTGGGGGAGGGCTTAACCCTTTACTGCATGAATTTTTATTTTTGGCTGAAATAATTCATGGGCATTAGGAATTGGTTCTTATTGATAGAAAAATTAATTTAAAAAATATATTTAAAATATTAATTATTATGTTTATGAAAATAGGGTTTGTGTCATACATGGAACATTATGATTCTACATTATGTTACAAAAGAAAAATATTCCGTATTATTTGCTCGTCAATTGCTAGGTGTTCTACATTAGGGATTAAAAGCAGTCGCTTTCGAATTTTTGAAAGAAAAGGTCGTATCTTCTAGTTGTCCTTTCTCAATAAATTTATAGAGTTATCGTTGAAGTGCAAATTCCGCTTGATATCCTCAAATATATTGCAGCCCATTACTTGAGATACTGCAGGATCCATTGCTGTGTATGTGGCATATATGAACATTCATGAAGTAACGTTCTGATTCAGTTCTAAAAGTAAAATAAAAAATAAAAATCGGAATGTGCCAAGGCACACTATGCGATAAAGGGCTAAGAAGGAAAATTTAAAAGCAGAAATTATTTATTGGGGCGGGCTCAAATGCAAGAAATATATGTTCCATAAAATCGTGTTTTTAAGGTAGGGGGGGGGGTTAACCCGTGGGCCCCTCCTCCTGTGTGCGTGCTTGGCTCGTGACAAACATAACAAACATTAATTTCTCATTATTCAAATATTAAAAACTAACTACATGTGAAAAACATTAAATGCGATTTATTTTTAAAAACTGATTTAATACTATGGATTGAAATTTATTGATTCAGGTTCTGTTTGTTGGAATGGGAGCTGATGAATTATTTGGTGGATATACCCGTCACCGAGCAGCCTACAAACGAGGAGGATGGCAAGAATTAACTAAAGAACTGGATAATGACTGGAAAAACATTTCACATAGAAATTTAGCACGTGATGATCGAGTTGTGGCAGACCATGGAAGACAATTAAGAACTCCATACTTAGATGAAACTTTTGTGGATTTTGTACGAAATTTAAATGCATGGGAAAGGTAAGATATTCACAAAATAAAAAGCACGTTCTGCCAAATGAATGATATTTATGAAATACTCATGTATCAAAAATGTTGGACAAACGAAGTTGTTAGTTAATAATGTTTCTTACAGGTGTTGTCCAAGTGAAAAAATTTCACAAGGTGTGGGCGATAAATTACTTTTGCGTATGTTAGCCTACCATTTAGGTTTAAAACAGACATCAACACTTCGAAAACGGGCTTTGCAGTTTGGTTCAAGGATTGCCAACAGTAAAGAAAAAGCCCATGAAATATCACCCAGACTTCTATAGTTAAATTTTAGTAAATAATTTTATTGTACAAAAAATAAATAAAATAATTTAAGATAGAAAAAAAAAATAGTTCTTGATGATAGAATACAATCCCGAATCATAAGTCCCATTCAAGTTATTATTTTGTCTCAGATAAAGGGTGAAGAACAAAACAAGAAGGCTGAATCGAAGTGAAGAGTATTAAAAAACGGACTATACTTTTCTCCTAAGCACTACGGTTTTTTTGCCTACTATTGACGTAAAAGGTATAATGTAAAACACAATGCTTCCTTCAAACTTTTAATGCTATCCGACATCAAACAAAACTTTTGAAAGTACATCCAGTCCTAGTTTCGTTTGACGTGTCGCTACTTTCTCAGACGCATCAACTTTACGTTATGTTTATGCTGTACTATTATCTCAACAATTAGAGAGACTAAATAAAAAAATTAAGGAAAAACTTCAAAGCTTATTTACTCGAAAAGGAATAATTTTTCATGACTGGAGGATACCCTAGATGGAAACGTGTATCTGAGATGCACGAAGAATTGATTGTAACATATGTTAAAGATTATATAACATATCTTACCAAACGATTTTTCGATAGGTGCAATCTAAATAGTAATAGTTTAATAAACAAATTAGGTAATTATACTTTAGAAATTTTAAGTTATAAAAAATACAAACATAAGCGTATAAGCCCAGCATTGTAGATTTCTACCCCTTCGTAAACAACACGGGAATTATTATTTAAATCCCCAATATAATTAAAATAATCGACAATGGAAAACTATGCCGCCATAACTTAAAACCAGATTACAAAATGTAGTATTTAAGATGTTTACAAGTAATGTCACTTAAAAAAAATGTCCTCACAGTGCGTGTGTATACTTTCTTGATTATAAAATTATAAAACAAAATCAGAAAATCGCATACAATTATTTATTTTTTGTCGTTTTTTGATACACTTTTCGCTATTATTTACTAGTAAATGTCAAGTGGTATCTGTTTAAGAATGGTTTCAAAAATATCCGCGTGGTGCTACGATCTTAAAAATTTTCCCCTATTCCCATTGAGTCCAATAGATAGGAAAAGAACCAGTAAATAATTAAATAATATTTTTGGTAAGCTGTCATGTGTAAACTTATTATTTATTTGCATTATTTATTTTATAATATATAACAATTAATGATATTCCACTCCTGCGTTACTGTTTTGAGATTGATGTCGATAAACTTCTTCCAATTCCTTTAAATGTGTTTCTAAACTAGCCACTTCTTCAAACTTCATCGCTCTCCTTGCTTGCACAATATATTCCTTAACAATATTAATTTGTTGCAACAGTGGATCTATTTCTTCTACATTCTCTGGGTGAATTTTATCGCTAAGAACTGGTGACCATCCATCCAATACTTTCGGCGCAACAGGTTTTAGGTTTATGGATTGTAAACTATCGTTTTGGAAAGATGTACGTTTATTCATAAGTTCTTGTGGAGTTGGTAGCATTGGAAGTGATAATAATGATTCTTTAATATAATTGGATGTTGCTCTACGTATTGCATTTTGTAAAGTTATTGCTCTGGGATTATTTTCGTCTAGTGGAATGTTGGCGATACGTTTGCTTATTGCGTCCATTACTTCGCCTCTTTTGCCTACATTTCCTCGTAAGCTTTGGGCGTCTGATAAGTTGTATGTTGATTCACCAGCTTGTAGACTAGCACACATCTGAAATAAATTGTAAATTTTAGACTTAATCTTTGGATCTTCAAATAAAACAAAATAAATCTTTCGGTGAATAAAATTTGAGCCATGTTGTTAATGTGTGCACGCTATGAACGTTGAAAATTAACTAACAAACAAGTATAACAACCCCTAAAATTTAGAAAAAATAGGATTATAAATTTGGAAAATATCCTTAATGGTTTTAAGCTCAATTGAACTAGTGTTACATCTATTCGATTTAAATTTAAAATTCCCTTAATACCTCTTATATTCTTTTTACTGCAATAAGTCTTGGGATTACTGCCATAAACCCATTACCGAATTGTTAAGCTTCTTAATAAGAGTGGCCATTTCATTTTGGAAATACTATAATAGTAGAACGCGGTAAATTCATTGTCCTGCAGACATCGGGACATTTCCTCCTACTTTCCATTCGTCTAATAACTTCCATCTTCTTCTCAAGGGAGATACAAATTGTAACCCTTTTAGGTCCATCTTGAATTAAGATATTCTTTCTCCTCTTCTCAGATATGGTATTTGTTTTACTGTACCCTTTTGTATAGGCTTATGCAAAAAGAACACTTATTTTATAGAAACAAATAAACTAATTTAATTACGAATAACTAGATATACACCAGACGTGTAGAAGGATACTTATACCAGTTGTCGTGGTCATTTCCCGATTAGATCGAGGAATCCCAGGCGTACGATAGTTAATTCTGCGCAGGCGTAAAAGTGATTCGGCGTATATCGAACCGGCGTATATCGAGTTCTACCTGTACTGACAATGTCCAAGAAGAAGTTTACTAAGTGTATGTTTTTATCTTACCTTCTTAAAGAGCTCTATATCAGGTTCAATAGAATTTTTGAGTGTTCTTAGTTGGTGGTAAAGATCGCATATGACAGGCTGCACCATACGATTCATTAATACTCTCCGTCTATGATCTAACATTTCCATGCAATGGCCACATATTCTTAAACAATTTGTTTCGCTGTTATCTTTCTCTGTGTTATAATCACTAAATATTCCTGATATAATACTTTCTGAAACAAAAAGTAACTGTTTTTATATTTACACACATACAGTGGATATCGTTTATTCGCGACTGAAACTAACGTTGGCGGCGCTGCGTACAACAGCTGATGGCGGACGAGAAGCGTATAAGTCAGAAGTTTTTTCTTAATATTTATCTGTTCAAACAATATTTCGGCAAAAAAGCACTGTATTTAAGTCACTATATTTTAAAATACTTCTTAATTCACATAAACTGCAGCACAACACGCTACAAATATTATCCAAATATACGCTTCTGTTTAATTTAGCCAATCACCACCAGATGTCTCACTGTTATTTGCAGTCGCGAATAACGACATCTGGGGGTCTATTCTGTAAGCATTTCGACAATCGCTTTTACAGTATCGTGTTGAAAGTGCCAATTTTCAACACGTCGCGTTGGTATTCTGTAACTTATCGATAGTGCACTTATTGTGTGATAGTGCAGTATTGTGTTGATTTTGAGACGACACGTACGAACGTGTCGTTTTTGGAAAGAGATATTGTTTTTAGACTTTTGAAAGTTGTTTACGTTTAGTTTGAATATATTGATTTACTTATTTTGAGGTTAGTATGATTTAAAATGTGTTTTATATATGGAAATATGTATATTTTTGTTGTTTTTTATCTTAAATGTTGTAGTTATGGCCGAAGGACTTATTATATTTGAAGTATTGGATGAATTGGAAGAGGAAGAGACAAGGGGATATGTCAATGAATATTTTACTTTATAAAATAAAAATAAAATACATGTCATAAAATATATTATAAAATAAAAATCCTAATAAAACCATAAAAACAAAAACAAAATTAATCTAAATATACCGTCGTGCGGTTTTGCACAATTTTTTGTAGGGGGTAGAGAATGTATTCATTGAGTAAATGTTATTTAGGGGATTAGATGGAAATTCCAAATTTCTATGAAGGATTAGCATGACGTCATGAATTAAGAGAAACAAGTCAACCTTTTGAATAATACCTGCTGGAAGGGAATTTTGCACAAAATCCTGCTACAATAATTATTATTAGAGTTATTTTAAACAAATTATATTAACTGTTACGGGGCAGAAAAAATTCAGGTCAGAATATGTCCTATCTTTTAGTAGGTATACCTGGCCAGATTTGTAATATGACAATATTAACTAATATCACTGTATATACTGTGTTATGTACATATATGTGCATTGTATATACTGTCTAATAACCTCAAAGTTTATTCTGTCACAGTACGTCAAAATTTCAAAATGGCCACATTTACTTTCGACACTTTCAAATACAAAGTAACACTATACGATGACAGTGTGATGACAGTGTAATGTGCATAGGCAACACGATACTGTGCATGTGACTGTCGAGAAGTTACAGAATAGACCCCCTGATATAACGACATATCGGTTTTTGCGAACGAAATTCCCGGCCAGAAACAAAACTTTATACGTGAGACTTATCGATTAAACGACATCGGATATTACGTCAAAATTAATGTAACGACGAAAAAATGGCTTGAAATTTGGGTCAAATTATCTTTTATAACGACGGATCACTACTGCCTAATGCGAAAATGCTGGGGACGTACCGAAATGGCTATGTGACTTCCCGAGTTATGAAAAGGCAAGGCGAAACGCGACAGATAAACATATTCATTCGGTGGTTAACTATGAGTTGAAGATACGCCATAGACGTCGATATGGCGAAAGGAAAAGCATTAATGTAAATTTTTTAAATATTGAGGAAGAAATCTTAACGGAGGAGGATATGATGGGAGATGAAATTTTAGCTGGGTCAGATCCTAATTTGGGGTCAGAAATAAACAACGACGAAGTGGAAATGGAAGAAACAACCGAGTTCCAAACACCAACTATAAAGGATGCATTTTCAGCAATTGAAACAATTCAGCATTTTTTTCACGTTTAATCAAAATTTAAAAGAAGCTAAAACAGATTTTGCATTGCTACATTTGGAAAAAAATACTGAAAAAAACTTTGTAGAAAACCAAAATGACAGATTTTTTTGTTAAAATTTAAATATGTATGTACAATTATATAAGTGTTAAGTTGTCTGTAAAATAAGTTGGATTGTTTTTTTTATGTTTTGTAACATTTGAATATTCAAACTTTAGAATGCAATATAGCTCTTATGGGAAATGGAAGCGGTGTTGCCAAATATTGTAAAAGTGTCATATACCAGGTCTACAAGTATGAAATGCGGATTTTTTTCAAACTTGCCGTGCAAATAGAGTGTATAGTTCAAAGTTTCAACACATACGGCGTTTTGTTAAGTTATCATTAAGTGTCAAATGCGTATAGGTTAGAATTTGAAAAGTGATCATATAGTTTTGTTTTACTGTGTTAAAAATGTCAAATTTTGTGCCAAATAAAGAGCATTCGCGGACAGTACTACTGTTTTGTTTTCATTTGAAAAAAACTGCTGCTGAATCATACCGACTGCTTCGAGAAGCTTATGGTGAATATGTTCCATCGCAAAATACGTGTGAACGATGGTTTCGGCGTTTCAAAAGTGGTGACTTTGATCTTACAGACAAAGAACATGGAAAACCTCCAAAAAAATATGAAGATACAAAATTGGAAACATTGCTACAGGAAGACGATAGTCACAAAAACAACTAGCAGAGCAGTTAGGCGTTAGTCAACAAGATGTTTCCAATCGCCTACGAGAGATGGGTAAGATCCAGAAAGTCGGCATATGGGTTCTACATGCATTGAATGTGAGGCAGATGGAAAAACGCAAAAACACTTGTGAAATTTTGCTTGCACGATACAAAAGAAAGTCTTTTTTGCATCGTATCATTACTGGCGATGAAAAATGGATTTATTTTGAAAATCCCAGACGCAAAAAATCATGGGTGAACCCAGGCTCACCATCCACATCAACTGCAAGACCGAATAGCTTTGGCAAAAAGACAATGCTCTGTACTTGGTGGGACCAAAAGGGTATGTCTATTATGAATTGTTAAAACCTGGTGAAACAGTTAATACCCAACGCTACCAACAACAACTGATCGAATTGAACCATTCGCTGCTCATAAAACGACCAGAATACGAAAGAAGACAGCACTAGGTAATCTTTCTTCACGGTAACGCTCCATCACATAAGGCAAAAGCAGTTTGCAACACATTGGAGGCACTCAAGTGGGAAGAGCTACCCCATGCCGCTTACTCACCAGACTTGGCCCCTTCAGATTACCACTTGTTCGCATCGATGGGTCACGCACTTGCCGAGCAGCACTTTTATTCATATGAAAATGTGAAAGAATGACTAGATGAATGGTTTGCGGGGAAAGGGGAAGAGTTCTACTGGCGAGATATTCACAACTTGCCTGAAAGATGGGAAAAATGTATAACTTCTAATGGAGCATACTTTGAATAAATAAACTTTTACTGTTCTTTTGAGTTTAATGTGTTTTATTTAAAAAAAAAAAATCGCATTTCATACTTGTAGACCTGGTATGTCGATGAACCCAAAATATTATACGGAATTTTATGTTCTTTTGTTGTTAATTCATTGAAACTAAATGAAAAAAATATCGAAGACTCGTATGATTTACAAAAATCAGATAACACGGAACAAAATTAAACAGGAACGAAACAAAAAGGATATTATTATTGAAAGAACCCATTAGAGAGTATGAAAAAAACTAATCCATTTTCCATGTACTGCATTCTACCGTTTGGACGGACTATAGTACTTTTTACAGATTATTACATTGCTTTTTTTTGCGCAAATCTAACGTAAGATATATTAATTACACATAAAATCATATTAAATTAGATTAAAAATTAAATTAACATATTATCCAATATTCAATGTAAGTATGATTTACAATATCTTCACAAAATGGCCAAAACCCGTTTTGTGTTAACGTGTAAATAAAAAATTATTGTATTGTTTTAATATGGGGGGGGGGCTTAAATTCAACTTCGCACAAAGGCGCCATATACCCACGAGACGTCTCTGGTAAAATGACATTTCTGGTAATTTATCTTAATTGCTTAACTAGATTGATAATGCATAACTATAAAATATTTTAAACAATAAGATATTTACTTGCTGTAGTTAAAGAGAGAAATAATGTGCATCCATGACACATTATAGTTCCGCAAAGTCTGCAATGATGCTGTCGCCTCGTGAGATTAAATGGCTTGGCACACTGAGGACATAGTTTGACGCTGCTGCCATCTAACCAATGGACAACATTTTGTTCATGTTGTTTTCGATCTACACTATCTACTAATAAAAGTTGGTCTAATCTTATTATAAGCTTATTTGTTTCAGTTGCAAAATGTTCTAAACGATTACACCTGGAAAAAGAAAATGATGTAAAATCAGAATTTTCGTAGATTTCATGATTTTGTAGGTATCTAGCAAGTGAAAACAAACTGTGGTACAGTCTGTTCCAAACGGTTAGGCGGAACTAAATGGGAATTTCGTTCTTTTAGGTTGTCACGAGAAGGGACCTTGCGTGGGTTATTTCATTTTTCACGTTGGAATGTCACAATTTAAAATTCCAACAATGAAACCATGGAAACGAATGACATATGTCAAAATTTAATATTTTTTTTTTTTACTTATTTTATTGACAAAAAAATAAATAAATGGGAAATTTGTATTAATGACACAAAAAATCTGAATATAAAGAAAATGACATTTTAAAATGATATTAACCTTAATCAAAAAATGTTTATTGTAAGTATGATTTACAAAGCTTAAACAAAACGGTCGAAAAGCACGATTTAAACGATGAAAGTAACTAGATTGCAAAATCTAGTTCCGCCTAACCGTTTGGAACAGACTGTACATGTTAAAAATTATAAAATCTGATAAAAAAAAATGTACTTAATTACGAAATGCACAAGCATCAAGACTGCTGCCCAGTTTCACAGTTAGTCAAATAAATATTGCTAGCGCGGTGGTACAAAAAATTCGACAACTTTGAATTGACAAATTTGAAAAAATTATCAGATCAAAAATTCCTGTTGTACTCTTCCGGTATACAATAATGTGCATTACTTAGAGTTTTTTAAAATCTTTAGATTAACCCCTTGAGTTATAAGGCATGGTCAAAAGTTTTTTAACACATTTTTGGCAAAAATCGTGTTAAAATAAAGAATTTATAAAAATACTTTTCATTCCTTAATCTACCTCTTAAGAGCTTTCTTTTGATACCACACAATACATTTTAAACAATAATTATTTGTTAAACGACACAATTCGCGACTGAAACTAACTTTGGCGGCGTTGCGTACAACAGCTGATGGCGCACGAGAAGCGTATATGTCAGAAGTTTTTTCTTAATATTTATCTGTTCAAACAATATTTCGGCAAAAAAGCACTGTATTTAAGTCACTATATTTTAAAATACTTCTTAATTCGCATAAACTGCTGCACAACACGCTACAAATATTATGCAAATATACGCTTCTGTTTAATTTAGCTAGTCACCACCAGACGTCTCACTGTTATTTGCAGTCGCGAATAAATTCGATATTTTTCGATAAACTAATCTGATCAAAAATTCCTGTTGAGCTATTCCGGTTCCCATCAACGTACATTGTTCAGATTTTTAGACCAACCCCTACCCGAATCAAAATGTGAGACAAAAATTATAACATATTTTTGTTGAAAATCCCATAAAAAAATTTGAATATTCCAAAATAAAAATTTATTTATCCATGAATTAAGTTTCATTTGATACCCTTCACAAAATTTTAAAAAAAATGTATTTTTTCGTTGAATATATATTAGTTTATATTTGTCCTGTAATCCCGTGATGTGTTTTTTAGAACTCTCAATAGATTTCCTATATGTGGGTCAAAGAGTTGTACAAGCATCCCAAATTTCAACTTTCTAGGCCCAACAGTTTGGCCACAATTTCTACCGAACAGACAGACACATGAGTGGTATAAGGGTTTTTTGGTCATACCTACAAAACCTTAAAAAGTTAATAAATAAAATAATAGAAGTAAAGTGAGGTTGTACTGACACCATATTTTTAAAAATATCTTAATTAATAGCTTTGTTCGTAGAGCCAGTTCTAACAGTTTATTTTCATCAGATGCAAGCGCAATGTAATTTAAACGCACATTATTACTCTGTGCTTATGTTTGATGATAATAAACCTTTAGAAATGGATTTACGAGCAGACCTAATGCTATCTTACCTTAATGTTTTGAATATTTGAGTATGTTTTTTAATATAACCTATTTCTTGCAATTCACTATCTATAATATATTCTATATCAGGTTTTATCGATTCAAAACTTTCATCTAATTTCAAAATTTTCTTCGTAGCTTTGCCGAATAAATCTAAAAAACATAACAAAAATGATATCTATAAATTCCAACCTAAGTTTCTTTTACCTTTCAATGATCTTAGCACATCCTGATCTTCTGGATGATTTTCTTGAAAATGTGTTTTTAATCTACTTAAGGTCTTTAAATCTGCCTTACAAATCGGGCATAAAAACCCTTCTAAAATGTCACTTTCGAAAGAATCGGCCCTCTCGGCCATTATCAGCTCTTATTACTTCCCGTATTGATAAAACTTTTTCCTACGTAAATTTTGTAGATATTTCCTAGTTGTGTTTCTCCGATAGACAGTAAATTAAATGAAAATTACAACACATAAGTAATTGAGAGAAGTTTATGTAAATTGACTTCTGACACTTGTCAAATTTTTGGAATGTTGTTGTAGGGCGCGTGCTCGTATTAACATGGGCGTAGATAGAAGAGGGGATTAAATATCTTCATTGAATTGATTAAAATTATATAACTTTCATGTTCTCTTCTGCGGGATTTAATTAATAAATTAAATTAATATCTAGGGTATAAAATAAATATTATTTCATATTAAATTCATATTTACTACCCGTTACTATTTTTACTAAAACTTCATAAGTGAAGCTGAGCGAAATTCATATTTTTCTCATATCTTGTTTCCAGTGCCGGGTGCCGAATCAAGGTTTTTATGGGCCCTAGACTGAATGGATAGAATGGGCCTCTAAACCGAAGTAATGAGCAAAAAAAAAGAAAAAGCAGGTTCTTTCGGGTTCCCAAAACAACGACGAATTGAAGAGATATGGGTTAAAAAAAAAAAAACAGTTGTGCTAGACGTAACTAGATTTAAACGTCGAATTACCTACTGACTCGATTAACTTAAGCGGAACTAGATTTTGAAATCCGGTATTTTTTATCGATTGAATCGAGCTTTTGGCTTTTTTCGTTTAGCTTTGTAAATCATACTCACATTGAACATTTTTAGGTTAGGGTGAATTGTTATTATACAATAGAGGTGGGAAATGCGAATCTTTTTAAAGATTCGTTTTTTTGGAACGAATGTTTTTGGCTACCATTTAAGAAAGGATAAAGATAGGCATCATAGTTTTTTCTATACATTTCCTAAGAAATATAAATCTGTTGTTGAAAGATTAGAGATAGAAATCTACGGTTTGATTTTTTTTAAATCTAGTTTTTATTTACCTAAATAAAAATTAAATTTCTCCTGAGTTAATGTCTCTTTGATCTGTGTAGTCGAAAATTTGTAAATATCTCATTTTCGAAAGACCGTATCTGAAAAACTACATGAGATAGGGACCTGCACTTGGAATTTTTGAAATCCCGAATCGTAATATTAATAGCAAACGCAAAATGAGAAGGAAATCATATGCGTAGTACTATTTAGTAGTACATACTATAGTGCGTTCGAAGGTGAGTTTGCAGTACAGGGCATATGGAGTAGTTCTTTTTCATACTCTCTAATGGGTTTACAGAATGACGCTATCCTTTTCTTGCTGGTCGACGTTGCCAGCTCTAAAAAGCGCTGATCTGTGAAGACGCAGTAATCTACAAATGGCCATTTGTTTTTGTTGAGTGTTATTTTGAGTTTTATAAGAGTTGATTTTTGTAAATAATACCAGTTTTTCATATTATTATAATT
The DNA here is from genome assembly GCA_963971575.1 of Liopterus haemorrhoidalis. Classification (NCBI taxonomy): domain Eukaryota; kingdom Metazoa; phylum Arthropoda; class Insecta; order Coleoptera; family Dytiscidae; genus Liopterus; species Liopterus haemorrhoidalis. Next base: position 9,237,440 of record OZ020621.1, on the reverse strand, counting down.
GACACATTTGGCAACACCGCTCCCATTTGCCATAAGAGCTATGCTGCAAACTCACCTTCGAACGCACTATAGTTACTAGTGTTTTACTAACCATTGTATTTTAGCTAAATTGATGTTTCTATGTATTTTGCAAAAACATTATAGAAATACCCCCATTTTTTAAATATGTATTCGTTTTGTCCAAAACTAGTCTTTTGTACAGTTTCTTTTCATCTTTCGTTAACTATACCTATATTGCAAGATTATTGTTGTTATAGACAACCAGCATTACGTATGTGTACAACACAAAATAGAAATATAGGCGCCAATTTACTCTAGTAAAGGATGAGTCGGTAAGAATGTGATTGTAATTTTGAAAGTCTTAAAGTTTATAAAAATAATTTATTTAACATGTTTAGCACTCGGCATAAAATTTACCTACTTACATTACATAATAATAGAGATATTGTGGAGGCCAAAATGTTGAAAATTTTATTACTTATTTGTTTTACAGTGGCGTATTTCGATTGTTTTCATGAAGGCGTTAGGTAAATGTGTATGATATAATGTACGTAATTAGTGTTTAAATGAAGAATGCAAGAAAATGTTCAGAACTTACTTATATTTCCTTATGTACATACACTTCTTCTTTTCCATCTACGCTGTCTCCTTTCGAAGATTGGTAATAATCATAGCTATTTTGTCTTTTGCTCGAAATAGATCTATAAATATGCACTTGGGGCTCTATTTTGTAAATTTCTCGATTACTTTTTTACAGTGTTCTGTCGCAAATTTGGATTTTCTACACCTGTTAGTATTCTATTTGGAAAAGTCATGGCTACGTTTTTCTGGGATTCGCAAGATATAATCTTTATCGACTATCTGGAAAATGGAACGATCATGGGTAGAACTTTGCAATCTTCTGACAAATGACATTTTTCTTTAGAAGTTACGTCCACATTTTCGCACTCCAAATCACGTTGCACAGATTCAATATTTTCACTACAGAAATTAAGAATTTCTTCAAAATCAAATGGTCGCAAAAGAGCCATGTTTTTAATGTATGCACGCTATGAACGTTGAAAACTAACTAACAAACAAGTACAACAACCCCTAAGATTTAGAAACAATAGGATTATAAATTTGGAAAATATCCTTTATGGTTTTTATACTGTTATAGTTCAAGTATACATCTATTTTATTTAAATTTAAAATTTCCTTAATACCTCTCATTTTCTTTTTACAGCATTAAGTCTCAGGATAAATAATAATAATAACAATAATAATAATAATAATAATAATAATAATAATAATAATAATAATAATAATAATAATAATAATAATAATAATAATAATAATAATAATAATAATAATAATAATAATAATAATAATAATAATAATAATAATAATAATAATAATAATAATAATGCACATTCTGTCTGCTTGTCCATCTCTTGCAGCGTCGAGCTACGTGTCGCTTCCACTATTCAATAAATATCAATTTTCTTTTATATATAATAACATTTGCAATATATGCAAGGAAAACTTAATATTCCTAACTCTTTAAAAATCTGTCTACAATGCGTTCTTCTTGCAACCCCACCAAGTATTCTTATTGCATTTTTCTGAGTTCTGAAAATTCTAATAGAATCAGTAGAATTGTCCCACAGAATAACACCATATTGCATGACAGACTGTATGTATGAAAAATATACAATTTTTGCTATAATGTAGTGATACGTATCTCATGATTTTATATAGCAAAAAGTTGTACGAATTAATTTTGTTAGCTACATATTTCACATGTTCTTTCCAACTTAACTGTGCATCTAACACAAATCCTAAAAATTTTACATGTTGAACATGATACAGATGATCATTGTGGAAAGATCTGTAGAGACTAAAATCTAAATGGAAAGTTTTATCTTCATTAAGTTTAAGCTTATTCCTATTAAACCACAATATAGTTTCATCCATAATAGCTTTTATATTCTGTTCAACGTGATCATGATCTACACCACTATTAATAAAATTTGTGTCATCTACATACATAACAGTACTAGCATTTACTTCATCAGGTAGATCATTTACAAATAGTGTAAACGACTGAGTATGCCGTCAAACGATAGGGGTTACACGTCACGGATACAGCTACAACATAATCTTTACACGTGTGTATATTGTATTGTTCGAGAGTTTTGTATTTGTTTTTAAACAATTTTTCACGCATTTATTATTAAAATGGCAGATAAAGATTTTGTTAGGGCTCAGAGTGATAATTTACCCAACATTGATGCTTTTATGCTCATGGAATATATGAAAAATAATGAATGCTACAGTGCTGAAGAAATACGTGGTACAAATTTCGCCTATTCTGTTGTTTTTCGTCATCAGGTAATGATATAAATTGTTTTTTTTGAATTTCTAGTTGAACTATTTGTGCACATCGGTACTAAACAATATTTTCGACTATGTTTCGAAGTACTGGGGCCTGGATCTTCCATATTTTATATATTTTAATATAAAATTTAATTCGGTAAACATGTATAAATTGTTTTTATAGAATTAAACTTTATTTTAATTAAAATCACTCTAACTTTACAGAACCTATAAAAGTTATACAAACAAATAAGTTCACAACAGACTGTGTACGCTGGGTAAACTAGTAGTGCCATGCGTCAGTTAGAAGGGGTATGACGTCACACGTCGTTTTCGCGCGCTACATTCATTTATAATTTTTTAAGCCTTCAAATTAAAAAAAAAAAAAAAAAACTGTTTTTTATGTTTATATGCAACAAGAGGAATATAATAAAAAAATTTAAAAAAATCATGCCTATCCCCTATTCATAATGTCGAAAGCTTTAGTGAGGTCACAAAAAGTTGCAGACACATGAAAACCGCCCTCGAGTGCTTTAAAGACATCAGACAATAGTTCACTGGCTGCTTTCGTTGTAGACCGTTTAGATCTAAAACCATACTGACATTCTCATAACAAATTAAATTTTTTCTAGATAATTTACTAATGGATAACTGCCATAAACCCATTACCATATTGTTAAGCTGCCTAACAAGACCGACCATTTAATTTTGAAAATACTATATAAGTTATCGTTATAATAAATATTTTTTCTAAAAATTGTCTTATAAATTTGGGGTGCGTCTTATCTTCACCTCTCTATCAGCCACCAGATGTACGCAACGATCCAGAATCTAGTGAAAATAGCTTTGTCATCTGCATATACCGAGTAGTAGATATTGATTTCCTTAGGAAATTCGTTTATGTATATGCTGAAGAGGATCCGTACAAGGATTGATCCTTGTGGGACACCAGGCTTTATTTTCTTAGCGGCGGACTTGCATTGTGTTATCATTACTTGAAACCTTCGGTCTTAAATGTAACCCCTTTATTGAATTTGAAAACTCACTAAATTAAATGTATATCACTTATACTACAAGGTGTCTCAAAAGAAATTTTATATTTATTTAGCTTACTACGTGAACGCAACGTATCCGAGGGGCGCGGGGGTTATGTCAATCGGTAGCCTGGCTCTTGGGAATTCAGTCGCTATGGAGCGTTTCTCGGGAGCAGACCGCGCGTTATGCGTGCGAGAGTTTTACAAAAACGGTGATTCGGCGACTGTAGCGCGTAGAAAATTCTGCAGTATTCGAGGTTTTCGCCACTTAAATGATGCGCCAAGCATTCCTTTCATTCGACATTGGGTTAAAAAGTTTGAAGAGACTGGTACAACGCTGGATAAATCAAAATCCGGGCGACCTAGGTCATCAAGAACGGTAGAAAACGTGGAAAATGTTAATCAGTCTGTTCGTGACGACCCGAACCTTTCAATTCGGAAGCGCGCAAGTGCTTTAAATGTGCATAGATCATCATTACATCGCATTATGCACAAAGACCTAAAGCTGCACCCCTACAAAATTCAATTGGTGCAAGAATTAAAGCCCCAAGATGCCAGTCAGAGGCTTGATTTCGTAAATCAGGTGATTGAGCGATTTTCAACGTTTACCAACATTTTGTTTTCGGATGAAGCTCATTTTCATCTTAATGGCCACGTAAATAAGCAGAACTGCCGCTACTGGAGTGCAACGAATCAGAAACCCCTACATTCGCCTAAAGTGACCGTATGGGCTGCGATGTCGGCGCGAGGAATTATCGGCCCTTACTTTTTTGAAGACGAAAGGGGGCGTGCAGTTACAGTGAATTCAAAGCGTTATGTGGAGATGTTAGACAACTTCTTGGTACCTGAACTGCAAAACTTTCCTGGCTATAACCAAAGAACATGGTTCCAACAGGACGAAGCAACTTCACACACGTCCAATATGTGTCTGCCACGTGTTCGTGAAATTTTCTAAGGCAAATTGATCTCCCGGAGAGGTGACATAAATTGGCCTCCACGCAGTCCAGATTTAACCCCTATGGACTTTTTCCTATGGGGTTATCTTAAATCTAAAGTTTACGCCAATAAACCGACTTCACTGGCGCATTTGAAAGAAAATATCCGTCACGAAATGGCAGCCATCCCTGAGTCCACCTGCCGAGACGTAATAAGTAATTTTACTGTTCGATTAAATGAGTGCCGAGAACGCGAGGGTCTACATTTAGACGATATTATTTTTAAGAAATAAATCCCCAAAAAGTGTATTTTAATAATTTATAAACATTTTTTCTATATACGGCTTACTTTTTTTTTAATCGATCCACTAAATATAAAATTTCTTTTGAGACACCTTGTATTTTTCAGTATTTACTAATATGTTTATAATTCTGTTGTAGTCTAGTTTCTGCTCTTTGTATTGTAATAATAATAATAATATTGATCTGGCAATTCGGTTGATTCTAAGGGGCAACTAAATCATTAGTGTATGCTGATCATTTGGTCGATGAGACGCGCTGCCACTGATTGGTAAAATGAAGTGAAGAGAACGAGCCGAGTTCATATTATTACATTTCATTGAGAGGCAGGACGGGACGAGCAGGGAAGCAGAAGGTTCGTAAACATGAGTAACCCGTATTCACGGGGTGAGGGAATATAAGATTAACGATGGTTCTAAACGGCGATATTAAGTGTACGTCACTCACACCACTTACCGACAACACAGCCAGAAGTTGCCGGGTTTTTGTAAGTGGAATTCAGTAATTTGTGTTGCTGTGGCAGCGTGGTAACGGGTTGATTTATAGTTTAAAGGTGTCACCGTTCTACCATTCTGTCGATATGGAGGAATTACCATTTATTCATGTCCGTAAACGCGAATCGCGGTTACGCGCCCTTTTTATAATCGCTTACAACTCCAAAGTTCTACTTCTAACTTCTAATATAACTAAAATATTAGATAGATATTCTAAACAAGATAACTTTTATGTTTTTACAAATGACCACTAGATGGCAATATTAAAATGTGTCATTACTAAATTCGTAAAATTTCACATTTGTTATTGTAAAATCAGTGGCATCTTATAAATTGAGTAAGCGGTTAAAAAAAAACAAGTTTGTGAAAAAATGGATATTACTCATAAGGTTTTCGTTGGATGATTTTTTACGATTTTATTAAACGCCTAACTCAACAACAATGCAAAGATTGTTGAAGATACTTCACTTTGGGAAGAAATTTTGATTGCTGATGATGTCAACCAGAAAGTCATATTCTACATAAGTTAACATTTAAGCGCATTAGCTGAAAATTTTAATAATTATTTCCCTGAAATGAGGATCCTCGTAAAGGTAACATCTGGATTAATAATCCATTCTTGGAAGATATTAAATCATGTGCACTTGATCCTCGTGAAAAAGAAAAGCTGATCGAGTTGTCTTCTGATGTCAATCTGGTGTCCAGACAGAAAATGCAATTATTGTCTCAATTTTGGAAATCGCAGAACAAGAACATCCATCTTTGAGATATAAAGCTATCAAATTATTGGTCGACTTCCTATTGTGCGAAAAGACTTTTTCAGCCATGTCAATAATAAAAACCAAACAGAGAAATCGAAAGGATGTCTAAGCAGCGCTTCATCTCCAGTGGCGGATTTAGGTCAGTTAAGGCCCCGGACGCAGTAAGAATATTGGGCCCCTCAATTAGAAAAAATCAGCTGTGGCCACCACAGGACCGACCGCCATCAAAAGTACTTGTATAAAATACATTCTAGCAGCAGAGTAGAAATAAATTAGCCTAATATTTTCTAACAGAGATATTATTTATCATGACAATGGAAACGTTACATAGAAGTATGAAAAAATTGAAATTTTAAAAAAATTTACAAATATTTGTCGAAATTTTTCGTTTTATCAAAAAACGTCTCAAATAAAAGTTATTAGTTATTGCATTTATAGCAACTTTTGTTCAATAAATTTTTTCGAAATATTTTTCTGTTGCTAAATATTCGCAAAAATCTTAAAATCGACACGAGTAAACTCCCATTTCTAGTCAACCGATTTTTGGCAAAAGTTGATCAACTCGTGTCATTGATGTCAAAAGCTTAAATATGCAGTTTCATAAAAATCCTTTTAGCCTAATTTGCTCTGCACGTGTACACAGACAGACGGACAGACAGACGGACACACAGACGGACGGATAGACAGACCGACATCACGCTAAAAATAGTCAAAACGTTATGTAGGGACCTCAATTCGTGGAGATCCATCGAAATCTCGAAATGTCAAAATCGGTATGATCACAATACCTCCCTTATATATGTTAACGGTCGGTAAAAAGTGTAAAGTTAGGTTTTTGCGGGGCCCTTTTTAGGAAATGGACCCGGGCGCGCGCCCGGTGCGCCCGCCGTTAAATCCGCTTCTGTTCGTCTCCCAGAAACAACTCTACAGCCGCGTATGTCACTTAATCTTAGCTTTCAGCCGGTCTGCGACATATTTATCCTAATTTCACTGGTACGCAGGTGCAAAAAGGATTGAAGAAGACTGCTTTATAATGACGCAAAGAAAACGAAACGTTTGAAACGTTCGAAATTGTTTTTTGACGTTTCACGGGCTTGAGCCCCGTTCCCTTCGATTTACCTATTTTCACATCACGAACCATATTTCAAAGATGGAATCGGGTCAAAGGGCTATTTCAAGTTGAAAATTTTGCATTTTTAAAGGTGTTTTCATGAAATTTTTCCCTCCCTTTTAAGAATAAATCCTGGGTGTGTGCCTAGCCTGTAGTATAAGGTGTTTGAATAGTTGAACAAAATATATCAAATTAAATAATTTCAGAGAATTTACTAGTTGCACTTATTAGTAAAGTCATTTGCCTACACGTTTATAACATAAATAAACAAATATTTGGCGAGAAGTAAAATCTGCTGTGAACATCAATTTAAAATATTCTTTTAGTTTAACATGACATCTAACATAAAAATAATTAATTATTTAGTATGTGGAGTTATTAAAATATTTTAACGGAAAGAGAACACCTTGTGCAACCAGTTATAGAGAGCATATACATACGCCCATACATATAAATATATTGTGTCAATATTGAATATTACTTTCTTGGGACCAAGACAAGTATATATACACCGATGTCTATATTATCAATATTAACTTTGTTTTACCACTCTGACGACATCCTGTGGTGTATTAATGCATTAATAAAGAATGCATACATTGCCGCGACCGTGCTTCTCTCGAAACTCCCCGCGACTCTGCGCGACACTTATCAATAAATGCGTGCAGCGTGCAGCATCCATCGTACAGCGCTTACCGGGCTTCGGGCTTCGTTCAGACAATCAGCACCGAGACGGGATTACTTTTATGTCTCTCGAGCTCGAGATCACCTTTACAAATACACTTGTACCTTGTTGATGTTTGTCTTAGTCTTTACTCCATTAGAATTAATCATTTTCTTGGAATATTTAGATTCATTGTAGCGCTGCGATATCGTTTTACTTTCTCATATGTGTATAATACCTGAATGAGAAAGTTGTGAGGTTGTGTAATTGTAAACATTTTTAATTTAAGTTTTCATTAGATAAGCATGAAGTATCAAGCGCGCACACAGAAAATTAATCTGAGGGAGTCCATTTCGAAAAAATATCCGTAAAATAATACAAATATATTGTTTTTTTTTTACGGAGAGGAGTTGGCTCATATATATTTAAATTTTGATCATAATTTAATTTTTATTAATAAAAAAGGTGATTTTTTTATTTTCATTTGCTTAGTTTGTATTAAATAAGAATATGATTTTTCCATTCCTGGGGGGGGGGTCTGGACCCGAGGACCACCTGCTTGTGTGCGCGCCTGTGAAGTATGTACATAGAGCTAAATAAAACGAGACCAAAAAACGTTTCAAAATAAATTGATCAGTTTTTTAGTTTTTTAAATTGTTCAATTTATTAATGAAATTTGAACACTAAACACACATTAATAAATTGAAGGTTAACTTTTTCAATTTATTGTTCAATAAATTGAACCGTGTAAAACCCACTTTAGGCTCTCTTCCTTTAAGGCCCACTCTTTCCATCTTCAAATAAACCTCTAGGTACTATATGACAGATAAGGTTATGTAATACTTTCTGTGCTGAATAAATATCATCCCCGTCCTTCAATACAAATTTATCTATCGGATAGTTATCTAACGAGCAGAGCCGCAGTAAGGAAAACTTGCGCTAGGGGCAAAACTCCGTTTTGGCGCCCTTGGCAAGTAAATGTAAGCAAAAACAAGATTCTCACCTCCCAAAATCTAGATGATGAGCAAAAAAAAAGGTCCTCACCTTGCAAAATTCCAACTGAAGAGCAAAAAAAAAATCCTCACTTTCGCAATGTGGCGCCCTTTTCCTTAGTGCGCTAGGGGCCGTCGCCCCCTCCGCCCCCCTTACTGCGGCTCTGCTAACGAGTAATGAGACTGACGTATTGAATTCACCGATCGGTATTGACATTTATTCAGTAGATGAAGTTCCAGATAACCTTTCTGTCAGATAGTTACCTAGAGGTTTACCTGAAGGTGGAAAGACCGGACCTTAAAGGAAGAGAGCCTAAAGTGGGTTTTACACGGTTCAATTTATGATACAATAAATTGAAAAAGTTGACCTTCAATTTATTGATGTGTGTTAAACTAAAAAACTGATCTTCTATTTTTTTAACAATTTTTTAGGTAATTCTGGGTATATTTTTATCTGTTTAGTTATTGCCAACTGTTTAGCTGTAGCATAACTAAGATATGTATAGGTTATGTATTTCGTTTTCAAATATGACAGAACCGCATACATTCTAATTCACCATCTAGGTTATTTCTTTTGTTTTTGTTCACTGCTCGTGATTTTATGAAGATTTTTTCAACATTTTCATTTTAATAAATATCACATATTTTATAGTTGATAACGAAAAGTAAAAAAAAAGATAAATAAATTGATGTGTGTAAAGTGATCCTTTTATTTTCAAGGTTATCAATAAATTATTCAATTAATTGACCAAAAATTGATCAATTTATTGAACAATAAATTGAACTGTGTAAAACCAACTTATTTTTATCTCTTACTCCCAGACTCTCATCTCTCTGCATCTCTTCGCTAAATGCTCCAAGGTTTCCTCGTCTTCCTTGCACATTCTACAGAACTTGTCCTCTGGCTTTGCCCAGTACCTATTGTTCCTTTCTTCGTTGCCGCATCTTAACCTCGCTATCCTCCTGACTCTACCGCCTGATCTTCCTCTTTACCCCTTCAAGTATCTTGGTATTTCGATCACTCGAATCTCTCTATATTTTTTCACACTCCGCGATTTGTCTATTCTGTCTGTTCTTTCCTGCTCCTGTACCTCCTTATTCGTCCTTCTTAATTCTTCTACCATATCTGTTTCCGCCGTTTCTCTTTCTCTCTGCTTCTCTTATGTCCATTCCACAGCTTCAAAAGTACTCTCTTCTTGTCACTCCACATGCCGACAATTTGTCTTTTTGTTCTTCCTTCATTCTTTCTTTCCAGCATTCCCTTAGCACAGTGGTTCCCAAACTTTTCGGTTCCCGGTGCCCTTAATGTATCAGAATTTTTCCGCGGCGCCCCAAGTCAAAACATTGGTCTAACTAACGCAATTGGAGGAATATTGGAATATTTCCGCGGCGCACAGTTTGGGAATTGCTGATATAGTTAAGAAGTAGGTAAGTATTCGTTTATAAAGATAGTTAAAAAAAGGAGGCAGGCTAACATTTCATCGGCTCTGAGCCTTATTATAAACACCGGCGTTTGTTGGACTGTTTTATTTTTTATTTATATTTTTTTTGCTGCAAATGTCAAAATTTTAGACCTCAACTCAGAAGTGACCATATATTTGTGATCAAAGGCTAAAAATGTATAAGTATATCAATTTACCTACAAAATTAAAAAAAAAAAATTGAAATTTTGGGCAAAAATTTTTTGACTCCATTTTTAGCTAAAATATTGTTTTAAGCTAATTTTAGGGTGAGGATTATGAAAAAAATATTTAAAAAATTCATGCTTTCCTAGTTTTTGAGTTAGAGCTGATTTGGATATCAGTTTTTTGCCAATAATTCCAAAATTTTGCCTAAACTTCAAAATGGACAAAATTTTGTTGATCTATGACCAAAAGAACATATTTATATCAATTTTCAATAAAATCGGAGACAAAAATGTTTTTAAAATTCACGATTTTTTCGATTTTTTGCCATTTTCAAGGGTTTTGGATTACTGCCCATACAAAACTTAATAATCGGCTTATTAAAGCCCATTTTTTTTTAGACTAAACAATCTAGTTGGATTTTAAAAATTCAAACTGCAGATTTCTATCCCTAACCATTAGTTAGAATTTATAAATAATTTCAATAAAAATTTTAAAAAATTTATATTTTTCAAAAATTTAGTTTGTTTCAAAAGATGATTACAAGTCAATTAGGTCCTCAAGATTTTAAAAATTTCAATCGCAGGTCTTTATCGCATTTCGTTTTTGAGATACCTACGTCCATGCGAAAATGAAAATTTCTATACATCAGGCCATATTAAAATTTGTCATAATTTTAAAATACGCTAAACGAAAGGAGGAATTCAAAAATTCTAACTTTAGGTCATTTTCACTAACTGTTATTTGAGTTTTATTTTTTTTCACAAATAATGTAAATTGTGCTATTAAAAATATTTGTCATAAACTCAAAATGTGTTAAATGAACCCCAAATTTTTTCTAGGTTAAATAAATTACGAAGAATCCAAAAATTTTAACCGGAGGTCTCTGTCTCAAACCGTTCTAAAGTTGTGCTTTTTTTAATTCACAATTTTCACAAATAATGTAAATTATACCATTAAAAAATATGTCGTAATCTCAAAACGCTTTAAACGAATAAAGCCCCAAATTTTTTCTATACTAAATAAACGAAGATTTTTAGATGCCTATAACCCAGTGGCGCAAACTATAGCGGTTCCCAGCGCCCTTAATGTATCAGAATTTTTCCCTGGTGCTCCTAATAAAAACTGGTTTAACTAACACAGTTGGAGGGATAATGTAATATTTTCGCGGCGCCCCTGTAACCCATCTGCGGCGCACAGGTTGGGAATCGCTGCCTTAGCATTATAAAGAAAATGCCTTTTGCCTAAAGTAAAATCTAAATGCAGTAAACTATTTTTATTACGTACTATTCATTTTAGCAAGAGGTACGAAAGTATTTTGGTATTTTTATAACCGGTACGCATGGGTACGTACCGGTTTGTATTGACTGAATATTAGCCCTGTACATCATCTGAAAACTGAATAAAAAATATAGGAAAGAAAGTAATCACACAAAGAACCCTTAGTGTTAAGAACCAGATTTACCTAAATACTTAACACCTTTGTAAGGGGTGATAATTATTGTTGCCCATAACTAGAAACGACATTTTCATTGTTAATATGTATATATGCATGAATATCTCCAATTATTATTAAATAAAATATTTTTTTATAAACATATGGTGAATAATTTATTAACCGTTCCCCAGAAATAAAACTGTTTTCACACACATATATATCCAATAAACGGATATGACGAAGAAAACTAATAAAACTTTATACAAACGCAAAGTTTATACAAATACAATCAAACGTAAACAATTTGAAACGAAAATGAACAAGCAAGGATGAAACAATCTTGAGAATAGGGGACAGCCATGATTTTTTTAAAATTTTTTATTATATTCCTCTTGTTGCATATAAACATAAAAAACAGTTTTTTTTTTTTTTTTAATTTGAAGGCTTAAAAAAATCATAAATGTATGTAGCGCGCGAAAACGACGTGTGACGTCATACCCTTCTAACTGACACATGACACTACTAGTCTACCCAGCGTACATAGGGTTACATGACGAAATTTCACTGGACAAAATTACACGGGACAAAATTACACAGAAGAAATTACACATATACAGAATTACACAGGGAAGAAATTACACAAGGACGAAATTACACATACGAAAATTACACTAAGACAAAATTACACATTTAATTTACTTTAATTTACACATACGAAATTTTTCTTCTGTGTAATTTTGTCCCGTGTAATTCTGTCCTGACACCCGTACATAGTCTGTTGTGAACTTATTTGTTTGTATAACTTTTATAGGTTATGTAAAGTTAGAGTAATTTTAATTAAAATAAAGTTTAATTCTATAAAAACAATTTATACATGTTTACCGAATTAAATTTTATATTAAAATATATAAAATATGGAAGATCCAGGCCTCAGTACTTCGAAACATAGTCGAAAATATTGTTTAGTACCAATGTGCACAATTAGTTCAATTAGAAATCCAAAAAAATAATTTATATCATTACCTGATGACGAAAAACAACAGAAAAGCTATGAGGCGAAATAAAACCGATATTTCAGAAAAAAGTAAACTTTATGTTTGTGAAGACCATTTTAATGTGAGTACATATATTTTATAAATTATTTTAATATTAAATGCGTGAAAAATTGTTTAAAAACAAATACAAAACTCTCAAACAATACAATATAAACACGTAAACATTATCTACTCGGCAACCTTCGCGGCGTGGTCGGCTTATTTCAAATTTACAATATTTTAATTAAAAAATTTGGCTATAATATTAATTAAAATGTGATTTTTGTTGTGTTAGGTGACATAACTAACATTAAAATATCAAAAAAATGTAGTGTTAAGGAAATATAAATTTTATGCGTATCCCCTATTTATATTATTGTTAAGTACGCAAACGAGGCCAAACGAATAATTTGCTTTGAAATATCGACAACTAAATATCATGAGGGAATATTCGCGACTGAAACTAACGTTGGCGGCGCTGCGTACAACAGTTAATGGTTGACGAGAAGCGTATATGTCAGAAGTTTTTTCTTAATATTTAACTGTTCAAACAATATTTCGGCAAAAAAGCACTGTATTTAAGTCACTATATTTAAAAATACGTCTTAATTCACATAAACTGCAGCACAACACACTAAAAATATTATCCAAATATACGCTTCTGTTTAATTTAGTCAGTCACCACCAGATGTCTCACTGTTATTTGCAGTCGCGAAATACATGCTGAGATAATCCTATAGTACAATTCTGTAGCAAATCTGTAAGCTACAGACTATCGTATCTAAGAGTTTGTTTTTATGTGTTGTTATGCAGCGTTTCTCAACCGGGGGGGGGGGGGGGGCGTGAAAGCTTCGTCGGGGGGGCTCGAAGTCATATAAAATCGAAGCATGAAATTATAATAGAAAAACGCTCAATTTTGCAAGATATATTCATAAATATATGACATTTATATTCATTAAAATATACCTTTTAAACTTAAATAAAATAAATTATACTTATTTTGACAACTAATTTAAACTAATTAAAACGGTTCGCGTTGGAGGTACTTCAAGTACTTTCAAGTAGGTACGACTTGAACTTGCAATATTTTTTGTTATGCTCCGAGCTACTGTTAGCTTAAAAGTAAGGATGCGAAAGTGTTCAAAATGGAAAGCAACTTGGAACAATGGAACACTTGTAAATAAAAATACTTGCAAGCCATTATAGGTAATCGTAACAGATATTAAAAACATGTTTATGTAATGGTTGTTTTTTTTCAAAAGTTTTATCCAATTATACCCAACACGCCAATACGTTCTTATATAAAAAATCGAAGTTGTCCTTGATATTCTGTACTTCCGGTTTATTCCGAAAATTTAAATACTACCATCCAATTATTTGGGTAAACTCTGGTCACCAAATTTTTTTCCCAACTTGCTCACACATCGTCTTTCCGAGAAAAATCGTGTTTCCTCTACATCCTATGTTTCTTCCTATCTACAGGACCGGCGGTTGGGAAACACTGCTCCAGGTAACTATCTGACAGATAAGGTTATATGATACGTTCTGTGCTGAATAAATGTCATTCCGTCTTTCAATACAAATGTATCTATCGGATAGTTATCTGTAATTGCATAAATAGGTATTAGTAATGACATTTATTCAGAAGATAAAGTTCCAGATAACATTATCTGTCGGATAGTTACCTAGTGGTTTAAATGAAGGTGGAAAGACCGGGCCTTAAGGTCATAATGCCCGGGGGGGACACCTTAGCCCTCCAAATGAACCCGTAAATAAAAAAATTGACCTGTATAAAATTCTCGAGAGATAACTCCATTATACTTCCAATAGTAATTTTCATCCCTTTCTGCGATCTCAGAATTATCATTGATAGCCCAAAAGTCATCCTATTATCACCTCTGTCCTCCCATTTTACCATATAGGCCGTGTCTCCAACGCTATAGCTCTGAAATTTTAATAAATCCTCAATCAAAATGTATAACTATTTATAGATATACAAAGTTTATATTGTAAGATACAAAGTAACAAAATATAAACTATTTTAGATCCTGTAGTACCAAGTAACTTCCAAATTTAACGTTATACCTCATCTTCAATAATAAAAAAATAGTGTATTGGGCCCGATAGTTCAATTTCAACCACCTGTATACTATTGATAAAATATTAATATATGTGTTTATTCTCATAAAGAGTTATTTTAAGCAATTCTGTTCCTTATGTATTAATTGTTAATGACTATATTCCTTAATGAGCTTTATCAAGATTAACCATCTTGATATGTAGTGATACGTGATTTTTGCAAGTGGCGTCTTCATTTTTTTCTGACGTTTTTAGTTATTTTTAAGTGATAAAAGTGCAGAAAATACTTGAAATAGTGTGTTATAGTGTGTTATAGTGTGGATTTTCCATGCAGACCAAAATTGGAGCGACTGGAAAGGTATTTGTAGAAATTTTTGTTAATTTTATAATGTAAGTCATTGTTATGTAGAATGTGCTTCTATGGACAATATAGAAACACATACATGCATACACTATCGGCTATAACTAGAGAAACAAAACTATTTTTTAAATCATTTTCATAAGATTATTGACTAACTGAATATTGAATTATATTGGTATAATAAAATAAAAATAATTTTATATATATATATAGGGGGGCCGCAGACAATATTTAAGTTATTTTGGGGGGGTCCCATGCTAGAAAAGGTTGAGAAACACTGTTGTTTTGAACAGTTTCTTATAGATTTTCTGTAAGCTTACAAATATGGGCTAAAATGTAGTATGATGGACGAATCTGGTGGGGGATATTTGAGAAAGGAGACTTCTCAAACAAAAACAAATAATAAATAAAGATTATAATTAAAAGATAATATAATATAACTAGCTGGAGTACCCGTACTTCGTACGGTTTTTGTGGTAATGGTAACTTTAGCTGCTTATAATACGCATACTGTTCTGTGCAGGGCCAGGGACAGTGATTCACCTTAAAAGCACTATCTTAGGTTATTATTGATAACTTTTTATTTTTTTTATAAACCACCTAAAAATAAATTGAATTTTAAAGTGAATTGAAACATGGAAACAGTGCAAACAGAGCAAAAGTGCAAACTCAGGGCATAGTATAAGCAGCTAAAGTTACTTTTACCGTTTTTGTAATGTGTTTTTTTCTTGCTGTAACGTAAATAATAAGTGATTGTTTGAGACGCACTGGTTTTTAGGTATTTTTCGCTGGCCACGGTCATCGAAAAATACCTTTAAAGAGAAAAAAACATTATTTCTCAAATATCTCCCACCACATCGTAGTCGTCCACTATACTACATTTTTCCGCAAATATGCCCAGAATAGTCCTGTAAAATGATTTTTTTTGTGAATATTAAGTTTACATTTACATTTACATTTTAAAAATTACGTCTTTGTAATGTAGCTGCCGCTATTGGATATTCTGCTCATTTACTTACATATTCGACATAAATTATCGTTTATTATCTTAATATCGAGTCTATGAACATTCATGCATTTATGTTATCTCTTGTTAACAGGGCCGACTTTAGCAAGTCTGGGCGAGATTTTTGCCGCTATCATTTTTACTTTTTCTTTTCTTTTCTCCTTCTTTTCTATATTATGGCAGTACGGGTTTATGTACGAATTTCCGCCCAGTCTTTTTTGTTTCTTGTCATTCTTTTAGCTTCTATAATCGTTTTTCCTCTTTTGTCTAGTATCCCTTTTACTGTTCTGTCCCATGTATTCAGGGCCACCGCGTGGGTATGAGGCGCCTTTGTGAAAACTTTTATTTGGCGCCCCTTACCCCCCTCCCTCCTCAAAAAAAAATTCTAAAAATAAATAAGTTTATATATTTATACAAAATTTAAAAATACAAGGTGTCTCAAAAGAAATTTTATATTTATTTAGCTTACTGCCTGAACGCAACGTATCCGAGGGGCGCGGGGGTTATGTCAATCGATAGCCTGGCCCTTGGGAATTCAGTCACTATGGAGCGTTTCTCGGGAGCAGACCGCGCGTTATGCGTGCGAGAGTTTTACAAAAACGATGATTCGGCGACTGTAGCGCGTAGAAAATTCTGCAGTATTCGAGGTTTTCGCCACTTAAATGATGCGCCAAGCATTCCTCTCATTCGACATTGGGTTAAAAAGTTTGAAGAGACTGGTACAACGCTGGATAAATCAAAATCCGGGCGACCTAGGTCATCAAGAACGGTAGAAAACGTGGAGAATGTTAATCAGTCTGTTCGTGACGACCCGAACCTTTCAATTCGGAAGCGCGCAAGTGCTTTAAATGTGCATAGATCATCATTACATCGCATTATGCACAAAGACCTAAAGCTGCACCCCTACAAAACTCAATTGGTGCAAGAATTAAAGCCCCAAGATGCCAGTCAGAGGCTTAATTTCGTAAATCAGGTGATTGAGCGAATTTCAACGTTTACCAACATAAATTGGCCTCCACGCAGTCCAGATTTAACCCCTATGGACTTTTTCCTATGGGGTTATCTTAAATCTAAAGTTTACGCCAATAAACCGACTTCACTGGCGCATTTGAAAGAAAATATCCGTCACGAAATGGCAGCCATCCCTGAGTCCACCTGCCGAGACGTCATAAGTAATTTTACTGTTCGATTAAATGAGTGCTGAGAACGCGAGGGTCTACATTTAGACGATATTATTTTTAAGAAATAAATCCCCAAAAAGTGTATTTTAATAATTAATAAACATTTTTTCTATATACGGCTTACTTTTATTTAATCGATCCACTAAATATAAAATTTCTTTTGAGACACTTGTACATACATATATAATCAAACTACAAATCGGAGTAAGATAAATGCAATAATATATGTTTTTAAAAATTGTTCACAAATAATCAATCTTTTATTATTAAAATAAAATCACAATAAAGATAATGTTATATTTGTATTATTGATAATATAAATTAGATCACATTATAAATGTATCGATTACATGTTAGCTTTGGTGTATTATAAGTGTATTTTATTATAAATGATGTATTATAACTAAAAAGGGCGAATGCTGATTAAAAAAATCATATAATATTTATTCTTCTTGCTTCAGACGCCACAAAATTCTTAGTTAAATCTCTAATATCTAAGGTATCCATGATATCATTTTCGATGGATATTAACGATAAATCCATTAGACGGTCACCGGACATTGTGCAGCGTAAATAATTTTTAATAAATTTTAATTTTGATATAGCATTTTAAATATTTTAATTTGTATTTTCTTTGGAATGGCGCCCCTATGATCAGGCGCCTTTGTGCTGGTCACAACCTTTCTCCCGTCACGCGGTGGCCCTGCATGTATTTCTTGGTCTTCCTATTCCTTGCTTGTATCTAATAATTTATAATTTACCTAATAAAATATTATCAACAAAAGAAATACATTTTTTGTTTAAATGATAGTATAATTTTTAACACGAAAGGAAAAATTAAAAATTAACTTTTCGTGCCTTTCTGTCCGAAAATTCTTTCAGATTGTTCATGTGGACGTCCTCCTGGCTTGGCGCCTTGGGCGATCGACCGACCCCCCCCCCCCTTCAAGCCAGTACTGCTTGTTAATATTGTCAAACATTGAGTTTGTTGTTTATAACAATTTATAATAAAATTGGAGGATATATCTGTTTTTTATCTTTTCTACGCTTACTAGATGATTATAATACCCTTTTCACAATAGAACTTTAAGATCGGATGTTAAAGTGAATGTATCTTTAAACGCTAATGTGAAACCGTATGGCCTCGTCTAAATACAAGCGATGTTTAAGACAGAGATCTGCGTCTTAAACATCGTCCACATTGCCAACTTAATTTCTATTATAAAAAAATACTCCTTGAATTTGTGCTGTCAACATTTTATATTATCATAAACAAGAATAATGTATTATATCGATGTTATAAGAAGTTTATACTTATTGTTATAATAAAATTATTTATTTTAATAATGTGTTTAATAAAATACAGCGCTACAATAATTGAGATAAAATGTATCGACTTACATGTTAATACAGGTGTAATATATTCTTTATTGTAGTGTCTTTATTGTAGAATGAAATGAAATATCCATATTTGTTTATAATAATTCAAAATGTGCGTCTGCGCAGACAGTTCAAAACTGGTAATTTCATGACGGTAACTTAAGGACAAAATTACTGTAGCTGATGACAGCACCAGAGATTTAAACATCAAGTGTGAAAGCATACCGATGTTAAACATCGGTGAACTTTAAATTCACTCGTCTTAAAGTTCTAGTGTGAAAAGGATATAAGATGAGATCTGCAAAACAATTTTTGTCTGTCTGTCTGTCCGAGATTCACGCAAAAACGGCTGAACATATTTGCACGAAATTTGGTTTGATTATATAGTAAAACCAGGATTGGAACATAGGCTATATGGTATCTGAAAATTTTTATTCTAAGGGGGTGTTTCTGGGTTCAAACTCTTTACAAAAAAACTTAAAATATCTCCCTTATTATTGACTTATCAGAAAAATGTATACAACAAAAATTGTTTACAATAAGAAGACAAATCTTTTTTGTTCAATACATCTTTTCAATTGGATGCATATTTGGGGAGTTGTGGGGGTTCCTCTAAAACTGAACTTTTAAAGTACCTACCTCTCTTATTACACAACAAAAAAATCATAAGTGTAAAAGTTCATTCTCAGTTTGGTTAAAATTTTCATTTAAAAAAAGTAAAAAGTTTACTATTTTTAACCAAATCACCGTGTAAATCTTCATTTATTCATATAGGTTTGTCATTACCTTCTGAAACTAACTTTTTATAAACGTTCAGTATCAGAACTTTGCAAATTTTTGACAAATGACATTTTTCTTTAGTAGCCACGTCCACATTTTCGCATTCCACGTCAATATCCACATTTTCGCACTCCAAATCACCTTGCATAGATTCACTATTTTCACTACAGAAATTAGGAATTTCTTCAAAATCAAATGGTCGCCAAAGAGCCATGTTGTTATGTATGCACGCTATGAACATTGAAAATTAACTAACAAACAAGTATAACAACCCCAAAAATTTAGAAACAATAGGATTATAAATTTGGAAAATATCCTTAATGTTTTTTAAGAAACTTCAATTAAACTAGTGTTACATCTATTCGATTTAAATTTAAAATTTCCTTAATAACTCTTATATTCTTTTTAGAGCAATAAGTCTTAAGATTACTGCCATAAACCCATTACGGAATTGTTAAGCTTCTTAACAAGAGTGGCCATTTCATTTTGGAAATACTAATGAGAAGTGACGTTACCGGTGGCGGCGCTGTGCTCCAAGGCAAAATGGCTGTCGTGTCTAGTATTCAGCTGTCAATATGCTAACAGCGAAAAGGTTAATTTAAGCACAGTACATTTTTATTTTATGAAAATGCGAGTAAATATTTGCGAATTTTTTTAATTTTTAAGCGCTACACATGTATCGAGGTGTATGACAAAAGGTGGGCATCAAATTACAGTATTTAAAGTTTAATTTCAGTAGATTTATTAAAGTGTAATTTGTAGTTGAGCAGGAGTTAAATGACGGGCACGTAATTTTATGTGGTACATCTGAGTGTCGGTCATCTGAATTTACAATATATGGATTCTGTTTCCAGTGGCGCACACAGATTTTTGGCTTGGGGGGGTCCAATTATAGACATAATTTTTATAAAGAAATATTATATATTTAAAACTTACTATAAACAATAACAATGATTATGAAATTTATTGTAATATTATTTATATTTTATAATCATTTTGGCAATGTTTTTATGAACATTTGTACAATGTATTTCAACGTAGGTACACTTAAAATTTTGGTACGGGGGTGGTCTGGACCCCCCCCCTTGTGTGCGAAAGTGTCTGTTTGTAAACAAGTGCATTATGTTCATTGCCTCATGAAATAAAATTAGTTTTAGTTGGACAGAAGCAACTAAAAGTTAAATATGCAACTTGCAGGTGCAAACATATTAGTGCAGTTTTGTTTTTCTGCGACAAATATAATGAACAAACTCGCATAGTATCAGTTACTTTTTAACTGAAAATGTATTCCCTTGCCTTCCTCCTGTCCATAACCAAATCTTTTCCCAATGTGGACTTAATCAGAGCCGAAGTAGGGGGGGGGGCGACGGTCCCTAGCGCACTAAGGAAAAGGGCGCTGATGAGCGTGACTAAGGGGCGCTACATTGCGAAAGTGAGGACCTTTTTTTTGCTCTTCACTTGGAATTTGGGAGGTGAGAACCTTTTTTTTTTTGGTCTTCACTTGGAATTTGGGAGGTGAGGACCTTTTTTTTGCTCTTCACTGGGAATTTGCTTATCACTTACATTTATTTGCGCCAAACCGAAGTTAATATTAACTTTTCCTCCATTTTTCTTAAGAAAAGAAAAAAACTAAGATGCCTGTCTTTGTCCTGTCTTGAATGACAGCTAGAAACACAACAATTTGTTCTACTTTTATAGTTTTTCACGACTTCTATCGACATTCTAACAAAAATTCAACACTAGAACATATGTAATAAGTTCAAACAGTACTAGAGCGCCTAGTACAATATTTGACCACCAGATTGCGTATCCGAGCGTGTCAGTTCTCAATACAATCGTAATAATAAATATTTTTTCTATTTCCTCATAAATTTGGGGAGCGTCTTATCGTCCACGTCTTACTGTCCGAAAATTACAGTAACTAACCTCCCCCGCAGTGGTGGCGCTAGCTCTTAAAATCTGAGGGTGAGGGGCAAAAAAATGTTGACCAAAATTTGGGGGGGGCAGGAAATATTTTTTTATCGTTTACATATGAAAATACAAATAATGACCTAAAAAAAAGGTCCTCATTTCTGAAATATATTTTTTTCCAAGCAATTCTAGGGGGCCAACTGGGGGCCAGAGCAACTTTTAGGGAGGCCCGTCCCCCCGGACCCCCGCTAACACCGCCACTGCCCCCCACCAGAAAAAATGCCGCGCCTGTTTAATTTAATGTGAATCTTATACATTGAAAAGATAGAGAATTCATTTATTTTTTTATTTATTTAGTATCACCAAATCTAAATATAAATTTAGAATTTTTTTTTTTGTAAAAACAGGTAAACAAAGAACTTGATACCTAAATATTTATTTCTGTGTCCTTAAGTACATTTTTCATGTTCTTACAACAATTCTTTAATGTACAAACCTGTATAATCCAGCCTTCATAATTTTTAACAAAAATAACATCTCATAATTCATCATACTTATGTAGAACACGATATTATTAAAGATATTTATTAAAGAATCAACATAAAGGTCTACAATTCCATTGGTACAATCAACATATAAAATACCAGAAATTATACATGCAGCAAGCTGGTGGAGACTGTTTAGGTCACGCCCATTACCTTATCTAACACACCTATCAACTCTGATTGGTCAGCAACAAACAGTGGTGGGGGTAAACAAGCTGTGCAAACTGACTTGAATCACCCGGCTTGAGAAACGCGTTGACTGTCTTTGTGTTATGTTTGTTCGTGTTATATATTGTGCCGCTGTATTTAAAATTTTGTGAACAATAATAATTTACAGTATTTTTGGGTGTAACCCGAAATTATTTTAAAAAAGTTTTATTTATTTTTTTGTTGGTGTTTGTGATTGTGCGAGGTGCATACGCATTCTCGCCAAGACAATTTGTCAAAATTCGTGTCAAAAATAGAGAACCTTTGCCCGTCTACGCTATGGAAATGGATCCCCATGAAAGGGATAGTGACATTGGTGATGAAAGCCCTATGGTAAGTACAATAAATTACACTATAATAGAGTTAATAGCCTAAAAAACAACAACAGTTCAATCACAACATGCTGATAACGATATCAATGAAAAAAATTGATAACGGTATCAAAGTAAACGATAAAGTTTCGAATTATAATTAGTTTGAGTCCCTCTTATTCCACCACCAAAGTGCTAATAGCCTAAAATATACATCAACTTTACGCGGTTATTAAAAGCGTCATTGAATTCATAAAAACGCGATTATTATGCCAATCTGTTGATAAATAAACGATTTTATACAGGTTTATAACTAGTTTCTTTAAATCAATAACTAGTAGTATATTTTAGCGTTCTACCCAAGAGCTAATAGCCTAAAATATGCGTCAACAACTTCACGCGGTTTAGAAAACGCAGCCAATCTGTTGATAAATATACTATTTTTGACTGGTTTATAAGGTTTTATTCAATTACCTAATGATTAGTGAGTATATTTTATTTTACTGCCCAAGAGCTAATAGCCTTAATTGTTTATCAGCAACTTCACGCGGTTGATGTAACCAAATCTGTTGATAAATAAACGATTTTGTACTGGTTTATAAAACTAGTTTTATTAAATTAACTAGTTAATGTGCTTCTTTTACTTTACTACCGGAGAGCTAATAACCTAAAATGTATGTTTACAAATTCACGGAGTTGATATAACCAAACAAAACATGAATTGATAAATTAACGTTTTTATACTGGTTTATAAAACTAGTTTTATTGAATTAATAACTAGTTAGTGAATATATTTTAGTTTACTACCCAAGAGCTAATAGCCTAATATGTACTTCAACAAACGGTTGATAAAACGGCGTAAATCTATAGTTGATGTTTCATTTTCTTACGGTTTTGTAAAATACGTTTATTAAATTAATAACTAGTTAGTCAGTATTTAGTTTAATACCTACCCAAGAGTTAATAGCCTAAAATGTTTATCAACAACTTCACGCGGTTGATGAAAGGAAATAAATGTAGTTTTATTAACTATACGTTTATTTATTATAAACAACGTTGTACTGGTTCATAAAATTAGTTTTATTAAATTAATAACTAGTTAGTATATTTTACATTACTACCCAAGAGCTAATAGCCTAAAATGGATGTCAACAACTTAGCGCGGTTGATCTAACCAAACAACAAGAATTGATAAACTATTTTATACAAGTTCATAAAACTAGTTGTATTGAATTAATAACTAGTTAGTGAGTACATTTTACATGACTATTCAAGAGCTAATAGCCTAAAATGTTTATCACCAACTTCAAGCGGTTGATGAAACGAAACAAATATATAGTTAATAAATGGACGATTTTATACTGGCTTATAAGAAATTAGTTTTATTAAATTAATAACTATTTAGTGAGTATATTTTACTTTACTACTCAAAAGCTAATAGCCTAAAATGGATGTCAACAACGACGCGATTGATGAAACGATGCAAATCTAGAGTTAAACGATTTAAAGTATTAAAGTTTTATTAAATTAATAGACAATGAGTATATTACATTTTATTTCACTATCATAACGCCGTCCGCAATTTTGTTTTGCCTCCCCCTAAGGTTGTCAAC
The DNA here is from genome assembly GCA_963971575.1 of Liopterus haemorrhoidalis. Lineage (NCBI taxonomy): Eukaryota > Metazoa > Arthropoda > Insecta > Coleoptera > Dytiscidae > Liopterus > Liopterus haemorrhoidalis. The sequence goes on along the minus strand of OZ020621.1, from coordinate 9,213,320 downwards.
TAAGTCTTAGACCACGAATTAAATTAATAACTAGTTAGTGGGTATATTTTACTTCAGTACCCAAGAGCTAATAGCCTAAAATGAATATCAACAACTTAATGCGATTGATGAAACGATGCAAATCTAAACGATTTAAATCTAGTTTTAAAGTGGTTTTATTAAATTAATAGGTAATAAGTATATTACAATTTTATTTCACTATCACTACACCATCCGCAAAATTTGTTTTGGGTTCCCCCTAAGGTTGTCAACTTAGTCTTAATCCAGGAATTATATTAACAACTAAATTAGTGAGTATATTTTAATTTAGTATCCAAGAGCTAATAGCCTAAAATGGATGTCAACAACTTGACGCGGTTGATGAAACGATGCAACTTTAAAGTTAAACAATTTAAACCTAGTTTTAAAGTGGTTTTATTAAATTAATAGGTAATGAGTATATTACAATTTTATTTCGCTATCACTACGCCGTCCGCAAAATTTGTTTTGGGTCTCCCATAGGATTGTTAACTTAATTTAAGTCTGGGAAACAGAGTGATAAAAAACGTCATTTAGGTATCCTATGGGCCCGTAAATGATATCGCCCATTTTGCGGTTGCTGGCGCATAGTTACGCCAGTACATCGTTAATAGCCTAAAATGCAGTCCTACATCCAGGAACTAAATTTCGGGACATTGCTTCATTATTTCTTTTTTCACGTTGGACTGTCAAAATTTAAAATTCCAACAATGAAACCATGAAAACGAATGACTTATGTCAAAAATAAAATACTTTTTTTTGACAAAAAAATAAATAAATGAGAAATTTGTATTAAGAATAACAAAAAATGAAAATGCAATGAAAAGGACATTTTATTATGACAATCAATTTAATCTAGAATTTGCAATGTGAGTATGATTTACAAAGCTTAAACAAAATGACCAAAAGTCCGAATTAATAGATAAAAATTACTAGATTTCAAAATCTAGTTCTGCCTAAACGTTTGGAATAGCCTATATATGCTGTTCACTTGAAATTCTTACTTTTGCTGTTCAGAAAATGGCATTTTAAAATGATATTAACCTTAACCAAAAAATGTTTATTGTAAGTATGATTTACAAAGCTTAAACAAAACACGATTCAAACGATGAAAGTAACTAGATTACAAGATCTAGTTCCGTCTAATCGTTTGAAATAGCCAAATGTAAATATGATTTTATTTATTAAAAATTATGTTTGAAATATCACTGTCCAGTATTATTTTATTGTTTATTAAAATTTATTGTCTGATTTTGAGGTTATATTTAAAACAAATATTTGTAATATCAACTAAATTTTATAATCACAAGCAACTAAAGTAAATGCTCAAAATGATTTCCTTCAATTGTTAACTTTCGTTTATAAATATTTTGTGATTCTGGTCAAACAGTTTGTTTCAAAGTTAGGTTAAGATCAAACTGTCACACCTGAAATATTCATTAAAAATAATAAACAGCACAGATATAAAGTCTGTTCCAAATGGTTAGGCGGAACTAGATTTTGCAATCTAGTTACTTTCATCGTTTAAATCGTGCTTTTCGGCCGTTTAGTTTAAGCTTTGTAAATAATACTTACAATAAACATTTTTTGGTTAAGGTTAATATCATTTTAAAATGTCATTTTATTTATATTTAGATTTTTTGTGTCATTCTTAATACAAATTTCCCATTTTTTTTTTTTTTTGTCATTTAAATAAGTAAAAAAAATAATTTAATTTTAGACTGTATTATCTGTCTCATTTTGTAATACGGAACTAACAGGAAAAGTTCATTTTTTATGTTGTATATTGACAATACATTTATAATATTATCATAGTATTGGTTCACACGGATACGCCAAATACTGTTTACCCCACAACAGTCACCAAAGTAACCAGATCTAGTTTCGTATTACAAATTGAGACAGATTATAAGCTGTTCACTTTTGTAAGAACACACTAGATCTGGTTATTTTGGTTACTTTTATGGTGTGTTACTGACTTTAAATGTCAATTAAAAATATTCCTTACGCTGTAAAACCGACTTTAGGTTGATAAGGTTATGATCATTATAATTAAGATATCATTTTTCATTATGACATATGTCAAATGGATCGACATTTTAAAAAAGTGACATTTTTTAATACCAACATGACATACAGCTTCAAAGGTGCAAACTATTGAAAACAAAATTCCCTCTTAGTTTGTTCTTACAAAAGTGAACAGCTTATATTGCATACAATATTTAAAAAAATAAAATGCATCTAGCAAGGTGACACTTATTTATAAAAAATTATGTTGGCAATATCAGCGTCCAGTATCATTGTATTAAATAATAAAAAATAAATAAATACATATTCAGCTTATATGCTATTTAAAAAGGTGCGAGAACCACATGAGTGGTCTAATAACAAAAATATGAAAATATAGGCTATTACAAACGATTAGGCGGAACTAAATGGGAATTTCGTTCTTTTTGGTTGTCACAAGAAGGGATCTTGCTTGGGTTATTTCATTTTTCACGTTGGCATGTCAAAATTTAAAATTCCAGCAATGAAACCATGAAAACGAATGTCAAAATGTATAATACAAATTAAAAATGTATAATTTTCAATAATAAAAATGCAAGATTTATCTATAGGGATGTTACTAGGGACCGGAGATTGTTAGGCCAAGTGGAATAATTGCAATAAAGACATGCTGCAAACGTTTGATTCTTTGCCGCTTTATTGCCACTTAACCTAACAAATTCCTGTAACATAACTATTAAATAGTCTAAATAACTATTTAAACACTGTCCGTTTATGAACCCCAAATCACGTGAATTTTCATACGATTTTTTATTATTCTTATCATTTTATTTAATCTTAGTCATACCAATCGCAAACATTTTTTGAAATTGTCAATATCACAGTTTGATTTATTGCGTAGCATAAAACTAGTTATAAATCGTTTCTGCAGTTTTATCAATTTAATAATTGATAAAACTTGCTATAATTCGTCTGTTTTACTTGCAAATAGAATACATTTTACAAAATATTCCTTCATTTAAGGTTTAAGGTTATTATTTTTTTAATATGAAGTGTTGTGATTTAGATGGGCTGCGTTTGGTGCAAATAGCCTTTGTTGCTGTGCGCCAAAATGTTTAACTAACTAACTAACATTTAAGGTTATTAGCGCCATCAAGCCTGCACCCAGAATTATTTCTTGGGTTAATTTTTTTCTTGAAGATGGCTCACGTTTAATGAAAAGAAAAATGTGGCCTTAAAAATGTGTTTTTTGAGTGTTTGGGTGTCAGGAGCGTGCCCCCCCCCACCTTCGTACGCGCCTGAGCGCCATAGTTGTTTAATGAAACACATAATTACAAATTATCGTAGTGAGTGAAGTTATTCATGTAAAATAACAAAGTTGCATTTTTTCTAGTTGCGAATGTAAAAGTAAATATGCCGAGTTGTATGTTGAATATTTTTCCATTTATGAACTCGTACTTACTTTCCTTAAGTCAGTACATGTTCGTTAAACATGTTTGATAATACGAAAGTGATTTTTACTTATTGTGTTAACGTAGAATTTTATTAGAACTAGTTGTAAAGGCATTTTATTCATTTATTATCAGAGGAAATGTTTCGCAGTATGACATTTAGGGCTATTAACACTATACAGTGAGATATTTTAAGTTTGTAGGTAGCGCACCCCATAACACCCCAAATATATTATTAAATACTGCTTTGGGTAGAGAAGAATTGTTTCATTATTCTTAACAACTCACTTTTGCACTTTTTATGCACTTTTGGTGTTACGTAAAATGATTAATGATAAATGATTAAGTTATAGTACATTTTTGATGTATACTAAATATAAAAAAGTAGTGTTAAAGGGACTTCATGGTACACTAAAAAATCAGTTGTGGCCACCGGACCACAGGACGGTCGGCCATCACAAAGTATTTGTTTAATTTGTGCTGCTTTATCAAAAAAATGTCTCAGTTGATAGTTATTTCTTTTATAGCAACTTTTGTTGAATAAATCTTTTCGAAATATTTCTCTGTTGTGAAATATTCTCAAAAATCTTAAAACCGACACGAGTAAACTCCCATTTCTAGTGAACCGATTTTTACCAAAAGTTGATCAACTGGTACCATTGATGTCAAAAGCTTAAATATGAATGATGAGGAAGTAATGGGATTCGGACGGTCAGAAATTAAAATTAAAACAATATTTTAACTTCGCTAACGTTTCGATTTAATATGAAATCTTCATCAGAGCTAGGTTAATTCAAGACTTAAATATGAAGATTGATTAAAATCCTTTTAGCCGAATTTGCTTTGTACGTGTATACGAACCGATAAACAGACCGACAGACATCGTGCTAAAAATAGTCAAAACGTTATGTAGGGACCCAAATTCGTGGAGATCCATCGAAATCCCTTATGTTATTTTGGCTGATGGTAAAAATGAACTGTTAGTGTACCATAGGGTGACCAGATTTCAGTGAAGGGTAACCGGGACACAGAGAAAAAAGAAAGGTCCCCATCTCTCAGATTCAAGTGAAGAACAAAATAAGTCCTCACCTCAAAAACCGGGACAATCGGGCGTCCCGAGAACATTTTTCGGGACACCGGGACAATTGACCTAAAACCGGGACGGATGTCACCCTAGTGTACCATGAAGTCCTTCGTTTTTCGAGTCAATTATTTACACTTCTTTTTTGGTTAAATTATAGTATTAAATAGTGTTAAAGTAGAGTTAATTTTAACACTCAAAAAGTAATATTTCTTTAAAATAACACTATCTGAATAAATGAAGATTTACATGGTGATTTGGTAAAAGATAGTGAACTTTTTATTTTTTTCGAATGAAAATTTTAACACTAATATTCTATTGAAACTGAGAATGAACTTTTACACTTATGAATTTTTTGCTCTGTAAAGTAGCCGTAGTCTTCTCGGTTGGAGACGTTTTGGGATCCAAATTATAAAAAATTATTTTCCCTGAAGCTCCCCAAATATTCATCGAATCAAAAAAATGCATAAAATAAATAAATATATATATATTTTCTAGGCAGAGTAAAAAAGATTTGTTCTCTTATTATAAAACATTTTCGTCACATACATGTTTTTGCTGTGAATACAATAGCGAAGATATTTCAAAAGTTTAGTTTTAAAGTGTCCCCCCCACTTGAAAATATATACAAAAAAGTGGTTTAGAATAAAGAAACGATTATTTTCTATTTTACTTGAAACTGAAATATCTCACTTATCATTTATGTTGCAGGAAAAATGTATAATACAATTTGTAATATACATTTTTACGGTTTTTGTAATTTACAAAAACTGTACGGGTACTCCAGCTAGTAGGTCTTAAATTCCGATCATAACGATGAAATTTATATTTGGTTTTGATTACTATCTTTTATATCCTCGTGCAAATATGGGGATTATAATAGTACAAAGGCCCTACTACTGCAAATAGTAGTAGGTCTAATGGTGGCGTTCTAATCCCTCTCCTCCTCATTGTTTACGCTACTGTCAACTATAACAGATAACTAGAATAAATATTTGTCAGTAAAGTTGTAAATTAATAATTCAGTAGTGCATAAGAAATGCTCATGAGTTTTAACTAAGATATTTAATTAAGTAAATGTTACATATTTGCAAAATCACAGCATAAATTATTCTGTTAATAGAATGCTGGGTGGGACTCTGACTTGTCTACGAGTATGCTAATTTTGTTTGCAAACTTATCTACGTTTGTACACAATTATCCATACAAGTAAAGAGTGAATTTTTATAGCGCTGATAGCCACAGATACTATTAAATTTAAACTGAAAAACGAGGATTACCTTTTATGTTTTTACAAACGACCATTAGATGGGAATATTGAAATGTGTCATTAGTATATTCGTAAAATTTGACATTTGTCATTGTGAAATCAGTGGCAGGTTATAACAGTGATCGTTTAAAAAAACGCTCATGACCAAAAAATTTAGAAATGACCACTAGATGGCAATATTGAAATGTGTGAAATCAGTGGCAGCTTATAAATTTACCGCGTATTTTATTGACAGTGAGCGTTTAAAAAAATAATTTTATCAAAAAATGGATATTACTCGTGAAGGTTTTCGTTGGATGATTTTTTACAGTTTTAGTAAAGGCCTAATTTAACAACAATGTATAGATTCGCTTCGTTCAACTTTTGGTAATGAAGCACCATCAGAAAAAACGGTTTATCATTGGTTTGCAGAATTTCGTCGTGGTCGTGCGTCCGTCAGTGATGAATCTCGTGAAGGTCGACCAAAATCGGTTGTGATTCAAAAAAACATCAATGCTGTGCGTGAAATGATTGAAGAAGATTGGCATGTGACTTACCGTGAGATAGAGGCATCCTTTGGCATATCGCAGACTGCAATACATTCGATTTAGCATGAACATTTAGCTGTGAAAAGTATCTATTCCCGATGGGTTTCCGCATAATTTGACCGAAGCTCAAAAAAAGGCTCGTGTTGATTGGTGTAAGGGAATGCTAAAAAATATTCAACCTAGGCACTACAAAATTCGTATACAACATCGTTACAGGTGACGAAACTTGGATTTATATGAATCGGAAACTAAGCAACAATCCACTGTTAGGGTCTTCCAAGATAAACTGATGCTTTATGACAAGGGTGTCAAACTCATTTCAGCCTCGGGCCATTTTTCTAACAAGTAAAATTTACGCGGGCCGCACGTTATGTACAGGCTATTCCAAACGTTTAGGCGGAACTAAATGGGAATTTCGTTCTTTAAGGTTGTCACGAGAAGGAGCCTTGCTTGGATAATTTCAAGTTTAACGTTGGTATGTGAAAATTCCAACAGTGAAACCATAGAGACGATGACATTTATTAAAAATTTGAATACATTTTCACATATTTTGAAGACAAAAAAAAAAATAATAATAAATAGGAAATTTTTATTAAGAATGACAAAAAATTAAAATTAAATGAAACGGACATTTTATAATAATAATCAATTTAATCTAGAATTTGCAATGTGAGTATGATTTACAAAGCTTAAACAAAATGACCAAAAGTCCAAATTAATAGATAAAAATTACTAGATTTCAAAATCTAGTTCCATCTCAACGTTTGGAATAGCCTATATTTATATTGTTACTTATTCTGTTTTTTATTCTCCTCCATTTTTCTGAATATTTATTTGAAGGAAGTAAGGAAATAACATTTAAATAATAACAATTAAATTTTGCCAAAATATTTGCTTTATCGAACAACAAAACAAAAACGGGTTGAAATCAGCGTAGTGGTACTGTATACAGCAGTTGCACCTATAGAAAAGTGGCATTTGAAAGCTCTGCTTACGAGAGTATTATTTGGAATCACGGGGAATCGCTGATCTACCGACTATCGCACGGCTAACTGCAATAGTTATTGCCTGACTATTGGGTTTCCGCCCTTCGCCGAAGTCTTGACGCCGCAGCCCGGACAGCTTCTGTCACTAGGCATTTTCGTTCAAATAAATGTTTATACTGTATATAGTATAAAAAATTATTATAGTATAAGAAGTCGTTACGGGCCGCTAAAATGCAAGTATTGGGCCGCATGCGGCCCGTGGGCCGCGAGTTTGACACCCTTGCTTTATGAGGATCGAAGAACAGTTAATGCTGAATGGTATACAACAATTTGTTTGCTAGAAGGCATCCACAAAATCAGGAAAAACAACCAAAAACGTCGCATACATTCTAGCAGCAGAGTAGAAATAACTTAGCCTAATATTTTCTAACAGATATTATTTATCATAATCATGGAAACGTTACATATAAGTATGGAAAAATATATAGAAAAAATTTCGAAAAATTTTTCAATTTTTTCCGTTTTATCAAAAGATCGAATAAAAGTTGTTAGCTATTGCTTTTATAGCAACTTTTGGTAAAAACATTTTTTCGAAATATTTTTCTATTTAAGAAAAATCTTAAAACCGACACGAGTAAACTCCCATTTCTAGTCAACCGATTTTTACCAAAAGTTGATCAACTCGAGCCATTGATGTCAAAAGCATGATGTTTCATAAAAATCCTTTTAGCCGAATTTGCTCTGCACGTGTACACAGACCGACAGACATGCTAAAAATAGTCAAACCGTTATGTAGGGACCTCAATTCGTGGAGATCAATCGAAATCTCGAAATGTCAAAATCAGTATGATCACAATACCTCCCTTATATATATGTTGGCGGTCGGTAAAAATACCGGTCCGTCGTTCCGGTGCCTTCCAGTCCGAAAACAATAATGCCCTAGGAAAACTGAAGGTATACTCTTTCAAAGGTGTTATCATTAATTAGTAAGTTGGTTGTGTCATGAAGATTGTGTTTAACAATGCGATGTGATATAACGACTGATTTTAAGTTCCCCTAGCAGCAATTCTACAATAGATGGTAGTTATTGGCTAGTAGGTATTACTGCGTGGTGATAAAACGATAAAATTATTCAGAGAATTAATAATTGCGCATATCGTGTTAAGTTGTATAATTATTGTACATGTCATCCTGAAATTGCAGTGTGAATTGTAGGTAATCTCATTGTAATTATATTTATTACATCCCTGATTGTGTGCCAGAGAATCAAACACAATAGACTTTCAAATTATTCTTACTTACAATTTGTTTGATAAAAACACTTACATATAAAAAAATGAAATTGACAATAACATTCTCATATTGCTATTGTGTAATGATTGTAATAATACTTTACTACATGTAATATAATGGTGTAATACTGTCAATAATTTAGTAATATTACTGTGTGTAAAACACTGTTTTTACATTCCAATTACCTATAGAGTCAAGATATAAAAACTGCAAATGTGTTCTTACTTCAATATCGAAACTTATAACTTAAAGAAAAAGTAAGACTCAGCATTAGACATAAAAAATTCACGTGGTGTTAATTTTCACACATTTCAGTTTTGTTGTTATTTTTGGGATCGACCTTTATTTAATCTATTTACGGCTGGTAATTGAAGTATTGAAGTGAATGTTCATAGTTCAGGTTTTGTAGCTATTTTGTAAGTGATAACCAATTGGGAGTACCTATTAAAAATCATATATTTTGATAACTTTAAAAGAATAAACCATGTGCTTTCATGTAGAGACTAAACAAGTGCACATAATCATTAAATACGTTTGCATCAAGACTCCGCTATAACTACTCAGTTCTCCAGTCAGTCAGATAAATATTATAAGCACGGTGTTGCAATAACTTTCTAAATATTTATTAGATGTAAAATTAGATACTGTTGTACTATTCCCGTTCACATATAATCCGTACCAAATTATTTTTGAAGTTCGCAATAAATTAATAAAAGTTAGGGAACTGATAAAATTACAATAGAAGTGATATAACTAGGCGTGTCAACCCATAGCCGTAGGGATTAGTTTTTCACATTACGCATCTTACTTAAAGGATTAACAAAAACAAGTATACTTATTTATAGTTAGTATTTAAACGTATATACATATGTGCCACTGACCGTTGACTGTTTACAACGTGGTTGTAAACATGAACGCATGTTCTTTTGTAGTTTAACAATGTGATTATAGTTATACGGGATAATTGTTTTATGCCGATCTTCAAAAATAATATGGTATGTTCTATACCTAACTAATGTGCAGTACTCAGTTTTATTCAAATTTTTGATTAAACTCTCTTGAGTTATAGGGTGTTGAATAAGAGTGTTTTTGCACATTTTTGGCAAAAAACGTGTTAAAATCAGGAGTTTTCTTTTGATTCCACATAGTAAAATTATTTTTTCAACGAGAAAATTCGATATTTTTCGAAAAACTATTCATAAATTGCTGTTGAACTAAAAGTTTTTCTTACAAATTATTGGCGCAAATCCTATAAAAAAAAACGTTTTGTTTATCCACGCATTAAGACGTTTCATTAGATACCCCACTCAGAATTAAAAAAGATAATTAGTTAAAAGTTTTGGCACACAGTAACGGTGGCTATTTGCGCCTAATACAGCCCATTCAATGACTACACTACATATTAAAAACAATAAATAAATATATAAAAAAATAAAAATACGCATACTCAATAAAAGTAAATCTTGCACGGACGAATACAAATAAATTAGATATAAGGTCTGTTCGAAAAATTGAACAGACATAAGGTGATTGTAAGAGGCTGTAAAGGGACCAATTACCATCTAATAGCACAGTGTAGTACTAAAACAATTTAAAATAAAACTGCAAAACTTCGAACATAAAACAGTAAGTTCGATTCTCTCAGGAAGAGTATCAGCCTGTCCATGGGTATTCTGTCGTCATAGCGCAGGCATAACCTCTTCCTGACATCCTTGAACTGTACACACTGAGTTAAAATTTGTAACACAGATAAGTCTGTTTTACACGTCTCATATAGGAGACTCTTCACCTCGAAAGGTGGCCTATACAGAGGCGGTTTCCTCTTTGCGGTTAATCCTGCAGGAAGAACTCCATAGTTTAACGCAGAGCCGTAAGAACGGGTTGGTATTGGGGCACTTGCCACGGGCGCCATAGTGTGTACTGGATCATTAAAAGCGGAGGTGAGGACCTTTTTTCTTCTTCATCACTCGGATTTGAAGAGTGAGGACCTTTTTTTTTGCTCGTCACTGGGATTTGAAGAGTGAGGACCTTTTTTTTTTTGCTCGTCACTGGGATTTGAAGAGTGAGGACCTTTTTTATGTTCATCACTTGGATTTGAGAGGTGAAAACCTTTTTTTTGCTCATCACTTAGATTTGGAAGATGAGGACCTTTTTGTTTTACTCGTCACTTGGATATGAGGGGTGAGGACCTTTTTTTTGTTTAATTAATTTACTTTATTTGCCACGGCGTCAAAAACATTACTACGGCTCTGGTTTAACGTTTCCTAAAAGTCAGATATAAAATTTGATTAAACGGTATGTATCTAAATACATATTCGTAGTAATATTCAATTGGCAGTAGGTATACATAGGAGCACCTAATCGCCTAATACCCTTTTCACACTAGATCTTTAAGATCGGATGTTTAAGTGAATGGATCTTTAAACGCTAATGTGAAACCGTACGGCCTCGTCTAAACACGACCGACGTTTAAGACAGAGATCTGCGTCTTAAACTTCGCCCGCATTGCCAACTTAATTCCCATTATAAAAAAATACTCCTTGAATTTGTGCTTCTCTTCTTTTATCTATGTTCAGCTGTTATCATTTTATATATCGAGGTTATGAGAAGATTATTTGCGTTATTAAATAAATAATTATTTCTCTAATTTTTTCTTTATTAATTCTTTCTTCTGATTATTAAATAAATATAAAAAATAAACTTCTCCTAACCTCGATATACAAAATAATGACAGAATAAATTCAAACGATATGAAATTATGTTGGCAATACATACTAGCTTTACATGGAGATTTCTTTTTCAAATTAAACATCAAGTGTGAAAGCCAACCGATATTAAACATCGATGAAGTTTAAGTTCAATCGTCTTAAAGATCTAGTGTGAAAAGGGTATAAGAGAAGTGAGATATGAATTTCCAAACAACAAAATAATCTTCTTTGTGTGTATTAGCATAAATATGAGTTTTAACCTTGAAAGTAACCTTGGTATTATAATGTAAGCTAGTGGTGTTATCTGCCCGCACCCTAACCCCACTTGTGATCAGGGTAGGCCCTGTCCTAAATATAAACTGTAGCATTCGCAATCCACTCCAACGCTAACCAGCATATTGCAGCGACCTTCACAGCCATCCGACACCACACTGTTTATGCTATATTTTCAACCACAACAGTGATTACCAAACGTTCCATAAATCTGTGCACTTAGATTTTAGGTTGTGTTATCACAGAAATTGTTTTTTTTTTTTTTTTTTAAATATGTTTGGACTTGGCTACTAAGGCCATTATCCAGTAGAAGCAATTTTATTTTGAAAATATTACAGAATATTACAATGCACATTTTTTGGACAACACAAAATATCCATGCCATAACCGGGATTTGAACCCGAGCCCCCCATGGCCCAGCAGTTAGTACACTGCCACGCTAACCACGGTGACCGGCTATTGTTTTATTATACATTGTTCCTATGGTGACCGCATTTCACAATAATCCCTAGATTGTATTTCTATAATTATTATAAACTAGCAGACCCGTTGCCAACAACGTTGGCAAACTGATATCCAGAGTTGGGCAAATTGCAATCAAACTAATGATTGAGGATTGAGATTAAAAATTTAATTTTAAGACTTGATTAATGAGTAAGGTACATCACTCATAATGCAGTTATTCACACTTATCATGATTAAATTTTTAGTTATGATTAAAACTAAAATCAGGATTGAGATTTGATTTTTTTACTCTCACTGGTCATTGGAATTTAGTCAGGGCCGGCGCGAGGCATGTGCAGCATGTGCGGCCGCACATGGCCCCGCGGTCAACAGCAGGCCCCGCGGTTCAACAACAAGCCCCGCGCATAGATATGAGGACTTTTTTTTTTTTGCTCCTCACTTGGATCTGAACAGCCGGCCCCGCGGCTCTTCTCGCACATGGCCTCGCAAATCCTAGCGCCGGCCCTGAATTTAGTATTTATACATTGTAGGCGTCTGACGCAGTTTTAATTTGTGAAAATTTTGAGTGATATTTTTTACAAGTATATATTTGTATTTTTTCGCCAACATGAGTGACAGCGATACTCGTGATGGTTTTGGTGCTTCGACTCTTTTAATATCTGAAGCATTCAGGAGCTTCAAACTCTTTTCATTAAGCCAATGATAGTAAAAGAAGAAATCTTTTATTTAAATCGAAAACGGTAGATGATACGTTTTTTTAAAATTCAATATATTTTATTTAAAAAAAAAGACGTAAAGCAATCGATGGTGGGACAATAGTATCAAATTATTTTCTACCACAAAATATTTGTTGGGAATTTTAAGTAATGCTATTAGAAATCGACTATGCCGAAACCGGTTTCATAAAAAGGACCCGTTCCGGGTTTACTCAGTTTTAAACTCCCAATCTTAGAACCGGGTTTTGGAACTGGATATTCAAAACCATGTATCCGGAACCGGTGTCTGTCAAATCCAAAAGCAAGAAAAAAAGGAAAATGGAGTGTAAATCGGGAACCGGGTATCGAGAACCAGATATCTGGAACCAAGTACAGTAATACCCCGCCACTCGACTGCCTTTTAGGTCGACGTTTTCGCCATTCGACGTAAATGTCGAGAGTGAGAGTCGACGGAGCATCGCTATCCGACGCGTGATCGAGTACCGATCACGTGATACATATTTTGGTAAACAACGCGAAATGAACGCATGGCCAGCTGTTCGCAATACTGTTTATTAGTCTTCTTTTTTTTCTGTTTTTTATTTTTTAAATTTTTTATATTATGTGTATGACTACTGTACATTATTGTTTTATGTATGCTTATGTTGTCATTACTCAAAATTTTAAACAGTATTAAAAAATTATACATACATGTATTTCCTTATATGTATATGTATATATGTACGTATGATTCCCTTTATTTCTTATGGGGAAATTCGACTCGCCACTCGACGAAATCGCTATTCGACGCTTTTTCAGAACGAATTAACGTCGAGTGGCGGGGTATTACTGTATTCAGAACCGGGTTACTCGATGTTACATATTACCGCTTTAATCAGAGTTCGGCTCCCAGATCTAATCTTAAGTGAAGTTTGTACGTCTAATTTTGAAGTTTGAGAAACACTGTGCTAGAGAATCAGGTCTATTCAGTAGCACAGTCGGTTCTATGACAGAGGCTAGACGTAAAGTCATTTTGTATGCACAAACATATTAGTTTTTTGTGTTTGTAAACATCGTTTTTTCTTGTAGTTGTTAACAGCATTTGAATATTTTATGGGATTACGTTATAACTGCATTAAGGCTAAGACTAACAGTTCCAAATTTCATTACATGGTCAAAATACTCGGGACTTGCTCTAGAATACCGATGTACTATGTATATTTTATTATCAATTTTATTTATTATCAATATCAAAATAATAACGTATCAGAAATTGTGGCATCATACTATTATGAAAAACAATTTTATCATGGTGCATAACCACAATTTTAGTTAAATACACAATATAACGATATTCTTTGCGGGTTTTGATAATATATCAAAATATTTGCCTTACAAATTAAGTGATATGATATCTTAGCAGGATATTGTGTGTCCAATTAAACTATTGATAACGTCTTACAAAAATTACAATAAATTTTAAATTATATTCCAAATATTGTGACCTTCATATAAAATACAGATAACTTTTGCATATACTAAGTTATATTATATATTTTACTAGCCGCCTCGCCCGGCTTCGCTTGGGGACAATTCGTCATTATTGATCTACATGTTTTTGGAACTTAACAACATACCTACTCGTCATTAAGTTAAAGACAATACATTAAATATAAAAGGCAGGATTAAACTTAACAGGATTACTTATCTCAGAGCCTTTTTTTAATAATATGTTTAGTGTTACTATTAGGCGCTAACAAGTAAAGATTGTTGCTAGATCTACATGCATTAACAGTCATCGCAAAACAAACCCTGACAAGAAATTGAAGGCGCTTCAACTGAAATGGTGAACATTACCACTTTTTCGCTTCAGTTGCGTAACTAGAACTTCACCAAATGTTTATCGCCCCCCCCCTCATTGATTTATAAATCTTAAAAAAAGATAAAATTTAAAATTAATAAGTCTCAATAGCCAATTGTTTGATTAATAATTTTGGGGATTTTAGGGTTGGACTAGGTTTATTAATCAATAAAAGCACTTGTTTAGGACACCAAGCAGTAAATAATAAAAATATCTACGAGGTGTGTCAATTAAGTAACCGGACTGGCAACATAGCGCTTAATCTAGCAACATTTGGGACGCGGGACTTGGAGGGGCAGTAGGTGAAAATGTGATAAGATGTGTCGGTACGAGTTCGAACTCGCTAGAGTAATTTTGTTGTCCGTGGCGATTTTATTCGTGAAACAGTTTTTTTCTAGTGGGTTCTAAAAATGAATTAGGTACATTCATTTCGAGCAACGATGTGCTATCAAGTTTTGCTTCAGACTTGGGCACCGCAACGGAAACTTTTGCAAAACTTCAGCAAGCCTACGGAGACAGTGTTTTGTCAAGGACCTAGATTTTTGGTGGTTTAAGGCATTTTCAGAAGGAAGAGAGTTGATTGAAGATGAATCACGCAGCGGAAGGCTTTCATCTTCAAAAACCGATGAAAATGTCGACAGAATTCGGGATTTTGTGCGTTCAGATCGTTGGTTGACAGTCTGAATGATCGGGGAAGAGTTTTGACTCACACTACCGGTCATTAGATTTTGACCAATGAATTGGGGATGAGAAAAATCTGTGCAAAAATGGTTCCAAAAAACATTCAGCCATTTAAAGGCCAGTAAAAACATTCAGCCATTTAAAGGCCAGTAAAAACATTCCTGTGGCTCCTCAGCCTCCTTATTCGTCTGACTTGAGTCTTTGTGACTTTTTCCTCTTCCCAAGATTGAGAAATCACCTCAAGGGACGTCATTTTGGGACACTCGAAAACATTCAAACGCCCGTAACCGACCAGCAGAAAGCTATTCCAGTAACCGAGTTCCAGCACTGCTATAAGGACTGAAAGAACCGTCTCCAGCGCTGTGTGGCTTCCCAAGGAAGTTATTTTGAGGGAGACAATATTGAATTGTAATTCTATTCGAATAAAAAATAAATCAAAAATCAGTCCGGTTACGTAATGAAAATAGTGATAATAATTAGACAATTATAAAAATAAATAAATTGGAGAAGAAAAAAGCATAATAGTTTGGTATAAAACAGTTAGAAGTAAAGAGTGTAGAGTAGAAAAGGGAGAGTCCAAGAGGGGCAAGTGCCCCTTGCTCCGTACTGCGGTCGCTCATGTAGCCCAGGGTCAAGATTATTAAAGTAAAGGTTGTCTCATAACTGCTGACCAATCAGACCGTGAGAGGGAATACGTCACATGTCTGCTTAGTTTAAACTAGCATACAAAATTAATATAGATGTTGCATGTTTTTAAATATTTTATTGACTATATTCATTTATTTAAAGACAGTTCTAC
Organism: Liopterus haemorrhoidalis; assembly: GCA_963971575.1. Classification (NCBI taxonomy): domain Eukaryota; kingdom Metazoa; phylum Arthropoda; class Insecta; order Coleoptera; family Dytiscidae; genus Liopterus; species Liopterus haemorrhoidalis. The sequence continues at coordinate 9,197,205 of OZ020621.1, read as the reverse complement.
TGAATAAATTATAAATAAAAACCTAAGGAAATTTTATACTGATTTATATAAAATTTAAGGTGATGGGTATTTGTATTATAGTTAATAAATAACAATAAAATCGAATACAAATATAATTTTAGGAATATTTAAATAAAAATAGAAAAACAAATTGCTATAATAATATAGTAATTAATAAAATTAGAGGTTATATCAGTTTTTAAAAACGGCTGGACATATTTTAACGAAATTTTGCACAATAGAGTAGAACCAGGATCAAATATAGGCATGGTATCTCAAAATTTTCTTTCTTAGGGGGTGTTTCTGGGTTAAAACTGGTACTAAAAAAATATTTCATTTATAAACAGAACTATATTAACAGAAAAAACTATACAATAAAAATTGTTTATAAGAAAACAAATCTTATTTGTTCATCATGTTTAAAATATTTACTACAAATTCTCTTGTTTTCTGGGTCAAAACTATCCTTTCTGTGGCATCTTCGTATCCATTCATTTCTAATTTTTCCATCCCTTGGAAACGCGAAAAAAGATATTTGTTCTCCAGTTTTTTTCGCTTTCACAGAGTTAGACTTGCAAGTAGCAACACTACATATTGTTCCAGTCATTTTAACACTAATAACTTAACACTAATAAATAAACACTATTAATATATAACTTAAAACATTACAACACACTAAAAATAAATTAAAGCCAGTAGAAAATCAAAAAATTAAACGATATTTTTATATTTATAGACAAAATTCAAACTTCACATGTATATACAGTCTGTTCCAAACGCTTAAGCGGAACTAGATTTTGCAATCTAGTTACTTTCATCGTTTAAATCGTGCCTTTTGGCCGTTTTGTTTAAGCTTTGTAAATCATACTTACAATAAACATTTTTTGGTTAAGGTTAATATCATTTTAAAATGTCATTTTCTTTATATTTTGATTTTTTGTGTCATTCTTAATACAAATTTCCCATTTATTTATTTTTTTGTCATTAAGATATCTAAAAAAAATATTTAATTTTGACATATGTCATTCGTTTCCATGGTTTCATTGTTGGAATTTTAAATTTTGACATCCCAACGTGAAAAATGAAATATCCCAAGCAAGGTCCCTTCTCGTGACAACCTAAAAGAACTAAATTCCCATTTAGTTCCGCTTAACCGTTTGGAACAGACTGTAACATATACGGTAAACAAAGGCTGACGTCCCGTTGGCATAGAGATGACGTGTAGCTTAGCTATTTACAACCTTTAACAACAACCTTTACTTTAATAATTTTAGCCCAGGGTCCCATATGTTATTAATCTGCCACTGCGTGCAGCGTAGTACCTTGTTTTCAAAGATAGTAGGGTGTCGATCTTGTTTTGTTTAAGTCCATATTTCTGTCAACACAAAATATACTCTTTCATAAGGAAAACGAAACACTTACGAGGTCAACACCTGTGTACCGCGACAAACCGTTTGGCAATCACTGTTCTAAAATGTATTGCGCATGCGAATAAACCCCTTTCTGCACATGCGCATTGAAATAGTTCTCTAAAGATCAAATAAAGCATCATCTGCTTATCTGTGTGTAGTAGTGATTTCAAAAGATTATTTATTCAATAGAAAATCAATCATTTATTATATTATACAAGAGACAATCTCATTTAGTAAACGTCACAACATTAATTCTCTCCTTTATCTCCTCCTGCTATCTTTAATCCCACCCACGTGAAAGATACAATGGATTTTGATGATGCCCCAGTATTCAGAGCGTATCCGCGATTTTATCAGATGCGAAGCGCACGAGTAGCCAAGCCCCGTCAAATCTACAGAGGCGTGGTCTTACAATCCAGTCAACCAATCACGGAATAGTTTCTGCTTTGAGGGACAAGCGCCGCGATGCTCAGCGACGCTTTACGCGATTGGGGATGGTGTGATTAGAATTCAATAAGAGGGGAAAATGTTTTGATTAATGTCAATGCGTAAATAGAACTTTGCATAACTTATACAACAGAGGTACTCAATAAGTTTTATAAGACTGATACCTCGATTAACGCAACACCGTTCAACGTTTTCGTTATAACGTTCCTTTGTCTATTTAAGTAAGGACTAATATGTTGAAAATAACCCAATTACTATAGTTTTAGTTGAGTGTTCAAAATATTCATTGGTGTATTGCAATAAGTCTGTTTTTTAACTAGGAGGAGTAAAGTTAGTTAGTTAGTTAAAATTTTTGGCGCACAGCAACGAAGGCTATTTGCGCCTAACGCAGCCCATTTAAATGATAACACTACATATTAAAAACAATAAATTAAACAATCAATAAAAAGATAAAATCAATAAAATTACGAATACTCAATAAAAGAAATCTTGCACAGACAAACAGAAATAAATAAGACAAAAAGTCTGTTCGAAAATTTGAAGAGACTTAGGGTGATGGTAAGAGGCTGTAAAGGGGCCAATTACCATCGAATATCACAGTTAAGAAATAGAACACATTAAAATAAGGTGCAAGACTTCACACATAAAACAGTAAGTTAGGAGGAGTAAATTAAGATGTCATGTTTACATCATAAAACTGAGCCAAATTAGCGAGCCGATCTGTAATGTAAAAGTTTAGCTATATACGTTTTTGCTATTGTCAATAATAAGGGAGATATTTCAAAATATTTGATTTAGGGTGTCCCCCCGTAACTTCCCAAATATTCATCCAATCGAAAAAGTATATACAACAAAAAAGATTTGATTTTTTATTATAAAAAAATCAGCTGTGGCCACCACAGGATCGACCGCCGTCACAAAGTACTTGTTTAAATTATGCTGCTTTATCAAAAAATGTCTCAAATAAAAGTTGTTAATTGTTGCTTTTATAGCAACTTTTGTTAAATAAATTTTTTCGAAATATTTCTTTGTTGTGAAATATTCGCAAAAATCTTAAAATCGACACGAGTAAACTCTCATTTCTAGTTAACCGATTTTTACCAAAAGTTGATCAACTCGTAACATTGATGTCAAAAACTTAAATATGAAGTTTCATAAAAATCCTTTTAGCCGAATTTGCTCTGCACATGTACATCATGGACATCATGCTAAAAATAGTTATGTAGGGACCTCATTTCGTGGAGATCCATCGAAATCTCGAAATGTCAAAATCGGTATGATCACAATACCTCCCTTATATATGTTGGCGGTCGGTAAAAATTTTGCTATATACGTTTTTGCTGTTGAGTCAATAATAAGGGAGATATTTCAAGATTTTAGTTTTAGGGTGTCCCCCCGTAACTCCCCAAATATTCACGTATTCGAAAAAGTATATAGGTACAACAAAAAAAAAATGTTGTTTTATTATAAATGATTTTTGATATTCACGTTTTTGCAGTTAAGTCAATAATAAGGGAGATATTTCAAAAGTTTTGATTTAGACCAGGGTTTCCCAAACTTTTTATCTTGTGGAACCCTTAGGCAATTTTTTACGGATTATGGAACCCTTGCCATACCTAAAACTGTTATAAATTAGATTAGTGGTAGTATTCTAGACAGAGATATTAGCGTTGACATCGGTGTTCACATCTGAGTGATTTTCGCGTACATAGCGTTTCCAATATAAATTCACAACTTGTCTCGCGGAACCCCAAAATTATTTCCTGGAACCCCAGGGTTCCACGGAACCCACTTTGGGAAACACTGATTTAGAGTGAGTCCCCAAATATTCATCTAATTGAAAAAATGTATTGAACAAAATAGATTTATTTTCTTAATATAAACAATTTTTGTTGTATACATTATTATATTTATGTCAATAATAAGGGAGATATTTTACGTTTTTTAATAAATAAATAAGTATAATCATCTGAAACGTGTAGGAACTAAACATGAGGCTGAAAAAATAATAATAAAAAAAAAAAAACAGACATAGTCTCCAATTGTATTAATATAGACAGGCGCGAAAATTTTTAAATTCTCCTCCTAGTTAAAAAATAGAGTATATAATAGTTATTTAATAAACATTTTAAACATCGAAACACCCCTCTAGAATACAAGTTTTGAAATGCCTTATAGCCTATGTTTAAAATATGATTTTACTCTATCAGTGTGCCAAATTTCGTGAAAATATGTCCAGTTAACTAAATAACTAACTAACTAACTGAAAATATGTCCAGCCGTTTTTGCGTGAATCTCGGATGCACAGATAGACAGAGATTTTTTTTTTGTTGTGAATATTGTCTTTTAATCATCGGAAGCGTGTGGAAACCAAATGAGGCCGAAAAAAAAAACAGATATAGCCTCCAATTTTATTATATTACCTTCTTCTTTATTATATTCTTATTTATATTATTATCTTCTTCTTATTTTTTGGGCACTATCAGTCAGGTTGACTTTTGATCACATAAGTCCTCCAGCTTGATCTATTCATTGTCAGGTCTTGCCAAGTACAGTATACCAATACTTGTTAGATCTTTGATTAGCTGATCTCTCCATCTCTTGCGAGGTCTTCCCACTGGTCAACGGGTATTCAATCTTCCTTCCCATATCTTCCTAACCATTCCTGCCTATTACTTTTGTAATATTTAATTAAAATTTTCTGGCGCACAGCAACAAAGGCTATTTGCGTTTACCGAAGCCCATCTAAACGACTACACTACATATTAAAACAATAAATTAACAATAAATAAATAAAATCAATAAAAATACGCATACTAATAAAATAAGTCTTGCACAGATAAACATAAAGAAATAAAATAAAAGGTCTGAAAATTTGAACAAACTCAGGGTGATGGTAAGAGGCTGTAAAGGGGCCAATTATCATCAATATTTTTAATACCAACATGATAATTTCATAGGTGCAAACTATTGAAATCAAAATTTTCTCTTGGTTTGTTTTTACAAAAGTGAAAACAATATAATAATCCATGTTCACTGCACATATTCTGTAGTTTTTTTGCTCGAAAAATTTAAAACGCTCCTCCTAGTTTAAAAATAGACTACAAGTGTATTGCTCAGGCACAAAGGTTGGAAAGCACTGAGTTAAATAGTTAATATATAAACAGAAACTATCTATTCGTAAGTTTGTAAGTAAAATGACGTTAGTAATGGCTACCGCGATAAGGTAAAAAGCAGTAGAACAAATTTTCCGTGGAATCCGTTGATATGACGACATTCGCTTGATACACTCACAGTATAATAATTAGGTGTGCTGTTATCAATTTAGTTAGCTGTGTTATATGATTCGATTGGCTGCGTAGTAAACATATTGACTTGTTTGTTCATTTTACGTAATTGAAAAGTAAACAAATAATTTCTAATCAGTAATACGTTTTTATCATAACTTATCTTTAGTTAGCATTATTAAAAAGTATGGTGTATAAAAAAAGTAATATTACTTAATAATGTTTTATTTATTCCTTTCGATATTTACTTATACTATTATATAAAAATAAAAGGTTAATGTTCCGTATAAGTCCACCACGTCAAATTAGAACTAGGCTGTATGTTTAGAATAGAATATATGTAAGAGTGGGGAACCAATAGTAATCATTCTTGCATATGTGCTCGGTGTAATCAGACACAACTTTTGTGCAATTTAGAATCAAGGGAGGACGGTGTCTACACAGGTGTTATTTACATAGGTAGTTCCTGAAACTTGGAAAATGGCTGATAATTATTTAAATTTTTTAAGTAATATGGAGAGCAAGGATATGAAAGAGGTGTTAAGGTGGTGTATGAATGAGGGTCTGATTGTGTCTGAATGTAAATGTCCCAAAAAGTTCCTAGACCCCTAATTTATATAATTGCAATGTGATCTAAATGCTATCCATTTTTTCCCAAATTTAAACCCAAAATGTGATAGCTAAATTTTATCGCGTACAACTTCAAAGAGTTATAAAAATGATGGATAATTTTATAGAAAAAGGTATTCTGTGGCGATTTTCACGGCTCTGGATTTGCCTACTAGTTTTATCATTGTTTGTTTGCATATAGTGAAGATATATAAATGCTTTATACATTTTTAATACATTTACATAATTTGGTATGTATGAATGCGATGAAAAACGGAATGTCCTATTTTAGACATAAAATTGGTAGGTCGGAATATATTGATAATTTGAGGATTCTCTCTTTTAATAAAGTTAGTGTTTTTCAACATATGTATACTATAAATCTCATTCAAACTATTTAAATATGACTTTAATCGTATAAATACTGAAATTTCGTTATTCAAGTTTTTCTTTAAAAACCTTAATACGAACTAAATGTTAACAAACTTATTAAATAATTGCATGGATTTCAAAACGTATAACTATCAAGTACTTATTTAGATTTCAGAATGGTAAATGTTATGTTTTGAAAGAAAGGGGCGGCGCTTCGTCAAGACCAAATCTCATTCCAACTAGCATACACGTTCTGTCTGACGAGTTATGCCTGGTGGACTTATACGGAACATTAACCAAATAAAATATTTTATCTTATCAGGACATTAAGGTGTGTGGAAACTGATTACGATTCTTCCGCAGGTACAGTTGCGTAACTTCATTTTTACCTCCCCCCGCATAATTGTCTTTGTCACCCACCCCCTAGTATGGATGTCAACATGAGAATATTCTAAAATATCAAAAAATGAGGTGCGATTTGCTCTTAAATGCTGTGCCCCTATCAGTTGCGGGTTGAGTAGGCATATAGTTACTAAATACTATCTGTTGATAAATACTATCTAACTATCAGCTTGTCCGATTTAAAGTTACTATTTTCATAGTAACTGAGTTACAGAATTGGTCTGAATGTTCGTCTTCATTCCTTGCTGTTATAACCGTGTTGTCCGCAAAACAAAGTTCTGCTAATATCACATTTTCCATTTTCCAATAGATTATTCTTTCATGTTTTGTTTTATTTCTTTTATGGCGTCATCTTACTAGATCCAGCGAAAACAGTAGCGAACTGAGTATGCTTCCTTGTGTGAGTCCGTTTTCAGTTCTTAAAGATCTTCATATTTCACTTCCAGTTGTGACATAATTCTTGTAGAACAAAATAAAATTATTATACTGAAAATATCAGTATATAAGAACTTTAGTACCAGTGAAAACAGTAGCGGACTGTGTATTCATCCTTGTGTGAGTCCATTTTCAGTTATGTTATCTCCGTAGGTACCTCATTACCTAATTACATAAGGGTTGGCTATGGAAAAATAAAATAATGTCTACTGCAAGCTTTATTTAACAATTAACTAACGTTTAGGCACAGCCTTTGTAATCATTACAATTGGAAACTATAATTTTTTCATGTCACAGCAGGGCTGGCTCAGACCTCGGATTTTCGGGACTTTTCCCGAGGCCCCATATGCGTTTTTTTAGGGCCCCGCAAAATTTTTTTGTTCAGGGTAAGAATATATTTTTAATCGAGAAAATTTTTTTTACAGAATTTTTTTAAAAATTATTGTCCTAAGGGCCCCTTAAATTTTATTTTCCCGAGGCCCCGCAAAACTTCCAACCGGCCCTGTGTCACAGGTACAGAAAAGTGAACATAAAAAAGTAAAGAAGCTGTTCAAAATGACCACCGTTTTCCCGCAGACACAATTTTACTCATCTGTTCATACTACTAAAAGCATTTATAAGAATTTGAGGAGTTATATTGGCACACTGTTCGGTAATTCTGTTTTGCAGTTCCTCTATATTGTTAATAGGGGTCTTGTATATATTATTTTTCAGATAAGGGAATATAAAGTAATCTAAAATAGTAAAGTCTGGTGATCTAGGTGGAAATTCTGGATTTGAACGTATACTAATTATTCGATCGTCAATAAATTTACGAAGGTAAATGATGGTCTCTTGAGCGGTGTGGGCAGTCGCGCCATCCTGTTGGAAGTAGCCTTGATGGAGCTCATCCTCATGAAGCTGATTAATAAATTCACGTACAATATTCCGGTATCTCTGAGCAGTAACAGTTTCGTGGAAAAATATGGGTCGGGTAATACGTCTTCGAGACACAGCAATCCAAACACCAACTTTTAACGGGTGAAGGGGAGTTTCGCGAAAAGTATGAGGATTTTGAGGACTCCATAACCTCATATTTTGTGAATTTATATACCCCGAAAGAGTGAACCAGGCGTCGTAAGAAAAAAACGTTAAATTTAACAAATCAGCATTATTTATTAAATTTTGTTGAAACCAGTGGTTCTACACAATTTGCCTATTGTGATCTGCTGGCTGCAACTCATGTAAAGCAACAATTTTGTATGGGAACACCGTTAAATCTTTTTAGGGTTTTGTAGGTATGACCAAAAAACCCTTATACCGTCATTTTGTCGTCTGTCTGTCTGTCTGTCTGTCTGTCTGTCTGTCTGTCTGTCTGTCTGTCTGTTCGGTAAAAATTGTAGCCAAACGGCTAAACCTAGAGAGTTGAAATTTGGCATGCTTATACAACTCTTTGACCCGCACATAGGAAAAATACTAAAACATCTAAAAAACATACCCCCCTAAAAATATAAACAAATATGTGCTCATCGAAAACAAAAATATTTTTTTTTAATTCTGAATAGGGTATCAAATGAAAGCCCTTAGTACGTGGATTAACGATCAAATTTTTATTTTTGCAAAATAAATTATTTTGATGCGATTTTTGCCAAAAATGTGCAAAAAAATTTTTGTCCCACACCCTGTAGCCCAGATGGTTTAAACTAAAAATCTAAAAAAATTCTAAGTAATGTATATTGGTGTGAACCGAAATAGTACAACAGGAATTTTTGATCAGATTATGTTTTTGGAAAATAACGCTTTTTTTGTGGTATTTGGTTCACAAAGTACAAAAGTTATACCAATGTAAGACACTCACATCCATAGCGTGCGATAGCTACATGCGTTAAAGCGCTCTTAAACTGACTGGAAAACGAAGGGTTTCGAGTTCGAGTACGGAGTGAATTTTATTTTTTCTGTTTTTTTTTTGCATTTTTATTATGTTGAAATTATTTTGTCAAAATTCTAGTTATATTTTGACAAATGTTGTATTTAATTTTTATGAGCGTAAATTTAATAACCAGTCTTATTATATGATTAACAGACGATAAATTATTTTAAAAATATCGTTCATTTTGCCGTGATTACTACAAAGTAAAATTTGTCCTACACACTCAGCATACCGCATTCACTTATTATATACCTGCGAAACCCTGAAATGTGTGAATATTCACACTTCACATCAATTTTTTGATAATAGTATGGCAAGTTCCTAATGATAAACCAGTCTCTTGCGAAAGTGTACGTAGTGATGTAGTGGGTTGTTCGTTCATACGTTGACGAACATCATCAACTGTATTTTGAGTACGAACTCTTGGCCTTCCAGTTCTATCTCTATGAGTAATGCTCCTTGTATCCCGAGAAAAATTAACACATCTTCTAAGTGTGCTGTGAAACTCTTCTTCGAGGAAAGCAATATCTGGAAATTGCAGCCGAAATTCCTTTAAACATGACACCGCACTATAAATCCATTCGCCGTTCTCTCAAATACCATTTGGAAAATATGATTCAATCATAATTTTTTGATGTGAGTTTCATATTTCCAGATTACACAAAGAGTCATCTGAAACATCTTGATTTAGTTATGTGGCAACATGATTGGAGCAGAATACAGAACGTTAAGTTGAGACAGATTAAGGGAGATGTTAAACCATGGGTTTTTTCCTGCAGGACTAACCGCAGGGAGGAAACCGCCAACACACGCCTTCGTGTAGGTCATTGTTGGTGGACCCATGGACACCTTTCTTCGAGGTGAAGAGTCCCCTAACTGTGAGACAGATTTGTCTGTGTTACACTTTTTAATCGAGTGTGTGCAGTTTGACGATGTTAGGGAGAGGCTAGGGCTGTGCTATGACCTGTCAGTTGCTCTAGGTGACGCCAGTGTACTCATGGACAGGCTGATACTCTTCCTGAAAGAATCGAACTTACTGTTCTATTTGTGAAGTCTTACACCTTATTTTAATTTGTTTTATTTAGAGACTGTGATATTCGATGGTAATTGGCCCCTTTACAGCCTCTTGCCATCACTCTGAGTCTGTTCAATTTTTCGAACAGACTTTCTTTTTATCTTATTTATTTGTGTTTGTCAGAGCAAGATTTCTTTTATTGAGTAAGCGTATTTTTATTGATTTTATTAATTTATTTATTGTTTAATTTATTGATTTTAATATGTAGTGTAGTTATTTAGATGGGCTGCGTTAGGCGCAAATAGCCTGTGTTTTAAAAAATTTTAACTAACTAACTAACTTTTGTGTTCTATTGTAAAAACCATTATAATTGTAGCTTAATTTAATTTTCAATATAAACTTTTGACAACAACAACAGTGATGACAGTTAATTAATTCTAAAGCTTGCTGTTGACATTACTTTTATTTTCCATAGCCAACTGTTGTGTAATGTAACTCATGGTATAAACTTTTGCTATATTTATATAGACTTTTAATAGTTCTGATGATGTTTTCATTAATGCTTCTATTTTTACTGCCCTAACATAATTAAATTTAAGAAAAATAATTTCTAAATCTCTGAATTTATAATTGATAGAATGTATCCTGTTTAAAATATTCTACCTGCAACTTATTATCTTCAAAACAAAAATTGTAATTCTTATTTCCTATCGACTTAAAGCTGAAATTCCAAAAGATTAACTTCTAGATTAAACTAGTATAAATATAGTTAATTGTTTTTCTGTTACACCCTTTACGAATTTCATAGAGGATTAGCCCTGAGGGTATCTGTACCTACTTAATGTTGGTTAATACCAACCCCCAAAACTCGAATAACGGTTGAATCTTTTGTTAGTTTATCACACCCTCATCTGAGCAACTATGTGGGATCATGTCATGTCCAATTTGCCAAAAGTCATAACGATTCTGACATGATAATTTGATGGATATAAATCTATGAATTATTGTTTAATATTTGTTAATAATTTTTGATTATTGTGGGAAACACATTTATTTCAATAACTTTAAATTAATTGAATATAAATTAAGGTTCATGAAACTTCTTATTCGTGTAATATTTTTAAGAAAGAGTAAAATGGACTATAAGGGGACTATATAAGGAACTATAGGCTATTCCAAACGTTTAGGCGGAACTAGATTTTTAAATCTAGTAATTTTTCTCTATTAATTCGGAGCTTTGGTCATTTTGTTTATGCTTTGTAAATCATACTCACATTGCAAATTCTAGATTAAATTGATTGGCAATATAAAATGTCCTTTTCATTTCATTATAATTTTTCATTCTTAATAAAAATTTCCCAATTATTAATTATTTTTTTGTCTTCTAAATGTGTGAAAATGAATTCAAATTTTTAATAAATGTCATTCGTTTCTATGGTTTCACTGTTGGAATTTTAAATTTTCATATACCAACCTCAAGCATGTAATAACCCAAGCAAGGTCCCTTCTCGTGACAACCTAAAAGAACGAAATTCCCATTAAACGTTTGGAATAGCCTGTAATTGAATGGGACTTTTGAACAATTGTTTTTTACATTGCAAATCGGGATTTTGTAAAAAATAATATAAACAGCTTATCAGCTTAAAATGCCAGTTATTAACAATGGATATAAAAATTAAAAACACTAGGTAGGTTTTAATATATTTATTTTCTCATTATATATTTCGGCTATTACGCCATTTTCAAGAGTTTACAAAACAAGAAAAATCAGTTATTTAGTAAACTGCAACATTTTTTTTTAGACTGTCTCTCATTGCAAAAATAAAAAATCAGCGGTAGCCACCACAGGACCGATCGCCATCACAAAGTACTTGTATAAAATACATTCTAGCAGCAGAGTAGAAATAACATGGCCTAATATTTTCTAACAGAGATATTATTTATCATGACCCTGGAAACGTTACATATGTATAAGTATGAAAAAATAGATACTTTGAAAAAATTCGATTTTTTTTCCGTTTTATCAAGAAATTTCTCAAATAAAAGTTGTTAGTTATTGCTTTATAGCAACTTTTGTTAAATAAATTTTTTCAAAAACTTTTTCTGTTAAATATTCGCAAAAATCTTAAAATCGACACGAGTAAACTCCCATTTCTAGTCAACTGATTTATACCAAAAGTTGATCAACTCGTGCCATTGACGTCAAAAGCTTAAATATGAAGTTTCATAAAAATCCTTTGAGCCGAATTTGCTCTGCACGTGTACACGGACCGACAGACACACAGACAGATATCATGCTAAAAATAGTCAAAACGTTATGTAGGGACCACGATTAGTGGAGATCCATTAAAATCTCGAAATTTCAAAATCGGTATGATCACAATACCTCCCTTATATATGTTGGCAGTCGGTAAAAAGAATAACGGGTCAATATTATGACCAAAAAAATGTATGTGAAGTGTGAATTTTCACACATTGCAGGGTTTCGCATGTATATAATAATAAAATATAATAAATATTAATATAATAAAATTTTGCTTTGTAGTAATCACGGCAAAATGAACGATATTTTTAAAATATTTTATCGTCTGTTAATCTAAGAGCTTTAGAAAACAATTTTTATGTTAAAATATTTTTTTGTTAACTTTATTTCGAATACCTAATACCATTGTTTAAGATTTCTAAATATGTGCAGTATTTTTTTATATAGCAAGGTTCATTATGATTTTGAAAATTGCGCCTATGGCTTCCATTTGTTGCTTTAAGCCATATTCTCCGCCCCTCTGGTTTCGTATACATGACTCATAGAATGAAAATATAATTCCAACAATTACAACTGGTTATTAAATTTACGCTCTTAAAAATTAAATGCAACATTTGCCAAAAATATAACTAGAAATTTGACAAAATAATTTAATAATTTAAACAAAAAAAAAAAAAAACGGAGAAAAAACAGAAAATAAAATTGTCTCCTATGCCCGGGAGCGAACCCTAGTTTTCTGCGTAGCAAGCTAGCCACTAGACCAGGATACGCCTTCTAGAATAGTGTGTTACATAACTATAACTTTTGTACATCGTCAATCAAAAAACCCAAAAAATGCGTTATTTTCCGAAAACATAATCTGATAAAAAATTTCTGTTGTATTATTCCGGTTCACATCAATGTACATTACTTAGAATTTTTTCAGATTTTTAATTCTAACCATCTGGGCTGTGGAACAAATTTTTTTTTGCACAATTTTGGCAAAAATCGCATCAGAATAAATTATTTTGCAAAAATAAATTTTTTATCGTTAATTCACGTTTTAAGGGCTTTCATTTGATACCCTACTCAGAATTAAAAAAAAAAAATAGTTTGTTTTTCGATGAGCACATACTTGTTTATATTTTTAGGGTGATATGTTTTTTAGATGTTTTAGTATTTTTCCTATGTGCGGGTCAAAGAGTTGTATAAGCATGCCAAATTTTAACTCTCTAGGTTTAGCCGTTTGGCTACAATATTTACGGAACAGACAGACAGACGACAAAATGACGGAATAAGGGTTTTTTGGTCATACATACAAAACCCTAAAAAGGGTGCTGGAATGATTTTTGCGCCCTTATAAATCTTTGCGCCCGAGGCGAGTGCCTGGTATTTTAGTATACCCTTCACATATCCACTGCTTGCAAACTTTTACAAACTATAGCCTCTGATTTTAAGAAAAATATACTGATTATTTGCAACCTTTTCTCTTTGATATGACTCCGGCCCTGTATTTCTTCGAATAATTTAAATAATCATTTTAAAATATTTTAAAAACAAGACTCATTAAGTCATTTTAAGCAGGTACAAAAATTAAAGAAATAACTCCAGAGCAATAAGAAGAAAAAACATATTTTCGATTTATAAAGTTTTTTTTTTATAATATTAAATATTATGGAGTTAACATCAAGTAGGTAAATATTTTCCAAAGCTATTAGCATTGACATTTGTCATCATTTGAAATATTTAGAATTTGAAATTTACATAATTACATCAGCATTAAGTTGCGATATAGGAGATTTATTACGGTCTCGAGAATACTTCCTTCCTTCGCACAAATGTTAGTAAATAATACCCTTTTTTGATTAATTTGCCTGCTAAAAATGTATATTATAACATGAAAATAATAATAAATTGCAGATTGCATGCAATTGTTGCAGTGGAAATAGTAGTTGATAACAGTGGTGAATTCTTAAACCTAGAATTAGGAGGGGACGGGAATAATAGTACTCTAACCAGACTTTTTAAAATAAAACAGAAGTACCTACGCATAAAAAATGAACAAAAAAATATATAAATAGATAAATAACAAAAATCTAGAAGAAAAGAAATCTTAGAAACAATATTTAATAATATTTTTGAAATTACAGTGGAACTCGTCCAATTCAGTTTTTTTTCCATTTTTATTTTGTTTCAATTATTTTGTCAAATTTGTAGTTATATTTTGGCAAATATTCGTCCTTTTTAATGTTCGTCATTAATCCGTTCCTGAGGGTAGGACGAATATTAAAAAAGACGAATATTTGCCAAAATATAACTAGAAATTTTCCAAAATAATTTATACAAAATAAAAATGGAAAATAAAAACAGAAAATAAAATTGTCGCCTCTGCCCGGGAGTGAACCCTAGTTTGCTGCGTAGCAAGCGAGCAAGCTAGCCACTAGACCAGGATACGCCTTCTAGCATAGTGTGTTACATAACTATAACTTTTGTACATCGTCAACCAAAAAAAAAAAACACAAAAAATGCGTTATTTTCCGAAAACATAATCTGATCAAAAATTCCTGTTGTACTATTCCGGTTCACATCAATGTACATTACTTAGAATTTTTTCAGAGTAGTTCTGACCATCTGCGCTACTGGGTGTGAACAAATTTGTTAAAAATCGCATCAAAATAATTTATTTTGTAAAAGTAAAACTTTGATCGTTAATTCACGTTCTAAGGGCTTTCATTTGATTAAATAATTTTGTCTTCCGCCCCCCCCCCCCCCAACAAAAATTCCTGGGTGCGCCACTGTTCCTGACACACATTCTGGTCATAGTTTCTTCCATGCTGTATTCATTGTTCGGTTAGTGACTTCGTTCCATGATTTATCAATTAGCCTCAAACAATGCAGAATATTAAAATGATTTTTCCAAAAATCTCGCAATGTAATTTCGGTCTCTGACGTCACTTTCTCTGACGCGGAAACATCTTTGAAACAGTGCTTTCGTATATTGAGAATAAAAATTACCTATAGAGGCGCTGTTGTCGCTTACAAAATGGCGATTGGAATAGGATATTTTTGACATTTGTCATTTGATACACAACAATTCGCATTGCAGTTAATTTTCTGTTGCGATTTTAAAGACATTTTATTAAAGTTTTCTTCACTTTAACGCATACAAACAATGCAATTAAATGAGCCACATCGAATAGCCCATACGTAAACTAAAACATGTCCATACAGTTTTCATTTATTCACATAATAATTATAATAAAAAAGCATTAACCGTTACAAAAATTTGTAGAAATTAAACAAAAATTATTAATGAGAACCAATAAATTATTAATGAGAAGTGTGGTGCTGTTTATTTTTTACTCATAATTTCAGATTAGGAGAAAACGATGATAGCTTTATCCTTAGATCCGGTTCTACTTCCAATCGGTTTCGAAAAACACCTATGTTTCGCGAGTTTTTATGCGACCCGGCATTTCGCTTACCGCGACCCAGTACTGGGTCGCGACCCACCATTTGGGAAACCCTGTACTATTCCAACCTAATATTCTTAGCAATGGCAAACGTCCAAAATAACGGTGTCCGCAATAATATTTAAATTAAATGATTTTTTATTTACTTAGGCTCGATCTTTCCACCATCAGGTAAACCTCTAGGTAACTATCTGAGAGATAAGGTTATCTGGAACTTCATTGCTGAATAAATGTCAATTCCAATCAGTGAATTCAACACGTCAGTCTTATTATCTGTTAGATAACTATCCGATAGATAAATTTGTATTGAAAGACTGGATAACACTTATTCATCACATAAAGTATCACATAACCTTATCTGTCAGATACCTAGTTACCCTGGTTACCTAGAGGTTTACCTCAAGGTGGAAAGACTGGACCTTAGTATTATTTATATTCAGGTTCAATTAAATTGGTTCACTCTTTCTACCTCGGGCGCAAATAGCCATCGTTGCTGTGCGCCAAAAATTTTAACTAACTAATTTTGTCGGGCCAAAAAATAGAACCCATTAAATTTGTTTAATTCAAGAGTTACCTACGCGTATGCCGAGCTTAGCAAGTTAACGTAGAATCTCAAAAAACAAGAAAACGAAACAATAATAATATGTAACCTATATCTGCATGTAATGCAACAATATTGTATGATGGTGTGTGGTATGTATAACGAATTCAACATAATATTCACACAAATTCCAGGAGATGTTATTTTTTTCTTACAATCTGGGAGAGAAAATTACAGGCCTTACTAACTCTTAACCATGTAATCACTAGCAATAAGAAGCAGGGCTTGGCGTAGTTTATCGCAAATCCTGAAGAAACACTCGGCACTGTCTCGGCCGCAAGTAATAAAACAATACGTTTCGCGGGGCGTGGCCGCTACAAACTCCGCCAATCGCACGCCACCACTGAAAAAGCCCTACGTTTTACGACCAGACACATATTAAACTCACCCAAATTTAATTAGTCATAAAATAAGGTGCAGCGAAAGAATATTGCCAAAAGACCGTTATTATTTCAAAATGTTTCGGTATCTCTTCGAAATGCATTTATGCAGCCTTCGATCTGCCCACACTGGACGGATTAAGGGGGAGGGATTTTAGCAAACTAATATTTATAGCACTAGCTACATACTGTGGCCTTTTATCCGTTTCTTAGTTTCGTGCGGAACTAGATTTTGAAATCAAGTGATTGATTGGGTTTTTGAGACCGATTATTTTAACACCGAAAATAAGGATTTAGAAGACAATTTAAGCCGCATTCAGAGTTCTTAAATCAATAGCTTATGCACTGTAACTTATGGACTGTTCACTGTCACCAGAGAGTTTGTCATATGATCAGACATGCAACCGTTCAGACCTCCAAATTTAATACGTTTGTTATGGATTGTGCATAATTTTCTAAACTTATAGCTAGTGAGATGTTTTAATGAGACAGACATATAAACACATTGGCTATCGCATTCTATCAGTGGCACCGTAGTTATCTAATGCCTTTACATAATAATAATAATAATAATAAATTTAATTAAATTTAAGGTACAAAAAAATATACATAATTTACGTCACTATAACATGCATGTAATACAAAGAAATGTTTATTTTACATAATAATATTTGAAGTGTCATCCTCTAAATATTCTTCAATGCTGTAGTAAGCTTTCTTTAATAAATGGTTTCTCAAAACATTTTTGAATTGTTTTGCAGACAATTCTTTTATAGTTATCGGCAATTTATTAAATAACTTTGCGCCAATATGATATGGTAACTTTTTAGATATATTATATGTGACCAAGGGGAGTTTGAGTTTGTCTCGTCCTCTGGTTTCATATCCATGACTGCTGCCACATTTTGCAAGGACATGTTGATTTTCTTTTACATACAGCAGTAACTCTAATATGTAAATAGACGGTAGAGTTAATATTTTAAAATCAACGAAAAGCCGTTTACATGAAGTTTTAGACCTAACCCTAGCTAATACTCTAATAGCTCTTTTCTGCAGTATAAAGATTCTTTTCCACTCTACGGAAGTACCCCATAGTATTATACCATACTTTATACTGGACTGTATATGGGAATTATATACTAGTTTCGCTGTTTTCACAGATACATGGTTCAAGACTTTGCGTAACATGTAAATATAGGAATTTATTTTACCAGCAATGTGAGAAAGATGATCTTTCCACGATAGTCTGACGTCTAAAATAAATCCTAGAAATTTAGTCTTGGTACAGGCATAATATTCAGAATTTCTAGAAAAATTTCTGTTAAGACTGAATATTAGGTCATGTGTCTTTTCTTTATTAATACTAAGTTTGTTAGCAGTGAACCATGTAAATGCGTCATTATGTGTATTTTTTGTCTTTAATATGGCCTCATTTTGGTCGACTCCTTTAATGATGAAGGTACTATCATCCGCAAATAATATTGTTTTGGCGGTCATGTTTGCTGGCAGGTCATTTATATAAAGTATAAAGAGCAACGGGCCCAAAATTGAACCTTGAGGAACTCCAAAGTCTGTTCTTTGAACCGTTGAGAAAGTATTATTCACGCAAACATGTTGAGTTCTCTCTGACAAGAAACTCATTAGAAGTTTTTTAGCAACTCCTCTAATGCCATAGTAGTCTAATTTATTGCACAATATAGAGTGGGAGACACAATCAAATGCTTTAGTTAAGTCACAAAAAGTGGCAGCAGTATGGAATCCATTTTCTAAATTTTCCATTATTTGCATTATCAGATTTTCAGCTGCTTTAGTAGTGGATAATTTCCGCCTAAAGCCAAACTGACGATCAGATAGCAACTTATTTTTTTCTAGAAAGTTTGTTAATCGATTTTTTAGGGCGGTTTCAAATATTTTTAATATAACCGGTGTTAATGCTATAGGTCGGTAGTTTGAAGGCATATTTTTATCTCCTTTTTTGTAAATTGGTACAACTTTTGAACATTTTAATTGTTTCGGATAGATTCCCGACTCAATTGAACTATTTATCAAATAAACAAGAGGTTTGGTTATAATATCAACAGACAGTTTACACAATTTACTAGTCATATTGTATATATCACAAGAGCTACTGTTTGAGAGATTTAATATAATGTCTTTAATTTCATATTTGTCGACCGGTGTAAGAAAAAACGAACAGGAAGATATTTTAATGTTATTAATCATATTGTGATAAGTTACATCAGTATGAGGTAAACCATCACTAATATTTGTCGCTACCGATGAAAAATATGAATTAAATTCATTTGGTGTTATTAAAACATCTTTAAAACTTGCACTTTTATTGTTGGTTGATGTTTCTTTCCTTATTACATCCCAAGTAGCTTTCATTTTGTTTGAGGCGGATTCAATACGCATGTCATATTCTGCTCTTTTTTGTTTTTTAATTCTATTGCTATATTCTTTTAATTTAACTTTATATATTGGTTTTAGCTCTTGTTTTTGTTTACTTGCATCATATAAGAAGTCCAATGATTCTCTCATATGTTTGAGATCCCTTGTGTACCATTTATTTTTTCTATTTTTGCAATGATTAATTTTCACATTTTTTAATGGAAAAAATGAATGAATAGAAGTTTTAAAAATAAATAGAAAATGTTCTGTTATATCATTAACATTTGCAAGATTAAACATTTCTTGCCAGTTATAACCCTGCAAAAAGTTAATGAAATTTTTTATATTGGTTTCACACATATTTCTGACCTGTTTGGTTAAGTTAGTTGTGTTTATGATATCATCAGTGTTGACACAAAAACTAACACTCAGATGGTCAGAAACATGTGGATTTACAACCGCAACATTATATTTGTCAGTGCTAATATCAGTTAATATATTATCAATGCAGCTTCCGTTGTTTAAGTACGAATATCTTGTGATTTCATAATGTGTAACATGTGTTACATAACCTAACATAATGTCATCATTAACAAATCTTGCTCAAAATTACAAAGACGGGCAGTAAATATGATCAATTTAAGTAATTAGGTAGTTAAAATCTAAGACAACAGAATTATAAGAACGATAATACATATAAAATATTTTACGAAGCTAAATAGTTGGTTTCAAAATTCACAGATGGAGGGCTATTCGTAGTGTACTAATTTATAACAGATGTGAACGGTACATGGAACGTTAAAAGAATCCATTAAAGCATAACTCAGAGTGACATGTTGTTTAGTAGGTGACGTTAAAATGAATGTGCAGTAAATGAATTAAAAAGATAGAAATGTTTTTTTTATTTTTTGTTGAGATGTTTCTAGCTTGTCCAGCATCTCTGAAAAAATTCAATGAGCCGGGGACGAAGTGAGTCGCTATAGATTGAGTTTCTAAAAAGTGGGTTGCAATATTTAATAGTTTGGGAACCCCTGATCTAAAACATGTATAAAATATGAGATAGAAAAAATAAAAAAACAGATATACAGACCAATTCTGTAACTCAGTTACTATGATCATTGTAACTAAATTTGTCACCATGAGCAAGGCCAGTTAGTATCATGAATGAAAGTCATTATACTTTTTATAATATTTTATCTTGTAATAACGTTACTACACGGTAAATTTTTACAGAATTGATCGGAATGCCTCCAATTTTATTAACATAGATTTGAAAAAATATATTTTTACTTGCCCGACCTTAATATATAAGGGGCAAGTATTGTAATCGCGAAAATTTTCGATGTCGAGATTTTGACGGATGACCACGTTTCATGGTCCAGGGAATCCAAAAAACCTATTTTCGAAGTGCCGTCCGTATGTGTGTCTGTGTGTATACACGATAACTCAAAAACGGTTTAACTTAAAAAGTTCGTTCTGGTAATAAAAAATTCTCCTATTAAATGGGAAGAACCCTATTGTTTTTTATGAAAATCGGTTGACTAGAAATGGGAGTTTACTCCTGTCGATTTTAAGATTTTTGCGAATATTTAGCAACAGAAAAATATTTCGAAAAAATTTATTGAACAAAAGTTACTATAAATGCAATAACTAATAACTTATTTTGAGACGTTTTTTGATAAAACGAAAAATTTCGAAAAAATTTTGTAAAATTATTATTTTTTTTTTTATTAATTTTTAATGGCCTTTGCTACTGTGGCAATTAGCCAGGACAATTTTTGTTTGAGAAAATTTCCATGCCATAACCGGGATTCGAACCCGAGCCCCCATGGTTGGTAGTCAAATGAGCTGACCACTACGCCATAGCGACCGGCATAAAATTATTTAAAATTTTTCTAAGTCTCAATTTTTTCATACTTATATGTAACGTTTCCATGGTCATAATAATTAATTCGTAACTAGTAAAGCAAGCCTTGGACAAAAATTTGTATAGAACATAATTTGATGTATTTTTGAAGATTTATCTAAATATTTAATTTTTTTTTTTTAAATTTACATTTTTTTTTAAATATTTTTTTTTATGGGAGGGCAAGTCTAGCGGAGGTTTCCCTTCGCCACTGGTTTTAACTTGAATGTAGGACATTAAATAAAAGCTCTTAGTACTTAAATGCGGTATGAGGAGAATGCTAAGGTCAAGAAGGGAGTTAGGCAGGGATGCTTACTGTCTCCCATTTTATTTGACGCTTATATTCAAGAACGACTAGATTAGATGAGAGAAAATGTAAATATAACTGGAGACGCAATGATACCGGAAGAAGGAGTGGTAATGCTTCGTTTTGCGTACGACATTGCGTTGCTAGCAACGAGTAAAGAAATAACAGCCATATTGGCGGAGAATACCCGTAGTACGCAATACAGTATGAAAATATATAAAACTAAACAAAAGTATTGGTGATAAATACCAGAATTGTATCGTACAGTTCTGGTGTTTCTAAAAGATGAGATTTATGTTGATCATAGTTTAGGGTGACCATTCGTCTCGCTTTTTGCGGGACTGTCCCGCATTAAGATGCGTTCCGCAAAAGTCCCGCATTCTAACATTTTGTCCCGTATTTTAATATTTTGTCCCGCATTGTAACTTGTATTTGGGAGGTGAGGACCTTTTTTTTGCTCTTCACCTGGATTTGGGAAATGAGGACCTTTTTTTCTTTTTGCTCTTCACTTCGATTTGGGAGGTAAGGACCTTTTTTTTGCTCTTCACTTGGATTTGGGAGGTGAGGACCTTTTTTTTTTGCTCTTCACTTATATTTGGACGACCTTTTTTTGCTCCGTCCCGCATTGCCTTCTTAAGAAAATGGTCACCCTATCATAGTTCAGCATTACAGCTTGGTGAGACTACCATGTGATTTTCATCGGCTAATAATAAACCTAATATTTAACTAATATGCAAATAAAGTATAAAAGTACGTTAACTATTACCGAACGTTTATTTATTAGAAATTCTAAAATAATTTATCCGTAACTGTATTTAAAATGTTAGTAGGTCGCCAAGTGTTTTAAAACTGTCTTCAATTCTTTATTAGGCTAAACAAGTCAGTATTCTCCCTTATCGCTGTAAAGAACACGTGTTAGGCACGTGTTTGAGTAGCGGCAATGCCACCAGTCAGGTATAGATAGACTGCTGGAGTAACCGACCTACCCTCACCCTCCCTTACCAAACTAAAGAAGCGTCAACTACCACACGTGCGGGAATTCATTACCCATCTTGTATTATTGCACATGGTAACTCTATTATTCTCATATCAATTCTATTAACGAATACAGTACTTGATTTCATGTCAAAAGTTCATCGAGAAACAATAATAATCCTTTATTCAATTTAAAATACAAAGTTTAGGTCTTTTTAATAGCGCTCTACTAAACCGTAGGGAAAGATTGTATCGACACCAAGGAGAACAAAATGCACCATTTAATTTTGCTACTACTGTAGGGTTGCCATACGTCCTGGTACACCGGGACATGTCCCGGTTTTGAGGTTTGTGTCCCAGTGTCCCGGTCCAAGAGTCAATTGTCCCGGTCGATTTAAAATGTATGCATATTAAAAAATTATTTTTCGATAATATTGTACATATACATATATACATACTATATATAAATTATATAACAGACGTTCCGAAATGTTCCGGAGTAATGCCGAGTACCAGTCAGCTAGTCACTAGCTGACTGGTACTGACGGATGAGCGCAATTCGCTTTCTATTAACACTGTGAAAAGCATAATTCAATGTGTTTTAAATTATAAAATGTTTAAATTATAAAAGGGAAAAAGAACTGCTCCAAAAAACGAAAACATCGTAAAAGTATGATTGGGCAAAGAAGAGCGATGATAAAGAAGCCACCGAAGTCGGGGAAGGGGGAGAGTAAAGGCAAGAGAAGAATGGAATGTAAGGTTCTATTTGGTTTTATTAAATTGAATCGCCCATTAATTTATATTATATTATTTTAGATTTGATAAAGACGCATCCACAAAAAAAACATCAAATTTTTCCAGTCGAACTGAGTGTTCCAAAATGATTCACCATTGATCCCAACGTTTTGCTCTTGGAATACGTATTATCAATCTCTACTTTAATTATTTTTTTTTGTCTTGAAATTTTTTAATTTTTTTAAAATATTGTGCAATTTTTTATAATAAAGGTATTATTGTCCATAAAAGTTTTTTTAAAGTTTTTGGGGGGGGGGGTCCCGGTCGGTAGTCCGACAATTATGGCAGCCCTATACTACTGTATCTTTTGGTGGAGGTTCAATTATGGTGTGGGGTGGAATATGTTTGGGAGCTCGCACAGAGTTAGTGGTGATTGATGGCGGAGCGTTAACTGCAGATAGGTACATCAGAGATATTCTTCAAGACCATGTAGTACTTTTTGCCCCATATATCGGAGATAATTTCACCCTAATGCAGGATAATGCGCACCCACACGTCGCCCACTGTGTAACTTTTTAAATCAAGTGGATATAACAACAATGGGTCGACCAGCTTGCTCCCCTGACCTCAACCCGATTGCACATTATTCCAAAAAACATCGTACTAGAAATTTACCTGAGAGATATCAACAATATGTATACTACAGGGAAAATAATTAGACTTTTATGTCTGTTCCATTAAATTTGCCGGTGTGTGTATTTTGGAACCGATTCCGGCAAAGTCGATATCGAACAGCACTAATTTTTATTAATTTTTGCTTGTACGAGGTCTGTTCAAAAAGTATCTCGAATTTTGTGTTTTTTCAAAATTATTTATTTATTCATGAATATCTATTTTGTCCCGTTTAAAGTAATCCCCACCAGATATTATACACTTGTGCCAACGTTTTTTCCAATCCTCGAAGCACTTGAAAAAATCATTTTTTGTGATCTTGTTCAGCTCCTCCTTCGATGCCGTCTTTATCTCCTCACTCGTAGCGTAGCGTCGTCCTTTCATGGGCTTCTTCAGTTTCGGGAACAAGAAAAAGTCACAGGGGACCAGATCTGGGGAATACGGTGGCTGCGGCATTATTAGTGTGTTGTTTTTGGCCAAAAAACACGACGAATTTTGCGGCGACCTGTCTCATGCCCGAATCATTGGTAAAAAATCGAATGGCATGAGCCAATCGATATGTTTAGGTCCTCAGCAACTCGAACGGTGATTCGACGATTGGCCAATACTATTTTCTTCACTTCATCAATGTTTTCGTCTGTTGTTGACGTGCTCGGGCATCCGGCACGCTCTTCGTCGTTCACATCTTCTCGGCCCTCTGAGAACATTTTGTACCACCGATAAACGTTGCTTCGGTCCAAGGTATCTTCACCATATGCCACAGTCAACATTCGGAATGCGTCCGCGCACTTAATTTTGTTTTTCACACAAATTTTGATACAGATTCTTTGATCCATTTTTTGGTATAGGCTAAAATCGAAGACGAGCCAAAACACATGCAAGCAAACAACTGTCAAAAATTAACTGAACATTCAAAATGGCCGAACTTGTCGGCATAAGTGAGAGACATGAGTACCAACATAACGCCACAAAAAAATCGAAAAGCGAATATACGTAACCCGCGGAAATTCAAAATTCGCGATACACTTTGAACAGACCTCGTATACTACAGGGAAAATGATTAGATTTTTATGTCTGTTCCTTTAAATTTGCCGGTGTGTGTATTTTGTAACCGATTCCGGCAAGGTCGATATCGAACAGCACTAATTTTTATTCATTTTTAGGGTTTTGTAGGTATGACCAAAAAACCCTTATACCGTCATTTTGTCGTCTGTCTGTCTGTCTGTCTGTCTGTCTGTCTGTCTGTCTGTCTGTCTGTCTGTCTGTTCGGTTAAAATTGTAGCCAAACGGCTAAACCTAGAGAGTTGAAATTTGGCATGCTTATACAACTCTTTGACCCGCACATAGGAAAAATACTAAAACATCTAAAAAACATACCCCCCTAAAAATATAAACAAATATGTGCTCATCGAAAACAATTTTTTTTTTTTAATTCTGAATAGGGTATCAAATGAAAGCCCTTAGTACGTGGATTAACGATCAAATGTTTATTTTTGCAAAATAAATTATTTTGATGCGATTTTTGCCAAAATTGTGCATAAAAATTTTTGTCCCACACCCTGTAGCTCAGATGGTTTAAACTAAAAATCTGAAAAAATTCCAAGTAATGTACATTGGTGTGAACCGGAATAGTACAACAGGAATTTTTGATCAGATTATGTTTTCGGAAAATAACGCATTTTTTGTGTTTTTAACTAAAATATGTTAAATATATAATTCGCTATGTTACACGTTAGATCAGTAGCTCTAATAGCGTAGTTGGTTTTGTCATGCTCCTTGTGATTTGCAAACTAGAGTTCGAATCCCGTTAATTTTATTTATTCTGTTTTTTTTTGCATTTTAATTTTGTTTAAAATATTTTGTCAAAATTCTAGTTATATTTTGGTAAATGTTGCATTTAATTTTTAAAAGCTTAAATTTAATAACCAGTGGGAAGTGTTGAAATTATAATTTAATTCTATTTTGACGAAATCAGACGGCGGGGCTTATGATTTAAGCCAGTGGTTCTTAACATTTTTGAAGTAACGGAGCACTTTTGACCATAATATAAATTCGCGGAGCACCAAAATCAAAAAGGCAAAAAACAAACAAATACATCAAAACAAACACATCTTTTTTGTTGAAAATTAAACATAATTATTACAAAATAGGTAAAAATAACATTGATTATACATTATACATAATCAATTTTACATATATATAGAGTCAATGCTCTATCTGGGTAATAAGATATGATTAGAGTCAACACTATAATTCGGATTTAAAAATCTTGCGGAACACTTGCAACAAGCTCGCGGAGCACCAGTGATTTAAGCAACCAATGGAAGCCATAGGCGCAATTTTCAAAATCTAAATGAACCTTGCTATATAAAAAAAATACTGCACATCTTTAGAAACTTAAATAATGGTATTAGGCATTCGAATTAAAATTAATAAAAAAATATTTTGACATAAAATTTGTTTTGGCATCCCAAATAATCATCATTCAGTTACTAAATATCTGCAAAACCCAGAAATATGTGAAAATTCTCATCAATTTTTGCTTATATGTATGTGTACATTTCAGAATGTTGATATTCGTTGGTGTTCGTTGATAATCGAAATAAATATATTCGTTCTTTATGTTTGTATGCGACTTTATGGAACTAAGGAAGCGTAAAGCATCGCACGTGCTCGAATTACGTATCCATAATACATGTTTCATTAATGCACATGTGTTTGTGTAACTACATATATGATTCTGATATAAATTCCATTAAAACATGAATTACGAGGTCGTTTTGAATTGCGATAACTCTAATTATTGTCTTATATAACGTTTATAGACATTTTAATGTGTCGATAATTTCGGTTGGAAAAAATAATTATGCTCTACTTTGAGTAGATATGAGTTTTATTAGTTAGATAAAAGTTATTACTTATTGGAAGTTTCCTCAACACGTTATAAATTATAGAAACGTATATTTTTAATAATCGGTTATTACGCCTGACACGAAAATAAGGTGAGATACTGGCAGATAAATGTAATTCGGTAAATTAGTGAATAATTTCATGGAGCTAGCTATATACATACTATGTATGTAGCCTTACCACTATACCTCTAATTGCTCTATTATTACTTTTATTACTTTGTTAGTTACGAGCTTTATTATTATCATTTTGCGTATATTGCATTAGTCGCAATATTAATACGTAACTATAATGTAAAATAATTGATGCGAAGTGTGAATTTTTATACATTCGAAATTTTGGTAGGTATTTTTAAGTGAAAGATTTAATATTGTTCTTTTTTAGGGTTTTGTAGGTATGACCAAAAAACCCTTATACCGTCATTTTATCGTCTGTCTGTCTGTCTGTCTGTTCGGTAAAAATTGTAGCCAAACGGCTAAACCTAGGGAGTTGAAATTTGGCATGCTTATACAATTCTTTGACCCGCACATAGGAAAAATACTAAAACATCTAAAAAACATATCCCCCTAAAAATATATGCTCATCGAAAAAAAAAAATATTTTTTTATAATTCTGTGTAGGGTATCAAATGAAAGCCCTTGGTACGTGGATTAACGATCAAAATTTTATTTTTGCAAAATAAGTTAATTTGAGGCGATTTTTGCCAAAATTGTGCAAAAAAAATTTTGTCCCACACCCTGTAGCCCAGATGGTTTAAACTAAAAATCTGAAAAAATTCTAAGTAATGTATATTGGTGTGAACCGGAATAGTACAACAGGAATTTTTGATCAGATTATGTTTTCGGAAAATGACGCATTTTTTGTGTTTTTAACTAAAATATGTAAAATATTTAATCCGCTATTTAACATAGTAAACAAGTGAACCTGCGTAGTACAGTGGTAACGTTGTCGCTTCGTAAGTTGAAACTACTGTAAGAAACTACTGTTCGTATCCCGTAATTTTTATTTTTTCTTTTTTTTTCATTTTTATTTTGTTTAAATTATTTTGTAAAAATTTTAGTTATATTTCGGCAAATGTTGCATTTAATTTTTAAAAGCGTAAATTTAATAACCAGTGGGAAGTGTTGAAATTATAATTTAATTCTATGTTTGAATGTATACGAAATCAGAGGGGCGGAGTTTATAACTTAAACAACCAATGGAAGCCGTAGGCGCAATTTTCAAAATATTAATGAACCTTGCTATATAAAAAAAAAAATACTGCAAATATTTAGAAACCCAAATAATGGTATTAGGCATTCGAATTAAAATTAATAAAAAAATATTATAACATAAAATTTGTTTTGGCGTTCCAAATAATCATCATTTACTTACTAAATACCTGCGAAACCCTGTAATGTGTGAAAATTCACACTTCACATAATTTTTTTATTCGAAGTACTAAGAGCTTTTATTTACAATTTGATGTCTGCTGACATGTATAGTCCGTTCAAAGGTGAGAATGCAGTATTGCTCTTATGGCAAATGGGAGCGGTGTTGCCAAATGTTGTAAAAGTGTCAAATGTGTCAATTATAATAATATGAAAAGCTCGTATGATTTACAAAAATCAACTCTTATAAAACTGAAAATAACACTCAACAAAAACAAATGACCATTTGTAGAATACTGCGTCTTCACAGATCAGCGCGTTTTAGAACTGGCAACGTCGACAAGCAAGAAAAGGACAGCGTCATTGTACAAGGTGTCTCAAAAGAAATTTTATATTTATTTAGCTTACTGCGTGAACGCAACGTATCCGAGGGGCGCGGGGGTTATGTCAATCGGTAGCCTGGCTCTTGGGAATTCAGTCGCTAAGGAGCGTTTCTCGGGAGCAGACCGCGCGTTATGCGTGCGAGAGTTTTGCAAAAACGGTGATTCGGCGATTGTAGCGCGTAGAAAATTCTGCAGTATTCGAGGTTTTCGCCACTTAAATGATGCGCCAAGCATTCCTCTCATTCGACATTGGGTTAAAAAGTTTGAAGAGACTGGTACAAAGCTGGATAAATCAAAATGCGGGCGACCTAGGTCATCAAGAACGGTAGAAAACGTGGAGAATGTTAATCAGTCTGTTTGTGACGACCCGAACCTTACAATTCGGAAGCGCGCAAGTGCTTTAAATGTGCATAGATCATCATTACATCGCATTATGCACAAAGACCTAAAGCTGCACCCCTACAAAATTCAATTGGTGCAAGAATTAAAGCCCCAAGATGCCAGTCAGAGGCTTAATTTCGTAAATCAGGTGATTGAGCGATCTCCCGGAGAGGTGACATAAATTGGCCTCCACGCAGTCCAGATTTAACCCCTATGGACTTTTTCCTATGGGGTTATCTTCAATCTAAAGTTTACGCCAATAAACCGACTTCACTGGCGCATTTGAAAGAAAATATCCGTCACGAAATGGCAGCCATCCCTGAGTCCACCTGCCGAGACGTCATAAGTAATTTTACTGTTCGATTAAATGAGTGCCGAGAACGCGAGGGTCTACATTTAGACGATATTATTTTTCAGAAATAAATCCCCAAAAAGTGTATTTTAATAATTAATAAACATTTTTTCTATATACGGCTTACTTTTTTTTTAATCGATCCACTAAATATAAAATTTCTTTTGAGACACCTTGTATAAATCCATTAGAGAGTATGAAAAAGAACTACTCCATATGTCCTGTACTGCATACTCACCTTTGAACGGACTATAGGTATCGGAAATTAACTACTCTTCTGGTTAAGAAATATTAACAAAATTGACATTTGCGTAAGTTGTTGGTTAGGCAGTGACCAAAATTATACAAAACAGGTAGTAAAGTAAGCCAAACAAAGAACACATGTGGTTGTTTTTGATTAAATAAAAATGATTGAAATAAATCGAATCTGTTATGAGTCAGAATTTAACTGAATGTCCAGTTTCATTCATATGATTTGCCTGTTGCATTATTTGTTTATAAATCTTCCCGCAAGATGTCTCTAGTGTAGATCACCCGCTGCGATTTATCTGAACGGATATGTGGGGAGGGCGCGTGCGCCACAAAAACATTTTATAAATTCAATTATTCAAAAGATCGTATTTTGTTCTGTAACAAAAAACAAACATAGAAAATAATGGGCTTTATAAAGTGTATGGTGACAATATTAAAATGGATATCCATCTGTGGCTGTGGCTGCTTATTTCAATATGAATGTGGTGTTGGTTAGGGCTCCCTCGCGGGGGCGCCATGATAAATCAATTCTATACATTGCTGCACTAATAGTGTCCCTGCTTACCCGCTGAGATACACTCTGTATTATTTATGAAAAATTTATTATAGGCTTGCAACTGCACCTTACATTAAATAAACACTAATTTGACTTTTAAATATACTATCTATATAAACAGATCACTCCATGATTTTCATACTGGCATACATACCATTGCAGCAAAAAAATGTTAGCTTAGTCCCAGGGGTGGGGAACCTTTTTACCATGGAAGGCCAATTTTAACTTTCAACTAAAAAAGGTTAAGAACTGCTGCTCGAATGGAATGGTTGTCGATGGTGTATACGGATTTTGCAGTGCCTAAATTGATTTTTTTTAGCGTTCCCTTACACCAATCAACACGCGAAATATCTTTAACCATATATTTAACGTTATTATGGTCAACTTAGGTCTTTAATTTTTTTTTTTGAACAAAACTGTTTTATTGCTTTTCAAATTATTCGCCTTTAAGATTTATACACTGCTGCATGCGTTCAAACCAATTCTCCAAACATTTTTTCCTTTCTGAAGTTGGTATCTTAAAAACATGGGTTTCGAAGGCTTCAGCAGTTCTTGAGGTGATGAAAATCACTGTCCACGCATTTTTTGTTTGACATTGGGAAAAAAGTCGTTAGGGGATAAATCAGGTGAATACGGGCAATGAGACATCAATTCAATGTTTTTCTCCTTCAAATAATCAATTGTTTGACGTGCTGCGTGGGAGCTTGCATTTGTCATGATGAAGAAGGATACGACGTTTTTCCTTGTTTTTCCTGATATTGTCGATGACTTCTGATAAACAAATTATTGTATACCATTCGTATTAAATGTTCTCTGATTCTCTAAAGGAAGGGTTGCGACATGTCCAGTACAACCGAAGAAACAAGCGATCATTTTTTGCTGCTTCGTGAACGAACAACTTTTGTGGGTTTCGGTTCATCTTGGAAGACCCAAACAGTGGATTGTTGCTTAGTTTCCGGTTCATATGAATAAATCCGTCACCTGTAACGATTTTTAATACGAATTTTACAGTGCCAAGATTGATTTTTTTAGCATTTCCTTACACCAATCAACACGAGCCTTGTTTTGAGCTTCGGTCAAATTATACGGAATCCATCGAACAGATCTTTTTCACAGCTAAATGTTCATGTAAAATCGAATGTATTGCAGTCTGCGATATGCCAAAGGATGCCTCTATCTCACGGTAAGTCACATGCCGATTTTCTTCAATCATTTTGCGCTTAGCATCGATGATTTTTTGAATCACAACCGGTGTTCGTGCTTTAATCAATTTAAATGCTTCGTGAACGAACAACTTTTGTGCGTTTCGGTTCATCTTGGAAGATCCAAACAGTGGATTGTTGCTTAGTTTCCGGTTCATATGAATAAATCCAAGTTTCGGCACCTGTAACGATGTTGTATACGGATTTTGCAGTGCCTGGGTTGAATTTTTTTAGCTTTCCCTTATACCAACACGAGCCTTTTTTTGAGCTCAATAGTTTTTCTATACTTCTCGCCTACGATTCAGGTGGCAAACCTCATCCTCGTGAAATATAGTCTCCATTATATGCTTGCTAAATAAATTACTATTGTTGATAATTTCCATACAAAATATAGGTATTTGGATATTTTATGAGTAATGTGCATCTATATAGAACATCTAACAAGTTTTAACTAGTTTTTCTATACTTCTCGCCTACGACTCAGGTGGCAAACCTCATCCTCGTGAAATATAGTCTCCATTACATGCTTGCTAAATAAAATACTATTGTTGATAATTTCCATATAAAATATAGGTATTTGGATATTTTATGTGTAATGTGCATCTATATAGTAATTACTTCAAATTTCTTTTAGCACAATTTATGTCACTGGATCATAAATAGATATCAATATAACCTTGGGATATTCGAAAATCCAACCGTAATAAAATTATGGAATCATAAACTGCTACCTGACCATAATTGTACCATAAAACCAATTGAATTCTAGGGATATTCCGAAAGGAAATTGCATGACAAATTGAAAGTTTTGGAATCTTACATTACAGCAATAAAATATACCGAAAGTTTCCATTTCTAGAACTCAGTATTAGGGTATAAATATAAATAATTTTTTGCTGTTATTCGAAGAAATCCCCATTTGCCCACCAACAAAAAATTACTAAGGTTGAATGAAACCGATTTTTCTTAAGCAAAGTTATTGAAACTAACTAAAAGTAAAAGTCATATAATGTAGCCTTTTTTAATTTCTATAATTTAAGCGGAACTAGATTTCGAAAGCTAGTAACTTGAACGTTTAAATGAGGCTTTTGATTATTTTGTGTAGCAAAACCTAACTTTAATCGTTAAAAAGTGAGCTTGTGACAAGTTACAAAAATAAAAATTCTATTTAGCTCCGCTTAAACATTTGGAATAGACTGTAAATACATGAAGCTGCTCATATTGCACGCCACATATATTGGATGCATGCTCTGCCGTGAATAATGAACGTTTTATACACAACAATTTTTTTAGAACTAGACTTCTAAATATAATAACTTTTAGGTTGGCTATTTTGTTTAAGCTTTGTAAATAATACTTACATTGCAAATTCTAGGTTAAGTTGACTCTCATTATAAAATGTCATTTTCATTACAAATCTTAATACATTCTTCATACAAATTTCCTATTTCTTATTATTTTTTTTTGTTTTCAAAAAAGCTAAAAATGTATTATATAGTCTATTGTAAACGTTTTAGCGGAACTTAATGGAATTTTTATTTTTGTAAGGTACCACAAGCTTACTTTTTAACTATTGAAGTAGGCTTTTGCTAAACAAAATGATCAAATGTTTCATTTAAAGGTTAAAAGTTACTAGTTCTGAAAATCTAGTTCAGTACAATTAGCCACAGTTGCTGTGCGCCAAAAATTTGAACTAACAAACTCAAAATCTAGTTCCGCTTGAATAAAAAAAAACAGAGTATAGGTTATTCCAAACCTTTAAACGGAACTAAATGAAATTTAAATTTACGTAAGTTGTCACTAGCTAACTTTTTATATATTGAAGTGAGCTTTTCCTGAACAAAATAATCGGTAAAGCAATCAATCCTGCAATCAATCGGTAAAAGTTACTAGATTTGTAAATCTAGTTCCGCTTAAACCAAAGAAACCGCCTATATATATTATACAGTGAATTTCTTTTATCCTGCAACATTGAAATTATTATTATGCATGGTTTCCCTAGTAACGACAAATTATCAGGTCATCAAGGATGAAATTTGTAGTTAATAATTTTGCCAACTTTAATAGCTTATTATTTGACATAGGCCGTTGTTTTTTTTTTTTTTTTGAAAGTTACACATTACGCCTGTTTAAAGAAATCATTTTATGCTCAAAAAACCTGGATCATCGATCACAGCAGAAATATACTGCAACCAACTGGACGAAATGATGCAAAAACTTAAAGAAAAACAGCCTAGATTGGTCAACAGATCGACTCCTATCTTATTGCATGATAACGCTAGACCACAGACTGTACAAATGACTGTGGCAAAACTGAAGGAATTGGTGCTGGAACTTCTTCATCATCCTCCATATTCACCAGGCCTAGCCCCCACTGACTACCACTTCTTCCGCAATTTGGACAACTTTTTAATAGGAAAACAGTTTAATTCCGACAATGCTGTAAAACTGACCTTTCAGGAATTCATTGACTCTCGTCCGCCAGGGTTTTATATCACTGGCCTGAACAACCTGCCGCTTAAATGGCAAAAGTGTTTAGACATTATGGGTGCATACTTTGATGAATAAATAATTAATTACTTATATTTGTAAGTTATCAACCAACTTTGCCTTTTTTTCTACAAATTTCATCCTTGACGACCTAATATTTTGACAGCAATGTTAAATCGCCTATGTTGCAAATTAAAAGAAACGCAATTTTACATTGCTGTCAGATTTCAATTACCATAATAATGATAATACCTATATTGCAGAATAAAAGAAATTTACTGTATTTTTTTAAGCGTGTTCTACATTATACTTTATTCATCAATTTTCTAAACTTTTTTCTTTGAACTAGAAGTTGTCAAAGTTTTAATACAATTTATTTTTCAATTTTTTGGTAGAGAATGCAATTCTTACACGTGTTTCAGTTCATTTAAAGTACCAACATAAAAATATTATTCATATCTTGTCAAGTGTTTATAACCTAGCTATTAGATTTGTAAAATTACTGATTTACATACAAAACACAATTTATATATTCGCTTATTCAAACCAATGATCAACAAAACACTATTAAACACGTGGTAATACAAAATATTTACAAGCGTAATTTTAATGTTGGTACAATTGTTAAAACTGTCTACTGCGCATGCACCGAGTTCCAAGTTGGATGTGTTTTGAAGAATAGTTGGATCAAATCTAGTTTTGAATAAAGTTGACCTTGACTATATACCGTGTTCTACACTGTACAATTTCACTGATTTATTTCTAGTACAAGTTCTAGTCAAAGAAATAAGTATGAAAATTTGATGAGAATTGTATAATGTAGAACACGCTTTATAATAGATGTCACTCGTTTCTATGGTTTCTCTGTTGGAATTTAAAATTTTGACATGTCAATATGAAACATGAAATAACCTAGGCAAGTTCCCTTGCTGTGACAACATAAAAATCAAAATTCCCATTTAGTTCCGCTTAAACCAAAGAAACAGACTATACCGTTGGATACATAATGCTATTATTATTAGATGATTGTAGATAAATCAATTTTTGTCTTTTTGTTTGTTGTGATTCGTTTCTGTAGTGATTTTCCCACAAAAATATTAAAATATTTAATATATTTTATAAATATAATCATTTTTATAATCTAACAAAAAAATATAATAGGCGATATTAAATGGTTTTAGAATTTTCCACGATGTTTTGAAAACATTAATCAAAATAATTAATTAAGTTGTCAATCAGATTGAAACGATGCACGATAGTGCATATTTCCCGCATTCTAACGTAGAGCAACACCGAATAACAAAAAAGTTGAAGAGTATCACGCCGCGTGACAGCAGTAATATCAAATATTTATAAATGGAGCCGTTTGTTCCCATTGTCAACTATCAGAATCATTCAAAACCCGAGCTGTAAGGATCTACTGCTTGATAAATGATCCAGAGAGATCACACAGATCGCTGATCGATATCTCGGTACTGTTAGATGGGCGGGAAGGCGGGACGGAGAGGGTAATGTGAATGCTGAACTGGACAACGTGCTTTGATCACGACTGAAATGTTTGTAAGTACTAGCTATTAATTAATATAATGTTATTGATGGGTACAAATGGGCCACATCAAAATATATATTATTTTTTTTGTTATAATTTATTTTAAGATTCCTTTAGATTAAATCTTGTAACATCAGATATGTATTACGTCACGAAATAATTTAACAAAACTACGTTTATGTTATGAGTAAAAAAGTTCAAAAGCACTGTTAAGATAGGACTGATCAGCAGGCAACTATTGGCTGAATCGTTTTTAGGGCTTTGTAGGTATGACCACCAAAATACCCTTATAACGTCACTCATGTGTCTGTCTGTACGGTAGAAATTGTAGCCAAACGGCTGAACATAGAAAGTTGAAATTTAGCATACTTGTACAACTTTTTGACCCACATATAGGAAAACTATAGAGAGTTCAAAGAGTAGGAAAGAGCCAGAAAGGAACAGAAAGGAAGATGCATGGGGGGACATGAGAAAGAAGTATTACTGGAGATGCGGAGTGGATGCGACAGAGGTTGAAAGGAGAAGAAAAGACGGGATAAGCGTGATTGAGGAGTTGTGGGGGAGGGATAAGGAAGTGGGGGAGCAAGAAAGGACATTCAGAATAGACAAATCAAGGAGCGCAGGGAGATATAAGGAGGTCAGAACTTTAGGGGTGCCAAGCTACTTGAAGGGAGGAAGAGGAAGGTCAGGAGGGAGGGTTAGGAGGATTGCGAACCTAAGGTGCGGGAATGAAGAGAGAGGAAATAGATATTGGAGGAAACAGGAGGATAAGATGTGCAGGATGTGCGGGGAGGAGGAAGAAGATATAGAGCACCTCGCGAAGAGGTGTAGAGAGATGACAGTATTGTCGGGGAGCACATTAGACCTGTTGCACGAAGATGGAAGCGGGGAGAGGTGGGCGAGGGAATTAGAGGCAAGAAGGATTGAGATTGGGGAAGGGGTAAAGGGAAAGAAGGAAGAGACCCGGTGGGAAGCAGAAGGGGAGAAATGGAAGGAAGAAAGGAGGATGAGGTTACCTGGAAATGGGGAGGAAGGAAGGGAGATAGGAGGAGGGGTGAAGAAATGGTTGGAAGGGAAGAGAATGGAATAAAATAAATTAAAGATGGGCGAGAGAACTGGAAGCAAGAAGGAAGGAGATCGGAGAGGGAAACCAGAATGAGAATAGGAAGAAGGAGAGGGACATTGGAGCAAGAAGAAAGAAATGAGAAAAAATATTGTAAATTGTAATTTGTAGTGTATTGTACGTTATTTATTTTTGGATTGATTTTTTGTAATGGTTAATACCCCGAACGCCGCAAGGCCTAGGGAATAAAGAATATATATAGAGAGTTCCAAAAATACAGGGCAGGATAAATATAAACAAATATGTATTTAATAAAAAAATAAATATATTTTTTTAAATTTTGAGTAGCTTACCAAATGAAATCTCTTAATGCGTGGATCAACAAACGAATTTTTATTTTTGAAAAATAAATTTTTATAATTTGATTTTTGGCAAAAATGTGTCAAAAAACTTTTGTCCGCCAACCTATCTCCCAAGGGGATTGATCTAAAAATCTTTAAAAAATCTCCGTAATGAACATTGATGGGAACCGAAATAGTTCAACAGGAATTTTTGATCAGATAAATTTTTCGAAAAATGTCGATTTTTTTGTCGTTGATAAAAAAAATTTATTATGTTGTATCAAAAGAAAGCTCGTAAGATGTAGATTACGGAACGATAGATAGTTTTTTGAAATTCGTTTCTTTTAACACAAATTTAGCCAAAAATGTGCAAAAGTTCTTGTCCCGCACCCTTTTGCCAAAAAGGGTTAAATAAAAAATCTGAAAAAATTATAGGTAATGTATATTGATCTGAGTCGGAAACGTACCAGAGGAATTTTTGATCAGATTTTGTTTTTGGAAAATATGGCAGTGTTTGTGTTTCTGAAAAAAATATTTTTTAATTCATGGTTAAAGTATGGGTAATAATGTTATGGATTTTTTGTATTGATAGCTAAGATAGTGCGTGTATTTTTTTGGAATTAAAAATTTTAAAAAAATATATACTTTTTTAATAGATGCGAACTGATGAGTTACTCACATCACACCACACTACACTCTACACTGTAAAATATTTCTTATGAATCTAATGAAGATTTGAATACGAAGCAAATACAGAAAAAACGCTGGGATATTTGGCAAATTATTTAAAATTTGTTTAAAAAAAATAAATGGAAGCTCTTAGTTCTCAAATAACGAATACAAGTGATTATCAAAAAACTGTTGATTTTGATGTGATAAATATATCTAGGTATCCAGTATTATGTTGGCTTCTTACACCTATTAAATACCTGCAAAATCCTGAAATGTGTGAAAATTCACACTTCACTTCAATATTTTGTTATACCTATGAAACCGGTGGTGGATCCAGGGGAGAAATAGGTATATTTACTCGATATTTAGTTTAATAGGTATTTATTTTCCCTCTTTAATCGTCAAAAATATTGAGAAATATTCTAAAAAAGATTTGTCTGTATATTCATCCCTTAAATTCAGTATATTTTAAGTAAAAGACACTTGTTAAAACCTGATGTTATTTATTTTTGAACCTGTTGAAAGGCAGTAACATTTGAAAATCTATAAAAAGTATTTAAGCATGGTCGTGTCCTATGGTTAGGTTAGGTATTTTTTGTTCAAACACATTCAATGTTTAATTTGTAATCTCATTTTAGTTTCCCCTCGTCGTGATGTTTGATTATTTAATTTGTATTCTAGGTATAGATAGCTTTTATGTGTACACGCCTTACCGTCTGAAACAGACACAAAGGCCCTTATTTGTATTTAATATTGGGTGAAATACCTGCTTACAACAGGTTCCTTATTTATGAGGATGGGGATAAAAAATATGTTTGAAGCATTTTAACACTTGCCTTCAACTTTATCTAGCTACCGTGTTGGTCTTCCAATTATTATGCTCTGGGATTAATGCCCAAAACTACTTACTTTACTACATTGTGTAAGTTAATGTTTAAATAAACAGTCATAAGAGTGACTAGCTGGGTGTATAATTAGTGAAGGTGATGTTGGGGAATCATCATTGTCAGCTACCAGTCGAAATCGTCCACTGCTGAGTTTCCAGTCCAAAAATTTCTGTTCGGCTAGTGATAGCTTATTTTCGTCAGGTATATACTCGACTTTAAACTTGTTATTCTTCTGCTTTGACTAAAAGACTTCTATAATTGACTAGGAAATTGCTTCCTGTGTGCTTGGTATCTATTTGGTAGAGGTAAACCCAAACTATGTTCATCTCTTGCAGTCGTTGGGCTCTCCTGTCTAATTTCCATTTTTGTAAAAGTGTGCTAGTCGGTTTAATACTGGTTTAACTCAAATGTTTTTTTGAGTAAATTTTGTAGGTATGACCCTAAAAAACCCTTTAAACGTCACTCGAAATTGTTAATCGTAACGAAATTGTAGCCAAATGGCTGAAAAGAGAAAGTTGAAATTTGGCATGCTTGTTCAAAAACAAAAAATTGATGTGAAGTGTGAATATTCACACATTTCAGGGTTTTGCAGGTATTTAGTAAGTGAATGATGATTATTTTGGATGCGAAAACAAATTTTATATTTAAATATTTTTTTTTGTTAATTTTAATTCGAACGCCTAATACTATTATTTAAGTTTCTAAATATGTGCAGTATTTTTTTTTTTTTTTTATAGCAAGGTACATTAAGAATTTTAAAAATTGCGCCTATGGCTTCCACTGGTTGTTATAAGTTCCGTCCCTCTGATTTCGTGTACATTGAAACAGAATTAAATTATAATTTAAACAATTTCCACTGGTTATTAAATTTACGCTTTTAAAAATTAAATGCAACATTTGCCAAAATATAACTAGAATTTTGAAAAAATAATTTAAACAATATTAAAATTTAAAAAAAAAACAAAAAATAATATAGTCTCTTCTCGCAGGATTCGATCCCTTTCGGATCGGGTTACTTGGTTGAAAAATCAGCGACTAATACCACTACACCAGTATGCATGTTCCAGTGTGGCGTGTTACAAAGCTATAACTTGTGTACATTATTAGCCAAAAATCACAAAAAATGCGTTTTTCTCCAAAAACATAATCTGATCAAAAATTCCTGTTGTACTATTCCGGTTCACACCAATGTACATTACTTAGAATTTTTTCAGATTTTTAGTTTAAACCATCTGGGCTACAGGGTGTGGGACAAAAAAATGTTTGCACAATTTTGGGAAAAAACGCTTCAAAATAATTTATTTTGCAAAAATAAAAATTTGATCGTTAATACAAGTACCAAGGGCTTTCATTTGATACCCTACTCAGAATTATAAAAAAATATTTTTGTTTTCGATGAGCATATATTTGTTTATATTTTTAAGGGGATATGTTTTTTAGATGTTTTAGTATTTTTCCTATGTGCGGGTCAAAGAGTTGTATAAGCATGGCAAATTTCAACTCTCTAGGTTTAGCCGTTTGGCTACAATTTTTACCGAACAGACAGACAGACAGACAGACAGACAGACGACAAAATGACGGTATAAGGGTTTTTTGGTCATACCTACAAAACCCTAAAAACACCTCACGAGATAAATATAAACAAATATGTATTTAGTGATTTTTTTTGAGCGGATAAACATGCAAATTTTTATTTTCGAGAAATAATTCTTTTATGTAATTTTTTTCGAAAATATGTAGAAAACTTTTGCCCCGAACTCTATTTCCTAGAAGGGTTGAACTAGAAATCTGAAAAAATCTCAGTAATGTACATTGATGGGAATCGGAACAGTTCAACAGGCATTTTTAGTTATTTAGTTATTTAAAAAAAAATTATTGTAAGATATCAGAAGTAGGCTCTCGACAAGGTTTAAAGAACGGAGATTATATTTGATACATTTTTTGATAACGGAAAAAAATTTGAAAAATTTTTCGAAATTTTTTCAAATTATCTATTTTTTCATACTTACATGTAACGTTTCCATGGTTATGATAAATAATATCTCTGTTAGAAAATATTAGGCCAAGTTATTTCTACTCTGCTGCTAGAATGTATTTTCTACAAGTACTTTGTGATGGCGGTGGGTCCTGTGGTGTCCACAGCTGATTTTTTAATTTAAATTGTAACGAAATTTTAGAAAATTATTTGATTTTAGTGTACTTTACTTTACTTTACTTAATCGTTGAGTCCTTTTACTATCTCTGGTGTTGGGCTTTGTGTGAAGAGTTTGAAATTAAAGAAAAAAAAAAAAAAAATTACTATATAATTATAAAATTGATAATACACGAAATAGAGACCAAAAGTTTACACCCTTGGTCGAACAAAGGTCAAAGAGCAAATCTAAACTTTCACCTTCGGCCTAAACGTAAATAGCTATCAATTGTTCGCGCATACCGATCAGTGCGCGAAGTGTTCGGTTGTGTTTCACTGTGGCCGGGATAATGGCAGATGACTATGGGTAAAACAAGTTAAACGTACTCAAACAGGCAATTTTCTTTGATGTTCCGATAGTAAAATTAGTTTTCTGTATGCGGCTTTTAAACTTGGGCCCTATTTTTAAGGGCGGCAATGTTGTAGTCGCATCTGGGTGGCAAGTACGCCAGGGCCGTCCTAAGATATTCCGCGCTCGTGGGCTACTAAAAATAATGCGCCCCTCTTCATAAGAAAATGCATAACCAGAACCGTAACAATGTTTTTGGCGTCCTTGGCAAATAAAGTAAATGTGAAGAGCAAAAAAAAAGTCCTCACTTCCCCAAATCCAATTGACGAGCAAACAAAAAGGTCCTCACCTCTTCAAATTCAAGTGAGGAGAAAAAAAAAGATCCTCATCTCTGCAATGGCGCCCCAGGCAAGTGCCAACCCGTTCTGTACACCAATAAAAATGCCGCCCCCAGAAGGTATACATTGATCAAATTTCATTTTAAAGCAAACGTATTATTAGTATTAGTATTACATATTTTAAATTGTATTTTACTAACGAAAACATGAAATTATCAGTAGTATTTCTAATGTTAATATAACGTTAAAAAATGATTGTTGTACTGAAGTTGTCATCATTCAGAAAGTGTTGACTTAATCCATTAAATAAAAGTTAATATGGTCGGTAGAAGAATATTTTAGTGGGAGCTGTGCTGAGTGTGGTCGGCTAGAGGCGAGAAGGCCCCGTGGGAACACTGTGGGGCGCTGCCCCATGAACCAGGGGGAGCCCAGCCATGGTTATCAATAACCGTCTCATGGCGCACCTTGTATTGTCTCACAGTTATGTCACTGAATCGAAAGGATATCACTACAGGAAATGAAACAATTATTTTCGATGCATATTTACCATAACCTCGAAAAGGGTAGGTCGGATATTGGAATAATATTTATTTATTTTTTTGGAAAATTGCGTCCATGTTATAGCTATTTTTTTACGGTTGTTAGTAAACAGACAACCTATTTTATATCAGTTAGATTAGTGGTTCTTACCCTTTTCAGAAACACGGAACACGGAATTTTCAAAATATTTGCGCAACAAAGTAAAATATAACATACATATATCTATTTTTTATATTGCATAAAATATGAAAAATCGTATACATAACAGATAACATATCATCCAAAAGCAAATAACAATCAGTAAATTAAATTTAAAAAAAATATATCCTAATCTTTTTAATGGAATATTTGAGCCTGAAGACTTTTACAAATGTTTTCAATATCTGGTTTTATATGTGAAA
Organism: Liopterus haemorrhoidalis; assembly: GCA_963971575.1. Lineage (NCBI taxonomy): Eukaryota > Metazoa > Arthropoda > Insecta > Coleoptera > Dytiscidae > Liopterus > Liopterus haemorrhoidalis. The sequence continues at coordinate 9,155,468 of OZ020621.1, read as the reverse complement.
TAGGGTAACCAGACAACTGGGTCCGTAAGAAAATTCGGGCCGTTCACAATTGGGCCTTTTCACAACTGGGGCGATGGACAATTCGGGCCGTACACAATTGGGGCTTTTCACAACTGGGCCATTAACAACTGGGACGATGGACAATTCGGGCCACTCACAATACGCATAAAATTTATATTTCCTTAAAACTACATTTTTTTTGATATGTTAATGTTAGTTATGTCACCTAACAAAACAAAAATCACTTTTTAATTAATATTGTAGCCAAATTTTTTAATTAAAATATTGTAAATTTGAAATAATCCGACCACGGCGCGAAGGTTGCCGAGTAAATACGACTGAGTACGACGTCAAACTGCTGGGGTTTGACGTCACAGATACAGACTAAACATAATCTTTACGTGTGTATATTGTATTGTTCGAGAGTTTTGTATTTGTTTTTAAACAATTTTTCACGCATTTATTATTAAAATAATTTATAAAACATATGTACTCACATTAAAATGGTCTTCACAAACATAGTTTACTTTTTTCTGAAATATCGGTTTTATTTCGCCTAATAGCTTTCAGCCACAAATTTCTCCTTTTCTGTTGTTTTTCGCCATCAGGTAATGATATAAATGCCGACCGGCGTAGCGTAGTGGTAACACATGTGCTCTGCGTTGCGAAGGTCTCGGGTTCGAATCCCGTTCAGGCATGGAATTTTTCTCGAATAAAAATTGTCCTGGCTAATTGCCACAGTAGCAAAGGCCATTAAATTAAAAAAAAAAAAAAAAAAAAAAAATGATATAAATTGTTTTTTTGGATTTCTAATTGAACTATTTGTGCACATCGGTACTAAACAATATTTTTGACTATGTTTCGAAGTACTGGGCCTGGATTTTCCATATTTTATATATTTTAAAATAAAATTTAATTCGGTAAACATGTATAAATTGTTTTTATTAGAATTAGACTTTATTTTAATTAAAATCACTCTAACTTTACATAACCCATAAAAGTTATACAAGCAAATAAGTTCACGACAGACTGTGTAGGCTGTACGCTGTACACTGGGTAGGTTGTACGCAGTACACTTAGTTGGGGTATGACGTCATACGTCGTTTTCGCGCGCTACATACATTTATGATTATTTAAGCCTTCAAATTAAAAAAAAAAAATGCAAAACAATTTTTTATGTTTATATGTAACAAGAGGAATATAATAAAATTTGTTTAAAAAATCATGCCTATCCCCTATTGGGGCTTTTGATTAACTTCTGTAGTCAAAATTGGTTTTAGAATTGGTAAATTCTATAGTGGTCGCGGAGAAAAGACTATTCGCTACAAAATTATTATTTTTTTAAAAAATATTTATAGAAAAGCTATTGTCAAATGCAATTTTGCAATTAAGTATTAAATTGCATAAATGCATTCATTATCAATTCTTGCGTTTATTACAGTTTTAAAAGTTTTTTTCAACATTACTAAATTACATTTTAATAATGTGGAACGGAAAATTAAAATTTTACAATATTGTAAAAATATATCATTCAGTGCTGTGAATCTTAATAACTTCCTTGCCTTTTATAATTGAAAAAATAAACAGAATGTAAAAATAATAATGTTTGTTTAATCTAAATTCCTTTGATGTAAAACTGTGATAAAACCTTTGTGAAACTGCGACATCTATCGGGAAAACATAAAACAATTATAAATTCTGTGAATCGTATCTCTTTAAGTCCGGACGTACATTAGACATATCACAAGCTGCCATACAACAAGGAGAAACAAAAATATTCTCTTTGGAAAGGTAACTTTGGTATTTGTATAATATGGAAAACTAAAGAAAAGCTAATAAAACATGCAGGCCAACAAAGGGGACTAAATAATCCGCAGAAAATTTTCCTTGGGTGAAAGAGAAAAATTTTTGTAATTGGAAATAAAGAAAAATACGGTGTTTCTCGATTCAAGATGAAAATGAAAGTTTTTTTTTTACGCTGAACAAAGACGATAAATATATGAAGTAACTGTGTGAGAAATTTCCAGCTCTTTCTAAAGAAAAACTTAAAATAAAAATCAGCTGTGGCCACCCTAGTACCGACCGCCATCACAAAGTACATAGCAACTTTTGTTAAATAATTTTTTTCGAAATATTTCTCTGTTGTGAAATATTCGCAAAAATCTTAAAATCGACACGAGTAAACTCTAGTTTCATTTCTCATTTCTAGTTAACCGATTTTTACCAAAAGTTGATAAACTCATGCCATTGATGTCAAAAGCTTAAATATGAAGTTTCATAAAAATCCTTTTAGCCGAATTTGCTCTGCACGTGTACACGGACCGACCGACAGACAGACAGACAGACTTAATGCAAACAGAATATGCTTAAAAATTTTAAATAGATAAATTATAACAGCGTTTCTGAACGGGGGGCTGCGCCCCCTAGTACTTTCTAGTTATACTTTCATGTAGGTACAACTTGAAAGTGCAATATTTTTTATTTATTTATTTTTTTATTATTATGCTCCGAGCTACAGATAACTCTTAAGTTAAAATGCGAAAGTGTTTAAATCAAAATGGATTGCACTTGAAACACTTGTAAATAAAAATAATTTCAAGTCATTATCTTTGGACCAACTTTGATCATCCAAATTTTTTTAAAACTTGCTTACGCGTTGCCTTTTCGAGAAACATCGTGCTTCCTCTATCTTGTTTGTGTTCTAGACCCCATGCCAGAAAAGATTGAGAATCACTGAATTATAACATAAGCTTAATCCATGGGCTGGGACGCAGCCGTGTGTATTCAGCTCCACTGATCCCTAGTAAAATGTGCCCTCTTCAAGCCTGAAGTATATGATCATTGGTAACTTGTCAATACCGTGACAAATCCAATCATAATAATAATAAAAAAATAATTGATTCTGATTAACATATCTGGAGGGCATCAAGTAAAGACGACGTACAAAGGAAATAATATTATAAATACCATGGAAAGAATATAAATTTAATTACGGGATGTCCAATAAAACAAATTCAATGTGAGAAAATAAAATAACCGTTTAAAATTACTTCTAATAAAAAATAACATCCTATGAAGGTTTTTTTGCTGGTTGATCCAGTGTATCATGCATTCAGTAATTACTGATTGGTACTTTTTCGTTGTCGATAATAATGTTTAAATGGTTCTAGACACTGCTCTAGTTACATCGTTATTACCATAAATATGTTAATTGCATTTAAATCTTTCTTCTGTAGACGACTGAGCGAAACGAAGTTTAATTCAATAGACAATAAACAATTCAAATAAATATTCACTGTATTTGTGTTTATGGATGAATAATGTGGTGGTAGTTTTATCGAAATCACACTCGAGCAATTAAATCTAATCATGCCAATAAAATACGGTTTTTTTTTTTAATATCTTTTACGGTTTAAGAAAGATTCCCTCCATCCGAAAATATGTATACATTACTTAAAAAAATGTGGGATTAACGAAAGTAATTTTATATTGATTTTTTGTTTTTATTTCTCGGCGATTAGCCTCGTTGCAGAAATAGGTCGATGTAAAATAAATAAATAAATAAAATAAATTTGTTTTTATTTCTAAATAAGTGGTTGCTAGGCAACTAATAAACAAATAGCGCAAATATTTTGCATATATCAAAAGTAATTCAGCGGAAAAAAAAACGCGTATTTTAGACAAATTAAAGTGACAACCGCTGTACTAACAAAATGGCGAATTTTGATCAAAATTGTGTTGAATTGCAAGGAAGAAGTTCCAAATCGACTTGTATCACAACTGCCAAACAGTCCAGATTTTAATGTATTGGATTTTGGTTTAAATAGATGTTAGGGTTAGATATGAATAGGTACACCAACATAAATTGTGTTAGAGGACATAAAAATGAACAAAATAAAAATAGAGGCAGTCAGAAATGCTATAAAATACCAAGAGAATATAATCAGACATCCGGAAAATACTGTTGGGAAATGGAAAAAAGGGATCAACAAGGAAAGCCCCTATAGAGATGGGAAATTGAAAAGAAGGAAATGTATAAATATTGTATGTTATGTAATTTGGATTGTTTTGTATTGTTTTGGTTATTTTATTTATTTTATTTCTATTTGTAATGGCTAATGCCCTGAACGCCGCAAGACCTAGGGAGAAATAAAGAATATATATATATAAGACAAAAAAAAAAAAAAACAAATGGGAAATTTGTATTAAGAATGCCACAAGAAATCAAAATATAATAAAAATTACATTTTATAATGATAATAACCTTGGTCAAAACCAAATGATAGTAACCAAAATGGTCAAAAGCTCGAATCGAACTATAAAAGTTACTTGACTGCAAAATCTAATTCCGCCTAAAGGTTTGGAATAGCCTATCAGATCAATTCTGTAAAAATTTACTGTGTAGTAACGTTACTACAAGATAACATATTATAAAAAGTATAATGACTTTCATTCATGATACTAACTGACCTTGCTCATAGTGAAAAATTTTGTTACTATGATCATAGTAACTGAGTAACAGAATTGGTCTGTTTATCTATCTACTTTCAGTATGTTCCAGATAACTTCAATACTATCATTCAATTATTTGGGTAAAATCTGGTAATCATTTTGTTCCCAAATTGCTCACACATTGTGTTTTCGAGAAAAATAGTGTTTCCTCTATCTTGATACACCTTGTTTATTTATTCCATCACATTCGTTCATCAGGTATATGATATTAAACCCAAATATATAATATCTGGCCATTTATAAGTTCTTATCTAGAGTTAAATTAGCCCATTTGCCAGTTTTCATTCAATTGTACCACAATAGATATGAGTACTGCATACTATACTATTCATAAAAACTAGAAACAAAAAACTAAGCCATACACAATACACACGCGCTGTAATAATTATTTAAAGATACCAAACATATTTTTAAAACATATGTTTATAATTAGTGCCATACGTCATCAAAATTTGAGTGATGATTCGTCTATAGGTATATTTATATTGAACAAATAAATCGAACACATTACTATTTTTGTTGAATTCTTTGTAAATACTTTTTCCGCACCTTGTCTTCAGTTATCATGGGGTAATTATAAAAGAAATTTCGCGGAATTCTTTGTAAAGGCAGTTGCACAGTTTATGTGATCAACCACACGGTGCAGAGTTGATTACGGGTTTGGTTACGATGGACAGACGGACACAACGATCCAACTCAAAAATAAAAGTATTTACAAACACGCGATTCTCAACACGGTAGCTATAAACTCTATCTCACACAAAAACTATCATGGGAAAATCATAGATTTTTTATATTTATTTTTGATTATTAAGTATAGAAGCAAATAAAATATAGTAATTAGATTGAAAACATTTGTCTTTTTGTTTTGAGTTTGTTAACACAAGTTCTGGCCAGCACATGATATACTTTGCAATCTTTATTTTCTCTTTCTATCTCTCTTTAGAGTAGGGCTGCCATAATTGTCGGACTACCGACCGGGACCCCCCCTCCAAAAAAAAACTTAAAAAAAACCCTTATCGACAATAATACCTTTATTATAAAAAATTGCATAATATTTTAAAAAAATTTAAAAATTTAAAGACAAAAAAAAAATGAAAGTAGAGATTGATAATAGGTATTCCAAGAGTAAAACGTTGGGATCAATGGTGAATCATTTTGGAACACTCAGTTCGACTGGAAAAATTTGATGTTTTTTTTTTGTGGATGCGTCTTTATCAAATCTAAAATAATATAATATAAATTAATGGGCGATTCAATTTAATAAAACCAAATAGAACCTTACATTCCATTCTTCTCTTTACTCTCCCCCTTCCCCGACTTCGGTGGCTTCTTTATCATCGCTCTTCTTTGCCCAATCATACTTCTCCGATGTTTTCGTTTTTTGGAGCAGTTCTTCTTCCCCTTTTATATAATTATAGAATTCAATGCATGACATTTTATAATTTAAAACACATTGAATTATGCTTTTCACGGTATCAATAGAAAGCGAATTGCGCTCATCTGTCCAATGGGTTTTAATTAATTAGACACAAGCACCAGTCAGCTTGTATTACTCCGGAACATTTCGGACCTCGAATCTGTTATATAATTTATATATAGTATGTATATATGTATATGTACAATATTATCGAAAAATAATTTTCAAAACACTTCAGTCGGGTCGACTCAGCCGATAATTTAATACTCAAATGACTACCTGTTCAATTTCAATTCAATTTTTATTTTATTAAGTTTATATTAATTTAATTTTATTTATTTATTTTATATCCATACTACACAATTATACAAGCAGAATGTAACGAATAATAGAGGAGAAGATCCTAATATGGGCTCCCATATTGTTTTTTCTCGATAATATTTTAAGTTTTTGATGAAATGATCTTTAGAATTGGCATACATCTAGCCAGAGGCGAATTAAACTGTGGGCGGACTGGGCGGCCGCCCGGGCCCACGAAGCCGGGGGACCTACCGAAGTCTATATACAAATATTTTCATTCTATTTAAAATAATAGAGGACCCATTTTAATTTTACCGCCCAGGTCCCCCAAGCAACTTAATTCGCCACTGCTCTAGCCGGTTTATGACTCGTATGACAAGCTGGAATGCTTCATTTTATAAAAATCCGTCTATCTATCAATATGTGAGATGTGAAAGAGTAAAGTGAATTTATATTAACTAAAAAATCTACCCCCTCCCACGTAATATTACTTCTAAACACTATTAATTTGTAAGACATAGGGCAGGCCTAGGGGCTCCGCCATAGAAATTGATTCAGGGGAAAGAAATTGATTAAAAAAGGGCTCCGCAAGTAAAAAAAGTTGGGAACCACTGGTCTAGAGAAAAATTGGGGCTTTAATCGTTTAAAACGTTTTGAGATAATGGCAATTTTTTGAATGGCATAATTTACGTGAAAATTGTAAAATAAAAAAAATCACAACTCAAAAATGGTTAGAGATAGCGACCAGCGGAAATTTTTGGATTCCTTGTAGTTTAATTAGTTTTAAAAAAATAGGCCTCACCTTTCTCGTTTTCCTATTTTAAAATTATGACAAATTTTAATATAGCGTAATTTATAGAAATATTCATCTTCGCATGGATATATCTCAAAAACGAAATGCAATAAAGACCTGCGGTTGAAGATATACTTAAAATGGTCAAATTGTCAGATGCAACCTTTTTATTTTAAGGTCACGAAGTATCAAAAGAACGAAATTCGGATAACCAAAAAGCCAAATCTTATTTGCGAACAATATGCTGCGAACAGACCCGGCGCTAGACTTTTTGCCACAGGCAAGATTGTTTATTCGGCCCCAGTCATATAAAATTTGAAAAAAAGACAAATTTTGATAAAATAGTAACGTCTTCGGCCGCTTCCTTAAATTGACTGCTACAGGCAGGAGCCTGTTCCGCCTATGCTCTAGATCTCCGATCTAGAAAAATTCGTTCTCGAAGCTCTCGACGTTTCTATTAGTTTCTACTCCGAAAACATGCTCTTTGGCCCTCTTGCCAGCGCCGTTTTCTTACAGGACCGTAATCGTAACAGTATTTACAAGTATGTCGAGAGTAGTCTGTATTCTGTTTCGAAGAATGCCATTTTGCCAGCACAGCTTCAATAATCAATAAAGCATATTATAATTGACTCTATTTTAATTTGCTAATTATGAACAATCTTTTCAGAAATTGTATGTTTAACGTTACTCTCTTTCATTTGTCCGTATAATAGAGATGACAAGGGGGATTGTGGTGGTGATGGTATATGTTGAATGCTCATGTATGAAACTCATGTGTAAATGCTTTCGTTGAAAGTGTTTTTGCAATTAGTATAATAACACTACAAGTGCTCAGTGCACAACCTCAATATTGATTTATGTATATAGTAACATATGTCAACTGGATGGATGGTTGAAAGTGTATATTTATATGTCTAAGGGCCTCTATCGCTTCATGAAATTCACATGCATTCTTTACATGCCATCTTAATTGTACAACTGCATTTATACTGGTGCAATAATCATTGCAACGAAATGGATTGATAACAAACATTAAATCAATTATATAATGCACCCGTTGCCAACTGTGTTGGTAAACACATCATTACCTTAATGTGGAACTTGCTAGACACCTCAGACTTCTTTCTCTAGCCATACGCCTTACTTCACCCAATTCAAATTGAATGAACCCTTCGCCCATTATTAAAAACTGGACAAATAATGAGTATTATTCCGGATTATTCATTCATTAACTTTTTAAGATGGGGGAAAACGATTCATTTCCACTTAGTGCATTACATTTATAATGTTAAAACTAAAAATGATTTGAGACGTTAAATTTAAAATATATTTATTAAAATAAATTTGCCAATTTCTTATATAATATAAAAATAAGCATACGGAAAAAACGCGCACGGATTAATACGCAAACGAAAAAAAGCGCACATGAAAAAATACACACATGGAAAAAAGGGCACACGGAAAAATACACACACGGAAAAAAGCGTACTTACACTATATCTCAAATCAGTTTGAAATAAATCGTGAGAAACTATTACACAGTAAAATTAAATTGTTTGCCCGCTTTAACATATTGCGTTCACATTTGTAAGGTCAAACCAGATCTGGTTATTTTGGTTACTTTTATAGTGTAGTACTTTTAAATGTAAATTTGTCATTTCAAAATATTCCTTACGCTGTAAAACCTACTTCAGATTTGTTGATTATGAACATTATAACTAAGATATCATTTATCTTTATGATATATGTCAAATTGAATGACATTTTAAGAAAGTGAATTTTTTTACCATGTTTTAATACCAACTTGAAATTGTATGTCATATACAATTTCAAAGGTGCAAACTATTTTAAATATTTTAAATATTTCGAACCAATTTTAAATTTACACAAATAAGTTGTCACCTATGGTCTATTTCAAAATAGAAAAATGTGTGTAAGAATATAGGAGCTGTTTGTCCTTGCTTCGAATTGGTTTAGATCGTCATCCCTATCACAATGTTAAAATATTGTTTTTAGTCCAAGTTGACAGATGTTCAGTGTCGTACATTGGAAATATATATTATTTATATTATTTAATTTTTTTCATATATTTTGTTATTATTTACATATTTAGACTTTTATTTATATTCTTGGCGTAGATTTTATGGAGAAAATTCTCCATGTAATTTGTTTTTACGCAGTTATATATATTTTAGGTTATCTGACATATAAATATTTTTTGACACTTGACAATTAACAGATCAAGATAGAGGACTAATGTGAGGCCAAAAAACAGCCCAGCTGATTGTGCCCAAAGAAGAAGTTATTGATATAATTTTTAGACCTTCATATATACATATATTTTTAATTTTATTTACAATAATTATATAAATAAGACACTTCCCATTAAACTGAATTTATGTCGTATATATAACGTAAGTGTATTATCTGCCTTGTTTATTTCAATATCTTATTAACCTTTTTTATATATATATAAAAAAAAATCACCTGCTAACCCAGTTACTACGCCCATGTCCTAGTTGTAACTTATTTTAAATTTCCCGCTATACTGTATTTGTTCAGTGTAAATAGTACCTGGTTCGCAGCGCTATCTACTTGTTTCTAATTTGAAATAGACCATAGGCATGTCAACCCATAGCCGCAGGGATTCGTTTTTCACATTACGCATCTTACTTAAAGGATTAACAAAAACAAACATCCCTGCGCCATTGACCGTTGACTGTTTACAACATGGTTGTAAACATGAACCCTAGTTCTTTTGTAGTCTAACAATGTGATTATAGTTATACGGGATAATTGTTTTATGCCGATCTTCAAAAGTAATATCGTTCTATAACAGTTTGATAATCTAACTTCTGTAACATTTCCAAAATAATTTCATATTATCATTTATTATTATTTTGATTTATATATCTATTATCGCTGACGTCTATTCAGTAGTACTAGGGGTGTATTTATTGTAAATAAATGTGAGGAACAATGTCGTAAACAAAGAAATATCTATGCTTAAGTATAAATTCGTTAAGCATTTACATGGTTCGGAAACCGCAGCTTGAAGATCTAAATATAGATTTTTATGTTTCTGTTTGTGTGGGGCGCTATTAAACCTTAATTAGTAAAGTGTACGGTTTGATAGAGACACATATTCCTCTTTGTACATTTTGATAGACAACGACATTCGGTTGCCTTATTAATAAAGGCCAAGAATAGCACGTCTCTCCCACCAGACTAGTTTTTTCTTTGCAATATGTGTCTATCTCCCCCCTCTTTACCTCGGTATTATACTCCCGACAGGACGAGAATAAATAATTCTGAGAAATTAATTCAAAACTTTTCTGTCATCTTCATCGTCTGTCGCGTTATAAATATAGATTTCTGCTGCTTTGAAGTCTCGGTCTATGTCTTTGCTCCACCAACGACGTCCTATTACAGCGCCACTATGCTCTCTTCTACGTAGGGTAACGATACTAATGATGGGGGTGATTGAATTTAATTTAACGTGATTAACTGTTTCCATTGATTGATGACTGACAAATATTTACTTTTATTGCATTTTTGTTACGTTTTTTTAAGGTTCTACCATTTATCATCACCTATTTCAAATTGTCACGATCGTTTAATTTGAAAACATTGCAAATTTGTGCATATATTACGAACTTCTACTATAGGTTGTAAATTCTCCATTTTAAGGCTATGTATAAAAATTGACAAAATAAAAAAAAAAAGTCTAAAAACAATTAAATATTTTCTAACTAACTCTAGCTCATGGCTAGAGCCTTGCGCGGATAAGCTTTTCTGTATCCGCATCCGATCCGCATCCGCACATCCATGATCCGCATCCGATCCGCATCCGCAGCTTTTGTAAATAACAAATCCGCATCCGCAAAAATATCCGCACTATCCGCACTACAGCTTTTGCTGTCAGTTTGGAAAGAACTAACATATTTCGCCTGTTTAGGTAATCTCTGCTCTAAAACGTTACTGAAAATTTTTGGATTTACCAGCATATTTATTACTAACCTAACCTAAGGGACCCCAAAAGTTTTAAGGCCTAGATGCGCTAATAACTTATTTAAATCTAGAGAGAGATAACAATTTTGGGGGGCCTAAGCGTTCTTTTTCGTAGGGAGTAAGTGGCGCGCTGCTTTTTTTAATATTGAATTTAAAAAAAAAATCAGAAAAGTTACTTGATAGAAGGTGCTTCATATTTTTAGGATCAAGTAATTTTCTTACGCCATTTCGCGCATTAGTTAGGCGTTGCAACTTTTTCAAATAGCAACATGTGTCATTTTTCAAATTTTTGGGATCTGCAAAACTTTTTACTTCGGGTAGTATAAAAAAATTGGCAGGTTACATAATAAAATTTTCGAGAAAAAATTATGTAGGTAAATTTTGGTATTTAAGTAAAACTTACTAATCAGTTTTATGTAAAAAAAAAACCTTTATCAGATTTAAAAGCCAGAATTAGAGCAGAGGTAGGAAGAATTACGTCGAAAGTGTACCAGGAAACTTTTGTCCAAAATATTATTTTCTATAATATATTCAATAATAAAAAGAAAGTTAAGTTGATTGTCTCAACTCAGTCTTGATCATGGACAATTGTCTTAGTAAAAATAACATAAAGTGAGATTGAATGCTACAAAATATCATGTATATACAGACAACCGAAAATAACCGAGGACTGCGTAGTCAGAACACAATTGCTTGTTTCTCCGAAAGTAACCGAAGATTTAATGTTCACGCGGATATGACATTTAATCCGCATCCGATCCGCATCCGCATGGTTTAAATTATAATTTATCCGCATCCGCAGAAAAGTTGCGGATATCCGCGGATAATCCGCGGATACCCGCGGATTTGCAGGGCTCTACTCATGGCATTAAAAGAGAAAATAATCGGTCAGTTCTGTGCCCAAAGCGTTCAATAAGCAATCCATAGGCAGTACGCATCCTTACTGTTACATTTTTACTGTTGCATTTTTACTGTTACATGTAAATACAGGGCAACCTCTTTAATCCGTACAGCTCAATGCAAGAGTGTCTAATTATTAGAAATTTGTTCGGATTATAAGAAGTAAAGAATTTAAAGCGGTTTTTCACATCTTTTATTGTAATTATCGCACTGTATATAGTGAGATACATAAATACGGTATTAATTTCTTAAAAAATCAGTAATAATTTTTTGCTGTGTCGACTTTGTTTCTACTCTCATCGCCTGACTCTCTAGTTCTAGCAACAGAAGTATGTGCTGCGTTTCCATGTTTGACTGTTTTACAATGGTTCACTGGGTACAGGGAATTTACTGGGTAATACTGGGTAAAGGGCACGGGGTATACTAAAGCGTACGGGGTATACTGGGTAAAGGGCACTGTATTACAGGTGCTCGCTGTGTCAACCATTTGCTTAAGGGTACCCGTAATGATTATAGATACAAAGAAATGATCCATAAGTCGTGGTCTGAAATGTTAGGTTGGTATGAAAAGAATTGCGGTTTATTCAAATTCTGTTTTAACTGGTCCAGAAAAGGATGAATAACGTCTAACTTAAGTGTAAGCTCGCAAATTGCTGCTCGTGGTTCAACTAACGTCTTCAAATGGTTGCTACCAGCTGAAGTAGTACGCCCGCGACCGCGTTCTTCAAAGCTCTCGTCTCCAGCCAGACATTTTTGGAACTACCATTGCATGTTCCTTAACAGTACGTACAACAAAGGTATTGTTTAGTAGACGAACACTTAATGCGACTTTACCACCCGTTTTGAACTCATTTCCATGTTAAATAGCCCAGTTTGAAGTAAAATTAATAATAAAATCGAAGTTGATGTTACCAAAATAAAGACGGAAAAAATACTTTCAAATTAGGTTAACAGAACACAATTAAATAACATCTTTCGTTGAGATAAAAGAATTCAGAAAGCAAAAACCGCAGTTATTTTCCTACCCATAAAAAAAAAAGAAGTTCAGTCAATAGAGTCCAGTGGAAGCAATTTGTAGATGTCGTATACCATAACCCAACGTACAAAATTAATGATCTATGATAGATATGATACAAAATGTAGATTTTGACACGAAAAATTGGAATAGATTTTAGTGATCTAGCAGGGTTTGGCAAATGTTTCTCATAATGTGTGGAAAATATGGGGAAAATATGGTTGAATTGAATTAATATTCGATGATTTTTATATTTAAACAAAAAATGATGTTATAAAAATTACAATGAAGGACAAAAAGTTGGAAATCAATTCTTCCTGAGGTAATCGAACTTGTGGTTTTGTATCAAGTCTTGTATTTTATTTTAAAGTTTTATTTATTTTAGTCTAATATTTGATAATAAAGTACCTGATTCAGTTTAAATTTTAATTAAAAACGGTCACTACTGTAGTGCGCTGTGCGTAGAACAAATAGTTTATCTACAAGTAATGATATTCAATGACTCAATTTGCTGCTTGCTTTGGCAGCGGCAACTGTTTATTCTTCCTATCGGAGCTGCGGAGCTTTGCAGTTAAAAGCTTGCGAAGTGTACGTTTGACTACAGATATTTTTGTGTTTTTAATATTTTATTATTACTATGTTAAGCGAAAATATCCACGTTGTTGTACGCCAAAGAATTTAATTAATATTAATCTATTAAAAATTTAGTATATACGTGGTACGCGGACCATATCCTGATTGAAAAAAGCCGTCGCGGAAAATAAAAATACTACCGTTTGTACACATGGCAAAAAACAAGGCATTGCAATTTGTGGCCAATCATAGTTATTCATAGCTTACCTTTGATTGAGTATGATGAAGCGAGAATTTCTGGTGCGATTGCGTTTGGAACATGTGCTGTTAAGCACATACCTACGCGGTCAAAAAATATATATGACGAACTGGATCCCTCCCGGGGGGTATGGATTGGCCATGCCTGATCTAGTATTATACTTATCTAGTCTATATCTTAAATCTATTACTATCTAGTTAATTTAATATCGCTCTACAATCTAGGTCTATAAGAGTTGCTTTGAGTTAATACAAAAATAAATGGATTCTTACAATAATTGCAATAATATAAGGTAATTTCATGGCAACATAATAACTTTGAGTTGAGTTGCAGCAAATGAACATCTCGTATGTCAATTGACTCGTAAGCTACAAACTAACTTATGTACATGACATACGGACACAAAAAGCTCTGCATAAATATACATCTGTTTATAATTTATATGACTAACACAAAGAAAAAACTTGGAAGAAACATGGAAATAAACTAGGTGCAACTTCAAAACAAATTGCTAATGGAATAAAAATCTGATTTAACTTTATAACCACAATACAAATTTTAATAAAAATATATTATTATAAAATTATACAAAACTTAGGTTTTTAATCGGTGTATCACGGAACACTTCCGCAGTAGGGTTGTACATCGAAGGCAAAACATCGATGTTTAACATCGATGTTAACATCGGCGCTTACTATCGATGTTGAAAAAACATCGAAGGAAAAACATCGATGTATCAGAAACATCGATGTTTTATTAATATTAAAAAAAACTATTTATTTATATTATATAGGTTTTATTTAATAATGTAAAGATAAAATACGAAAAAAGTAACACATAATACACAAAAAGCATTTATTAGATTTTGAAATATAAATATTCCTTTTTATTAGTAATTAATTTCACATTAATATTATTATACCCAATATAATAATCCTAATTTGTACCTACAGTCTATTCCAAACGATTAGGCGGAACTAATCGCAATTTTCATTTTTGTAATTTGTCATTAGATATTTTTTTATATATTGAAGTTGACTTTTCCTGAACAAAATGATCAAAAGCTTTTCAATCAATCGGTAAAAGTAACTAGAATTGAAAATCTAGTTCCGCCTAAACCAAAGGAACAGACCTTACTATTTTTACATTTCTAAAATGAAATATTGGATTTTATTACAATACTAATATAGTAATCTTAATGTTAATTTTATATTATTTAACATAAAAATAACACTGTCATACACAATTATTTTTATACTTTTTTAAGTTGAAATAAAGTCTTCCTTTGGTTTAGGCGGAACTAGATTTTCAATTCTAGTTATTTTTACCGATTAATTGAAGCTTTTGATCATTTTGTTCAGGAAAAGCCAACTTCAATATATAAAAAAATAGTTAATGACAACTTACAAAAATCCAGGGATTGGAAGAATAACAACTGGGAAAGTGTCAACAAGACTCAAAAAGAAAAAGTGTGTTGGCGTCGTTGGTCGTTCGCATTGTTTGCAAAAATTAGAAGTTTCTTCTTATTTTGTCGTATTCTGCTAACTGCTAAGAAGAATAAAAACTAACACTATTAGTATTGTTATATCACAATAGATGGCGCTTATATTTTGTGTACTAATTTTAATAAAAATTAAATTTTTAAGATTCCAGCGCCTCTAGCGGTAGTTTCTGAACTTCAAAGTTTAAACATCGACATCGATCTTTTATCGATACTATCGCCAGCTGACCATCGATGGTAAAAACATCGATGTTTTTAAAACAAACATCGATGTTTTCGATACATCGATGTTTTTTTCCCATCCCTATTCCGCAGTATCTAGAGCAGCGGTTCTTAAACTTGTATAACATGAGGACTTCTTTGAGATAAAAAATGTCAAACAAAATATATGGGGTGGTTAATGAAATTGGAATATAATAGAAATGTGTTTTTCTGATGTCTTTGCATTTGGTATCTGAGAATGCTCCGACTGACGATGAAACGACCTCACGCGACTGTCTGCGAATGTAAATTCGAAATTAGTGTTCGCCCCTGGCGCCGTCACATGGCAGCTATAATGGACCGAATTGCAACGAATGCAATATTTTTATTTATATTTCGTCAATACTGCAACCGGCGTTATAATTGAACAATACACGGAAGAATGATCAGACCAGTTTAATACTGAAATAGTATCGTTTGATATAGAGATTATTTAGCCAGCTGGGCACACAAAGCGGTGGGCCCTCGGGGCTGCCCCCCCCCCAGGTAAAAACAGATCCATTTGTCGGCGGTGAGGGATTATTAACAGAATCAAAAACATTAAAAAAATTAATGAGACAATTATTAAGAATTTAGTAATTGAAATGTTGATTAATAAGATTCAGCTAATCAGTGGTTACCTGACTGTGTTTCAGTCAAGTACTGTGCATGATGAAACACACTGAATACCAAGTAATATTTAAATAAAGAATTTGATAGTTAGTTTTCGTTGTTAGTAAATTGATTGAGTCGTTTTGTTGTCCTTTTTTACACCTAAATTATTCCATTGAAGTGATAATTAACCAAAACAACCAAAAACGTCGCATCATTCTTCATCATGACAATGCAAGCTGCAAGCTTGCACACAGCACGTCAAACAATTGATTTTTTTGAAGGAGAAAAACATCGAATTAATGTGTCATTGCCCGTATTCACCTGATTTATCCACTAACGACTTTTTTTGTTTTTTGTTCCCCAATGTCAAACAAAAAATGCGTGGATAGTGATTTTTATTACCTCAAGTAGCCTTCGAAAACCATGTCTTTGAGATACCAACTTCAGACTGGAAAAAAGTTTCGAGAATTGGTTTAAACGCATGCAAAAGTTTATAAATCTTAAAGGCGAATATTTTGAAAAGCAATAAAACAGTTCCAAAAAAAAAAAAATATCTTTCTTAGTTTTGTAGTGTACTTAACTTAAATGGTAACCGTTGTACTAATTGTTTGCTACGGTCACATGAATATGCGCATCCTACTTCGTCGATATCGGTTCATACTATCAGAGCCGCAGTAAGGGGGGGCGGAGGGGGCGATGGCCCCTAGCGCACTAAGGAAAAGGGCGCCACATTGCGAAAGTGAGGACCTTTTTTTTGCTCTTCAGTTAGAATTCGCGAGGTGAGGACCTTTTTTTTTTGCTCATCACTTGGAATTTGGGAAGTGAGGACCTTTTTTTGCTCATCACTTGGAATTATTTGCCAAGGGCGCCAAAACGCAGTTTTGCCCCTAGCGCAAGTTTTCATTACTGCGGCTCTGCATACTATCCAATATTTTAAGTCCGGACAGTATTAATTGGTTGATTTTCTGTATCATACAAGATCTGGTACGAACATCTTCTGGTATACGGTACATTTATTCTCGTACGATAAATCGTACGGGATTCAAAACGAGAAATTTCATCGTGTACTACAAGCAAAAGAGTTTACCCCTTTAACATCTAAACGTAACCAAAGCACTATCTTAGCATATCAGTTTCTGTTATTTTTCTATTAACTGTAGTCTTTGTTATGTTGAAAGAAACAGAGCATACAAAAAAAATAGCATTGTAGATACATATTTAAACATCCTTTGCGTGCAATTTTTTGCATAAAATTTAATTTAACCAAACCCTTAGAGATTTTAGTGAGATGTAAAAAAATATTTGTCCTATCATTGGCTGCCGAGATTTAATTACTATAATTATTATTATTTTACTGTTGTTTAGTGAATTTAAATAAGAAGATGCACACATGTTATACTGAGAATGCAACAAGTACAATGCGATATGTGCATAATGGAATGATTTCCTGGAAGATAGTCGTAATTTATTAATATTAGTAAGAACAAAACAGTTTATATGCATTCTTTACTATATTATATGACTGTTCGAGGACAGGGTTTCTCAACATTTTTATTGTTTGGCGGTCTTTCAGCGAATAGCTCTTTAAAATTATTACGGACAAATAAATGTATATATATCGAAAGAAAGTTCTTGACGAAATTAATATGGGATATTATACATTTGACAATAATATTGGACTGAGGATGGTTGGATTACCAATCGAAACGTCTCGATAAAAATTGTTTTAATAAATATATGACGAGTATGACATAAGAATTTTATTTAATACCCCTATATATATATATATATATATATATATATATATATATATATATATATATATATATATATATATATATATAGATGTAAATTCTTGACGAGTAATATACAGATATAAAATGTTCTTCTTTAATCGTCAGTATTAGTTAGGAAAATTAAAAAACAAGTATCATGGTACGTTTCGCGTTTTTATTAGTTAACGCATCTTCAGCCAGTAGATAGAAGCAATCATGGTACACAGTGGTCAGATGGTAAAAGTCCAAAATTTTTGTCAAAAGTTAAAAAAAATGGAAGTCAAGATTTAAAATAATAAAATTCACTGTGTACGTGTAATGTATGTCAGGTGACCATATATATATATATACATAATTCTTTATTTCCTCTCGACCTTTCGGTGTTTAGGGTATTTAACTACAATTACAAAACATCATATCTCCTATCAACATCCCAACTTCATTTTAATTTGGCATGTAATGTAATGTAATCATGCATTACATTACATTACTATTTATTTTATTCCATTTTCTTCCCTTCCAACCATTTCTTCACCCCTCCTCTTATGTCCCTTCCTTCCTCGCCATACCCAGGTAACCTCAGCCCCATTCCTTCCTTTTCCCCCGTCTGCTTCCAACCGGGCCTCTTCCTTCCTTCCTTTACACCTTCCTGTTATCCTTCCCCAATCTCAATCCTTCTTGCCTCTAATTCCCTCGCTTATTTAAATTATGAATAAGATTCACCCTTCTAAATTTCAAGTGATCTAAAAAAAAAGGTCCTCACTTCTAAATTAGAAGTGACGACCTAAAAATAAAAAAAGTCCTCACTTCTAAAATACAAGTGACGACTTATAAAAAAGGTCCACATGTCTATTTTTAAAAATTTCTAGCGTGTTTGTGTGGGTTTTTCCCTCCTTCTTAGGGGGGGGGGGCACAAGGGCACCTCCCTGGGTGCGCCACTGAAAAACGGCTGATAGTAACCAAAAACGTCGCATATTTCTTCATCATGACAAGGCAGGCTCCCACACAGCACGTCAAACAACTGATTATGTAAAGGAGAAAAACATTGAAATAATGTCTCATTGCCGGTATTCACCTGATTTATCCCCTATCGACTTTTTTTTGTTCCCCAATGTCAAACAAAAACTGCGTGGAGAGCGATTTTAATCATCTCAAGAAGCTGTTGAAGACTTCGAAAACCATGTTTTTGAGATACCAACTTCAGAGTAGAAAAAATGTTTCGAGAATTGGTTTGAACGCCGTCAAAAGTGTATAAATCTTAAAGGCGAATATTTTGAAAAGCTATTAAACAGTTTGTTCTAAAAAGAAAAAAAATCTTGCCTTTGCATTATAAATTCGTAAATATTCAGCTACAGATATAAATTTACAGGATATATAGTAAAATACAAATAGTAAGGGAGGAAATGAAGAAGAAAAAGCTGAGAGTGGGACCTGGGGCTAGGGCGGCGAAGTATGAGGAGAAAATCAAGGACGAAAGAAGGAAGATATTAAGAGAATGCTGGGAAAAAAGATTTAATGAAGAACAAAAGGGTAAACTGTCGGAATGGAGAGAAATAAGGAAAGAGTACTATTGGAGATGTGGGATGGATACAAGGAAAGCTGAGCGAAAGAGAAACGGAGGAAGAAACATAGAGGAAGAATTGAGGAGGAGAGACAAGGAGTTACAGGAGCAGGAAAGAACAGTAAGAATAGACAATTCAAGGAACGTGAAAAGGTATAGAGAGATAAGGATGGTAGGAATACCTAAATATTTGAAAGGGAGTAGAGGAAATGCAGGGGGCAGAGTTAGGAGGATTGCCAGGTTAAGATGTGGAAATGAAGAACGAAGCAACAGGTATTGGGCAAAATCAGAGGATAGGCTATGCAGAATGTGTAGGGAGGAGGAGGAATCCTTGGAGCATCTATCAAAACGTGTGGAAAGATGATAAAATGGGAGGAAGAGATAAAGGACCTGTTGAGTGAAGAAGGAAAGGGAGAAAGATGGGCGAGAGTACTCGAGGAAAGAAGGAAGGAATGCGCGGAGGTAAGGCAAAAGTGAGAATAGGAAGGAAGAGAGAGGCAAAGGAGGAGCAAAGATGAGAGGCAAGAGAAGAGAAAAAGAGACGAAAGTGGAGACGAAGAACTGGAGTTAAGAAGGAAGGGGACCGGAGACGAAAGCCGAAAAGAGAATAGGAAGAAACAGAGGGACACCGGAGGAAGAATGAAGAAGAAAGAAAGTCATAAATTGTATTATTATGGGGTTTGTCATGTCTTGACAAGCGTCCACTAATCTCAAACTTCAGCAACCTTTTGAGCCGCGTCATACTAGAGACTAGTGGAGCTAAATACACACGACTTATTATTATTATTATTATTATTATTATTATGCTTACTTTTCTAATGTAGTAGCTAAACTCCAGTATCTCCAGTCATTGGAGACCAAATTGATTGTCTGTGTGACAAACTATTATAGAGCGGTTATTTATAACGATTGTGCATTGAATTCCGAGAAATGGTATGTCGACACTATAAATTTTTCGAATTTAAAAATAAATATAAATATTTCTCAAAAATGTACCCAAATATGATCTCTTAAAACATATTGCATAATATCTTATAAGGTAGATTGTATATAAAAAAGATAAAAGTATCCATCCATTTTTCATTTAAACGATTTCACAATTCACAAATATACATTTACTTAAAACCAAACAGAAAACTCTTACAATACAGGATAGCAAGTTGCACATCGGTCCAAGCCGACTACAAACATTCAATTCTTGGAATATTGTTTCTTCGGTTTACTGTAATGCTTGTGCTCATTTCACAATGAAATATCCATGCAGTACGACATTCGTTCCAGGGGTTGCAGATATAATGTAAACTGAGTATTTATATTGTAACTAAAATTTAAATATTGTTGACTTTAAAAGGAAGGCGTTCACCCCCTTCCTGTGTTAAATTACAGTGGCGTAGAATTTTAACTTATTAATGAACAAAGGATTTGCCATTATTTATTTTATATGAACTTAATTAGAAGTATTAGTTTACCTAACTAACAATTAATTCTGTGTTTATATTAATGATTTATTTCTGTTTCAGGTATGTTCCTTTATTCTACTTTTTTGAATTTATCGTGATTCTGGTAAGTTATGCAAATTTTATGACTTGATTAAACAAGTGTTACCCCTCACTTGTGATTTGTCAAACAAAATTAAAAACTGAAATATTGGTATACTAGCGTCGGCGAATCAGTGCAGTTACGTCACACGACGTAACAAACGATTGCATTGTTCCAGACAATACAGTTGTTTGTTACGTCGTGTGACGTAACTGCGTTGATTCGCCGACGCTAGTATATCAGTGTCTTTCTCTCTATTAAATGTATAAAATAAAATCATTAAATTAATCTAAAATGTATTTTGTACCATCCAAAACGCGCAAAGAACAAAATATATATATATATATATATATATATATATATATATATATATATATAAAAATTGAATAAACGCTTTTTTTAGGGTTTTGTAGGTATGACCACCTAAAACCCTTATAACGTCACTCATGTGTCTGTCTGTCTGTCTGTTTGTCTATACGGTAAAAATTGTTTCCAAACGGCTGAACATAGAAAGTTGAAATTTGGCATACTTGTAACTTTTTGATCCACATATAGGAAAACTATAAGTTCAAAGTTGAGTTCAAAAAAAAAAAAAAAAAATAAATAAATACTGCGCGGGATAAATATAAACTATACTCTATCTCAGAAAGACTGATAGTAATAAAATTTATTATTTGTAAAAAGTTATTGTTTTTTCACACAGAAGCGGCCCACAAAATATGAATAGTTCGAAACGAAATATTGTTAAAAACAACTGAGTGTGCCGCACATATTATATGAGATTTTAGAAAGAGTGATAGTAATAAATCATTTTGTCAGGCAGTTACCAGTGGCGTGCACATTTTAAACACGTTTAAATTGGTTTTGTGTATTTCTATATTACTATTTATCATTTTATTAAATGCACGCCTTTGACCATATTTATCATATCATTAAACTCACGCCTGTGACCATGTTTTTTTAGGGTAACATTTTTATGATCTATTGTGTTTAACCCTAATTCGTATTCCCATATAAGATGTGCGGCACACTCGGTTGTTTTTTAACAATATTTCGTTTCGAACTATTCATATTTTGTGTGTCGCTTTTGTGTAAAAAAACAATATATTTTTACAAATAATAAATTTTATTACTACCGCTCTTTCTGAGATAGACTATAGGCGAGATCAGTAATCAACCGAGTGAAATATAACCATGTGAGTCAAATACAATATTTTATCTACAACTATGTAGTTTCACCGCTAGAAAAATACCGTATTTTTCGGACCATAAGACGCACCGGACGATAAGACGCTCCCGAAATTTATGAGACAATTTTTAGAAAAAATATTTATTATTACGATAACTTGAACAAGTAACATTTTGTTCATCTTCAATGTCTATACTATCACTCGCCTCGTTTGTCACTGTTCGTATTATTTTCGTCTGAACTATTGTCAATCTCTTCAAAACTCAGTCATCTTCGATACTAGCCCAATGCGTTACTTATATCGCATTTCATAAAGACTTTATAATCGTCTTTTCTTTTACAGCTAAACATGAATTTTTTTACCCAAGTACATACTTTTGAAATTATCGGCCCTTTCATACGTCCTGTTTCTGTAAAACGTGTTTTGGCTTTATCAGTCATTTGTTCCACTCTTTCCGTATAAAATTATTAAATGGTTTATTAATCGACACATCCAAGAGTTGTCGTTGACTTGTAAGGCCTCCAGAAATGACAGCTAATTCTATATTCATTTCTATTATATTTCCTTGGTTGATTCTGTTTTATGCGCTCTGAATTGATTCCACACTAACATCGCACACTTTTTAAATAACGCACCTATATTCGCACCGAAAAATACGGTAGTATATTTGATTTAAAAACATAGTGTCAATTGTAAAACTTCAGAATTGACTTCATCAAGATGGCTACCAACCCATCAGCTGATTGTAACCAACAACAATGTTTAAAATGTTATTATTTATTTTTTTATATATTCTAACGACTGAATGAATGCAAAATAGAAAAAATATATTTTTATCGTATATTTCGACCAAACCATCTTATTATCCGACTGTTACCCCCAAGTGCGTAAATGTGCCGCCACTGAACGAGCCAAGGTTGGAGAAGGCCTACCCCAAACATTAACAGCTTGTATATAAATACGTTGCGGGCATTTCTCCGCCAAATCGAGACTCGTATAAAACATTTGGAATGCAGATGTGGAAGTCAGGAAATAAAACATCAATCATTTGAAATTGGATACTTAATTTGATACTCTGATTTTAACTTAATTAATTATACACACATTTTAATTGTCTTTTCAACAAATAGGTGTGTTCTATGAAAAGTGACTCATTACTTTTTTTTTTGTTGTTTAATGTCCGGAACGATATGATTTTAACAACTAAAGTTAATATTGGTTATGTTAAATGTTTCGCAATTATTATGTTATCATTTTTTTAAAACAAAACTATTAAAGAAAAATGTATTTTTAATAGCAACTAGTCTGGTGTGGCTGATAACAATAAATATTATTACTATTTGGTGTGGCATTTTATTTTAATTTTGATATGACTAAACAATGAGTTCAAAATCAAGTCGTGAGGTCCTTTCGTAGTAGTGCAAGTTTTGGAAAACAGACAACCAGACCAATTCTGTAACTCTGTTACTATGATAATAGTTACTAAATTCGTCACTATGAGCAAGGTCAGTTACTATCATGTATGAAAGTCATTGTATTTTTTATAATATTTTATGTTGTAGTAACGTTATTACACAGTAACTTTTTACAGAATTGATCTGTATATTATCAGTTCACAGACAGATAGATGAACATATATAAAGTTTATACAAAAACTAAGAAAGAAGAAATTTTTTTTGAACAAGCTATTTTATTGCTTTTCAAAATATTCGCGTTTAAGATTTACACTATTGCATGCGCTCAAACCAATTCTCGAAACATGTTTTCCATTCTGAAGTTGGTATCTCAAAAACATGGTTTTCGAAGGCTTCAGCAGCTTCTTGAGGTGATGTAAATCGCTGTCCATGCGTTTTTTGTTTGACATTAGGGAACAAAAAAAAGTCGTTAGGGGACAAATCAGGTGAATACTGGCAATAAGACAATAATTCGATGTTTTTCTCCTTCAAATAATCACTTGTTTGACGTGCTGTGTGGGAGCTTGCATTTTCATGATGTAGAATCATGCGACATTTATGGTTGTTTTTCCTGATTTTGTTGATGACCTCTGGCAAACAAATTGCATTAACTGTTCTCATATCCTCTAAAGTCTAAAGGAATGGTTGCGACACAGATCCGCAGTAAGGGGGGGCGACGGCCCTGGGCGTACTAAGGTAAAGGGCGCTGACGGGCTTGACTAAGGGGCGCTATTGCGAAGGCGAGGACCTTTTTTTTTTTGTCACTTGGATTTTTGGATGTGAGAACCTTTTTTTTTGCTCATCACCTAAATTTTGAGAGGTGAGAACCTTGTTTTTATTTGACAAGGGCGCCAAAACACGGCTCTGCCCCTAGCGCAAGTTTTCCTTACGCGGCTCTGTTGCGACATGTTCGGTACAATCGAAAAAACAAGCAATCATTTTCTGCTTCGAAACAAGAAGTGCTTCGTGAACGAGCAACTTTTGTGGGTTTCGGTTCATGTTGGAAGACCCAAACAGTGGATTGTTGCTTAGTTTCCGGTTCATATGAATAAATCCAAGTTTCGTCACCTGTAACGATGTTGTATACGGATTTTGCAGTGCCTATCAACACGAGCTTTTTTTGAGCTGCACTCAAATTATGGGAACAGATCTTTTTCACTGCTAAATGTTTATGCAAAATCGAATGTTTTGCAGTCTGCGATATGCCAAAGGATGCTTATATCTCACGGTAAGTCACATGCTAATCTTCTTCAATCATTTTGCGCACAGCATCGATGTTTTTTTGAATCACAACCGATTTTTTTTTGATCTTCACGAGATTCATCACTGACGGACGCACGACCACGACGAAATTCTGCAAACCAATTGTAAACAGTCTTTTCTGATGGTGCTTCATTACCACAAGTTGAACGAAGCGAATCTATGCATTGTTGTTGTGTTAGGCCTTTACTAAAATCGTAAATAATAATCCAACGAAAACCTTCAGGAGTAATATTCATTTTTTCGCAAACATGTTTTATTTAACGCTCACTGTCAACAAACTACTCGGTTAATGTATAAGCTGCCACTGATTTCACAATAACAAATGTCAAATGTTACGAATATAGTAATGACACATTTCTATATTGTCATCTAGTGGTCGTTTGTAAAAACATAAAAGGTAACCCTAGTATTGGTGGGATTTTATGGGGTAAAAAATTAAAATTCTCTTCTTGATTTCATTGGGTAGGTATTTCATTGAGTATCCTTGGACCATTTTTAGGATTTTGTAGGTGTGACCAAAAAACCCTTATACCGTCATTTTGTCGTCTGTTCGGTAAAAATTGATATAACACAGGAAACCAGTAAGCGTTCATAGTCTAATGGTTGGCCTTCGCGCTTCCTAAGCTGCAAACTAGGGTTCGCTTACGGGTTGGAGACATTTTTTTTTTTTTTATTTTGTTAAAAATTCTAGTTATATTTTGGCAAATGTTGCATTTCATTTTTAAAAGCGTAAATTTAATAACCAGTGGGAAATGTTGGAATTATAATTCAATTCTATGTTTCAATGTATATAAAATCAGAGGGCCGGAGCATATGATTTAATACAACCAATGGAAGCCATAGGCGCAATTTTCAAAATCTTAATGAACCTTCGAATTAAAATTAACAAAAAAATATTTTAAGATAAAATTTGTTTTTAAAGCTCTTAGATTCACAGACGATAAATTATTTTAAAAATATCGTTCATTTTGCTCGTGATTACTACAAAGCAGAATGTGTCCTACACACTCAGCATGCCGTCTTCACTTATTATATACCTGCGAAATCCTGCAATGTGCGAAAATTCACACTTCACATCAATTTTTATGAGTGTATTTATCTAGCATACTTCTGTATGTTTTTTTGATATATCGTTTAAAAATTATAAATGTTGACATTAAGAAAAAATATATATCCACCTTTTTATCATTGTTTGTCAATAATAATAGCGTTAATTTTGTCTGTAAAATTTGGTAAATTGTTGTTCTGTAGTGACTGGTGGGTTAGTGTTTTTATAAAGTGTTTATATACGCTGCCCTTTCAATATTCGTGGAAATGTAAAGCCAGCAGGCCAGTGGAAAGCTGATTAAGGCAGGCATTACTTGTTTATCTCGTACTTAAAATGCACTACAGGCAGCCTTTTACCACGCACACTATTGCCATACTACTGCTAGCGTTTTATCTAGGAGTGACGTCATTTCCGACCTACCCTAACGGACCTAGCACGTGATATACGCCACTAAAAATACTGATCCCTATCTACTAACCTTGTCACAACTTACACGTACTCTGTCTTACTTACGCATTATTAGATATCGATGAACATTTGCAAATTTTCATGTTTCTGTTATAGAATACATTGTTTTTAAACAGTGGTCTCTAAACTTTTCAACCAGGGGTCCCTAAAGTGGTCGATATCGACCCCCGGGGGTCGATATGACATTGTTACGGGTCGATTCTAGCTCGGGGGTCGATTGGGGGTCTATGGAAAAAAGTTAAAAATTACTAGTATAATTTTAATGTATAATTGTGTAGCTACACGCTAGTTGAGGCTTGGTTTTGCTATGTTAATTCCATCCTGACAAAACAGAGAAACAAGTTAGATGTAGTATTTCGTGGCTATTTAAGGCAGAAATTAACTAATTTTGAACCCGACATTGCTAATCTTGCAAAGAGTCACCAACCACACCCGTCACATTGACAATGATAGGCAATATTATTTACTAATAATATTATTGTAATTCAATTAGATATAATTATATTAGATAAATGTTTTCCTACTGATTCCTTTTTTTTCAGATGACACTTTCCAGGTCGTCTCAGTTATCCTGTCCTTTTTCCTCATCATGTCATATTTACTGTAATCGTTTACCTCTCATTACCCATGTGATTACCCTGAGTACAGTACTCAGATTCTTGCAGTTTTTCCATTGATTCGATTGATTTCAATGGAAAAAAAAATCGTGGTACAGTGGAACTCCAATATTCGTCCACGCCAATGTTTTTTTTTTTTGATATTCGTCCTGTTTTTTTTTTTTAAATTTTTGTTTATATTCGTCCCACCTTCCACCAACGCCGTGGCCACCGAGTCAGCTGATCGTCTGTTGACTGGCTCAGTTTCGAGCAGTGATTAAAATGTGCTCTTGTTTAATACTTTATTTTGTTTTTAATATTTACGAGTTTTTACAGTTAATTTTTAGTTAATTCTTATGGGAAAAAATCGTTTGATATTCGTCCTTTTTAATATTCGTCCTACCCTCTGGAATGGATTAATGACGAATATTGTAGTTCCACTGTACTATATTTTCAAAGACTGTGAGGTGTAGTCGATCTCATTTTGTTAAGGTTCATGTTTTGACTGGTTGCATTTTATGCAGTATATTAATTTGCGTATACAGGTGATTTTAAAATTTGCGTGTATATTAACACATGCATTTTAGTTGCCCTAATATTTAAAATTAAGTATTTAAATTTCACTTTGTAATTATTTTATTTATTTCTTTAAGTATTAAAAGAAAGTTTACATCGATTATTTTAATAATTGTGTTAATAATTTAAAAATAATATAAAAAATATTTATATTACACGTTATTTTCCTTTAATTTCTTGCAAAAATATTATTGACAGGTTTTTTAATAACAGAGTATTAAAATACCTAAACCTACAAGATTGGTTATTACAAGATTTTTTTAAAATTAATCCGTCAATCAATCAGAACATGTATTTCAAAATATTCATTTAGACACATCTTTCTTCCAGGATCTTAGTCTACTAGGTCTTCTACGGCCTTCTGGCACCTAATTTCACATTCTTTTGGGCCATCGTGTATCCGGCATTCTTTGTACATGTCCAGTCGAGGAAATTCTTCTTTTCAATGGTTTCGATTATGTTTTCTTTTTGGCTCCAATCGCTTTATTACGTACGTGATCAATCATCGAGATACGGCAAATCTTCCTCCAAAAATTCGTTTCTACGGCAGTTAATTTCTCTTTATCCCTCTTATTTAACTCCTAGACTTCCGATCCAAACATGCCGATTCTTTCTAATATGGTCTTATAAATGGTTTTTGTGGTTTTTATAATAAATTTATCATTTCCGAGGACAGGGTTAAGTTCTTTTACCTGATATTTTTTTCCTAAATATTTTTTCCTGGTTTATTTAGCAGGTATTGTCCTCTTGGTTCTTCCCGAAAGTTGATAGGGTTAAACAGGGTACTTTAATTCGGAACATTTTTCTATATTTTTGTTTTCCAGAAAAAGGACCTTCTCCAATCACAAAGTATTGTGGTTTTTTGTAATTTATATCCAATCCCCATTGTTTGTAGGATTCTTCTAGTTTCCGAAGCATCTTCATCCTCCGCAACATAGTATTTACAAAATGAAATGGCCACTCTTGTTAAGAGGCTTAACAACGCGGTAATGGGTTTATGGCAGTAATCCTAAGACTCGCTACTGTAAAAAGAATATAAGAGGTATTAAGAGAATTTTACATTTAAATCAAATAGATATAACACTAGTTCAATTGAAGTTTCTTGAAAACCATTAAGGATATTTTCAAAATTTATAATCCTATTGTTTCTAAATTTTAGGGGTTGTTATACTTGTTTGTTAGTTAATTTTCAACGTTCATAGCGTGCATACATTAACAACATGGTTCTTTGGCTTTCATTTGATTTTGAAGAAATTCCT
The DNA here is from genome assembly GCA_963971575.1 of Liopterus haemorrhoidalis. NCBI lineage: Eukaryota > Metazoa > Arthropoda > Insecta > Coleoptera > Dytiscidae > Liopterus > Liopterus haemorrhoidalis. Next base: position 9,126,600 of record OZ020621.1, on the reverse strand, counting down.
AATTTCTGTAGTGAAAATAGTGAATCTGCGCAAGGTGATTTGGATTGCGAAAATGTGGATGTTGACGTGGAATGCGAAAATGTGGAAGTGGCTACTAAAGAAAATGTCATTTGTCAGAAGATTGCAAAGTTCTGATACTTAACGTTTATAAAAAGTTAGTTTCGAAAGGTAATGACAAACCTATACTTAGAACTGCGGAATTAACTAATGTTCCATACAGAACAATTCAACGTATCAATGTTCGTGGCAAAAATCAGCAGCGAAAACGACCCGATTTGCAAGTTTTCAAGAAAATAGATAGTTTTATGTCTAAAACAATAATAAATAACATATACGACTTTTATTCGAAAAATATAGTGTCGACTGTGCATCTTTTAATAAAAAAGTTGAAAGAAGACGGAATAGAATTTCCATACAAAGTTAGCCATATGTATAATTATTTGAACTTGCTAGGATTTAGATTTAGAACGTTAAATAAGCGTTTACATATTACGGAATCAGATAGATTAGTAAACCCTACAGAACTAATATGGAGCCAATTAAAAGGTAATGTGCGCCGGAAAAATACAACACCGACAGAAAGTGACATTGTAGTACAATTAATTAAAGACGAAACAAGTGCAATAAATAGTGATTTGTGGAAAAAATGTGTAGAACATGTAAAGACAATTGAAACAATTTTTTTATAAATCCACCAAATAAATCTTCAATAATTATTAATTTAAATAACAGTGGTAGTGACAAACTCTGATAGTGATATAAACAATGATAATATGTAATACTGATTAATATTTTAATAATTTTAAATTACCATAATTTGAAAAGTTCAAAAAAAGAATATTTTTGTTTGAGCAAATTTGAAGTATATAATATAGACTATAAAGACTTTAAAAAAATTGTTGTGAAGTGTGAATATTCACACATTTCAGGGTTTCGCAGGTATATAATAAGTGAAGGCGGTATGCTGAGTGTGTCGGACAAATTTTACTTTATAGTAATCACGGCAAAATGAACGATAATTTTAAAATAATTTATCGTCTGTTAATCATATAATAAGACTGGTTATTAAATTTCCGCTCTTAAAAATTAAATACAACATTTGTCAAAATATAACTAACATTTTGACAAAATAATTTCAACATAATAAAAATGCAAAAAAAACAGAAAAAATAAAATTCACTCCGTACTCGAACTCGAAACCCTTCGTTTTCCAGCGCATTTTAACTTACGACACCAGTGCTCTAACCCATGACGCTATCGCACGCCTTGCATGTGAGTGTCTTACATTGGTATAACTTTTGTACTTTGTGAACCAAAAACCACAAAAAATGCGTTATTTTCCGAAAACATAATCTGATCAAAAATTCCTGTTGTACTATTTTGGTTCACACCAATATACATTACTTAGATTTTTAGTTTAAACCATCTGGGCTACAGGGTGTGGGACAAAAAATTTTTTGCACAATTTTGGCAAAAATCGCATCAAAATAATTTATTTTGCAAAAATAAAATTTTGATCGTTAATCCACGTACTAGACTTCAGAATTTAAAAAAAACATTTTTGTTTTCGATGAGCACATATTTGTTTATATTTTTAGGGGGGTATGCTTTTTAGATGTTTTAGTATTTTTCCTATGTGCGGGTCAAAGAGTTGTATAAGCATGCCAAATTTCAACTCTCTAGGTTTAGCCGTTTGGCTGCAATTTTTACCGAACAGACAGACAGACAGACGACATAAGGGTTTTTTGGTCATACCTACAAAACCCTAACAAAACGATTTTTAAACATGACTATATTTATAATTCAAATATAGCCAGTCCTAAGCCTGATAAAAATGTGACTGAATGTCATGTGAGTGTATACAGTTCATTCTAAATGGTTTATAAGAAAAAACGTTTATTTTAAATAATTATTACGGTCTTGTCAACTACTATTAACAGAACCAAAAACTCAGCAGGTATAATGGTTATACTGTTAGCCATTATTGGAATCAATAAGTGAAGGTGGCCATTTCATTTTGGAAATACTATAGCTAGGAATCATCTTCATCCTCGGCAATTACCACTTGATCGTCGGCAAAAGGTAATGTATACTATGGTATATCCTCTACCATTACTCCCAAGTTAGATATCAACATATTATTGCTATTATTATAATGTTGCGTGCTGTTTATTTCTAGTAATGTTTGCTTACTAATATCTACTTTAAAATTCTACAAGTATTTTTATAATTTCCAAAATTCTAAGATTAAAATTGTGAATCATCCCACGTCGGAGGTGGGCTGATAATCTCATCTGGTGTATTTGCATTAGATGGGGCCTGGGCGAGGAGGGTGTGGGGGCAGGCAGGTACAACCTGTGAAGAAATAACTGTATATACCTGAGCAGGTATCAGCAATTGTTTATAATACACCAGCATTGACCGTACTTCTTAGAAAGCAATTTATAATATTCAATTCATGAAGTAAATATTAAATTTTGCCTAGAATTTTAAAATGCCAGGAAAGAATAAATAGATTTAGATCCAGTAATGATAATATAATATTTTGAATTTAAAGTAAAAATATAATTTGAACTGTGTTTCTTAATTAGAAAAGGGAGAAGAAAATTAGTTTTGTTAAGGATATATTGACTTCAGTTTAGGTTAAAATTATAAGCAGTGTTTCTTAACCTTGTTGCCTCTTGATCCCTTATATTAGTAGTTTACAATCGGAGTGTCGCGAACTTTACAAAATAAACATGGATATCGTTATATAGAATCATTAAATATAAATACGTTCAATATCCTTTGGGTGGCGATCTATGATTTGAAAAAATAAAGTATTCTTCTTCGAATTCTTCATACACGTTTTGGAGTAATTTTCCCGTTTCGATGTTGCTTATGTAGTTTTTTTTTTTTTAATAACATATTTATTAAATATCTCTGTTTACAACTAATTAACAATTAATTTTTAAAGAAGATCGAAATTTTGCAATTTCATCATGAACTGTCCAAAGATGACTGAGGAAACAAGGGCTTATATCCAGAAGACCTGTAACTTGCCAGGCTTTTCTCGCAAATTATCGAGTTGAAAGATTGCGTTTCGCTCGTGAGCATTTTAACTGACTGGACGCAAACTATAGCAGTATATTCTGCAGAAATGAGTAGCGGTAGAGTTTAATTCTCCGGAACGAGTGTTAATCTAGAGACTTTATTGAAAAGAGAGAAAAGTCATTTACCTACCAGTGTTTCAACAAGACAACTATAGTATATTATGTTACTAGGAGTAGAACGCGCTCTTTTTTGTAAAGCACAAAAAAGGCGTTCTACTCCGAGTGACATATACTATTTTTTCTTCAAGCGTAGTTATTAAAAATTTGCAACCATAAATACTTATGACTTTATAGTTTCAGATGCTATTGCTGCTAATTCCGGCGGTGTACATTGAATTGGTTGAGACATTTTTTAATTTTTAATCTTTATATTGTGTATTTTGTAACTAATCACAGAATGATCACAGAATAATAATAAAGTAACTCACTAATAACGTAACTAATTTCTGAATTCACTACAAACCACGCTACAAACATATTAAATTGACGGATGTTTTGTTTATGGCGACTGCTGCCATCAGTGCCATCTGTTGATAACTATATGCTAGTATAAAAATATCTATTTACTAGTATAAAAATGTTCACATTTTGTTACTAGTAAAAAAATGTATCATTTCTACCGAATGTATTGAACAATGTAATGTTAGCATTATAATCCGCTTGAAGAAAAAGTAATTTCTTGAAAATAAAATAAAGTTATCGATTAATAATAAATTAATTTATATAAATTAGTGATTTTTTTCTAGTGCGTTCTAAAAATGAGTGATATTCATTTCGAGCAATGGTGTGCTATAGGCTGACCAGATTTTTTTTAAAGAAAAAGAGTATATTAAAAAAAAAAAAAACGTTACACTCCAAAAATTCAAATAATGAGCAAAAAACAGAGGTCCTCATTCAAAAATACTAGTGACGAGCAAAAAAAAGGTCTTCACTCCCAAAATGGAAGTGATGAGCATAAAAAAGGTCCTCACTCCCTAAATAGAAGTGATGAGCCACGAGAAACAAGTGACCATCAAAAAAGAGTATATGCAGGGTTTTTTTTGTAAAAAGTAAGAGTATAGAAAATATTACTCAAAACAGAGTATAATACTCTTAAAAAGAGTACGTCTGGTCACCCTAGTGTGCTATCATGTTTTGCTTCAGACTTGGGCACACTGCAATGGAAACTTTTGCAAAACTTCAGCAAGCCTACGGAGACAGTGTTTTGTCAAGGACCCAGGTTTTTTGGTGGTTTAAGGCATTTTCAAAAGGAAGAGAGTTGATTGAAGATGAATCACGCAGCGGGAGGCTTTCATCTTCAAGAACCGATGAAAATGTTGACAGAATCCGGGATCTTGTGTGTTCAGATCGTCGGTTGACAGTCAGAATGATCGGGGAAGAATTGAATTTGACTCGCACTACCGTTCATCAGATTTTGACCAATGAATTGGGTATGAGAAAATCGCCTTGTCACACAGCCATTTCAATAAACGAGTTTTGGGCCAGTAAAAACATTCCTGTGGCTCATCAGCCTCCTTATTCGCCTGACTTGAGTCCTAGTGATTTTTCCTCTTCCCAAGATTGAAAAATCATCTCAAGGGGCGTCATTTTGGGACACTCGAAAACATTCTAACGTCAGTAACCGACCAGCCGAAAACTATTTCAGTGTCCGAGTTCCAGCACTGCTATGAGGATTGGAAGAACCGTCTCCAGCGATGTGTGGCTTCCCAGGAAGTTATTTTGAGGGAGACAATATTGAACTGTAATTCTGTTCGAATAAAAAAATGTAAAAAAATCAGTCCGGTTACTTAATTTACACATCTCGTAGATTTGTGAATATAAATTTATGAGACTAAGGAACTGGGCTTAATTGAACTTAACAAGATATAAAATATTGGAGAATCCACAAACCAAACTAATATTGTGTCTATAATGAACAAACATGTGCTCATTAATATTTTCCGCCTTTTCTTCCGCTATAACCTTATATCAACAAATGATATCACTATACCAATATTCAAAAGGCGTCATTGATTGTTTAACATTTGATCATATGTTTATATTACAAATTCCATCGTCGAGGTGCGTATTTTGATGTTCTCAAACGATCCCCGCACAGGAACACATCTAAGCACAGGTAGATAGACGATTACAAAATAACATATTATTACCAACGCTAATATAACTACCGGTAAATTATACCTACGAAATGTTACCTTATTTTTTTTTAATTAATGGTATTTTAGAAAAATAGTGTTATTCTTTTTGACATGATTGAAAAGTATTTATAATGATCTACTGCTTAAGATTTAGTTCATAATTTAGTAATTATCGGTGCTATGTTACTAGAAACCTAATTATAACTATTAACAGCAATTACTATGTTTATGTTAAAAGTTAAAACTGTTGTAAAATTTCTACTTTTTCATTATAATGCTTATTAGAATTTTAAAAACTAAGAGAAATCTTAATAGTTGAAAATAGTCAATATGTATTAATTTTGTCTTGAAATTGAGAACAGATTGCTTAATTTATTATTTTCACTTTTATGGGAAAGTTATGTAATCATTTGAAACACTACAACTTTTGATGAGCTCTTGTCTGCATGCTCTTGTGTCTTGTTTGTTCCTTTGCAGAGCTGGATACCGGTTCAAAAACAGTGAAAAACCGGTTAACCGTATTTTTTGTAAAGAATACTTATACCAGTAACTTTGAACCTAGACTGTAAAAAAAGTAGTGTAAATGGACTTCATGGTATACAAAAAAATTAACTTTTAGTGTACCATGAAGTCTTTCGCTTTTCGTGTTAATTATTTACACTTCTTTTTTGGTTAAATTTAGTGTAAAATTTACACTTACATACTGGTTAAATTATAGTATTAGAAAATAAATAATAGATTAGTAATTTAACGTCCAATTTTGAATATAGGTAGAAATAGGAAATAATTTCACTCAGCTGTTTTGAGGGATTGGTACATTGAATTGTATGATTGCTCCGAAGCTCAATTACTTCATTTTGGTTCTTTTCACTGAGTTGTTGGTTGTGAAAATTTCATGATTTCAAGGGTTATCGGTGCATTATGTTGTACAGGGTGGGACACTGTCAACTCTGTGGATTTGTGCGTACCAGGTTGTCAGGGGGGATAGTGTCGCAGCCTGTCATATTGATGCGTCGATAAAACTTGATATCATTGTATTTATGAATAAGTTAATATTGGACAGTTGTATAGTTTATTTAGTCTCGTTTTGAATTGTAAAATTTAAATAATAGTTTCTATTTTTTGATCATTATATTACAATATTTAATTAAAATTTAAGTCCTGTTTTCCTATGGTCTGTTTTCTTCAAGTACACATTATTGTCAATGAATTTCTGCAATTCACCATCCTTGGAGATGATTGATGTACAGTCTGTTATAGCTACGTTTAACTAACATAGGTAAATTTTCTTTATTGCTTGTATAAGATTGTTTTCTATTATGATGTTATTGTTATAGCACCTGAAGAAGCCAACAATGTTGTTGGCGAAACGTTGTGTTTTGTTAAAATAAACGATTCTTGTCCAAAAAGCTGAGTGAAATTATTTCCTATTTCTACCTAAAATAAATAATGTTAAAGTAGTGTTAATTTTAACACTGAAAAAGTAATATTTCATAAAAAAATCAGCGGCCACCACAGTACCGACCGCCATCACAAAGTACTTCTTTAATTTAAGCTGCTTTATCAAAAAATGTCTCAAATAAAAGTTGTTAGTTATTGATTTTATAGCAACTTTTGTTAAATACATTTTTTTCGAAATATTTTTCTGTTGTGAAGTATTCGCAAAACTCTTAAAATCGACACGAGTAAACTCTCATTTCTAGTCTAGAAATTTTTAGAAACAAAGGCAAAGTTGGTTGATAACGTACAAATATAAGGAATTATTTTATTCATCAAATAATTCCTTATATTTTATACTTGTTTATTCATATCATTTCATATTGTCTATACACGTTTGCCATTTAAGCAGCAGGTTGTTCAGGCTGGTGATATAAAACCCTGGCGGACGAGAGTCAATGAATTCCTGGAAGGTCAGTTTTACAGCATTGTCGAAATTAAACTGTTTTCCTATTAAAAAGTCTAAATTGCGGAAGAAGTGGTAGTCAGTGGGGGCTAGGTCTGGTGAGTATGGAGGATGATGAAGAAGTTCCAACTCCAATTCCTGTAGTTTTGCCACAGTCATTTGTGCAGTGTGGTCTAGCGTTATCATGCAATAAGATAGGAGTCGATCTGCTGATCAATCTAGTTTTTACCGACCGCCAACATATATAAGGGAGGTATTGTGATCATACCAATTTTGACGTTTCGAGATTTCGATGGATCTCCACGAATTGAGGTCCCTACATAACGTTTTGACTATTTTTAGCATGATGTCTGTCTGTCCGTCTGTCTGTCCGTCCGTCTGTCTGTCCGTCTGTCTGTGTACACGTGCAGAGCAAATTCGGCTGAAAGGATTTTTATGAAACTTCATATTTAAGTTTCTGCCATCAATGGCACGAGTTGATCAACTTTTGGTAAAAATCGGTTGACTAAAAATGGGAGTTTACACGTGTCGATTTTAAAATTTTTGTGAATATTTCGCAACAGAAAAATATTTCGAAAAAATTTATTGAACAAAAGTTGCTATAAAAGTAATAATTAATAACTTTTATTTGAGACGTTTTTTGATAAAACGAAAAATTTCGAATAATTTTTGTAAAATTTTTCGAAATTTTTTCCAAGTCTCAATTTTTTCATACTTATATGTAACGTTTCCATGGTCATGATAAATAATATCTCTGTTAGAAAATATTAGGCCAAGTTATTTCTACTCTGCTGCTAGAATGTATTTTATATAAGTACTTTATAATGGCGGTCGGTCCTGTGGTGGCCACAGCTGATTTTTTCTTTAAGTTTTTGAATCATTTCGTCCAGTTGGTTGCAGTATATTTCTGCTGTGATCGATGAGTCATGTTTTTTTTTGTTTGGTTTTTAGTTCCACGTAATAGCTCATACTTCATAATAGTGCGAATTTCCGACCGTTCCATTTTCAACAAAATTTATTTTTAAAAAAAGTTTTTGATATTTTTTAGAGCATACAATGATTTCTTTAAACAGGCGAGATGTGTAACTTTTCAACAAAAAAAAAAAATAACGGTAAAATATTAAGCCAATGTCAAATAATAAGCTGTTAAAGTTGGCAAAATTATTAACTACAACTTTCATCCTTGACGACCAAATAATAAGTTGTTTGCTTCAGTTGATTGTAAAAATGAATCCACACGATGGATATAATTGAAAATTTGACAGTAGTATATTGACAGATGGTACTTTTCAGAAACAAACTTGTTTCGATACTACTAGTGCCATCTCTTAAGTTCGTTCTACATTATACTTTTTTGCGCAGCACTACAGATTTTTTGCTTAGTACTGACGTAAAAAGTATAATGTGAAACACAATACTTCCTTCTAACTTTCGATGCTACACTACAAACTACACTATTTTCAAAACTACCTCCGGTCAATTTATTGGATGACAGTTGTATACTTCTCAGTCGTACCAACTACCAACTATTTAGTTTTTGTTTACAACTTTTAGAAGTTTATTAAGTTGATAAGAAGTTTATTTAGAACATATAATTAAATATAAACTTAGCACAATTAAACAATATTTATAAATCGGTTACTAGAATTGGTTCTATTACCAGATTCTTGTCTGTCATCTGAACCTAAAATTTTTTAAGTTGGCAATGAAGAGTATCACAAAGTAATAAAAGATGGTAGTATCGCTGTTTCTTGTTTTCCCCCCCACTATATTCTGTAGTATCAAAAGTTGAAATGACGTCAGAGTTGGATAGTATTGAAAAAAGTATAATGTAGAATGGGCTTAGATTTTGTAAGGGCTTATTGACCTAGCCCCGTGAGTTCTTTGCAGCTGGCTATCTCTACTCCTCATTAGTTGTTCTACTAGTACTCCATATTCATTTTCAATTTGAATCTTTTTGCATATTTGGAAATAGGTATAAATTTTATGTTTGCTGTAGATATTGTCTTAAGACAAAGCATAATATCAAGGCTTTAGTACAGTAACTTAATCTGTACAAATTGATGTCTGCAATTTCATTAACGCGATTAGTCGTCGCGTAAACCAATTCCTATAGGATACTTAATACAATGATTAAAGGGTGTCTGTTGATAAATGCGGTCAGCCCTATAAACAAGGAAGAGTTAAAAGGTTTCGTTTCGATGTCGTGCATATTTTAATCTCTCTTAAAGAATCCCCTTATATAAAACAAGAAAATCTTAATACGTTGAGATTTGTAAGAAATCCAATTACATTAAATTGCATTATATTTTTTTATAATTAAATACAAAATGCAACTTCCTGAAGCCTTCGAACACATATCAGGGTGTACAAAACAATAAATAGGTGGATGTAAATGGTTTGGTCAACCCTGATCAAGTCATGCGGTTTCAGTTTCAAGTGATTCGATAAGACTTCAGAAGACTTATAAATGTTCTCAAGTTTTAATATTAAATGCAACGTGACGATATCTTTCTACATTTTTTACCCCTTCTAATTGGATTAATTAATGATTGATATATTTCAAATATCGATTTGTGGATTAGGAATTAAAATTATGTGTACATATGTCTCAAGTGTCAGGTATGTAAACTGAGAATATATTAATGATTCATTGAACTATGTGCAAATCTGTTTGAGTGTTGCATCTTAACTTTTTGCTTCATGAAGTATTGTCGGACGCGGTGACATTTGACATCATATAAATTCCTCTAATCTCCAGTTAAGGATGAAGCGATACTATCGATACTAATAAGGTATCGATATTTTTCTTTCGATACTACTATTTTTGTTTCGATATTTTAATTGGCAATGATACATTTTTACTGGTATAATTACACTGGTAAACAAAAATTGATGTGAAGTGTGAATTTTCACACATTTCAGGGTTTCGCAGGTATATAAATAATAAGTGAAGGCGGCATGATGAGTGTGTAGGACAAATTTTGCTTTATAGTAATAACGGCAAAATGAACGATATTTTAAAAATAATTTATCGTCTGTTAATCTAAGAGCTTTAAAAACAAATTTTATGTTAAAATATTTTTTTGTTAATTTTAATTCGATTACCTAATACCATTATTTAGGTTTCTAAATATGTGCAGTATTTTTTTTACGTAGTAGGGTTCATTAAGATTTTGAAAATTTTGCCTATGACTTCCATTTGTTGTCATATGCTCCGCCCCGTTGGTTTCGTATACATGATACATAGAATGAAAATATAATTCCAACTGGTTATTAAATTTACGCTTTTAAAATCTAAATGCAACATTTACCAAAATATAACTAGAATTATGACAAAATAGTTTAAAGACAAATAAAAATGGAAAACAAACAAAAAATAAAATTGTCTCCTCTGCTCGGGAGCGAACCCTAGAATTCTGGGTAGCTAGCGAGCATGTTAACCATTAGACCATGATACGTCTTGTAGTCTAGTGTGTTACATAACTATAACTTTTGTAAATCGTCAACCAAAAAAACACAAAAAATTCGTTATTTTCCGAAAACATAATCTAATCAAAAATTCCTGTTATAATATTCCGGTTCACACCAATGTACATTATTTAGAATTTTTTCAGATTTTTAGTTTAAACCATCTGGGCTACAGGGTGTGGGACAATTTTTTTTTGCACAATTTTGGCCAAAATGGCGTCAAAATAATTTATTTTGCAAAAATAAAATTTTAATCGTTAATCCACGTACTAAGGGCTTTCATTTGATACCCCACTCAAAATTTAAAAAAAATATTTTTTATATAAAATAGGAAATCACATGAATATTTCTTTAAAATTGATCAAATTAATTGATGTAGCATTCAGCGGTTCTTAACCTTAATAAAATTAGAAAGAAAATATACTTATTGAAAAATAAGTTTTTTTTTTAAATAGTCTAGATTCTAGACTATTTAAAATTTAAATAAACTAGATTTTTTATATAAATTTTATAAATTTCTATAAATCGTCTCACCCCTCAAAACACTTTCCCGCACCCCCGGTTGGGAACCACTGGTCTAAGGATTTCTTTATCATACCTACGAAACCCTAAGAATGAAATTTATTTCTATTCTCTTTGTATTTATTTCTTTGTATATTAAAGGTTAGATAGTTGAAAAAGTTTCTACACCGAATCTATGGCTATTAGCTCCTTCTCAAAGTAGATTGCATCCAAGTTCTATATGACAGAAATAAAAAACAAATTACACTTGATAAATAGACTTCCATGGTACGTTTGTTAAGTCATGATGACTTGAAGTTTTGTTTTGAATGAAAATTCGGTAGCTGCCCATTATAGTAGATGACTTAATTAATTGTTTTATGCTTTGTTTGTTCAACAACTTTATAAACATCAACTAAACTGAAGTAGATGGTAGTGTTCCGTTTCAAAAATCTTACAGACCAATTCTGTAACTCAGTTACTATGATAATAGTCACTATGAGCAAGGTCAGTTACTATCATGAATGAAAGTCATTATACTTTTTATAATATTTTATCTTGTAGTAACGTTACTACACGGTAATTTTTTACAGAATTGATCTGTATGATTCGAATCACGATTTGGCCATTGATAGGGTTACCAACCGTACTCTTTTAAGAGTACATGTACTCTTTTTGAGAAAGTAAAATTATGTACTCTTACTTTTTCTACAAATTCAATAAATGTACTCTTTTAAAAAAAAAAAATGAAGAAATGAAGTATTTTCAAAACTGTCAGCTGATGCAAAATGGATTATATATTTTGAAGAAAGAAATCAAACAACATCTTTTCAAGGATTCTTGAAAGGATTTTCAGCATGATGAAGAGTATTTGGACTGATGAAAGAAATAGACTCTTGCCAGAATCAGTAAAAAATTTACTGATGGTACAATTTAATTTTATAAATTTTAATTGTGAACAATTTTTTAAATATTGTGTGGAAAATAAAAATTTGTTAAAAGAAGTGAGAAGTAAAACCAAATATGATTTTGCTGATCGTAATTGAGTAAATTACGTTTTGTTCGCCGTATAATATGTTTCGTAATAAGTATATTCTTTATTTTTGTTTATATTGTTTATTTTGATTTTTTAAATACACTTATTTCGTATCTTAGCAATTTTTTATTTATTAAATATATAAATGACTATTGACGAAAATGATAAGACGATAGTTAGTATACTAGCGTCGGCGAATTAACGCAGTTACGTCACACGACGTAACCAACAATTGCATTGTTCCAGACAATACAGTCGTGTGACGTAACTGCGTTGATTCGCTGACGCTAGTATAGGTACGTAGGAATTGCTATATAAAATATGATTTTTTTTTTTTAAGAAATGTACTCTTTTTGGACTGGGCCGAGTTGGTAACCCTAGCCATTGATGGAATTTATTTTCTGGCTTATAGCAATTTTTACTGATACCACATTAAAACAAAACAAAAATAAAACATTTTTGAAATAATTATTTTTTATCTTTTTTAGTCAATAATGATAGAAACAATTATTGTACAAATAGAAATGACAAAAATGCTTAACAATACGTATTAAAAATAAATCAGAGATAAACTAAAAACCTTGTAGAAAATATAGCAATTTGGTGGCATCGAAACATGGTGACGATAACATTATAGATAACGAAAGAATCCGCACCCGGATTGTTCAGATTTTGGGTTTTACAAGTGGCTACCAACTGACAATAAACAGAAGCTCACAATTGACACCAACAGTAGACAAAATTTGGACTCGGATGACGAGAGATATGAATAAAATAACTTAACACAAAATAGGTTACAATGTCATAAGAGCATCGTTTTAGATCTGATAATTTTGAAAATTAATATACAGTAGGCGTTCGGTTTTGTGAACTAATAGAAGCCAGGGGTGTTCATAAAATCGAGTTTTAATAAAAGTTTAATTAGTGTTATTTCATGTTTATACTACATTAAAATATTAAGTTATTTGTTTTTGCATTTTCTTGCCAGCCAAACTTTTTGCAAATACCTTTTCCTTGCATGCTCGCAGTGCAAGTACCAAAAATATTTCTTTCAGTCCAAAGAATAGTCTTAATAATTAAAGCTTCTACAATTTCCGATGAACTTATTGCATTAAAGACCCATTTAGATATCTAAATTAAACCAGATTAATTAATATGCAATTAATTAATATTAATATATTGGTTCTTGGTTTTTTCAAGTCTATACAATCCTTATAACATACAGCTTCATGGAATACAATTGATGAACTGATTAAATGCGTAAAAAATGCAGTTAATGCATTAAAAATACAAACCTTTGATAATGTTTTTCTAACATTGCAAACTTGTCTAGAATCAATCTTAGCAAATGATGGAATTCCTATAAGATTCCGCACATTAATAAGGCAAAACTTTATCGTAAGGGACGATTACAAACAACAATATCATGTTCCATACAAGCTGTGGAGACAGCCACGTCCTTGTTAAATTAAAACTTTTTGTAGGCGTATTATTCTTTGTTTTACTAAATATTTTTGTAACTATTTCATAAACAAAATCATTCTAATTAATTAAAATTTAAATGTATATCATATTTTCGAATAAGAAAAAAATCGAAATGTATAAAAAAAAAACAAAACTATATTTTCGGATGGAGGGAGTATTTTGTAAACAATAAAACTCGTAAAACTAAGACAAATTTTGTCAAAATGTCTATCAATATGATTTTTTTGATAAAAATAACTGAAAAAAATCAGCTGTGGCCACCACAGGACCAACCGCCATCACAAAGTACTTGTATAAAATACATTCTAGCAGTAGAGTAGAAATGACTTGGCCTAATATTTTCTAACAGAGATATATTTATCATGACCATAGAAACGTTACATGTAAGTATGAAAAAATTCAACAATTTATCGTTTTATCAAAAAATATCTCAAATAAAAATTGTTAGTTATTGCTTTTATACCAACTATTGTTAAATAATTTTTTTCGAAATATTTTTCTGTTATGAAATATTCGCAAAAATCTTAAAATCAACTCCCATTTCTAGTCAACCGATTTTTACCAAAAGTTGATCAACTCGTGCCATTGATGTCAAAAGCTTAAATATGAAGTTTCATAAAAATCCTTTTAGCGGAATTTGCTTTGCACCTGTACACAGACAGACGGACAGACAGACGGACAGACAGACGGACAGACAGACGGACAGACAGACGGACAGACAGACAGACAGACCGACAGACATCATGCTAAAAATAGTCAAAACGTTATGTAGGGATCTCAATTCGTGGAGATCCATCGAAATCTCGAAATGTCAAAATCGGTATGATCACAATACCTCCCTTATATATGTTGGCGGTCGGTAAAAATATACATTTCATTTCATAATTACAGTAGATATAACTACATGCTTTTACTGTTTCAATTTTATTTATTTATTTATTTATTTTTTTTTGTTTCGCGGATCCACATATTGCTTATTATCTAAAACTAAATTTCTATACTTTAAATGACAGCAAATAATAAAGTGAGTTTTAGAGAAATAAATAAATTTAAATGACAACGGTGTAAAATAATGGACTTTCCTCTACAATAAAGGATATCATCGTAATTTTTGTGGATTCTTCATTTAAGAACCGAACTTATTCACACAACCGAACGTCTACTATATTAACAAGATGTGAAACTGTTGAGTACCGCTGCCTGTGGCAATATTAAGGGTGGTCTTCATTCGAGAGCAATATAAACACACCCTTAAAGTGTGGGGCAGACATTACACAACACTCTAGGACTAGAAAATCAGTCGGACCTCTCATGGTGAATAAGCCAAGACACACCAATGAATTTAAATGTATACTAGGCTAATATTTGGAAAGGGCTATAAGGGCTAACTCACAGGCGCACACTTTAAATAAACATACATTTCCTACCAACATAACAGATATAGAAAAAAAATCTCAATTCCTTTATTTGGAATATAAAAACAATAAACGAATAGCTAACATTGGAAATTCCAATATAATTATATTTAAATATTGCCCTTTAAAACTTTGTGCACAACATCTAAAGTGTGTTCTACATTATACAATTCTCATCAAATTTTCATACTTATTTCTTTGACTAGAACTTGTACTAGAAATAAATCAGTGAAATTGTACAGTGTAGAACACGGTATGTAGTCAAGGTTAACTTTATTCAAAACTAGATTTGATCCAACTATTCTTGAAATCGCATCCAACTTGGAACTCGGTGCATGCGCAGTAGACAGTTTTAACAATAGTACCAACATTAAAATTACGCTTGTAAATATTTTGTATTACCACGTGTTTAATAGTGTTTTGTTGAGCATTGGTTTGAATAAGCGAATATATAAATTGTGTTTTGTACGTAAATCAGTAATTTTACAAATCTAATAGCTAGGTTATAAACACTTAACAAGATATGAATTATATTTTTATGTTGGTACTTTAAATGAACTGAAACACGTGTAAGAATTTCATTCTCCACCAAAAAATTGAAAAATAAATTGTATTAAAACTTTGACAACTTCTAGTTCAAAGAAAAAAGTTTAGAAAATTGATGAATAAAGTATAATGTAGAACACGCTTAACCCAATTTAACATTTGGAGAATAATCGTGGAGTACGAGAGTTACCTTTTACGTTTCTATAAACGACAACAAGAAGGAAATATTGAAATGTGTCATTACTATATTCGTAACATTTGACATTTGTTATTGTGAAATCAATGGCAGCTTATAAATTAACCGAGTAGTTTGTTGACAGTGAGCGATAAAAAAAGACAATTTTGTGAAAAAATGGATATTAAACGTGAAAGTTTTCGTTGGATGATTTTTTACGATTTTAGTAAAGGCCTAACTCAACAACAATGCATAGATTCTCTTTGTTCAACTTTTGGTAATGAAGCACCATCAGAACAGACTCGTTTTCGTCGTGGACGTGCGTCCGTCAGTGATGAATCTCGTGTAGGTCGGTCAAAATCGGTTTTGATTCAAAAAAACATCGATGCTGTGCGCAAAATGATTGAAGAAGATCGGAATGTGACTTATCGTGAGATAGAGGCATCCTTTGGCATATCGCAGACTGCAATACATTCGATTTTGCATGAACATTTAGCTGTGAAAAAAAGTTCTGTTCCCGATGGATTCCGCATAATTTGACTGAAGCTAAAAAAAAAGATCATGTTGATTGGTGTAAGGGTATCGAAGATCCAGATCCAGTGCATCCTCTTGTACTAAAGATCCGGTTGCTACTCCACAATCTAAATGCTCAGAATGTGAGGGTAGAGTTGTTTTGGATACCGGGACATGTTGGTATTAAAGGCAACGAAGCGGCAGATGCAGCTGCAAAAGCCGCCTCCCACAGACCTGTGATTGATGTGAGTTTCATTTTTCCAGATGACGCAAAGAGTCATCTGAAACATCTGGTTTTAGACATGTGGCAACATGAGTGGAGCCGCACACAGAACATGAAGTTGCGACAGATTAAGGGAGACGTTAAACCATGGGGTTCTTCCTGCAGGATTAACCGCAGGGATGAAACCGCCATCACACGCCTTCGTATAGGTCACTGTTGGTGGACCCATGGACACCTCCTTCGAGGTGAAGAGTCCCCTATCTGTGAGACGTGTAACACAGATTTGTCTGTGTTACACCTTTTAACTGAATGCGTATAGTTCGAGGATGTCAGGGAGAGGTTAGGCCTGCGCTATGACCTGTCAGTTGCCTTAGGTGACGACAGGGTACTCATGGATAGGTTGATACTCTTCCTGAGAGGATCGAACTTATTGTTTTATGTGTGAAGTCTTGCACCTTATTTTAATGTGTTCTGTTTTTAAACTGTGATATCCGATGGTAATTGGCCCCTTTACAGCCTCTTACCATCACCCTGAGTCTGTTCAAATTTTCGAACAGACTTTTTATATTATTTATTTGTGTTGTCAGTGCAAGATTTCTTTTATTGAGTATGCGTATATTTAATGATTTATTTATTTATTCTCTAATATATTGTTTTTAATATATAGTCTAGTCATTTAAAGGGGCTGCGTTAGGCGCAAATAGCCTTTGTTGCTGTGCGCCAAAATTTTTAACTAACTAACTAACTATATTCGTAACATTTGACATTTGTTATTGTGAAATCAATGGCAGCTTATAAATTAACCGAGTAGTGTGTTGACAGTGAGCAATAAAAAAAGACAATTTTGTAAGAAAATGGATATTAATCGTGAAAGTTTTCGTTGATTTTTTACAATTTTAGTAAAGGCCTAACTCAACAACAATGCATAGATTCGCTTCGTTCAACATTTGGTAATGAAGCACCATTAGAAAAGACTGTTTATAATTGGTTTGCAGAATTTCGTCGTGGTCGTGCGTCCATCAGTGATAAATCTCGTAAAGGTCGACCAAAATCGGTTGTGATTCAAAAAAACATCGATGCTGTGCGCAAAATGATTGAAGAAGATCCACATGTGACTTACCGTGAGATAGAGGCATCCTTTAGCATATCGCAGACATGCAATACATTCGATTTTGCATGAACATTTAGCTGTGAAAAAGATCTGTTCCCGATGGATTCCGCATAATTTGACCGAAGCTCAAAAAAAAGCTCGTGTTGATTGGTGTAAGGGAATGCTAAAAAAATTCAACTTAGGCACTGCAAAATCTGTATAGCTCTTCATTTATCTCTCGTACAAAACTAAAGTATAATGAATTAAATTTGTTGTTCTTGTGTGGTAGAATTCTTCTGAATACATTTCCTAGATAAATCGTTGACGTCATCAAATGACTTAACATAACAATCCCCCAATTCTGAGTGTAAGTTACCCCTGAGTCTGACACGATGAATGGCCTGGAAGGCGCCAACTATGACTACCTCTTGGACCGTCCGACAAAGTAGCACACTTTGATCTCAATAGCAGTGCTGTACGCTGCCTGCGCCTCTATGGGGTGTATGCTTATGGTGCATTCACAGATGAATGCCATACTGCACTTAACTCAAGCTACAGCTAATTTTAAACAATCCAAATTCAAAGAAATTTAAAAATAAGGTTATGGTCGACTCAAATGTTAGATACTATTAGAACTAACTACAATAGGAATTCATTGATTTTAGATTTTATTTCCAATTCATTTACGGTTGTAATATATTTAGAAATAAATAAAAATTGATGTTTCAATAGAATTTTTGCAGATTTCAGAGTTTCATTGGTAGTTTCAAAGAATCTAATAAATAAAGTTGGTCAACCAAATGTTTAATGTGCGGGACACCAGTTTTTGCTTTAATCGCGTCAATATAAACAATATTTTGAAGATCATTTTTGAATGTATATTAATTCAAGTATTGAAAGCTTCCATATACACTACATGAAATTAAAAAAAAATCAGCTGTGGCCGCCACTGAATCGACCAGCATTATAAAGTACTTGTTTAATTTATGCTGCTTTATCAAAAAATGTCTCAAATAAAAGTTATTGCTTTTAGAGCAACTTTTGTTAAATAAATGTTTTCGAAATATTACTCTGTTGTGAAATCTTAAAACCGACGCGAGTAAACTCCCATTTCTAGTTAACCGATTTTTACCAAAAGTTGATCAACTCGTGCCATTCATGTCAAAAGCTTAAATATGAAGTTTTATAAAAATCCTTTTAGCCGAATTAGCTCTGCACATGTACACGGATCGACAGACAGACCGACAGACAGACAGACAGACAGACAGACAGACAGACCGACAGACAGACAGACAGATAGACAGACCGACAGACAGACAGACAGACAGACAGACAGACAGACAGACATCATGCTAAAAATATTCAAAACGTTATGTAGGGACCTCAATTCGTGAGATCCATCGAAATCTCGAAATGTCAAAATCGGTATAATCACAATACCTCTCTTATATATGTTGGCGGTCGGTAAAAATACAGCCTTTTGTAGCTTTTTGAATAATAATAAATTTTTCAATAATAAAAAGAATTCTATACATCCAGTTGTTTTTTTTTTTTTTTTCGGATTTTTAATCAAAACTAGGGAACAGAGTGTGGGGCAACATTTTTTTTGGAAAAATCGTGTTTAAATATAAACATTTTTAAGTTTTAATAAATTAATTCTTTGTCCATAATCAGCTTAAGTTATTTTTCCACAGTTCAATTAATTGATCAATAAATTGATCAAGTTTTTTTGTCAATTAATTGAAAAATTTATTGGTAACCTTGAAAAAAAAACATCACTTTACACACAATTTATTTATCAATTTTTTTGAAAATTTTTACATTACCAACTGTAAAACATGTTGACATATTTATCAAAATGAAAATATTGAAAAAATCTTCACAAAATTACGAGCTGTGAACAAAAACCAAAGAAATAACGTAGATGATGATAAATTAGAACGTTTGAGGTTATGTTAGAGATGAAAACGAAACACAAATAATATATTTCGAGGTTATGCTACAACTAAACAGTTGGCAATATCTTAACAGATAAAAATATACCTAGAATTCCTTAAAAAATTGATGAAAAATCAAATCAAATAAAATCAAATTTTTTGTCAATTAATTGATCAATTAATTGACGAAATTTTTACACTTTACACACATCAATTAATTGAAGGCCAACTTTTTCAATTAATTGATCAACAAATTGAATCGTGTAAAACCCACTTAAGAGACAGGGAGTTGCAGTATTTGATTAAAATAACGCCTAAATTTAAATATATGTTTGCCCAATTTCAACCCTTGAAAATTAACTGTTTGGCCAAAATATCTACGGAATTTTAAATAAGTAACAGATGTAACAATACGTATTTTTGTAAGCAGATTTTACGCGTCATCTTATTGACAAACATTTCTTAGTAAAACAGACAAAATTTTACTTAGAACATATTAAATAGAAATTTCTAGAAGTTTACTATTTTAATACCTGTACCTTTTTGTGGAATTTCAATAGTACATTTCTTTGATATCCCTTTCCACGTCTCCAGGAAGGCGAGACTCATTTAGATATTGGCTACCTATCGAAACATTATGACTAATTCGGAATGTTTTTGTTTTACAGTCACATGGAGTGGAGGAAGATCTATCTGAGGGGCGGTCAGAGGGTGATGTGGATCACGATGAAGCCGGTGATAGCTGTGATGAAGGCTTGAGGCGACATCACCAGGACCATCCTGCAGATGTCCTTGCTAAACTCAAAATGCAGGTTCGCGACATTAAAGTAAGTTACTAAATGAAAAGAGTTTTAATTTTGTCTCAGGATGAATTTGCCAAACTTCCAGAGTATATTTCTTTATTAATTTTAAGCTATTTTTCAAAATGTTATATCAATATAATTCCGTATCGAAATAGCTACAGAGTTATGACTTATTGGAAGAAAAACACACGACTTAGGTAGAAAATACTTTTCTTTCCATAATCTTTGCTCCAAGAGGTTTCATTTTATGCTCCAAAATAAGTAAAAAAAAATACCTATTTTTAGAAAAGAATTTTTAATGCTGCAAATGAAATTCGTCTTAGCCCTCAAATTTAAGAGAATGTCTGGGTATCCTTCTCCCTTCCATACTCCTCGGATTATTTCTACCATCTTTTCCGCCACTTTCTCCCCTCCATCAGTGATGGACGCGTAAGTTACATGATGTAAGTTACCTCATTGTTGACGCGTAAACAATTGATGTAAAGTAAACACAAAAACTCTTGTAAACAATGTAAACAACGTAAACCAATGTAAACAATGATTTAGACATGCGCACTTGTTTTGAATTACAGAACCTCATTATCAATACATTTTTATAAATAATAAAATTTTAATGAAACGATTTTAAATGAAAAAGTAAGAATATAAAATTAGGACAAGCCAATATACATATTAATAAAAATCGAATTTGCATCATTATACAGGTGTTACATACAAATTAGTAAATATGAATATGAAAAATAAAAAACTTTATTCTTTAAAAAATTCAGTCTAATTTTTTTAATAACAAAATACATTAAATTTCACCTTTAAGAAAATCAGTCTATATTTTTTAATAACGAAAAGATTTATTGCAAATTTTGCATAACGCCCTATATTTTCTTTCATTTTCTTTAATTAAAAGAAAACCTAGTTCTTAAGAACTATTCCTTCGGTTTCTTCCCACCATTTTTTTAATACATTTATTGTTTTGAACTGAATATACTTGTTCATTAACTCTCTATTATTCGTATTAAATAACTAAAACTAACCTCATTACTTGACAGTTTACAAAGTTTACATTGTTTACATTGTTGACAAGTTTACCAATTGTTTACATAAGTTTACACGTAAACGTAAACAATTAAAGTTTACGTGTAAACGCCCATCACTGCCCTCCATATATCCATGCTTCGTTCTTTATTTTATCAGGTCCTGTCGCTTTTCCCTTCTTCAGGCTCTTAATTACGCTCCACACTTCCTCCTCTGCTGGTTCTTCTTCCTTCTCCCCTCTACTCCCCTCTACGTCCTTTCTCTGCCTCTTTATCCCCCTCCCTTGCTTCCCCTGCCCACGGTTCCTCCTCAGATTCTTCCCTTCTACCTTCACTTCCCTCCAATAATTCTATAAAGTGTTTTCTCCAGCTCCCCATAGTTATCTTCTTGCTAATTCCCACCTGTTTCTCTCTCTGACCTTATTTATATATTCCCACGCTTGTTTTCAACTTCAACTTCTCATCTTTTCAACTTCATCCTGTTGCCTCTTCATGTGCTTTTCCTTTTCTTCCTCGCAAGATTTTTTATATTGTCTCATTTTTTCCTTGTACTCCTCTTCCGCCTGCCTCCTTTTATTTATTTTTTTCTTCAGGCCTTTTGCGCTTCCTTTTTCGCCTTTCTACAATTCTTTCCCCACCATGGCTTCTTGCCCATCTTTGGACTCCATTTTCTCTTTTCTACCGCCCTCTATTTTCTTTCTCAGCTCTCTCCATCCTCTCTTCGCCAACATTCCTTTCCATTCCATCTTCTCAATTGTTGCCATATATTTACTTATTCCCTTCTCCGTCCAGTTCTGTGTATCCTTTACCTCCTCTTTATCTTCTCTCTTAGAGAATGTCATAAATGCCCAATTTGACAGTGCTCAATTGTATATTCAATTTGCAGAAGGTTATTTTGAATCATTATTGTGATTTATTTAGATGAATTTCTGAATTAAAAAACCATATTTATAAAATGTTTCTTCCTATATTCTATAAGCCCTCCCTGCAACTTTTTCGAATTGAATCTATGTTGGTATATATATATGTTTTTTTAATTAATGAAGTACACAATCTTGAAGATTACTTTGGCAGATTACTTCTGGGACACCTTGTATGTTTCCATCTTTATATACAATATGTTTTTGAACAGTTGCCTACATACAGACATACAGGCGGACCGGACCTCACCTTTAATTTTATTAAACCAACAAATTATTATAAGGTGTGTTGTATGACTATATTAATTTTTTAACAATTTAAATTTTTGTAGTAAACGTCATATGTCAGGAAAGAATATAATTATTATCATGCTTGTATTTGGGGACAACTGCCTAAATTTCACATTTAGTGAAAACAATATTTTAATTGTAGTGCAATAGAATATCAAATTTTCTCCATGGCAACTAAACAACAACTGGATTAATATGAAAAAAAAGTCAGTGGTTTTCAAAAATTGGGGTATCTTTTTTTTCTTTATTTTTGGACGAAATTCACATTTTAGAGAAAATTGGCAAAGGAAAAATCGATTGCATTCTACGTCACCATGCTGCCTTTAAAATTATGCCGGACATTTACCTAACACCCTGTATATATCAATAATATACATTACTTATTTTTTAGATATTTAAATCAATCCTGAGTTGAACTAAAAAGGGTGTGGGACTGTGGGACAAACATATTTTAGGATATTTTTGGCAAAAACTGCCTTAAAATGCAGTTCTTTTAACAATTATTTTTCATTTCTTAATCTTTGTCTCAAGAGATTTTTTTTGTCCCACAATTAATTTTTTTTTAAATATTATAACAATATTTTTTGATAATATCTTTGAAATTATTTTGCAATGGTCCAATATTAATGCGGACACCTTTATTTTGGACGAGAAGTGATGTCATCATCACTTCTCGTGATCGCTGAAGACGGAAACAGATTTTTGAGCAGTTTCCGAAACGTCCGATTTTTTTTTTCTTCTATATATTACTCTTGAAGTATTATATCTTTTTGATACTAATACTCATATTGTACTATTCTAGCCTAGTACTATCAGCAATGGCAACGGCCAAAATAAAGGTGTCCGCATTAATATTTTTTGAAAAAATAATATATTCAAAAATTCCTGTTTAACTATTTTGGTTTATATCAAATAATATAACAATAGGCATTGTGAAGAATTTAAACATATTTTTAAATTAATACCTATGCGATATAGGGTGGGGGACAAATTTAAGAAAAGGGACATTTTTGACAAAAACTGTCTAAATATTTTTTTTTAAACTTTGGTAAAATTTTATTTTTTTTTGCTGATAATTTACGTGTCAATATCTTGCATATGAAATCCAACTCAAAATTTTTAATTTCATAGTCCTAACCGTTAAGTGTCCTAACGAAAGTGTGCGTATTTGTCTAAGTTTTGCGATTTTATTACAGACTTGCATGTTTTATTGATAGACAGGGGCGGACTAGGACAGGCCGGATGAAGTCCATTTTCGGGCCTCCAAGGAAATGTGTTCAGTGTATCAAATATTGTCATCTTTGAAAAAAAGGGCAAATAAAAATTTCAATTTACTCGTCTTTTTCGACAGTCCCAGTCCGCCCTTGTTGATAATAAATTTTTTAAAATAATTCTGATCAAGCTCAATTATAAATTGTATAAAGTCAGATTTTAGTCACACCTATCAGGTTGCACGCTATTTGTCCAGTTAGAATTCTAAAGTTCTTTCACGATAACTATGAAATGACGTAATAGTTGATAAATTTGTTGGGTTGCCAATTAATTGTTTACAAATGTCAAAAAAGTTAGGTTATATTCATTCACTTCTAAACAGTGATTGAAAACCTATATTTCCTAGAGAGTAAAGGCGCTAATATGAATTATAATATTAGTTATTATAAAGTTATATAATAACTATTAACTTATTAAAAAAATAGTCATATATTTTATTATTCGAATAAAATTTTTCGATATTTTAATTTCAAATGTTCGAATTTGTTTTACTTGAATATTCGAACATTATCGCCAGTGCTAATTGCAATTCTTTAATTACTATATATAATACTATGTAATATATAATGTTTAAATTTAATTATGATATATATATATATATATATATATATATAAAACTTAAATTTTAATTGCTGTTTAAGATGTTGCAAGGTAAGGGCTACAAATGTAACGACTAAGTAATGCTAGCATGTTAGATACATTACATTTTAACATAGGCAACTAAATTAACCAAGTATGACGTCATTTAATAGTTATTGTGAATGAACTTGAAGACAAATTCATATTGAGAATTCTCACTGACACTGAATATACACATTAGTCGTAACTATGCTTAAACAAAAACTTAATCTGATAAACAAATTACACACTATTAATTCTTTTACTAGCTATCAGTGGGGGGGGGGGCGGCAGATCAGTACGTTAATTATAATATCAGACATAAGGCCTTGATCAGACTTCTGTAAAAATTGTAATATATATCATTCTTACATTTAAAAGCCTGATTTCCTATTTATTATGAAAGGAAAAATTTGATATTAACAACTATTTTGGGTATCCACAAATCGTCATTGCGTTCAGGCATATCTTGTATAACACAGTACTCCCTCAATATAGTTTTAACAAATTTAATTGTTAGTTCATAAACTTTTTGTATACTATATTTATATAAACATTATCCCTTTTGTTGTTTAAGGATGAATTCGAAGTGCCGCGTTCAATTCATGGCGGGGGTGGTCTAGTTGGTGGCAATCCTAACCTAGCCGTGCCCGGGGGCTTCACGCTGCCCGTGGCCTTCCCGTTTCCTGCACATTCATTCATGCCCCCACTGGCGCCGCAGCCCGCACCGCCGTCCTCAGGCAGCAGCCACTCCAGCGAGGGCAGCGCCTCCAGCCAACAGACCTGGTCCTTCGAGGAACAGTTCAAACAGGTGCGTCAGGTAATGTACTTTATTTTATTTATTTCATTTATATTAAGTTAATTAGAAGTATTATAAAATACTATCATCTGTTAGGAAAAATCACAGCGTGTCTTGCTTATCCGATAAAATACTACAGAAGCGGTTCCAAAATTTATTTTGTCGCGGAACCCCTATGCACTGTTAAAAAAATTACGGAACCCTTTTATTGGAAACATTCTTGTACAAATTTTAAAAAAAAATCGTGAAATAAGCGAGCTAGATTTGCCTTTATTTTATATTTATATTTTTCATATAAAGTGTGAGACTTTGATAATTCAGCTAGTTTAATGAGAAGCATACTTTTGCTTTTTGAATTCTAATATCTTTTCAAACATTTGGTATAATATTGGGTAATCGAATTCGCATATCTGGTGCAGCATTTAGTTTGTTGCGATATTTTGATTTTGTTTCAACATATTTTGAAAATCCAGATTCACACATGTACGTTGTACGTAGTTGCAAACGGTAACAAAAACCGAATAGCCCTTTTTGAAAAATGAGGATATTCGTCATATATATCAGACCAGAAAGTTGTTTTTTCTGGGTTTTTATATTATTATTTTTTGTATTTTTCTTGAATAATTTTTTTATATATATCTCAAATTCTTTTTATTTATTTTTTTATATCCATTTTTATGAAACAAGAGTTATATAAAGAGTACCTTGTCCCACGGAACCCCTGAATTTTATCGCGGAACCCTGGGGTTCCGCATAACCCACTGTGGGAAACGCTGTACTATAGTATACTCTTGATTTTCCGGGCTAATGATAGAGAGAACTAGAGTGGCTTTATTTATCACAGTGGCGACATACAGCAACTGGTCGCCATTCGGGTGTAATGTCTAAAAAATACGTTAAAATTAGCGTGACGTTAAATTTTTAATTTCTACATCATATCTTTTACGAAAAATGCTATTCTATAAGAGCATTTGTTAAGGTAGGCGTTAATATACAGGGCCGGCTCTAGAGTACCTGGCGCCCCGATGCAAAATTAGGTTAGGCGCCCCCCCACATATATTTTTTTAAATATATTTTTTGATAACTATTATAAAATAAAACAAAATAAAATATTCATATTTAATTACCACTTTTAATATAATACTAAATATTTTCTTGTTTAAATAGTCTTGTAAAAAACAGAATTTACATCTTTGGTATGGTAACAAAAAACATTGTTATAAAAAAATAACATATCGAAACTTAAGATTAGATCAAAATATACTTTTAACTATAAAGTAAGAAAAAAAAAACAAAATAATGTAGTAACTGTCAACATTGACATAATAACGAGCAATAATAAATAAATAACGTTGCTAGGTAACGTAATAAATAAGTTGAAAGCATATGTCAAATTATTGTTAGTTTGTAAAGGAAAAGGGATTAAATTGAAATAATATAGTTAAAGTTGTAAATTTTTGCTGATATATTGTTTGATAGAGTTGGTCTTGGTCAATTAATCAGTTGAGGCAAGTATTGTTATTTTAACTGAATTTACATTCCGTATGACAACGTACATGGTCGTTGCTAGGCAACATAATAAATAGGTTGAAAGCAACTGTCCAATTATTGTTAGTTGGTAAAGGGAACTGAATAAAAATTAAATAATTAATAAAGTTATAGTCGTGAAAAAAGCATAATATGAAACTTGCATGGAATAGTCATTCCATGCTCGTTGCTTAATATACTATTTTAATATTGGGTTTACCCATAGTGCCTTTGTGATTTGTTAAAGAAAAGTCCATTTTCTGTGCGACAGTAAAATACAAGACAAGTTAAAACCAGTAGCGAAGGGAGACCTCTGCTAGACTTGCCCTCCCATAAAAAATAAAATTACAAAAAAATACATAAAAAAAAATTTAATTTATTTAAAAAAGTTTAAAAGAAGATTTAGGTAAATCTTCAAAAATACATCAAATTATGTCCTATACAAATTTTTGTCCAAGGCTTGGTTTACTAGTTACGAATTTTTTAAAGTTTAATAACTTCCGTTTCCGGTTTTGGATTTTAATAGAAAACAATAGGGTTCTCCCAATTATTAGGAGAATTTTTTAGTACCAGAACGAACTCATTAAGTTAAACCGTTTTTGAGTTATCATGTATTGGCATCTGACACTACCGATAGAGGCGCTACTGCATTCACATCATGGCTGACTTTGGTAGGATATTTTTGACAGGTTCAATGGTATCTTCATGTGATATTTATTGAAACACACGGGAACACACTCTAAAATGGTCTTTAACTGTCTTTCCACTTCTAAGAACATATTCCCATGCTTGTCACAAACTCGACTATCCTACAACCGCCAGTTTCTCAAAATCTCACTAGAGGCGCTTCAGTTATTGTCAGTTGACAATACACACAGACACACAGTCACACACACACACAGACACACACACATACGGACGGCACTTCGAAAATAGTTTTTTTGGATTCCCTGGACCATGAAACGTGGTCATCAGTCAAAATCTCGACATCGAAAATTTTCGCGATTACAATACTTGCCCCTTATATATTAAGGTCGGGCAAGTAAAATAATAATAATAATAATATTTTTTGAAAAAAATCGTCTATTTGATGTTCATTTGTTTTTCCAATTTAATATTCTTATTTATAAGGTAAAATACTTCACATTTCCTTTGCGTTTCTGATATTTTGCCTCGGGCTTCTTTGGCTACTTTGGTCCAGCTCTACTTGTAAGAGACCGCTCACTTGGTCGCCACGACAAGTTGGCTGTTGCGACCACTAAGACCTATTGGTGTGTATGTATACTAATAAAGCAACCGCGCATTATCGCGAAATTAATACAATCGCAAACGTATTTTCGTGGGCTTAAATTATGACTTGTGAATATAGAGTAAAGCAGTCCAAAAATACACACAATTCCACGAATGAAATGATTACCCCCTCATATGTGCATATGTGATATTTATGTATCAAAGTAGATGACAAAAAAGTTTAATTATAAGTCTGTTGAGTGTGATCTTAAAGGTTGTTCTGCGAATTATTTAACATACAGAGAAACACATTCGCACAATAGCGATATGTATAATTAATATCACCGAATATTATGGTAATTGTACCAGTGACAATAAGACCCTATTATACCAACGAATAATTTGTAACAGTCGTATGTGAATCATATTACTTTTAGAAATTATTATTACATATTAAATTAATAGTAGGTGGTGCTGTTAATTATAAAAATGCATTTATGAATTTAGATCTCTTACAAAAAGGCAGGCAAAAAAATGGACAAGGAAAAAAATGTGTGTGTAACCAGTGGAGTATTCGGGGGGGAGGGGGGGAACTGGGGGACAAGTTATTATAATTTCAACACTTCCCCCTGGTTATTAAATTTACGCTTTTAAAAATTAAATGCAACATTTACCAAAATATAACTAGAATTTTGACAAAATAATTTAAATAAAAGAAAACTGCAAAAAAAAACAAAAAATTGAAAACTGACAGGATTCGAACTCTAGTTCGCAAGTTACCTGTTTAGCAAATTAGAAAACCAATGACTAAACGCACATCGCTATGAGCACTGGCTTATCTACTGTGTTACATAGCGAATTAAATATTTAACATATTTTGGTTAAAAACACAAAAAGTGCATTATTTTCCGATAACATAATCTGATCAAAAATTCCTGTTGTAATATTCCGGTTCACACCAATGTACATTACTTCTTTATGAATTATTTCAGATTTTTAGTTTAAACCATCTGGGCTACAGGGTGTGGGACAAAAATTTTTTTGCACAATTTTGGCAAACATCGCGCCAAAATAATTTATTTTGAAAAAATAAAATTTTAATCGTTAATCCACGTACTAAGGGCTTTCATTTGATACCATACTCAGAATTTTAAAAAAATATTTTTTTTTTCGATGAGCACGTATTTGTTTATATTTTTAGGGGGATATGTTTTTTAGATGTTTTAGTATTTTTCCTATGTGCGGGTCAAAAAGTTGTACAAGCATGCCAAATTTCAATTCTCTAGGTTTAGCCGTTTGGCTACAATTTTTACCGAACAGACAGACAGACAAACAGACAGACAGACAGACAGACAGTCAGACGACAAAATGACGGTATAAGGGTTTTTTGGTCATACCTACAAAACCCTCAAAACATACCCCTAAAAATATAAATATGTGCTCAGCGAAAAAAAAAAAAAAAACATTATTTTAAAATTCTGGGTAGGATATCAAATGAAAGCCTTTAGTACGTGGATTAAAGATCAAAATTTTATTTTTGCAAAATAAATTATTTTGATTCGATTTTTGCCAAAATTGTGCAAAAAATTTGTTTCTCACCCTGTAGCCGGAATAGTACAACAGGAATTTTTGATCAGATTATGTTTTTGGAAAATAACGCATTTTTTGTGTATTTTGGTTGATGATGTACAAAAGTTATAATTATGTACCACATTATACTAGAAGGCAGGGGCGGACTGGCCCTAAAATTTTTCTGTGGAAAAAATTTTATCAGCCCATTAATAAAAAATCAGCTGTGGCCACCACAGGACCGACCGCCATCATAAAGTACTTGTATAAAATACATTCTAGCAGCAGAGTAGAAATAACTTGGCCTAATATTTTCTAACAGAGAATTATTTATCATAACCATGGAAACGTTACATGTAAGTATAAAAAATTGAGACAGGCTGGGCGGGGTTATGCAATTTTCAAAATCTTAATGAACCTTGCTATATAAAAAAAAAGAAAAAATACTGCACATATTTATAAACCTAAATTATGGTATTAGCCATTCGAATTAAAATTAATAAAATATTTTAACATAAAATTTATTTTGGCATCCCAAATAATCATCATTCACTTACTAAAACCTGCGAAACCCTGAAATGTGTGAAAATTCACACTTCACATCAATTTTCAATATTTGGTACTTTTCGACAATTTTATTTGATGGCATATTAATAAAGTTGTGTGCTAGCCACTAAATCTTCAATTTTTTTCTAAACTATTTAAAGTCTGAGGATTTCAAAAATTCAAACCGCAGGTCTCTATCTCTTACCGTTTTTGAGATGATTGTTTGGAAAATTAAAGTTGGCATTTCCATATTTAAAAAAATGATAAATACATATGTACATAATAATATTAAAAAAATAATAAATAAAATAATGTAAACCTATGTTTGTTAATAATAATAATAATAGTTTATTTATTTAGCTAATGCTAGTAAGATCCATATTAACAAACATAAACATATACACATTATAATAAACATTCAAATCAAATTTAATCCTTATTTTGTCAATTTAAACCATTATTTGTCCACTTAGTTCATGCAAAACGTGATTTTTGTCAAATTTAAATATCGATTTTTCGTAATTTAGTGCTTTAAAATTTTAATAACATATTTGAATTAATTGTTTGGGACCTTAAAAATAAGTAGATCGTAAAATAAGGTTCCAAACTTGTTGCAAATTGGTTTGTAATGTTTTCTACAATAATTTCAAAATTGTATTACTGTGATAAATCATATTTTGAATGTTATCTTCTCAAATATTTTTAATATCAGCCCTGCCTACGAAATCCTGTAAACTATGAAAATTCACAGTTTATATATTTTTTCAGATAAACATGTTTCGTCGCATAAATGTTTACGTAATTCCTGCTAATGATATAAAAATAAAATTTCCTTATCAACTTATTTAAGAGGATTAATTATTTTTTTAATCCCATACTAATTCATTTGTGGTTAACAAAACATCGAGATAACATTAAAATGTCTTTCTTATAAATTCTAAGTTATTTTTTGTACGTATTTTAACATTGAATATAGTGGATCTCGTGAAAGTGTAGTTATTTTTGGAAATTTGGGTATTAAATCATAAACTATATCTCAAAAATGGTAAGAAATAGAGACCTAAGGTTTAAATCTTTAAAAAATTTAGTTTTACAATGTTTTTTCTGTAATATTTGGTCCGTAATGACCTAAAACTAATTGGTAAAATTTTGATTTTATTTTGTAAATTTCAAAAATTCATATCTCAAAATTGGTAAGAGATAGGAACTTGAGGTTTGAATTTTTGGAATTCTTACACCTTGTTTTGTCTAGAAAAAATTAATGTTTGGTCCGTAATGACCTAAAACTATTGAAAATTTTGATTTTTTTGTAATTTTAAAAATTCATATCTCAAAAAAGGTTAGAAATAGAGACTTGAGGTTTGAATTTTTGGAATTCTCACACATGCTTTGTCTAGAAAAAATTAATGTTTGGTCCGTAATGACCTAAAACTATTGAAAATTTTGATTTTTTTGTAATTTTAAAAATTCATATCTCAAAAAAGGTACGATATAGAGATTTGAGGTTTGAATTTTTGGAATTCTCACACCTTGTTTTGTCTTGAAAAAATTAATGTTTGGTCCGTTATGACCTAAAACTATTGAAAATTTTGATTTTTTTGTAATTTTAAAAATTCATATCTCAAAAAAGGTAAGAAATAGAGACTTGAGGTTTGAATTTTTGGAATTCTCACACATGTTTTGTCTAGAAAAAATTAATTTTTGGTCCGTAATGACCTAAAACTATTAGGGAAAATTTTGATTTTCATTCAAAAGTGACGATTGAAAAAGTTAAAACAGTAAAAATATTTCGTCAGCAGTCGCTATGGCTTCTTTTACGTCTCCTTTGGAAGACTGATAGTCTCCATAGGTATCTTGACTTTTGATATAATAATAATAAAGTTTTTATTTATTTTACTGTACATATTTGTTTATTTTTTTCGCACTATATATTTTTCGGCTATTTTTCCTACATACAAGTCAAGATTTGTTTATACATGCCAAATTTTAACTTATGTTTGAATACCATCCATTTCTTTTTCATATCTATAAAATCCTAAAAAGGAAATTTTAAATAATTAACATTTAATTTTACTGTTATTTGCACTAATTAACAAAAAATTATACCTCGAGTTTCTTTGTTTAAAATGAAGTCCATTTCAATATAAGTTCCCATAAAAATTAACAATGTTACATAAAAACCATAAACGTAAAATTGAACGGACAACAAAACAACACTGTTAAATAAAAAGTCTTAAACGTAAAATCAAATTGTCCAAGATGAGTGAGATATGAAGATTTTTATTATAGAAAATTATAACTGTTAACTCGAAACGCTTTCGACTTGAAACAAGGTTCGACCCAAAACTTAGAACTACTGGTAATTATTAGACATAGTCGTTAAATCTCACTTCTTACCATTTAACATCATTATTAAAATAAATAAAACAAACATTAACAGCCCAGCGATCTTTACTATCGTTTATACCTTCGAAAAATGTTGTATCTAATTCCGATAGAATTTCAGGTATTTTAAAAGTGAATTTTAAAGGAGATAAGATGATTTTACATCTCCAGTCAGACAAAAACAAAAATCCTTTTATTTGCTGTTATAAAATTATTCTGCATCTATGAGAACCGGCAAATTTTTTTAAGGGGGTGGGGAAGATTTTTGAAAATATTTAGTAATTTATTAAATAAACTTTCATTAATACAAAACACTATTTAAATAGAAACTTTAAATAGAATGTATTATTTCCATTTTATCCATTTTAAATTAAAATTGAAATGTTTATAGTCCAGGGCGGATCTGTAAAAATACTACGTCATGTGGATGTTGAGAGGGGGCACGCTAATTTTTGCAGAAATTGCTTCGAAATAACTCACATAACAATAATTGAGTTATCCTCCCCGCCAAAAAGTTCGGGAACATTGTTTAAAAATTGAAAATATTAAAAAATTAAGAAAAAAATCATTTTTTTTCTTCTTTTTGAGCCCATAGCTGTGAAATTATTCATTTCTGAGAAAAGTTATGAGGAAAAAAAAGTTTCGTAATTAAATTTCCTACAAGATAGGATTATTTATAAATTTCAAAAATTGTTAAACTTTCTGCAAAATAGCAATAACTACGTCTTTCAAAGACCTTTCCAATGAGCTTTTATAAGTTAATTTTGGTTGTGTGGTTGCAAAGATATTCAATTTATTTATAACGAAAAATTTTTAACATTGTTTTAAAAAATTCCCAACGTCGTCCTAATTAACCAATTTCAATTCTGCAAATTGCAGATGAAAGGTGAAGTGTTCTTCTATATATAAAAAAAATTTCAACCTTCTATCTGCTTTACTTTGCGTCCTGCAATATTTCGCAAAATTGCAATTTTTTTTTGCAAATCCTGGATTGCAAAATTATTTTGCAAAACCTATCGAACCGATCCTAATGAAATTTACAGTGTTGTTTTATCATATCATAAAGTTTTACAGGGTGAAATTTGGAGGTCCTAAGTACAATACAAGTCATTAAAAAAAGTAAAATGCAAACACATGTTTTTTAGTGTTTTTTTTTCAGCAGTTATTGCTATTTAGCAGAAAGTTTAACAATTTTTGAAATTTCTAAATAATCCTATCTTGTAGGAAATTTAATTACGAAACTTTTGTTTCCTTATAACTTTTCTCAGAAATTAATAATTTCACAGCTATGGGCTCAAAAAGAAGAAAAATCATGATTTTTTTCTTAATTTTTTAATATTTTCAATTTTTAAACAATGTTCCCGAACTTTTTGGCGGGGAGGATAATTCAATTATTGTTATGTGAGTTATTTCGAAGCAATTTCTGCAAAAATTAGCGTGCCCCCTCTCAACATCCATCTCAAAACAGATCCGCCCTGGACTATTATAACTTAAATTCGCATCGCGCATCGCGCTGCGTTTCGCTTCCTAAAACAAATGTTTTTAGAATGGACATACGGCAGGGCAAAAGAGCGAATGTCTCAAATCTTTGTACGAGTGTTGATGCGGGGTAGAAGCGGGGGTGAAATACGAGCAAAAGTATGTAACCTGTAGCAGCCATTGCAAGTGGGTCAAAACATATTTTGTCCGTAGTTTTAATTATCAGTCGGAGTACTTTATTTTAACATTTGTTTGTATTTGACAGTTCCGTATTATTAGAAGGTTATGTATGTTCGATGTTTTAATAATTACATTATTAAAATAGTGTTTTCTTAGTATATTTGATAATAATTTACTCGCTACATTTTCTGAGGTTAATGTGATTGTGTTTTATGTACGAGGCGAATTTTGAAAAAAAAAAATAATAATAATAATAATAAATAAATTTTAAACATGAATGAAAATAGCGTGATTTCAATTTTAGATCTGGTTTCCAAAAATAATTGAACCTATGATATAAAAATTAGACTCAAAACTTTAGGGCCACCAAGATCAGAATTTATTTGAACGAGTTCCGAAGAAAGTAAAAACAAAAACAAGTTATATCAAAGAAATTGCATTCAAAAATATTTTTGATAAGCTTTTGCCCTAAAAAAGCTTTTTGTCCCACCAGAAAATAATGTCACTAGCCGCCACTGCATAGTTGACTTAATAATAATTGAAATAATATTGTTTAAAGGCCTGGGGTAGACCCGATTTAACTGCACACTTTGTTTATGTAGTTAGCTATCATCAGTTATCAGTAATTATACCCTTTTCACACTAAATGTTGATCCGATGTTGAAGTAAGAGTGAGTTGAAGCGTTGATGTAAAAGCGCGAAACCTCGCTTTAACACAAGCTAACTTTAATACTGAGATCTGCGTCCTAAAGACAGAACGCATTGCCAACATAATTTTTAATATAAAATAAAACTGTTTGAATTTATGCTGTCAATATTTTATATCATCATAAACAAGAATACTGTATTATATCGACGTTATAAGAAGTTTAAATGTATTGTTATAATTAAATTAGTTATTTTAATAATGTATTTAATAAAATACAGACCCATAATAATTAAAGTAAAATGTATCGACTTATATGTTAATACAGGTGTAATATATTCTTTATTGTAGAATAGAATCACATATCCATATGAGTATACATAATAATAATTCAAAATGTGCGTCTGCGCAGACAGTTCAAAACTAGTAACTGACGGTAACTTAAGAACAAAATTACCGTAGCAGATGGCAGCACCGGAGATTTAAACATCTACTGTGAAAGCAAAGCGATATTAAACATCGGTGGACTTAAAGCTCTCTCATCTTAAACATCTAGTGTGAAGAGGGTATTAGGCCGCTTTGTGGCGTTTTTAACGGTAGCTTCCGCGTGTAAAATGAGTACGTCACGAAAACATATATTATATTACAGAAAAAATAAAATACAATTTATATCAATGTATCATTTGATTTCACAAAGATAATCTGCTCTTTGATCAGGTGCATCTCAGAAAAGGTCCAGATTTGAAAACATAGTTTTTTTAACATTTTTTTATTATATATATTTTGATCCATTTAAAAACATTCCACAGCCTACTATAAAAATATGAATAAAGATAAAAATATTGCTAATAAATTATAATATTTTTGCAATAATAACAATCAGTAATGACTTGGAAGTAATCAAAATGTTATGGCTTCCTTTCTCTAACTGTATTCATTATGAAACGGCTTTTGTTTGACACATGGAAAGTATATTTCCCCTCTGCAACTGAGAAAGAGTATCCTCGTAAACCGATTAACAGAGATCCCACTATTACCGGCGCTCAGCTAGTAATTATTCTGCAATTTCGGACACAACTTTACAATCGGAAAACGTGTCTGGTCACACGATCGTAAAAGACAAGTGGGGTGCTTCGCTACATTCACTCAGCCTTTGCCAAAACTCCACCAATCAACTGCAACGCTCCAAACAAATTATCATGAAAATAAAACAACAATATATTTCCTTCTTTCGTTAGTTCATTTAATTTAAATTAAATTTTATTTAAATATATACACACATCGGAAAAGTCTAGGGATATAAAAATATATAGAGTATGGTTTCTTTTGTACGTTTATTGTATTCTATCAATTATACTCTATCTCCGAAAGACTGATAGTAATGAAATTTATTATTTGTAAAAAGTTATTGTATTATCACACAGAAGCGGCAAAACAAAAGCGACAAAATATGAATAGTTCGAAACGAAATATTGTTAAAAACAACCGCTGTGCCGCACATATTATATGGGAATACGAACTAGGGTTAAACACAATAAACCATAAAAATTTGACCCTAAAATTTTAAGGAAAAATATGGTCACAGGGGTTTGTTTAATGATATGATAAATATGGTCACAGGCGTGCGTTTAATAAAATGATAAATAGTAATATAGAAATACACAAAACCAATTTAAACGTGTTTGAAATGTGCACGCAACTGGTAATTGCCTGACAAAATGATTTATTACTATCAGCCTTTCTGAGATAGAGTATAAAATACTCAATAAAGAATAGTTTACAACAAAACAAGCTAAATGTTAGTTATAAAAATAATCAATACTTGAAAAAAAAAATAATAAAAATGTATTGATTTGTGTACAGAATTGTAAAAAATTGATGTAAAGTGTGAATTTTCACACATTTCAGGGTTTCGCAGCTATATAATAAGTGAAGGCGGCATGCTGAGTGTGTAGGACAAATTTTGCTTTGTAGTAATCACAGCAAAATGAACGATATTTTAAAAATAATTTATCGTCTGTTAATCTAAGAGCTTTAAAAACAAATTTTATGTTAAAATATTTTTTTGTTAATTTTAATTCGAATACCTAATACCATTATTTAGGTTTCTAAATATGTGCAGTATTTTTTTTTTTTATACAGCAAGGTTCATTAAGACTTTGAAAATTGCGCCTATGGCTTCCATTGGTTGTTTTTAGTCATATGCTCCGCCCCTCTGGTTTCGTATACATGACATATAGAATGAAAATATAACTGCAACAATTCCTACTGGATATTAAATTTACGCTCTTAAAAATTAAATGCAACATTTGCCAAAATATAACTTGAATCTTGACAAAATAATTTTAACAAAATAAAAATGAAAAAAAAAACAAACAAAAAATTATCTCCTCCACCCGGGAGCGAACCCAAGTTTACTACGTAGCAAGCATGCTAACCATTAGACTAAGATACGCCTTCCAGTATAGTGTGTTACATAACTATAACTATTGTGCATCGTCAACCAAAAAAACACAAAAAAATGTGTTACTTTCCGAAAATATAATCTGATCAAAAATTCCTGTTGTAGTATTTAATTTCTGCATCTCATGCTTGCAGCAAAATTTCTAAAAATATGTTACACAATGTAATGAAAAACATAAAATAAAGAATAAGATTGTGTTTAAACAGTAATGGATATTTATTCGAACAATATTTGTAACCAAAATACTTGGTAATTTTTACTTTTGTTTTTACTATATGTAAGTTTTTAATCGTACTATTTTTATAAGTTTGTAACGTTGATATCTCCGTTATTAAAAATATTTCATTATAAACAAGTTGAGTTTTTTATAAAGCCAAAAAAATCGTTATTCCAATGGCCTAACAATATACAGGGTATTTTATTTAAAAAAATGTTTCAACGAAACATACAAAAATATTTTTGAATCGGTCATAATATTTCCTACAAAAAATACTCGAGCTTTGTCCATTTAACCCAAATTCTACGTATATTGTCACGTGGGTGGTTTGATTGAGACAACTCCTGGTTTCAACTAACAAATTTATTACACATTTATCAAATTTACATTATAATGTTTGAATTGGTCCATGGAGTTGGGAAAGTCTTCGGTCCACCCCGTGTTGGCCAGGATCGGCTTGGACCTATCTCCGAGGCGGGGGCTACCCATCCGGGAGTCGAGGAGCCTGGAGAAGTCTTCTTCCACTCACATGAAGACTGCTTGCTTGGCTTCTCTCTCGATACAAGAATCTGGCGTCAGTGTCGTGGTCGTCACCTTCTGGACTACTACGTGCAGCGGAGTTGGCTTTCCACTGCTTCCATATTTTGTGACTGCTGGCCTTTTTGTAACGAAAATTAACCCAGTTCCAATATTCATTCTTCATGATAAATATTTCCTCATTATGAAAATGCGATGTCCGCATTTTCGTAATCAGGCCACATACGTCAGACGCTGACGAATAGTTTTTAATCAGACAGCTGACCGTCACAATGTCTAGATGTAATCCTGACCTAGGATTACCTATGTGACAATATTATTACAAAGATAGCAATGTTGAGCCACTTGGCTGGGATACCTGTATGTATGCGTAAGCTTTTGATTGCTTGGTGACATCATGTGCTTTTATATAAAAAATCGACTATATACTTTGATATAACATATTTATTTTCTGCGTGAGTAATAGTTTCAGAGAGTTGTACGATGTATGCCAGAGACAATGTTTCAAAAGCCGATGTTATTTTGTGTAGAAGACTATCTTAATGTTGAATTATTGAACGTTTTACGATTGAATGGGTCCCGCCTCACAGGCACAATGCAAGACAAGGCAACAGCCGAAGGCAAGAGGCCAAATCCCGCAACTGGCGAGGATGTAGCATATCCGATGTTCTTGTACTTTATTATTTGCCTCTTTTATAGCGCATAATTTCATCAAGGCTAAAATTATGTGCGTTTGACGTTTCTGTCTATCTGACTGTTTTATTTTCTTTTATTATTGTTCGCGATTTCATTTTGTAGTTATTATAATCTTAAGGTTTGAGTGGAATGGAATGGAGCATCCACATCATAATAACAACACTGCAACTATAATTCTCACTCTTTTATGTTCTGGTTGATTTACGGTTTATAGGGAATTTTAAATTTGTTTTTTCTTCGTCTGATGTGATCTGCAGATTATTTTTATAGGTTTCGTTCAAAGGAAATTTTAAATGTGACTTTAGGACGTTATTATTTTGTAAAGTTTATCTGTTGCGGTGTGAACAAAGTTTTAAATTTGACATCTATAAATTTCACGTTGGATATTTTCATGCATTTTACTTTAATTTAATGAGACGCAATTATGTTGTTGTTTTATCTCCTTATATTGCTCAATACTAAAATAATATTACTATAGCAACAAAGGGAGAAAGAGGAAGGTCAGGAGGGAGAGTTAGGAGGATTGCGAGGCTAAGGTGCGGGAATGAAGAGAGAGGAAATAGATATTGGAGGAAACAGGAGGAAAAGATGTGCAGGATGTGCGGGGAGGAGGAGGAAGATATAGAGCACCTCGCGAAGAGGTGTAGAGAGATGACAGTATGGTCGGGGAGCACATTAGACCTGCTGCACGAAGATGGAAGGGGGGATAGGTGGGCTGGGGAATTAGAGGCAAGAAGGATGGAGATTGGGGTAGGATAACAGGAAGGGGTGGGGTAAAGGAAAGAAGGAGGAGACCCGGTGGGAAGCAGAAGGGGAGAAATGGAAGGAAGGAAGGGGGATGAGGTTACCTAGAAATGAGGAGGAAGGAAGAGAGATAGGAGGAGGGGCGAAGAAATGGTTGGAAGGGAAGAGAATGAAATAAAATAAAATAAAATAAAGCAAAGATGGGTGAGAGAACAGGAAGCAAGAAGGAAGGAGATCGGAAAGGGAAACCAGAAGGGGAACAGGAAGAAGGAGAGGGACATTGGAGCAAGAAGATAGAAAAGGGAAAAACATTGTAAATTGTAAATTGTAGTGGATTGTTTTTTATGTATTTTTGGATTGGTTTTATTTGGTTTTATTTTTGTAATGGCTAATACCCTGAACGCCGTAAGGCCTAGGGAAATAAAGAATATATATATATATATATATATATATATATATATTACTATAGCAACAAAGTTATGGGACTAGCGACTATATTTGAAACAAGCTGGCGTGCCTGTACTTTATATGGTTTTTATTATGTACATTTTTGATATAATGAAAATAATAAGTATGATATTTCAAGAGTTTAATTTTAACGTGTACTCCAGTCTGGCGTGCACTTTTTTCTTGGCAGGGGGGCTCAGAAGACAATGTTTTTTTTTTAGGGGCAGGGATGGACCGGGACCTATATTTTGATCGGGCCAAAAATATCCAACTTTATACCTTTAAAATTCAAGTAATGACCTAAACATAAAAGGACCTCGCTTCCATTATTCAAGTGATAGCTAAAAAAAATTCTTCACTTCTAAAATACAAGTAATAACAAAAAATTGACGTGAAGGGTTTTGTAGGTATTTAGTCAGTGAATGATAATTATTAAAAGGCCAAACGATGAATGCCTGTTACTACATAACACAATTACAAGGGTTTTAAATCCTTTGAATCAATAGGCACGACAAGAAGGTTGCAGTTATATTTTTTCTACCGTGTATCATATATCTCTAATAATACCATAATATTTATTTTAATGCATTTTTTTTATATAAGTGCAAAAATATCATTCAAATCCAGACCTGGCAACACTGCAGGCGATCTTTTGTCACGCAAGAGCATAACGCCTACAGAGACATAGTTTATATTGCGACTATATGAAAAACTAACAGATTCTCTACTAGAAATGGAATCCCGGCAACCGGCTAGTTATTTATTTATTTTCCTAGTCGATATTTGCAAATTATATTTACGTACCTCTTTTCTACCAAAAACGAAATCGGATACAAAATTCTTCTCGTACGTTTCCGGTACATAGCAATATACATTGCTTAAAATTTAATACTGAAATTCTGAATCCAGTTCTTTTTTTGATAAACACAACAAATTTTCTAAATGTATTCTTGTAATTAACAAAAGAGTTTATATTAATTTAATATAATTTTTCGTGTTTTTTTCATGTTCCGTTTCAATTTGCGTTGTTGGTATATTTTCATAAGGTATTAATCGAGTTGTCCTGTAATGATTTGTAGCTGGAAGCAATTAAGAGTGTTAGTTCCGTATCAGAGTAGCACCCCCTCATCGAGGGTGATATTAATGTACTAGACCAGGGTCTAGGGGACAACTTAATCAGTACCGTAATGAACTACACTACCATTCATTGTTAAACCCACAAACATAATATATTGCCAGATTATCGATACAAGAATAATTGCTTTATATGGGAACTAAATTATAGGTGAATTTAAGTTTCATGCACCTAAGATGATGTTACTATATGGTATCCAAAAGGAGGACACGTTTTCCTTTTTCAATTATAATATCATGTTCTACATCAACCTTAAAATTTCATTCTTCTTAGGGTTTTGTTGGTATGACCACCAAAAAACCCTTATAACGTCACTCATGTGTCTGTCTGTCTGTACGGTAGAAATTGTAGCCAAATGGGTTAACATAGAAAATTGAAATTTGGCATATTTGTACAAATTTTTGACCCACATTTAGGAAAACTATAGAGTTCAAAAAAATACAGCGCGATATAAGCAGTTCACTTTTGTAAGAACAAACTAGATCTAGTTATTTTGGTGATTTATATAGTATATTACTGACTTTTAGAAACTTGGTAATATTGTAAAAAAGGCTTTACAGTTTTGGGTTATGTTTGTATTATTTTAGGTTTAAAAAAAATATATATATTTTTTTAAAATTTTGAGTTGTATACCAAATGAAACCTCTGCGTGGATTAACAAACAAATTTTTATTTTTGAATTTTTTTGATTGGATTTTTGCCAAAAATGTGTCAAAAAACTTTTGTCTCCCACCCTATCCCAAAAGAATTGATCTAAAAATCTAAAAAAAAAATCCGTAATGAACATTGATGAGAACCGAAATAGTTCAACAGGAATTTTTGATCAGATACATTTTTCGAAAAATGACGATTTTTTTTTGTCGTTGATAAAAAAATAATATTTTTAAACACTTTATTGTGTGGTTTCAAA
The DNA here is from genome assembly GCA_963971575.1 of Liopterus haemorrhoidalis. Classification (NCBI taxonomy): domain Eukaryota; kingdom Metazoa; phylum Arthropoda; class Insecta; order Coleoptera; family Dytiscidae; genus Liopterus; species Liopterus haemorrhoidalis. Next base: position 9,084,629 of record OZ020621.1, on the reverse strand, counting down.
AGGCTCTTAAAACGTAGATTAAGGAACGATAGATAATTTTTTGAAATTCGTTTCTTTTAACACGAATTTAACCAAAAATGTGCCAAAGTTCTTGTCACGCTCCCTTCACCAAAAAGAGTTAATCCAAAAACCTGAAAAAATTATAGGTAATGTATATTGATCTGAGCCGGAAACGTACGAAAAAAAATAATATATTTTTTTAATAATTGCGAATTGAGACCCACACCACCACACTACACTCTACACTGTAAAATATTTCTTATTAATCTAATGAAGACTTTAATACGAAGCAAATGCAGAAAAAAACGCTGGGATATTTGGTAAACTATTTAAATTTTGTTTAAAAAAATTAAATGGAAGCTCTTAGTTCTCAAATAACGAATAAAAGTGACTATCAAAAAAACTGTTGATTTTGATGTGATAAATATACCTAGGCATTCAGTATTATATTGGCTTCTTATACTTATTAAATACCTACAAAACTCTGAAATGTGTGTAATTCACACTTCACTTCAATTTTTTTGGTATACTTCCTTTTTTTGCCTTCTCTCTCTAGAGCAGCGGTTCTTAAACTGTGGTCTGAGGACCCCTGGGGTCCGCGTAGCCATTACTGGGGGTCCGCGAAACAATTTTGACATTAACTTTACATCCCCCACCTTTTCGCTTTTATTCAAATAACTCATTTAATAAAAATCCTACATGGTCTAGACTTTTTGTATTTGTTGTTATCTAACTAGTTATTGACATAACTAAACAATAAATAGTAAAAATTTAATTATTTTTATTCAACTGCAAATTTTTTACAGAAAACATATTATAATAAGATCTATTTTGACCAATATTTGACCAAGAAATGTTTGTATGAGTTTAACGTATTATAATTTGTAACTTTTTTTATTCTTTTTACTACTATTTTTATTAATTTTATGTTTTTTATCCTATATGCTAATAAAAAAGTTCATCCCTATAAATAAGTAAAAACTATTTATTAAAATAACCAGCGATACATTTTTACCAATATTTATTACAATGTAGTGCCTATGAGATTATTGAGCCAGAAATTAAAACCCAAGAACGACGTAAAATGCCTAGGGTTGGGACGGGGTCTGCAAAAAAAAAGTGTTCAAGAGGGGGTCCGCGGGCTACTAAGTTTAAGAACCCCTGCTCTAGAGTTTGACAATCATTGAGGCAATTTTTACTTTGGTGACCGCTGTTCGAAATAAATCTCCAGATGAACATCCAAACCTTTGGCGTAGATTTCCCAGTCATGAACTCCTTGGTCGGCCTACATTTCGCTTGCCCAAAATCTTTCCCTACAATATTAGTTGCAGTTGTTTGTATTTTGTGCTTTCATGACATGTCCAAGATATTGCAATTTTCTTTTCTGAATGGTAAGAATAAGTTCTCATTCCTTCTCCATTTTTAGTAAAACTTGTTCATTTGTCATCTTGTCCATCCATGAGATCTTCAACATATGTCGATACACCCACATTACAAAAGACTCCAGTTTTTTATTGTGTTCTTGTTTTAAGGTCCAAGTTTCCGTTCTATATAACAGAATAGAGAACACATAGCACCGGACAAGTACTCGTACGAGTGCTCCAGCTAGTTATTAATATGGATAGTAAAAAAGTAATTTTGTTATTTATTTTTCGTAACGATACAAATGTGAGCTATAAGAGCGAGTGTGTGTAACAGATCTTGTTAGGGGTTGCTGATGGCAATGGCAATGGCAGTGGCAGGATATTCCTCTCTTATTTTTGGAAACTGTTTTTGCTCGAGGGAATTCTCAATGCGCGAAATTAAATTTAGTGAACATATGTTTGGAGAACAGTTTTAAACTTTGAAGGGTCGGTGAGGTCGGCTGGCTTTTGCTACAAATCACTCCCTTTACATTTCATATTAACAGCTTCTAATAGAAATGTTTTAAATATGTATTATTTATTTTTATAAAATAGAATTAGTTGTTTATTTCAATTAAAACTAATTAAAATACAATCTATCATAATTTATATTTCGCTATGACAGTGTATTTCAACCTTTTTGACTACGCGACACACTTAAACCGCGTTTCGAAACCTAACAGTTTTCCTGAAAAGTTAATGTCGTACACATTCGGAACGGGAAACTTCAACTACGTTTTTTTTTTTTTTAATTAGTATTTATTGGTCTTAGTTGCACTGACTATTAACCAGTGATGTATACAATGAAATAATATAGCAATACAATAATATAAATTACAATAAAATTACGAGTTAGAATAAACATTAAAATACAAATATAAAATTTATATATTCTTCTTTATTTTTATTTTTACCAAAATTTTTGTCCTTCGTTGCAGAAATTATTAGCCAGAATATATTAGCATTAATGTTATATACGATTTTATTACACTTTAATTTTTTCTACTTTGATGTAGTCAAAGATTATATTATAAATTTTCATAGAGTTTGTGGCCAAAAGTGTTTGAATGTTTGTTGGAAATGGGATATTTTTTTAAATTAATTTATTTAAAAAATTTGTACGATTACCGAAATGTAATGGACATTTAAAAAGTAAGTGGTTAACGTCACCAATAGACTGGTCATCACATTGACAGTACGGGGTTGATTTCAAGTTTATTCTATGCAGATGAGAAGGTGAGAGGTTATGATTAAATCTTAGTCGTATTATAGTACAGATGAAAGCCCTGTTTTGGTCTGACGAGAACCAGTGTTTTTTTGGTAGTGTTGTCTGGATTTCTCCATAATATGATGCTGTATGTTTAAGTGATTGTAGGAAATCATGTTGACATTGATTTAGAACAATTTCTTTCAATTTTAAATTAATTTCATTGTTGCTGGGGGTATTTGTAACGGCATTCCTTTTTAAACGGCCTCCTTTGCTAGTACGGAGTGATTATTTAATGGCGAGACGACGTCACTGGAAGTTTTAATAATTTGCCGTTGCATACACATCGTAGCAGGCGATTATGCGCGCATTCGCATAATTTTTTTTCTTCATAATCAAATTTTCTTCAAGGTTATTATAGTCATAGTATTCTGCTAGGAGGCACGTAAAATTCGGTGACGTCGTCTCTCCATTAAATAATCACTCTGTATATCTACTTGACAGATTCCATATATTGTATATTCAGATGACCGACACTCAGATGTACCACATAAAATTACTTGCCCGGCATTTAACACCTTCGCAACTACAAATTACACGATAAATCTACTGAAATTAAAATTTAAATACTGTCATTTGATGCCCACCTTCTGTTATACACCTCGACACGTGTGTAGCGCTTAAAAATTAAAAAAATTCACAAATATTTATGCGCATTTTCATAAAATAAAAATGTACTGTGCTTAAATTAACCATATTAGCATATTGACAGCTGAATACTAGACAAGACAGTCATATTGCCTTGGAACACAGCGCCGCCATCGGTTGCCGACCTGGCAGCATTTCGCAGAATTGTACAACTTCAATAGTTTAGTTAAAAAATTAAATATCGTCATAAATATTAATGAGTATATTTTAGCGGAAATGAATTTTATTATTTCTTAATTCTTATTTTATTGTTTAACAGAAAAAAAGACAAAATTGATGTGTGCAAATATTATCGTTCAAATAAATATCTAGGAGTAAGTTATTCCCATGTAAATTCCAAGAATCTTCTATCCGATAAGTTACTATCAACACTTCAGCAGTCAAACATCCGCTGGTTCGAACGATCACGCATCTGTGGACGTAACATATACATTGTTTAAAATAAAATTAAAACCTAAGTGTTCCACTTACTAGCACTCATTGATGAACAGTCTTTGATAATGAGACGCTGCATAATTCGACGTCGGCGTCGTTTGGCGGCGCTAACATCGTACCCAAGTGAAAACAAACTGAAGGAGACGTAAAATACGACACCGCAAAGTTGGAAAAACATAACCTCTTTGATTTCACAATGGGTTGGATGCTATGTAAACATATCTTGTTGAGAACAAAGGCAAGTCTTTCTTTCCGCAGTGACTCCGATTCAATCTTTGAATCTATTTTCGTGGGTGATAAAAATCCAGCCGTTTTTAAGTGCTGTTAATAACTTATTAGTCGCCTCATCATAAACATCTATGGAGATTCCTTTTTAAACTGTTAATGTTTATTCAAATAACATTTAATTAGAAATGCGCTAATATCTTTTAATATTGAATGAATCCAAGATTGAGCGTAATACGAGGGCTACCTTTTAAGTTATTACAAAAACTAAGAAAGAAAAAAATTTTTTTTTTGAACAAATACCGTCATTTATACCGTCATTTTGTCGTCTGAATGTCTGTCTGTCTGTTCGGTAAAAATTGTAGCCCAACGGCTAAACCTAGAGAATTGAAATTTGGCATGCTTATACAACTCTTTGACCCGCACATAGGAAAAATAATAAAACATCTAAAAAACATATCCCCCTAAAAATATAAACAAATATGTGCTCATCGAAAAAAAAATATATATTTTTTTAAAATTCTGAGTAGGGTATCAAATGAAAGCCATTGATACGTGGATTAAAGATCAAAATTTAATTTTTGCAAAATAAATTATTTTGACGCGATTTTTGCCAAAATTGTGCAAAAAAAAAATTTGTCCCACACTCTGTAGCCCAGATGGTTGAAACTAAAAATCTGAAAAAATTCTAAGTAATGTACATTGGTGTGAACCGGAATAGTACAACAGGAATTTTTGATCAGATTATGTTTTCGGAAAATAACGCATTTTTTGTGTTTTTAACTAAAATATGTTAAATATTTAATTCGCTATGTATCACAGTAGATAAGTAGGCATTCGTAGCGTTGTGCGTTTAATCGTTTATTTGTGATTTGCAAACTAGAGTTCGAATCCTGTTAATTTTAATTTTTCTGTTTTTTTTTGCATTTTTATTTTGTTTAAATTATTTTGTCAAAATTCTAGTTATATTTTGGTAAATGTTGCATTTAATTTTTAAAAGTGTAAATTTAATAACCAGTGGGAAATGTTCTATTACATACATTTAATTCTATGTTTGAATGTATACGAAATCAGAGGGCGGGGCTTATGATTTAAGCAACCAATAAGCCATAAGGAAGCCATAGGCGCAATTTTCAAAATCTTAATGAACCTTGTTATATATATATATATATATATATATATATATATATATATATATATATATATATATATATATATATATATATTTGTATTTCTAATATTCCGTTCCAATAACTTTTACTACTATATATATATAAAATACTGCACATATTTAGAAACTTAAATAATGGTATTAGGCATTCGAATTAAAATTCATAAAAAAATATTTTGACATAAAATTTGTTTTGGCATCCCAAATAATCATCATTCAGTTACGCAGGTATTTAACCTGCGAAACCCTGAAATGTGTGAAAATTCACACTTCACATCAATTTTTTTTAGTAAATAAAAATTGTTACTGGAAAATCTACATTTGTTGTAAGTATTGTATGAGTTGTAAGATCAAAAAAAAAGTAGGTTAATAACAAAAAATTCTCTGGGGGTCTGTGGACTACAGTTTAAGAATTACTGTAGAATATATAGGTAATAAAAATTAGCATTTCTTTATATTACAATATCAAGTTTATATACTTGTAAATAATAAATGTTAATAACGGGCGGGAAAAGAACAATAAAGTTGTGGTTGAAGAAGATGCAACATGAAATTTATTCAACGATATTATCTGCCGTTGGCCGTAATAAGAAGTGTGGCATTTCGCAAGTTGCTTTGGAAGCCAAATGCGAATCGAATTCACACAAAAGCCGACGATTTTACGATCTATGTAGCACTGTTCATCAATATAACCATGCGGCGCATCACACTTTAACCGAATAATAATCCAAGCTTGTTGAACGCAATAAGTTAATCTACAATAATTATTATTAATTCCTAAACAAAACTATAATTCATAAGACTTTACATGCAGAATGATCGACAGCGAATCGATAAACAAACATATTCGAGGGCTACCTTTCAAGTTTTTACAAAAATAATTTTTTTATTTGGAACAAATTGTTTTACTGCTTTTCAAAATATTCGCCTTTAAGATTTATACACTTTTGCATGCGTTCAAACTAATTCTCGAAACATTTTTTTCACTCTGAAGTTGGTATCTCAAAAACATGGTTTTCTAAGGCTTCAACAGTTTTTGAGGTGATGAAAATCGCTGTCCACGCATTTTTTGTTTGACAATGGGGAACAAAAAAAGTCGTTAAGGGATAAATCAGGTGAATACGGGCAATGAGACATTAATTCGATGATTTTTTCGTTCAAATAATCAATTGTTTGACGTACTGTGGGGGAGTTTGCATTGTCATGATTAAGAATGATGCGACAGTTTTTGGTTGATTTTCCTGATTTTGTCGATGACTTCTGGCAAACCAGTTGTTGTATACCATTCAGCATTAACTGCTCTCCGCTCCTCTAAAGCAGCGGTTCGTAACCGGGGGGTCCCGAAAAGACCTTAGTGGGAGAAAAAATTTAAAATTTACCAGTTTTTGCTTTTAAAATTACAATAAACTTAAATTATTAAACAATAAATTATTAAGAACATTTAAAATATTATTTCAAAAAAGTTGGGGGGGGGTCCCGAGTATAAAAAGGTTAAGAACCGCTGCTCTAAAGGAATGGTTGCGACATGTCCAGTACAATCGAAGAAACAAACGATCATTTTATTGGAATTACTTCGTGAACGAACAACTTTTGTGGGTTTTGGTTCATCTTGGAAGACCCAAACAATGGATTGTTGCTTAGTTTCCGGTTCATATGAATAAATCCAAGTTTCGTTACCTGTAACGATGTTGTATACGGATTTTGCAGTGCCTAGGATGATTTTTTTTAGCATTTCCTTACACCAATCAATACGAGCCATTTTTGAGCTTCGGTCAAATTATGTGGAATCCATCGGGATCAGATCTTTTTCACAGCTAAATGTTCGTGCAAAATCGAATGTTCTGCTGTCTGTGATATGCCAAAGGATGCCTCTATCTCACGGTAAGTCACATGCTGATCTTCTTAAATCATTTTGCGCACAGCATCAATGTTTTTCTGAATCACAACCGATTTTGGTCGACCTTCACGAGATTCATCACTGACAGACGCACGACCACGACGAAATTCTGCAAACCAATAGTAAACAGTCTTTTCTGATGGTGCTTCATTACCAAAAGTTGAACGAAGCGAATCTATGCATTTATTTAATTTAATTTAAGACATCAACAGCCAGTGAGTGGCAAATTACAGATATCTACAGAATAATAGTCAGGGCCGGTTGGAAGTTTTGCGGGGCCTCGGGAAAATAAAATTTGCGGGGCCCTTAGGACAATAATTTTTACATAATTTCTGTCAAAAAATTTTTTTTCGATTAAAAATATATTCTTACCCTGAGCAAAAAAATTGTGCGGGGCCCTAAAATTACGCGTATGGGGCCTTTACAAGCGCGGGGCCCCGGGAAAAGTCCCGAAAATCCGAGGTCTGAGCCGGCCCTGATAATAGTACAATGTATCAGATGATATAAATAAATAAATGTGTTGTTATAATTAAATACAATATGAAACAATTTTATTTTATTTAACGTGTAATGTTTAACATAATATTCATTTTCATAAAGACTGACATGCATCGGTTTAGAGGTGAATTTTGACAGTAGTTTGTATTGCAATTATTAATGTAAAATGTATTTTTTGATCTAGTATTTCTTTGAGGTACTAATATGTTTATATTTGAAATAAATGGTTGAACATCTATTGAACTATTAATAATTTTATGTAATAAGATCATATCATTTTTTGTTCTTCTAGTTTCAAGCGTACTGTAATTTAAATCGTTTAAAAATGAATGATAGGTTGATGAATGGAAAGTTAAGTTTTGTTTTCGAGCTAAATTGTTGTTGAGTTAGGCCTTTACTAAAATCGTAAAAAATCAACGTAAACCTTCACGAGTAATATCCATTTTTTCACAAACTTGTTTTTTTTTAAACGTTCACTGTCAACAAACTACTCGATCAATTTATAAGCTGCCACTGATTTCACTATAACAAATGTTAAATTTTACGAATATAGTAATGACACATTTCAATATTGTCATCTAGTGGTCGTTTGTAAAAACATAAAAGCCTAGGAGAAGTAAGGTCATTTTTTCTAGACTTCTGGTACTATATGAAAGCCACGGGGCTAAAATTACATATTTGAGGTTGTCGACGCCTGAGCTGATTTGCAGGCGTTCCCTTTTTTAGGGTTTTGTAGGTATGACCAAAAAACCCTTATACCGTCATTTTGTCGTCTGTCTGTCTGTCGGTTCGGTAAAAATTGTAGCCAAACGGCTAAACCTAGAGAGTTGAAATTTGGCATGCTTATACAACTCTTTGACCCGCACATAGGAAAAATACTAAAACATCTAAAAAACATACCCCCCTAAAAATATAAACAAATATGTGCTCATCGAAAACAAAAATATTTTTTTTAAATTCTGAGTAGGGTATTAAATGAAAGCCCTTAGTACGTGGATTAACGATAAAAATTTTATTTTTGCAAAATAAATTATTTTGATGCGATTTTTGCCAAAAATGTGCAAAAAAAATTTTGTCCCACACCCTGTAGCCCAGATGGTTTAAACTAAAAATCTAAAAAAATTCTAAGGAATGTATATTGGTGTGAACCGAAATAGTACAACAGGAATTTTTGATCAGATTATGTTTTTGGAAAATAACGCATTTTTTGTGGTTTTTGGTTCACAAAGTACAAAAGTTATACCAATGTAAGACACTCACATGCATGGCGTGCGATGGCTACATGCGTTAGAGCACTCTTAAACTGGCTGGAAAACGAAGGGTTTCGAGTTCGAGTACGGAGTGAATTTTATTTTTTCTGTTTTTTTTTTTTGCATTTTTATTATGTTGAAATTATTTTGTCAAAATTCTAGTTATATTTTGACAAATGTTATATTTAATTTTTATGAGCGTAAATTTAATAACCAGTCTTATTATATGATTAACAGACGATAAATTATTTTAAAAAATATCGTTCATTTTGCCGTGATTACTACAAAGTAAAATTTGTCCTACACACTCAGCATACCGCCTTCACTTATTATATACCTGCGAAACCCTGAAATGTGTGAATATTCACACTTCACATAAATTTTTTAGGAAGCTAATAGAACTTTATTAATAAAGTTTCTGTTTTCTTGATGAAATTACATGTACAATAATGAATTCGTTACGATCAAAGAGTCATTTACTGCATGTGTAGGTTCTAAAAGCTATAAATTTTTACATACACATGATATCTTACTAACATCAAAATGAAGTTGAGCTAAAATTAAAATTCAATTAGAGTTTTTTTAAGAAAATAAGTCAGTTATTTTGGCACTTAATTCTGAACTGTGAACTGTTTACGTTGTAGCCAAATTGAAATTCGATTATAGAGGAACGTAGAGTGTACAGTGCTGCAGTCGAGTGAAATGTCGAAAGCGATGTCTCCTGGGTGACATATGCGAACAATCAGTGACCGGATATAAGGCCTTGATCATTGACTGCCTCACTCTGCCATATTGCCGAGCATATTTTATACCCAAACCCACGTGGCAAAATGCAAACAAAACATCAATATGTTTTTAAATTTAACACAAGAAATATTACTTAGTATATCAACATTGACTAAAAAAAAATAAGAAATGGAAATGGATAGGACACACGTTAAGAAAACCAATGGAAAACATAGCAAGACAAGCGATAGAATATAATCCAAAAAGGAAACGGAAAACTGGAAGACCGACAGAGACATGGAAAAGAACAGGGAATATGAAGAAATACACATATTTTTAAACGATTTCTCGTTTTGAATCTCGTACGATTTATATTCCACAAATCATTGTATCGTGTACTACACGATTTTCGTACGAGATCTTGTATGATATTGAAGACCAACCAATATTTATTGTCTCGACCTAAAATATTGGACAGAATGACCAATAATACACAGTTTAAGATGCGCAAATTCATGTTCTGTGCGAACAACTGTTCATTTGTCAAATATATTTCGAGGTTATTTAGTATCAACTTTAGCAATATTTTTCTTATTTTGTTTAAAATAAATTTGATTTAGCTGTTCACATTCTTAGGATATTTATATATACGTTTAGATTTTTTCAACACCTTATTATCCAACATACTTAACTAGTGACTTATCTAAGGTGACCATTAAACATTCCAATCCAGGATAAAAGTACCGGGGGAATTATTATTATTATTTTTTTGATAATGTTTGTAGATTTTTTTAAAAACATTTCTTGCCCACAAACTACTCTTGATTACAATTTCTATACTTCTCATTTATTTATTAAAATTGGATGTTACGCATGAAACAAATTCAACGAAATCATTACTAATATAATATATCGCTCAAAAACAGGCTCGTGATGATTGGTCGAAATAAATTCTCAAAAAATTCGATCGCGGTGCTTCCAAACACGTCTAAGACATGTGACAGGTAACGAATCGTGGATCTACGCGTATGAACCCGAAAGTAAGCAGTAGTCGACTTGAAAGACCCATATGTCTTTCAAGATGAGCCAAATCCAACAAAAGTTGCTCGTGCATGCTCTCGCAAATGGTCGCCTGTTTTTTTCAGAAAAACTAGACATGTCGCAGCCGTTCCTTTAGAGAAACGGAGATTGGTCAATTTTGAATGGTACACATTGGTTTGTTCGCGTTGGATCCCACATAATTTGACAATCGTAGTGGAAAAAGCCTCAATTTGAGTGGAAAAAGTGCTTCGGAAATTGCTTCAAACGCATGCAAAAGTGTATTGATCTTCATGGAGAATTGAAATTCATTTTCATCTTTCATTTGAAAAATTGTTTTTGGTCTCAAATCCCACAATATAAAAGGCAACCCCTCGTAATATTAAAATTTCCGGGAACAAACCGGAATTACAGGATATTAAGGACAAATTTGGTTTTTTGAATGAGAATGTATGACATATTATATTGGATAGGCTGGAACAGAGCTTTTGAAAAGTCGAAACAGCTGAGGGAACCCAACAAGAGTATTTTCTTTTCTAAATAACTCATTATAAGATTTAGAAGTGATGCATTAATACACATCGAATAAAATGCGAGTATACCGTCCACAGTAAGGAACATTTAATATTTAATTATCGATACATTATTAAATGATTGTTTAAGGGAATTGAAAAATGTGGTCCAGGGCGTGTACTGGAGGGTGGCGTGTGTCTAAATTATCTCCTGTCCTGAACATCTGAATCTATTCACATCATTACAGCGAATTAGGGTCGCCAAAATTATAAACCACATTTTCAATTACGTCTTCATTATAATGTTGCCAAGATATACTTTCCCTACAAAACAATCGTGTCATGTAGTATTTATTATCGTAGATGATCTTAAATCTTATTTATTTTTCACTTCGCTGTTATTTGGTCATAATACTTATGATACGAGATATTTAAACATATGCATAACAACCGGAGATGAATCGTATTTTAGATCTACCAGCTGATCTTTTTTGTAAGGTTGTTCAATAACTTTTCTGGTCAGAACAATCAGACCAATTCTGTAACTCAGTTACTATGAAAATAGTAACCAAATGTGTCACTATGAGCAAGGTCAGTTACTGTCATGAATGAAAGACATTATACTTTTTATAATATTTTATCTTGTAGTAACGTTACTACACCGTAAATTTTTACAGAATTGATCTGTATATATCTGTCATTCTTTCTAGATAATCTTTCCATTGTATTTGGCTTATTTTTATAATTTTTTTCGTGCCAACCTCGTGATATTGTTCAAAATTGACTCTTTTTCGTCAAGCAAATGTTAAAATGATAAAATTACATTAAATCTTTATTTTTAGGATTTTGTAGGTATGACCACAAAAAAGCCCTTATAACGTCGCTCATGTGTCTTGTCAGATAAATTATAAACAAATATTTAGTTAATGAAAAAATAAATATATTTTTAAAATTATGAGTGGGGTATACAAGCAAATTTTTATTTTTGAAAAATAATTTTTTTATGGGATTTTCGCCAAAAATATGTAGAAAACTTTTGTCTCCAACCCTATCTTTGCCGGTCGCTATGGCGTAGTGGTCAGCTCATTTGACTACCAACCATGGGGGCTCGGGTTCAAATCCCGGTTATGGCATGGAAATTTTCTCAAAACAAAAATTGTCCTGGCTAATTGCCACAGTAGCAAAGGCCATTAAAAATTAAAAAAAAAAAAAAAAAAAAAAACCCTATCTTTCAGAGGGGTTGATCTAAAAATCTGAAAAAAATCTCCATAATGTACATTGATTGAAACCGAAATAGTTCAACAGGAATTTTTGATCAGATTAGTTTAAAAAAAAACGATTTTTTGTGTCGTTGAAAAAAATAATTATTTTTTAAAAATTTATTGTGTGGTAACAATAGAAAGCTCTTAAAACGTAGATTAAGAAACGAAAAATATTTTTTTTTAAATTCGTTTTTAGTCAAAAATATGCAAAAAAAGGTCTTGTCTCCCTTTTTACCCAAGGGGGTTAAATTAAATATCTGAAAAAATTATAAGTAATGTACATTGATCTGAGCCGGAAACGCACGAGATGAATATTTGATCAGATTTCGGTTTTGGAAAATATTGCGGTTTTTGTAATTTTGACAAAATTAATTATTTTTTAATTCATGGCTAAATTATAGCTAATTTAGATAAAAATAAATCGTTTATAGTTGTAAAATATTTATGAATTAATGATGCGAAATACGTTTCTGAAATTGAAACCAGTGGCGAAAGGAAACCTCCGCTAGACTTGCCCTCCCATAAAAAAAATATTTAAAAAAAAATAAACTAAAAAAAAAAAAATTTATATATTTAGATAAATCTTCAAAAATACATCAAATTATGTTCTATACAAATTTTTGTCCAAGGCTTGCTTTACTAGTTACGAATTAATTATCATGACCATGGAAACGTTACATATAAGTATGAAAAAATTGAGACTTGGAAAAATTTTAAATAATTTTACAAAAAATTTTGGAAATTTTTCGTTTTATCAAAAAACGTCTCAAATAAAAGTTATTAGTTATTGCATTTATAGTAACTTTTGTTCAATAAATTTTTTCGAAATATTTTTCTGTTGCTAAATATTCGCAAAAATATTAAAATCGACACGAGTAAACTCCCATTTCTAGTCAACCGATTTTCATAAAAAACAATAGGGTTCTTCCTATTTAATAGGAGAATTTTTTAGTACCAGAACGAACTCTTTAAGTTAAACCGTTTTTGAGTTATCGTGTATACACACAGACAGACACACACACACACACACACACACACATACGGACGGCACTTCGAAAATAGGTTTTTTGGATTCCCTGGACCATGAAACGTGGTCATCCGTCAAAATCTCGACATCGAAAATTTTCGCGATTACAATACTTGCCCCTTATATATATTAAGGTCGGGCAAGTAAAAATATGAAGTGTAACAGAACTATATATTGCGGCGGACGAATTCTACGTCAATAGTATCCCACCGCCAATATGACTTAAATTACAATATGCATTCATTGAGCGCTCGCAGACAATCAGACCAATTCTGTAACTCTGTTACTATGATAATTGTAACTAAATTCGTCGCTATGAGCAAGGTCAGTTACTATCATGAATGAAAGCCATTATACTTTTTATAATATTTTATGTTGTAGTAACGTTATTACACAGTAACTTTTTACAGAATTTATCTGACTGTATTGCTTTATAACCAAAATTGTTATTTAGTTAAATCTAAATCAATATATATTTACCATTTTCTGTAATTTGTGAGTGACCGAATAATAAAATGGATTTAAATCTTTACAGAGACCGTATATTTAATATGAACCCGCTATAGAAGCCATTTATCATTATATTTCTTATTAATTTAATGAAGACTTGGGTACGAAGTAAATGCAGAAAAAAATGCTGGGATATTTAAATTTAGTTTAAAGAAATTAAATGGAAGCTTTTAGTACTCAAATATCCAATAAAAATTATTATCAAAAATCTGTTGATTTTGATGTGACTATAGAAAAAATCTTGGACATCCATCATTCTGTTGACTTCTTACACTTATTAAATACCTACAAAAACCTGAAATGTGGGAAAATTCACACTTCACATCAATTTTTAGACTATAGTTTCGATATCATTGATGTCGATAATAATAATCTTAATTCATATCAGTGACATCGACAATTCTTGATGGTGATTATTCTGGAGATGATGTCAAAACTATAGTTCAATGATATAGTTTAATTTATTTAAATTATTTCTTCAGTCTCTTGATTTATATCATCAAGAGACTGGGTTTGGTTGTGGAAGGAGCTGACAGAAAAATCAGTTTAGAATTAAGGAAATGTGTGGTACAGCTGTCTGATCTCATAATCTGGGGTCGCATGTGCATTACCGTACCGTGGCGTGTTGCTGACACGGGTTAAAGGTTAAATTTAGCACTGCGACCCTCTCGCCAATAACACCCATTTCCTACACCATACTGATTGACGGCAATCTTTAAATAGTTAATATCCCTAAGATGGGAAACACAACTTCAACTCCGAAGTAAATTTTAATAATTTTCGATGTTACCGACTACGGCTGGGTGAAGTGATAATACACATCGTTTAGGGTATGGTAATTAGACGTTCGTGAATAATGAATTTATGATTTCTGTCTGTTGCATGATAATTAATGAATGCTGAGTGCGGGACGACTGACTTTTCTCTTAAATATAGTTCCTTTAATGTGTGTACAATTATATCTGCATATTTTACTTATTTACCATACCATTTCATGTTTTAAACGCGTTTGTTTTGACGGTAAATATTGTATAAACGTGCTAAGGGTTGGAATTCTTGTATAATACACCTACTTCTTAAGCTAGTTGCTAATGGCACTTTTTTAAATGCACAATGAAGAATAATACCTTCACAAACAATCTACTAAATTGTTCTATAATTAAAATAACGGTCCTTAAATTAGGGAAAATAAGGGTAAGTGCTAATTTTGGCATTCAAAATTCAGGTATTTTGTTTTAATGGGCTTAAGACTCGATTACATTCTAGCTACTCGTTGGCGTATTCGCTGCTCCATATTTTGCCCTCCCCAGCAGAATTTGCTTTGGGCCTCCCTAATATGTTTGTACTTTGTCTAGAGAGGCCAAGCGACAGAAGAAAAAAAAAAATGATATAAGGCCGGTTTCTGAAAGCTTAGTTAACTATAACCAAAAGGTCAGGAAATTGTTGCTATGGTTACTTATGGGATTGTTATATTGTAATCGAGTTTAGCCAAATGGTTAAACTCGGCTAAGCTTTCAGCAACCGGCACTTAGGCCGCGAACATACAGAAAGCACCGGTTTTACTGACAACAAGCGCTGATCTGCCGTAGTATCTGCCCATATTTTCAAATATAACCGCACACGCTGTGTACTGCTCGGCGCCGGTCGGTGTCGGCTACCCGCTTACCGAAACGTTTAAGCAGTTTAAGCAGCTTGTTGTCAGCGCTGAAACAAAAAAAAAATATTTGAAAAATCTTGCATTATCTTCTTTTAATTGAGGAAAAAGGTGGTGGTATCCATATTTACGTCTCTCTTGTTTTATTATATGTATACCTTTTCTTTTTGATTCCATTTTTAAATATAGTGATTCTGTTAGAAACAACTCATTCAAAGATGAATCAGAACTCAACATTTTCACTTATTTCAACATATAATTGAGCCAATATACAGTCTGTTCCAAACGGTTAGGCTGAACTTAATGGGAAGTTGGTTCTTTAAGTTTGTCACGAGAAGGGACCTTGCTTGGGTTATTTCATTTTTCACGTTGGAATGTCAAAATTTAAAATTCCAACAATGAAACCATGGAAAGAATGACATATGTCAAAATTAAATTATTTTTTTTACATATTTTAATGACAAAAAATATAAATATTAAGAAAATGACATTTTAAAATGATATTAACCTTAACCAAAAAATGTTTATTGTAAGTATGATTTACAAAGCTTAAACAAAACGGCCGAAAAGCACGATTTAAACGATGAAAGTAACTAGATTGTAAAATTTAGTTCCGCCAAACCGTTTGGAACAGACTTTACGAAATGGTAGCTATACACTTTCAAACTAGCGTTCACTCTATGCTAGGCCAATATAATTAAAAAATGTACGATAAGTAGGAATAAATAAATAAAAACTTCAATATATAGGTTATGTCATCTGTCAGGGTCACATGCAATATCAGCGTTTAGCGTGTGCTCAACCAGTAACCCAGTACGCTTGTTTTCGGTACCGATTGTCAGCGCTGATTTACCAGCTTTCTGTATGTTCGCGGCCTTAAAGACTTATCACACTAGAGTTATTATTCAAGTCTAAACTTGGAAAATTAAAGTCTTTGCATTCGAATCGAAGTCTTGTGCGTGTGATAGTATGAAGAAAAAACCTAGGTTTTGAAGACCAGGCAAATGAAACAGCATACAATTTCTCGTTCTTTTTTACCCAGGTATTACAGCTGACGCGTCTTTGTCTTTTGTTTATGTCAAAATATAACTGTCAACTGTCATAATTTCACGATGTACGCATGGGTAAACAAACAATTTCCAAGTCTTAACTAATATTCAAATACCGTGTGATATGTCAAGACCTGAAGACTTGAATCCTGAAAAAAAACCTACAAAAATAAGACTTGGATAGCGTTCTAGTGTGATAAGGCCTTTAGAGGTTCGATGGGTCTCTAAATAACGTGTCCATAGTAACGCCATTCGCTGGTACCAAACTCTTTCAATATAATAACGCTGGCTAGTAAACTCGCTGCTCTCTTTGCCCCAGCGAGTAATGTTGAAAACCGGGCTACTTTAAGTTGCGTCCACACTATGCTAGTTGGCGAAGCCAGCTTTACGTTGCACTAGATCAATTTACGTTGTCTGGATGAAAATTGAAAAATGGATGAAGAACGAAAAGTAATCGCGCGCAGGATGAATGTGTTGATCACAGATGCACAGCGCATTACTAATGCATAAATAATGCAACTAGATCTAGCTGACCAGTTTCAAAATAATTAATTTCTTCATCAGAGCTACACAAAATATAAAATACGAGTTACAACAGTGTTAAAAAACTTACCTGATCTAAAAACGTGCGGTAATTGTAAGATAATAAAAAATGTATACTATTAAATGTATACTATTATCATGACAATTTTCGCGTAAGCTAAGCGTTTGAAATGTATCATAATTTCGTTACGCTCAATTTTGGAGTACGATTAGAGAAGACTTCTATTAGATTCTACGTCAAAATGAAATCTGGTGAAACGTCATAATAAATTGATCACCGTTCCCAGTATACTTTATACTGAAATTAAATTTTTATATTTTTAAAACAATATTGCTCATGGTTTTCATTATTTTTTATCACTTATCATAATTTTCTTCTTTGAAAACGAATTACGATAAAAATAATATTAAATAATAACTTTATTGTTTTATGAATAGTTTTCTCTGAAAGTATTAATTAATAAGCAAATTACATAAATGATAAATATGTATTGTCTTTTCAATAGTTTTATAGATAATAACATGCGGTGTTATTGCTTAAATAACCTTGGATCACAAGATAAATTGTCAATTTAATAGTGCAAATATTTCAGCATAATAATTAATTCGTAAGTATATGGAAAGTTTATATAATGATGATGAATCGAACGAAGGTTTTGAAAAATAACGTAAATTTTAAGAATTTGTATATAGATTGCAGAAAGCTTTCTTCTTCGTCCTTTTCTTCTTATACATTGTATATCAATTTTCTACATCACATACTGGTCTCTCAACTCTTATTTTGCCATGTGGATTCCAATTAACCCATTTTCATTTCTATTTCTATTTACTGTCTTATATCTGTATACTCTACGGCAGTAATGGCGAACGTATGACCCGGGGGTTATACTCTTATGACGATTTCAAATGACCCGTACAAAAGAAGTTATTTGTAGTTCTGAAGATTCTAATGAGAGATTCTAAATTCCTATATTGATAGGAATTTGTAGCAGTACTTAATATTTTAATAAATCAATTTTTTACCGATCGCCAACATATATAAGGGAGTTATTGTGAAATTTAGAGATAGATCTCCACGAATTGAGGTCCCTTCATAACGTTTTGACTATTTTTAGCATGATGTCTGTCGATCTGTCTGTCTGTCTGTCGGTCTGCTTACACATGCAGAGTAAATTCGGCTTATAGTATTTTTATGATACTTCATATTTAAGCTTTTGACATCAATGGCATGAGTTGATCAACTTTTGGTAAAAATCGGTTAACTATAAATAGGAGTTTATTCGTGTCGGTTTTAAGATTTATTTAAGACATTAACTTTTATTTGAGACATTTTTTGATAAAGCAGGATAAATTATATAAGTATTTTGTGATGGCGGTCGGTCCTGTGGTGGCTACAGCTGATTTTTTTTTAATTTTTGATTTACTGTTTGACTGTTCTATGTCGCCAACTACTGCACTCGGACTATCAACTGTCAGTCGGTAGTGCGAGTCAGAAAGCAGCGGAAAATGGTTGACGGTCGATGGACGTTGTTTTAGGAAATAAAACCAAAATTGAATAAAATATACTGTTTTTCCGATTTTTTTTTTTTTTTCAATCTTCGGGTTTACCTTAAATTTAACTTAAATCTGGTCAGCCTGTGTACAAGTATGTCGCTATTTGGTGCGGATCTTACCAATAGATGTCATTGCTAGAGATTTCTTTATTTCCCATTGTCTATTAGTTAATTGCAAATTATATTATCGTTTTATATATTTAACTTTAACGTTGTGTGCGTTATATTCTACTTTCTTCATTTTAAAGTAGTGAAATGACGTGGCAAAGCACGGATACACCTACTAGTATTATCTAATAGCAAGTAACAGCAAACAGTTATCATTTTAAAGCCGCATTCAGAGCTCTTTAAATTAAGAGGTTGTAGACTGTGCTTTGTTAGCTGTAATTTATGTTTCTATGCATTATTTTTAACGTTCCATTACCGTTCACATCTGTTATAAATTAGTACGTTACGAATAGCCCTCCATCTGAGAATTTTGAAACCAACTATTTAGCTTCGTAAAATATTTTTTATGTATTATCGTTCTTATAATTCTGTTGTCTTAGATTTTAACTACCTAATTACCTAAATTGATCTTATTTACTGTCTGTCTTTGTAATTTTGAGCAAAATTTGTTAATGATGACATTATGTTAGGTTATGTAAAGGCATTCGATAACTACGGTGTTATAGAATGCTATAGCCAATGTGTTTATATGTCTGTCTCATTAAAACATCTCACTAGCTTAGGGCTGCCATAATTGTCGACCTAACACCCCGACCGACCGGGACCCCCCCCCCTCAAAAAAACTTAAAAAAAACTTTTATCGACAATAATACCTTTATTATAAAAAATTGCACAATATTTTAAAAAAATAAAAAAATTTAAAGACAAAAAAAAATAATTAAAGTAGAGATTGATAATAGGTATTCCAAGAGCAAAACGTTGGGATCAATGGTGAATCATTTTGGAACACTCAGTTCGACTGGAAAAATTTGATGTTATTTTTTGTGGATGCGTCTTTATGAAATCTAAAATAATATAATATAAATTAATGGGCGATTTAATTTAATAAAACCAAATAGAACCTTACATTCCATTGTTCTCTTGCCTTTACTCTCCCCCTTCCCCGACTTCGGTGGCTTCTTTATCATCGCTCTTCTTTGCCCAATCATACTTCTCCGATGTTTTCGTTTTTTGGAGCAATTCTTTTTCCCCTTTTATATAATTATAGAATTCAATGCATGACATTTTATAATTTAAAACACATTGAATTATGCTTTTCACGGTGTCAATAGAAAGCGAATTGCTGGTACTTGGCATTACTCCGGAACATTTCGGACCTCGAATCTGTTATATAATTTATATATAGTATGTATATATGTATATGTACAATATTATCGAAAAATAATTTTTTAATATGCATAAATTTTAAATCGACCGGGACAAATGACCCTTGGACCGGGACACTGGGACACAACCCTCAAAACCGGGACATGTCCCGGTGTACCGGGACGTATGGCAGCCCTACACTAGCTATAAGTTTAGAAAATTATGCACAATCCACAACAAAGAGCGTATTAAATTTGGAGGTCTGAACGGTTTCACGTCTTACCATATGACAAACTTTCTGGTGACAGTGAATAGTCCATAAGCTACAGTGCATAAGCTATTGATTTAAGAGCTTTGAATGCGGTTTAACATGTGCATACTTACGAGCAGCTCAAAATTTTAACACTTAAGTATCTTAAATCGTATTAATTTTTTAAATTAATTTTTCGCAGTAGTTTATTGATGTTGACAGTCAGTGCCGCAACAACATAAATTGGCGCCTGGTGCGTAAAATTATTTGGCGCCCCCCCCTCACTAATTACAAACGCAATTTTTAAAATTTTATGGTAGGGTGATTGCATCAGTAAGGGAACGTTTAAAACATTTACTTACGTTGTTTTCTTCACCAAAATGTTATTTAAGATATTTACTTACCATATTTTATAGAGAATCCTTAAAATCTTATTGTTTTATTTTGATGCAAGTGAAAATAAAAGAATAACTTAGAAAAATAAAAAACAACTTTATTCATGAAAATCACAAAATCGCCAGAAAAGGAACACTTACTCCTAATAAAGGAACTATCTTATTACCAGTAAAGGAACATACAAAAATATATATTATAAAGTCATTTTTTTAACAATAAATGTATAAAAAAAATTTTTAAAAATATTCGTTGATATTGTTTTTTAGTTTAGTTTTAATCTTTTTCTTTGGTTTGGTTTAAATTGCAATATTAACGATTATATTAACCAATTATGTTACAAATCTTTTAATAAACTCAAAAATCATGATAATCAACTAATATAAAAAGGGACAAAATATAAACTCTAGGTCAATAAAACACAAAATGAAAAACACCTCAAATGAAATACAAAAGGGCTAAAGAAATATTATATTACATAATTGAATAACAAAATAAATAAAAATATATATATTTAATGACAAAAAAAAGGGATATTTGAACAAAACATAATAAATATTTAGGTATTTTAATAATATATTATATAATCACTTTAACGGAATGGAAAATTAAATAAATTGAACTTTTCTGGCTTTTAACTGTGAAAATTCGTTAAATTAGTCTTCATAATTTAATGACTGCGCTGTAGTATTTTCTATTGATATTAAAGCTAAATTTTACAAGCTCTTGGCCAATTGTAGAACGCAAATAATTTTTTATTAACTTTAATTTACTAAAACTGCGTTAATTCGAAGTAACAGTTACAGTGAGCGATAAAAATATGCGCAGTGCAATGCCAATATTAGGGTACACATCTTTTAAATCGTAAGTGTGGATCACTTCTAATAATTGCATTGCAGTGGCAGTTGTACAGTCATCAATTAATGATCTTGCCTGCCATTTGAAACTTTCGATTATGAAATCAAATTTGTGTTGATTATAGTTTACTAATATAAAAGATAATAATAAAAAAAAATGAAATTTGGCCATTTGGCGCCCCTATGAATCCGGCGCCTGGTGCGGCGGCACCTCTCGCACCACCCTTGTTGCGGCACTGTTGACAGTTCACTAATGTCTCTATAACAAATCATGTTGTGTTGTAAAGTAGTGATAAAATAAAATCATTGATTATTGTTAAATAAATGAAAAGTGAAAGGTAGACAGAGTTAGGTGGTGTGTGTAGTTGAGCCGGTGAGTCCCAGTGAGGTGCACCATAAAACATTCCATTTACCGAGCCCAGACGACATTGTTATCGATGTTTATGATGTTGAGTCGCGAGCGTACGTCCAAACACACATACAACTCATAGGATCGCGGCAAGACGCGCAGGTACATATAGTGCCACGGTACCCAGCTCCAGTACCTTAGCTCGGGGACGGTTTATGTAATATGGTAATTAGTTTTAAATCACAACCACTTATTCATACGCAATTATTTATATTTATTCTGCAGATGTTCTACACAATACCAAGTCACATCATACATTACAACCCTGTGCTTTTATTTCAATATAATAACGCCCACTACGACGTTTTATTTCACATACACTTGTCTCTTAAACTTTTGTTCATTCTTATTATATTTATATCCACTCTCTTTGTTTCTTATATCTACTACTTGTTCATCTCTTTTGATCTTCTGACTTATAGCTTTTATATTACTGGTTAACCATATGGTGTACTTACATAAATACATCCGATATTTTCTTTAGTTCCTCAAATCTAGGTACTGGCATCTAGGGATGGGAATTTATTTTTGAATATCGATATATACGCGATTCGATACATCGTAAGTGTGATATCGATATTCGATATATATCGAAGTAAAAATATCGATATTTTCGATATATCGAAATAACTAACACGTAACATGTAAAATATATAAATTACATATTTTTTGGTTGGCTTGGCGGGAAAAGAAGTCGCCAATTGACAGACAATCACTTTACAGTTGGTACTCACCCAGATACCAACCAACTTTCCAATATTATCCTTGTTAACAGCTCTCTTAATTAAATATATATATGCTGTTCACTTTAGTAAGGACAAACCAGATTTTTTGGTTACTTTTATAGTGTATTACGGTTTTTAAATATCAATTAAAAATATTCTTTACACTGTAAAACCGACTTTAGATTTATTGGTTATGATCATTATTAAGAAAGTGAAATTTTTTATAATTTTTTAATACCAACATGTCAATTTAAAAGGTGCAAATTATTGAAATCAAAATTTCGTCTTACAGGCTATTCCAAGCGATTAGGCGGAACTAAATGGAAATTTCGTTATTTTAGGCTGTCATGAAAAGGGACCTTGCTTGGGTTATTTCAGGTTTCAGGTTTGGTATGTGAAAAATTAAAATTCCAACAGTGAAACCATGGAAACGAATGACATGTCAAATATTTTAATACATTTTTCCATATTTTGAAGACAAAAAAAATTATAAACGGGAAATTTTTATTAAGAATGACAAAAAACTAAAATGTAATGAAAAGGACATTTTATAATGACAATCAATTTAATCTAGAATTTGCAATGTGAGCATGATTTTCAAAGCCTAAACAAAATGACCAAAAGTCTGAATTAATTGATAAAAATTACTAGATTTCAAAAATTAGTTCCGCCTAAACGTTTGGAACAGCCTATAGTTTGTTTCTACAAAAATTAACAGCATATATTTAAATGTAAAAAATATACAAGAATACCGATATTTTGTGCAAATATCGATATTTTGCGCGATATATCGCATTTCAAATATCGATATAAAAATATCGATATATTTTTCTAAAGTATCGATATTTTCGATATATCGATATATCGTTCCCATCCCTACTGGCATCAGTGGCGCAGCCAGGATTTTGTCTTGGGGAGGGCCGAATCAAATTTCGAGGGCACGCGGGCGGCCCTGAACCTTATTCTTTATGGCCCCTGAAGCGGTAATCAAAATCACTTGAGCTTATATAGGGGAAAAATATATTTAAAAATGTAAAATATACTCTCTTCCCCTTTTCTGATTATAAACAAATGTCAAGAAACCCTTCGGGATATTTAAAATTCCGTCACTGCTTATCATTTTGTATGTAAAATAGACTGCTACCCAAATCAGTTCGACACCCCTGTTGGATATTGATGTTTATATCAAATAATAATTCCACTATTTGTTGATAAAAAAATGTAATTGTTAAAACTTTCACTTGATTTTTTCTTCGATAAATACATATTTATTTATATTTTTCGCGGGATATATTTTGGAAGTCTCAATATTTCTCATACTTATGTTCAGTTCTCTAAATCAGCCGCTTGACCACAATTTGTACAGAACGAACAGGCTCATGTAACGGAATAAGGATTTCTTGATTATACCTACGAAAACCTAAAAATAACATGTAAATGTGCATTTTCTGTTAATTTCACCACTAATCATAATAAAATATAGCTTATTATTATTGTAAAATACATAAGTTATTTTGCTGTACGATTATGATAAAATTGTTAAATTTTCGTTTCATTGGACCTTCAGAGGGAGCTTGTGCTAGTTAGAAAAATTAGTTCCAAAACTACCCCCGGTCAAATTTTTGATTGACAGTTCTGTACTTTTCAGTCGTACCAACACCAACTTTTTAGTTTTTGTTTACAACTTAACTTTTAGTAGTTTATTAAGTTGATAAGAAGTTTATTTAGATCATATAATTAAATATAAACTTAGCACAATTAAACAATATTTATAAATTGGTTTACTATAACCAAATTGTTGTCTGTCATCTGAACCTAAAAATTTACTAAAAGTCTATAGTTGACTAATTTAAGAGCTATGGTTGCAGCTTTAAACCTATTAAACTCTCCTACCTTAACCTTACGGAATAAACAGTTTGGTTGTCACGGCATTACATAAACAAACAAGTAAGCGCGTTTATATTAATGATAAATAAGACCTTATAAATATGTCGCTTTATAATATGTGCATGCTTTTTTTTTTTTTGAAAATAATAATTTGTCTAAAAACTATGAATGATATTTGGTTTTCAGCACGAGGCTATCAACTGTTATAACAATATTGAGGTTAGTTTTGCAAGTATAATAATTTTCATTTGCGATATCAGCCTTGTTTCAGTAATATATTAAATATTAATGTATTTTTTATTATTTAAACGCAAAATTAACCTATTTTATATGATATGAAATAAGGTTATGTTTAGAAAATATTGTCCTTCAAGATTTATTACTAATAGAAATTTCAGGATATTATTTATAGCTACGTGTCTTAAAATTTCTCATCCGCGGGCCTCTTTTTTTTAACTAGATTTCCAAGTTTTGAACTAATTTAATCGTTTCCTATTACCCGAAGGCCGAGATATATTGGTTGGAAAAACAGGAAAATTGTTGATTGAACCCGGGAGTACTCACACTGGGAAAGAAACTCCACTATTAAGAACTGACAATAACTGAAGTGACGCCTAACGGAATATTTTGGAACTTAACGGAATAGGATTTTGTTGGATGTGGCTCATTTAATTGCATTGTTTGTATGTGTTAAAGTGAAGAAAACTTTAATAAAATGTCTTTAAAATCGCAACAGAAAATTAACTGCAATGTGAATTGTTGTGTATCAAATGGCAAATGTCAAAAATATCCTATTCCAATCGCCATTTTGTAAGCGACAACAGCGCCTCATAGGCAATGGTTGTTCTCAATACGCAGTATATCTTTTACAATGAACCATTGAATAAAAATACTTAAGGAAGGAGGCTAGTGTGATAAGCAGTGTTGTAATGTATCTAGTAACAAGTATCTAGATACAAATTAGATACTTTTTAAAATATATATCTGTATCTGTAACTCGATATTTAAATTTAAGTATCTTGTATCTGTATTTCAGATACTTTGATCGTTACTTTATTTTTATACCATGATACCGAGCTGATATAATAGTTTAATTATAAATTGTCATTTTAAATATTTTATTTTTACTATAAACAAAATTCAGAAAACAATTGAAATTCTGACGTTTACAAATTAAATTTATACGAAATGTCAAAAAAATATTCTCACTCACAAATATTCGGCCGTAAAAATAGTAGGTATTTAGGTACCACAATAGTAGGTACAACACTTAATGAAAATGGGTCATTAATTATGAAAACTAAGCTTTTGAACTATTGTTGCTATTTTGATGAGCAATTTACTAAAAACATATGAAAAATTATATCCACACCAAACTACTTGGGAGTGGACCGTGGTTTTGTGAAGCCTTGGGTAAGACAAATTCAGGCCCTTCAAAAGTATCCAGTGATTGAAAATACAGTTTGATAATTTTTTTGAGGGATTTCTTCATTTGAGGCCTGGCTCTAGTCCGTCTCACCCATGCTAGTGTGGATATTAAGTTCATTTCCTAATTGAAATCAGTAAGATAAGTTGGTGTGTTTCCTAAAAGACGTAAAATTGAATAAATTATTAAACGTTCATATAAATTTAATTTGTAAGCGTGAGAATGTCAACAGAAATTTTGTTTATAAATTAAATTTGTATGGAATGATAAAAAAATAATCACATATTTCTTATCAGTAATTTTTTATTTGTGATCAAAAATGATCGTGACATTTCACTAATTCCACTTCAATTAGGGCTAAAATTTGGTTGAAAGGAACATCTTCTTAACAAGAACATAGCTGCGTATCTATAAGAGTAACATAATTTTTATAGGTACGCCACTCATACGTCAGCACATATGGCTAACATAATGCATACGTTATTTAGTACAAATTGATTCCGTAGAATAGTGTTTTACCTCGAATTTAGTGGGCTTTTTGTGACGTTACGGTCATTTTTGAACAGCCTGTATAATACTATTTAACATGCACTGTTTGTTTGGTAAACAATATGATACTTTCATTTTTTAGTGTTTTTTCAAAAGTATCTAGCTGTATCTAGATATAGACATTTTTGGCATGTATCTGTATCTAGATATTTTTTTAAATGTATCTATTACAACACTGGTGATAAAGCCTTAATGGAATAAGAGATCGCGTTCTGTTTCCCTAATAAATTTGATCAAGTATGATGCAATATAGTAATCAAAAGTTTAGAATATAAATGATGGGCTATTTAGTTTTTGATATTTTTCATTTATAATATATACAGATCTATACCGATCCAATTAGAAAAGGCATTAATTGCAGGTATAGTGAGGTCATTGATTGAATGATTACCTGTGCCGGTGCACTCAGGCTGGCCACCCATGTGTGCTGCTCATTTATATTAGAATAAAAATCAAAAAGTGCAGGTATCAACAGACGATTGTTTTGTTAACAGGTGTAAACAAATTAACTTTGTTTCTAAACATCTCTCACTATTTACAATAGACAATAAACTTTCAACATGTCAAAACTTGTTTGTTATAATACTCAAATCACACAGGAAATTAGAGTTTGAACCTGCAGATATCGTGGCCCTACACGCTTCCATAACCTAATGATTTTGGGATTTAAGTTGGTTTTACACAGTTCAATAAATTGTTCAAGTTTTTTGTCAATTAATTGAACAATTTATTGGTAACCTTGAACATAAAAGGATCACTTTACACACATTAATTTATTTATCAATTTTTTTGAAAATTTTTACATTACCAACTTTAAAATATTCAAAAGAAATAACCTAGATGAGTCTGTGTTACACTTTTTAACTGAATGTGTACAGTTCGCGGATGTCAGGGAGAGCTTAGGCCTGTGCTATGACCTGTCAGTTGCTTTAGGTGACGACAGAGTACTCATGGACAGACTGATACTCTTCCTGAGAGAATCAAACTTACTGTTTTATTTGTGAAGTCTTGCACCTTATTTTAATGTGTTCTATTTCTAAACTGTGATATTCGATGGCAATTGGTCCCTTTAGAGTCTCTTACCATCACCCTGAGTCTGTTCAAAATTTCGAACAGACTTTTTATCTTATTTATTTGTGTTTGTCTGTGCAAGATTTTTTTTATTGAGGATGTGTAATTTGATTGATTTTATCTATTTATTGATTGTTTAATTTATTGTTTTTAATATGTAGTGTAGTCATTTAAATGGGCTGCGTTAGGCGCAAATAGCCTTTGTTGCTGTGCGCCAAAAATGTTAACTAATTAACTGAAAAGTAACAACTTCTACTTAAACATTATTTTAATATCTTTTAGAATTTATAAAAAAATGTATTCACTATAACGACTTGAAAGTAAAGTATTTTTATTTACAAGTGTTCAAAGTTTCTTCTATTTTGGTATAAACACTTTCGCGTCCTTAATCTTGAGCTATCTGTAGCTCGGAACATAATAAATATAAAAATATTTCATTTTCAAGTCGTACTTTCAAGCAGGCACAACTTGAAAGTGAAATATTTATATTTTTATTATGCTTCGAGCTGCAGATAGCTCAAGATTAAGGACGCGAAAGTGTTTATACCAAAATAGAAGGAACTTTGAACACTTGTAAATAAAAATACTTTACTTTACATACAAGATCTTGGATCAATTATTCATACTTGGCCTTATCCAGTAAAAGTTCTGTAAGTGTTTCTTCTAGGTCCGATAAGTATTCGGTTGTTACATAAGTTCGTTTTTTTTTCACCTTTTATTCAATAAAATATACATTTAAAAAAAATGTTATTATCAAATGTACTGTCCATTATTTTCTATCACTTTGGACAAACGCTCAGGCAATTTCATAATGCCATCTCTTCAGAAGGTTCCGTCTTTGCTCTCGAAAATCTGTCCAGGTGAATTTTGATATCGTCCACAGATTCGAATTTTTTTCCGTTAATTTTGAAGTGAATTTTGTAGAAAGCAGAACAAATGGTGCGATGTCTGGACCATATGCTCCAACTACCATTTGTTCCGCTCCCTACAAAATTTCCTAAACGAAAAAAATTTCGCATCTTTGGACGATATCAAAATTCACCTCTACAGATTTTTCGAGGGCAAAGACGGATCTTCTGGAGAGATGACATTATAAAATTTCCTGAGCGTTTGTCCAAAGTGATAGAAAATAATGGACAGTACATTTGATAATAAATGTTTTTTTTTAGAATGTATATTTTATTGAATAAAAGGTGAAAAAAGAAACGAACGGACTCATGTAACAACCCAATAGATTGAGAACAGTATGGGCCTTTGAGAACATCCCTGTTATAATCCCTTCTCTGTCCAAAACTTTGTAAAAAGTTCTGTAAGTTTGTTATTTAAATATTTTGGCTCATAGCATCAATGGCTATTTGCGCTATTGTGTCAGGCTTAAATTATCAACTCGACTGATATGCCCAAAGAAGCGCTAGAGAAAGTACATATTGTTACAACACATTTTAAACACTTGTATTGCACATGATAATTAATTTTCTCTCAATCAATGCGAAACAAAATGGCGCCTATATACTCTACATTCCATAGAGGTTAAATTAGAAATCACGAATTAGTTAATTAACATTAAACTCCTAATTTAATAATTGTATCGTAGGCGGTTTTATGTTTAACATACGAGTTTAAGATGAAAAATGATGCTTTATAATATTATTCTTAAGCATTCCATTCTCACGATGAATTAATTAAAATTAAAAAAACACCGTATGGTGTGCTATGGTTTTATCATGGATCCATATTCAACCATAATTAATATTAGTTAATTATTAGTGACCTCAACTTGTAACTTCGGGCAGAATAAATATAAAAAGTGTATAATGAATTATAGCTTATGTTTTACAACATTTAAAGGCTAAAACATAAAACATTCTTTATAGGATGCGAAGATAATGCAGGAAATACGCTGTATTAATACATGTGATGGTAAGAAGGATTAGTTGCTTTAACGGACGCATTTTTAATCCTGGTTGATCGGTGAACAAGTGGTGGGATTGTTTGGATATATTTAATAACATTATTTACCAGCGTAAAGCTGCATCCGCAAGCCTGTAGCTGCAAACGTTAAATCGTCTGTACTTGCTACTTGACCGCTGAGCAAGGGCACGGACGTGAGTTCAATTCCTGCTTATGTCAAATAATTTGTGTAAAAATATTTATACAAATTACAGGTTCTGCTTAGCCGTTCGCAACTGGCTTTGAACTGTAGGTGCCTTTCTGTGTACGCTAAAAAATGGACGTAATACTGACCATATTATTCCTGAATCTACATAGATTGAAAACATGGTCATGAAACCTGGAAACAGGAGGCCTTGACTCACCTTGGGCTGTCGCGCCAATGATGATGATGAATCTGCGTCCACACCTCTAAAATTAATAGACCAGCGATTTCCAAACTGGGCGCCGCAGATGGGTTACAGGGGCGCCACGAAAATATTACAATATTCCTCCAACTGTGTTAGTTTGACCAGTTTTTACTTGGGGCATCTCGGAAAAATTCTGATACATTAAGGGCGCCGGGAACCGAACAAGTTTGGGCACCACTGGATTATAGGCATCTAGAAATCTCCTTAGTTTATTTAATATAGAAAAAATTTGGGACTTAACGCGTTTGGGTTAACGCGTTTTGAGATTACGAAATTTTTTTAATTGTATAATTTACATTATTTGTGAAAATTGTGAATTAAAAAAAAGCACAAATCAAAAACGGTTTGAGACACCGACCTCCGGTAGTTTATTTAGACTGGAAAAAATTTGAGGCTTAATTCGTTTAGGGTATTTTAAAATTATGACAAATTTTAATATGGCGTGATTTATAGAAATGTTCATCTTCGCATGGTCGTATCTGAAAAAGGAAATGAGATAAATACCTGCTCTTGAAATTTTTAAAATCTTGAGGTCACAATTGACTTGTAACTATATATTGAAACATACAAACTTTTTGATAATTTTTCAGTTTTTCAAATTTTTTAAATTTTTTATAGATCAACTATAAAATGGTTAGGGATAGAAATCTACGGTTTGAATTTTTAAAATTCTCCTAGATTATTTAGTCTAAACAAAAAATAAACCGATTATTAAATTTTGTATGGGCAGTAATCGAAACCTTATACAAAATGGAAAAAATCGTAAGACCCTAAAAAATCGTGAATTTTAAGCAAAACATTTTTGTCTCCGATTTTATTGAAAATTAGTATAAACATGTATATTTGCTCATAAATCAACAAAATTTGGTCCATTTTGAAGTTTGGGCAAAAATTTTGGAATTATTGGCGAAAAACTGACCAAAATCTGCTCTTACTCAAAAACTAGGAAAACATGAAAACATTTTTTTAATATTTCTTTCATAATCCTCATCCCAAAATTAGCTTAAAACTATGTTTTGGCTAAAATTGGGGTCAACAAATTTTTGACCAAAATTTCAAAATGCTAGTAGATTTTTTTAAAAATTTTGTTGGTAAATTGGTATACTTATATATTTTTAGCCTTAAATCACAATTATATGGTTATTTTTATTTTAGGTGATGAATAATGTTTTCATGTTAAGGTAATTAAAACCAGGGCTTCGAACCGGAACTGAAACGAATTAACGGGATTATAAACGACCAGAACCCCCCCCCCCCCGTGACAGCGGCCTTAGTATGATTATTACAAAATAAGGAATAAAATGTTCTTCTAAATTATAGTAGAATAGTATATTCTGTAACAAGGTTGGAATGAGAAAATTCTATGCGAGTGGAACATTCCCAGCGCGAGCCGCAGGCGAGCGTGAGGAACCACGAGCAACGAATTGTCTCTTCCAACCGAGTCACAGACCCTACTTTCTCCACGACCACCAAGAAGAAAAAAATAATAATGTTAGTTAAAATTTTTGGCGCACAGCAACAAAGGCTATTTGCGCAAAAAAAAATAACAAATAATTATTTTAACAAACATTTTATCTTAACAAATAATTTATATTACATAACAAATTAATCAATTAATTAAACTATTTTTTTATTTATTATTTGTTTAATTTTAATTTAATTTGCCGCACATCGGCCACTATTTTAGGTTAGGAAGTTATGTTGCATTTATTTAATGTAAACGTTGCATATATCTTAATGTAACCCTACAAAAACAAAAGATAACAAGCATGGAATAGTTATTCCATAACAAGTTATGGAATGAAATACACGCGAAATGCATAAGAAAATAAGTGCTTTAGAATAACATTCCAACTCTTGTGTTAAAATATTAACTTTCTGTAGTCAAAATTGGTTTTAGAATTGGTAAATTCTATAGTGGTCGTGGAAAAAATAAATTTCTAATACAAATAAAAGCATTTAAAAATTTATCACTCGGAACTGAACCTAAAACTAGGGTGACCATTCGTCCCGCATTTCGATTTGGTGTCCCCAGGGCCGAATTTTGTTCTGTACTTATATTTGGGAGGTGAAGATCTTTTTTTGCTCTTTACTTATATTTGGGAGGTGAGGACCTTTTTTTTGTTTGCTCTTCACTTATTTTTGCTTCGTCCCGCATTTTCTTCTCAAAGAAAATGGTCACCATACCTAAAACCGAAAACCTAAAAAAACCGTTATTTTTACCGGAACGAAAACCGGAACCGAACTGATATATTATATTTTAATTGAACCGGAACAAAAACCGAAACGAAAAAAATAACGGTTCGATGCCCTGATTAATACACAAAATAATTAGTAAAAAATTCTTTCTGGCAAAAATCATGTCGAGTAGTATTATTATATCAATCGAAACCAAAAATATCATATGATTAATCGATTAATTGAAACAAAATAATCGATTATTGCAATAATCCGATTAATCGTTGCCATCTCTATATATATATGTACTTCACAGTGGACCGTTTATTTAATCTCCTGACTAATATCCAGATGCTCCAGTACAATTAACATCCCTTGCACTTAATATATGCACATACACAAATTATCCACGATTCA
The DNA here is from genome assembly GCA_963971575.1 of Liopterus haemorrhoidalis. Classification (NCBI taxonomy): domain Eukaryota; kingdom Metazoa; phylum Arthropoda; class Insecta; order Coleoptera; family Dytiscidae; genus Liopterus; species Liopterus haemorrhoidalis. The sequence goes on along the minus strand of OZ020621.1, from coordinate 9,052,125 downwards.
GACGCGGCGCTGTAGTATTTCTGACACTTGCACATGTCCATAGATCACTTGAAGCAAAACTGAGCGTATCAGCACGGTATATTAGGGGTTAGTGGGGTATGTAAGGGTAGTTGCATTGTTTTAACATGTATTAAAATGCTCATTAGAGGATCGAGTCAAAGAGATCCGGTGTGTAATTATAAAGCATTTACAGGTGAAGCTAAGATGGAGGAGTGTACGTACGGTATATCGGGGGTTTCGGTGTACGGGGGATTCTCGCTCGGTAATTCATCAAATCGGACAGCTCATTTGCTATTCATAATATCATATTTGAACATGGGTCTGTGCGGCCCTAAGGTGTGGGCTGATATTAGATTATAATACCGATTATTATTGATGCGTTTATTGACTGCCTCGTTTCATATTTAAAACGAGAAACGAGTTTGATAGCTCTTAACTTATTGTTACAAATGCGATTAACTATTTATTGTACCTTATGACTTTAAGTTTCGGAAATTATAAATCGTATTTTTGGTTTTAATTAGTTAAAAAAGTAATAATTTATATAAATCTATAAATATAGCAATAGTTTCACAACTTGTAGGCCTTGATAGCGTAGAGGTAGTGCTCCTGCTTCACGAGCCAAAGGTCCCGAGTTCGAAGCCTGGTCAGGGCTTGGATGTTTGTGAGCCACTGTGTAATTGGTTTATTGGTTAGTTGGTTTGAAATCTTTTACACTATATGAAAACCATGAGGACTGTCTACCGTCTGTCTGTTTGTACCAGAGATAAAGTTGCCAAACGGCTAATCTAGAAAGGTTAAATTTGACATGCACATACAGTTCTTTCACCCGCATATAGGAAAAACATTGATAATATCACTTTAAAAAAAAATTATGTGAAGTGTGAATTTTCACACATTTCAGGGTTTCGCAGGTAGTTAGAAAGTGAATGATGATTATTTGGAATGCCAAAACAAATTTTATGTTAAAATATTGTTTTGTTAATTTTAATTCGAGTGCCTAATACCATTATTTAGGTTTTTAAATATGTGCAGTATTTTTTTTTACATAGCAAGGTTCATTAATATTTCGAAAATTGCGCCTGTGGCTTCCATTGGTTGTTTTAAGTCATAAGCTCCAACCCTCTGATTTCGTATACATTGAAACATAGAATTAAATTATAATTTCAACAATTGTCAGTGGATATTAAGTTTACACTTTTAAAAATTATATGCAACATTTGCCAAAATATAGTTAGAATTTTGAAAAAATAATTTAAACAAAATAAAACAGAAAAAATAAAATTGTCTCCAGACTGGAAGCGAACCCTGGTTTGCAATTTAGAATGCAAGATGTCTAACCACTACACCATGAAAGCATACTGATTTACTGTGTTACATAACATAATAAATATTTACATCGTCAACCAAAAAACACAAAAATGCGTTATTTTCCGAAAACATAATCTGATCAAAAATTCATGTTGTACTATTCCGGTTCACACCAATGTACATTAGTGTCGCTATCAAGCACAGAAGCTGAATACATGGCACTTACACAGGCCAAAAAGGAAGCAATTTATCTTAGAGATTTCCTAAATGAATTAAATTATGAAGTCGGACAAAATAAAATGACGATTTTTGACGACAATCAGAGTGCCATAAAACTTGTGAAGAATAATGGATTTCATTCTCGTACGAAACATATAGCCATACAATACCATTTTGTAAGAGAAAAGTATGAACAAAATTTAATTGACATAAATTATAAGCCAACAGAAGATATGGTGGCCGATGTTTGCACAAAAGGACTAACTAGATTCAAGAATGAAAAATGCGTGAAATAAATGGGATTATCTGAAATCATCATTGTGGGAGAGTATTGAAATATCGAGACTCTGATGATCTCAATAATACCATGGATACACCACTATGGCAAGAGATAGAGGTTTTATACATGTATCCATGGAAATATAAAATATGTAATAAGTGACGCGTAAATATTTCTAATAGATAAAAATGTCATTAATAAATTATTATTAATATTTATTTATTTTCTTTAATTCGTTCAGCTTCAGCTTTACTATTAATGATAACAAAAATAGCGTCAAAATAATATATTTTGCAAAAATAAAATTTTGATCGTTAATCCACGTACTAAGGGCTTTCATTTGATATCCTACTCAGAATATTTAAAAAATTTTTTTTTTTTTTCTATGAGGACATTTTGTTTATATTTTTAGGGGGATATGTTTTTTAGATGTTTTAGTATTTTTTCTATGTGCGGATCAAAGAGTTGTATAAACATGCCAAATTTCAACTCTCTAGGTTTAGCCGTTTGGCTACAATTTTTACCGAACAGACAGATGACAAAATGACGGTTTAAGATGTTTTTTTGTCATACCTACAAAACCCTAAAAATGGTAAAAATGGTAAGGCAATGGCGCCTATAGGTCTGGGTGATTGTTTAAAATATAATTAAACACTCCACTCTTCTTTATTGCAAGCACCGAGAAAAAGCAGTTTAGTAAGCCTTTTGCCCAGAAGCCTATTTCTGTCTCTGCATACAATGGCTCTTGCTTTCAAAAATAAGCGCTCTGGAAGGAACTGACGTCGCTAATACAGACAAAAATTTCTGAGCAATTTTATAGAAGTTAGGTTAATTGGATTTCAGAGGTGAAACTGGATTTTTCAAATACAGTGATAGTTCAAGTTCAGTTTTGTTAAAACCACATTGGACTGTGCCTGATTTTAGTTTCGACGGACAGACGGACGGACGGATAGACAGACCGACAGACATCATGCTAAAAATAGTCAAAACGTTATGAAGGGACCTCAATTCGTGGAGATCCATCGAAATCTCGAAATGTCAAAATCGGTATGATCACAATACCTCCCTCATATATGTTGACGGTCGGTAAAAAAATTGATGTGAAGTGTGAATTTTCACACATTTCTGGGTTTTGCAGGTATTTAGTAACTGAACGATGATGATTATTTGGGATGCCAAAACAAATTTTATGTCAAAATATTTTTTTATGAATTTTAATTCGAATGCCTAATACCATTATTTGAGTTTCTAAATATATGCAGTATTTTTTTTATATAGCAAAGTTCATTAAGATTTTGAAAATTGCACCTATGGCTTCCATTGGTTGCTTACATCATAAGTCCCGCCCTTTGATTTCGTCAAACATACAATTAAATTATAATTTCAACATTTTCCACTGGTTATTAAATTTACGCTTTTAAAAATTAAATGCACTATTTACCAAATATAACTAGAATTTTAACAAAATAATTTAAACAAAATAAAAATGCAAAAAAAAAAAATATAAAATAAAATCAACAGGATTCGAACCCTAGTTTGCAAGTTAACTTATATTATAAAGCGCATGACGAATCCAACCACGCCACGAGAGTTATTGTTGTGATATGTTACACAAAGTATTAAATAGTTAACATATTTTAGTTAAAAACACAAAAAATGCGTTATTTTCCGAAAACATAATCTGATCAAAAATTCCTGTTGTACTATTCCGGTTCACACCAATGTACATTACTTAGAATTTTTTCAGATTTTTAGTTTAAACCATCTGGGCTACAGGGTGTGGGACAAAATTTTTTTTGCACAATTTTGGCAAAAATCGCATCAAAATAATTTATTTTGCAAAAATAAAATTTTGATCGTTAATCCACGTACTAAGGGCTTTCATTTGAGACCCAACTCAGAATTTAAAAAAAATATTTTTTTTTTCGATGAGCACATATTTGTTTATATTTTTAGAGGGATATGTTTTTTAGATGTTTTAGTATTTTTCCTATGTGCGGGTCAACGAGTTGTATAAGCATGCCAAATTTCAACTCTCTAGGTTTAGCCGTTTGGCTACAATTTTGACCGAACAGACAGACAGACAGACAGACAGACAGACAGACAGACAGACAGACAGACGACAAAATGACGGTATAAGGGTTTTTTGGTCATACCTACAAAACCCTAAAAACGATTCGATACGATACTGGGTCAAATGTACTGTACTGATATAAGTAAAGTATCGGGAAATTAGTATCGATACTAAAATCGCGATATCGAATGAAAAATATCGATACTGGTATCGTATCAGTAGTATCGGAATATCCCTAACTGGAGATCAAAGAGGTGGCAGATGATCTGCAGGCGGTAATGGACTCTATTTCCTTTCGGTAGGAGGCTTTCATACCACCCAAAACACCAACTATCAGAGCTACAAGTTATTATTATTATTATTGTTTTTTTTAAAATAACATTTAAAGGGGAAATTAAATTAATGCACTTGAAACATAGATTTAAGAACGAAAAGTAATTTATAAAGAAAACTCCTAATTTTGAAGCGATTTTTCAATGTATTGAAAAATAAAGATTGATATAAATATTTAAAAAAATTATTCCATTAATCTAATTTATCTCTACGAATTTTCCGTTGTTGCAGTTAAAAAGTTAGAGACCAACTTGCATGATCTACTGACTTCGTTTTGTTTAAATATACTGATTAATAGATCTGGATTAACATTTATTTTATTTCAAAGGATTAAGCTAAAATTAATGTGAATGAGTTGCCACCGATCCTAGTAACACCATTAATGCGTTAAGTACCCTAACAAAGTACACCCCATTAGGAATAATTAATTTCGAATTAATATCCATTAATTTTGCAATAATATCATTGATAGTCATAATGTTGCAAAACAAATATAGTTATTAAAGCTAGTTAAGACTAAAACTAATATAGTTATTTTCTACAGTCACTTAACACGTAAAGTAAAAATACGTAAAATTCACGATGTGTGAAATAAATTACTTTAATTTGAGTTGTCATGATAGGCAGGTCTTATCCAGAGGTTATTACTGCCGTATTTATCGAGTTACGAATTAAAAATAGCATGGAGTGATAAGCTGACACGGTTATTCACCTTCGCCGTCTGATATTAGCCCGTGGAAATTTAATATTTTACAGAAATATTCATATAGAACAGTGATAACCAAACTTTTCGTATAGTGGGTCCGAATTTAATATAACCTCACATGAAATGTGTCTACAAAATAAAAAGCTTTACTAATTAGTTGAACCTACGCAGAGACACGTTTTTAATTAGATAAGTTAATTAAATTGGTATCATTAATTTAATTATTATCGTCTGTGTCTCTGTTTTTCCAAGCAAAACCCAAAAACTACTGGTTGGATTTTGCTAAAATTTTGTATATACCATAGGCATGTTTACAATAATGCCATTTACATGATAGGATACTTTTTTCGGGCATAACTCGCTTAACTAATTCCCTCTTTAACGAAATATTTTGAAAATCTGCTTTTAAAAAAACAATATCTACCTGAATGTCCGTCAGTCCGTCAGACGAGGTTACTTTACATGTGCGTATCTCGGTTAACGAATTCCTGCTTTAACGAAATATTTTGTAGATCTGCTACTATAGTCTATCTCAGAAAGAGGGATAGTACAGTCTAATTCACGATTAGATGAAGTGACTATCTACTTATGGTCCTAAACAGAGTGGGTGGTAATTACAAATAACTCTAATCCCTTGTTTGTACCCATAAACCAGCCAGAGATGTATCAGGTATAAATTACATTACACCATGTAATGATACAATTGTAACAAGAAATAAACATAAGATATCATCAAAATAAACTTTATTTTTATTATAAATACAATTAATTTATAGAACTTATAATTAAATTTAAAACATTACAATTAGTATTTAAAACATTACAATAAAATAAATGTTAAATTAAATAATGTTTAAGATAAAAAAAAATCTTACAAGTCCAAATCATTCTCTGAATCAGTCTCTAAATTAATGATTTTAGTAGGTTCTATTTGAATATAACTGTCCTCAGTTTTAATAACATGATTTACACAATTTTTCCAACAATCTACAGGGATATTTTCCACTTATTTTTTTATAAGTTCTATCACAGTGCCGTTTAAAGTGGGAGAAACATTATTCCGTTTTATTCTCGCCTTTAACTGACTCCACATTTGTTCAATAGGATTGAATATACAATAGTACGGAGGTAGTCGTAAAACTGTGTGTCCTTTGCATTGAGTAATATTATCGCAAACATATTCTTTAGAAAAACTATAACTTTTTAATAATTTAATTAAACAATTTTTTTTATAACTTTCTTCAAAGTAAATATCATTTTTATATAAAAAGTCTTGGATTTCCTTCTTACTGTAATAACATTTATTATTTGTAAAAAGTTATTGTTTTTTCACACAGAAGCGGCACACAAAATATGAATAGTTCGAAACAAAATATTGTTAAGAAACAACCGAGTGTACCGCACATCTTATATGGGAATACGAACTGGGGTTAAACACAATAGATCATAAAAATGTTACCCTAAAATTTTGAAGAAAAATATGGTCGCAGGGGTGCGTTAATGATATGATAAATATGGTCACAGGCGTGCGTTTAATAAAATGATAAAGCAGACAATATCAAATTGGTTCGCCAAATTTAGTACAGGTAACTTAAAAACCAAACAGAAAAAAAAAACCTGGCTCATCGATCATAGCAGAAATATACTGCAACCAACTGGACAAAAACTGCAAAAACTTAAAGAAAAACAGCCTAGATTGGTCAACAGATCGACTCTTATCTTATTGCATGATAACGCTAGACCACACACTGCACAAATGACTGTGTCAAAACTACAGGAATTGGAGTTGGAACTTCTTCATCATCCTCCATACTCCCACCTAGACCCCACTGACTACCTCTTCTTCCGCAATTTGGACAACTTTTTAATAAGAAAACAGTTTAATTCCGACAATGCTGTAAAACTGGCCTTCCAGGAATTCATTGATTCTCGTCTGCCATGGTTTTTATATCACCGGCCTGAACAACCTGCCGCTTAAATGGCAAAAGTGTATAGACAATATGGGTGCATACTTTGGTGAATAAAATAATTCTTATATCTGTAAGTTATCAACCAAATTTGCCTTTTTTTCTACAAATTTCATCCTTGACGACCTAATATATTCAGAGCAGTATATGTCTGAGATATCTCTTTTCAATTACGAAGTAAGTAAAACATTCTATAAAATGAGTAATTAATTGAGAAAAAAATGTTTTTACAGAAGTAAGGTTAAGAATCTAAAATATCTTCGCACCTCCCGCCATCTGTTGCACATAAAATGAACAACTTTAATTAGATTGCCATTTTATTACTGTATCTGCATGTTAATCAATCCTACTAACCACGAAAATTAAACTTTTTCCAAGTAAACTTTTTCATCGTCTCGTACTTCTCAAGAAGTATATATTTAGAACCCCCCCACTCGTTTAAAACCCACAGTATTAACCAATTTAATCACTGGATTTGTATAATCCTTTAAAATGTAAAAGTTAATCTATGTGACATTAGTGAGGTTAGAACGTGAGGTGTTGGGATTGTATGGTATTTAGGAGGGTCACATTCTAGTGTTCAGGTGTATTATTGGCTGTTTTTACTTATACCTGTTACATGATATTTCATGCGGTATCGCCCCCTTGGCTACACTGATATTATCTGTTTAGGGGTAGTACTCTTGCTGGCTGTTTACTGAATAGGTGTCTTTGACACGACAGAAAAAAATAAAACGAATTTACTACATTTTTACTATTTTTAACGGGACTATTTTTTTGAGCGGGATAATTTTAAATTCACGTATTTAATAACTTTATGTTTCAATGACAATAAACTGTTTTGATTGTGATTTTTAACAATATTAACGCTTTTTTTTATAAATGTTGTGTCTTTTTTAATCAATTTAAATTATATTAAGGACTAAAAAGTGTTACTGTTACCAATTACCAGTGCGAATTTTGCTGTGATTTTGATTTTTTAAGTGATTTTTGTGAAAAAAATAGTGCTAATAGCCACAGATGCTGTGTGTTTATTCTTAATTGTATTTATAAATTTTTATAATGGATATAAAGACATTTAATGCAAGCGTATCTGAGGTTAGTACAACACATTTTTTTATTATTACCGGCATTAATTTTGTATTTGTAGAATTGATATTGATATTTTATTGATATTGATATTTGCAGAATAAATTTAATTTACTTCTAGAGTTACATACACATACACTTTTTTTGTAATTTTATTTTTATATGTTTTCTGTAAAGATTTACCACATAAATTTATTTGTATTTTCTAAAAGCTGGTATTTTATACGCCCTGGGCAATACATCCCTGGGAATAATTCCAGGTATTACCGATACGTATAACCCCCACAAATTATAAGTGTCTTATACAAAATTAACAATCTGAAATAAAATTAATAATAAAATATACATCAAAATTTGCAGTGAATTTTTATCTGTCTCGTATTTTAATTTTAAAACCAAGATTCGAACATAGGCTATATGACATATACGTAGAATTTTAATCAAATTGGTTTTTCGCAAAATATTTTTTTTTCTGTGTCGACAAAAAAAAAAAGGAACGGGAAGTAGTTTTTTATTTTTTTATTTTAATACGATTTTTTCCAAAAAATGAGCTGTGGCCACATGAACATAAACTCTCATTCGGAACGACTGCCATCACAAAGTACTTGTTTAATTTATGCTGCTTTATCAAAAAATGTCTCAAATAAAAGTTGTTACTTATTGCTTTTATAGCAACTTTTGTTAAATAAATTTTTTCGAAATATTTCTCTGTTGTGAAATATTCGCAAATATCTTAAAACCGATACGAGTAAAATACCTACATTCTAGCAGCAGAGTAGAAATAACTTGGCCTAATATTTTATAACAGAGATATTATTTATCATAACCATGGAAACGTTACACATAAGTATGAAAAAATACATAGAAAAATTTTTCAAAACATTTTTCGTTTTATCAAAAAATTTCTCAAATAAAAGTTGTTATGTAGCTTTTGTAGCAACTTTTGTTATATAAATTTTTTCGAAATATTTTTCTGTTGTTAAATATTCGCAAAAATCTTAAAATCGACACGAGTAAACTCCCATTTCTAGTTAACCGATTTTTACCAAAAGTTGACCAACTCGTGTCATTGATGTCAAAAGCTTAAATATGAAGCTTCATAAAAATCCTTTTCACCGAATTTGCTCTGCACGTGTACATACACAGACCGACAGACAGACCGGCAGACATCATGCTAAAAAATTTATGTAGGGACTATTCGTGGAGATCCATCGAAATCCGAAATGTCAAAATCGGTATGATCACAATTGAGAAGTGACATTACCTATAGAGGCGCTGTTGTCGCTTACAAAATGGCGATTGGAATAGGATATTTTTGACATTTGCCATTTGATACACAACAATTCAAATTGCAGTTAATTTTCTGTTGCGATTTTAAAGACGTTTTATTAAAGTTTTCTTCACTTTAACACATACAAACAATGTAATTAAATGAGTCACATCCAACAAAATCCTATTCCGTTAAGTTCCAAATATTCCGCTAGGCGTCACTTCAGTTATTGTCAGTTCTCAATACCTAGGGTGACCAGATTTCAGCGAAGGGAAACCGGGACACAGGGAAAAAAAAGAAGGTCTTTGTTTCCTCCCAGATCCAAGTGAAGAGCCAAAAAAAAGGTCCTCACCTCCCCAAATTGAAAGTGAAGAGCAAAAAAAAGGTCCTCACCTCCCCAAATTGAAAGTGAAGAGCAAAAAAAAAAACGTCCTCACCTCCCCTAAATTCAAAGTGAAGAGCAAAAAGAGTCCTCACCTCAAAAACCGGGACAATCCGGCGTTCCGAGAACATTTTTCGGGAAACCGGGACAATTGACCTAAAACCGGGACGGGTGGTCACCCTATCAATACCTGAGGTTGACGGTCGGTAAAAATATTTCAAAAAAAATTAACTTAATTGTTACAGCAGTTATGTACGTGTTATAACTTGTTATTGTCAACTTATATTTATCTACATTTGATTGTACCTGCGCAAATAGAGAAAATAATGGAGTGATGTGATTGACTGAAATGGGAAGAGTTGATTTTGCACCAGACTCGTTTGTGGATAAAGTTGGTTCTGTTTTGTCTTGCACAATTCGATGCGACATTATAAAAGTACATCGTTGATTTTGTTCATAATTTTTCTGTTTTCTGAATAGCTTTCAAGGTAAGAAATGATAATAACGTGATATCTCGATTTTGAAAAAAAAATGTGATAAAGTCGGTTTTACATTGTGCCTCCTCATGTACCTGATCATTTCAACACTCGGTATATTTGTATATTGAAATTTTTATAGATTTGAATAAAATAACTTAAAATGTTTAAATTTGATTTTAAATGCGTGCTGCACTAATGTAACATTGACATTTATTTGTATTTGTTCGTAAGAAAAAATCATAATATATTTTATGAGATCTACATATCTCGTGTTGAAAGTATAGTAAGATCAAGTTTGTTGTACTTGTGATCGTTTAGCACCAATGGCTGGTTAGGTTAGCGATCCCTTGTAGTCGAAACTGGGCCCTCGTTAGCACCGGCTCGTTTATTAGTAATACAAATACTCTTCGACTTAACCTACACAAAGGAAACGATTCTGAAATGAATGCACTTAATAAACAATATGGCCGACATTATTTGTACAACCAATCAAATCACGCTAGACTTTTGTCCACTTTTTAGGTTATGTACTTTTCTTTTGTTTGCTTTTGATTTTATGCTCGTTATTTTATTATATATCCGGAATTTTTTCCTCGAAAACTTATCATAACAGTATCATGGTTTTTAATATTTGCTTTAATTGAACTTTCTTAAAATTGTACTGACTTTTTATTGTTAAAATAAAATAATTCAACCATTTCTTATAATTTCACGGAAGAAGAGAAATATTATATTAGACTTTCGTAGGTATAACAATAAATTGATCAATTTATTGAAGAAAAAATTAATTTATTTATTTTGAAAATAGAAGTAATTTGCATAAATTTTTTAGGGAATTCTATGTGACAGTTTAAAACCGCAAATGGTTTTACTATCTTTTTTTTAGGTTTTTCTTTTTTGAAAGAAAATAATTAACTACCATTAAGACGTAGGCCATAGCTCTTAATTTTACATGCTTTTGTGAAGATTTTTTAAAATATTTTCATTTTAAAAAATATGTAAAAAAATTGATTGTGTTGTAACTTTTTTTATTAAATTTTTACAGTTAATGTAAATGCTAAACAAAATAAGCTTCAATCAAATGTTAACAGTTATAATCAAAAATCTAGTTCCGCTTAAATCAAGGAAACAGACTATAAGTCTATGATTTATTTCCAAGGTTATAAATAAATTGATTAATTAATTGATCAATGTATTGGTTTTATTTGAAGGCAAATTTTGTCAAAAAATGTGCATTTTTTTAAAACCATGTAACTCTTGATATTGTTCTAAAAATTTGAAAAAATTAAATTAATGAACATTGATAGTGAAACTCATTTTTGAAGAATTATTTAAAAAAAATCAACTGTGGCAACTACGGGACCGACCGCCATCACAAAGTACTTGTTTAATTTATGCTGCTTTATCAAAAAATGTCTCAAATAAAAGTTGCTAGTTATTGCTTTTATAACAACTTTTGTTAAATCAATTTTTTCGAAATATTTCTGTTGTGAAATATCGCAAAAATCTTAAAACACGAGTAAACTCCCATTTCTATGGTCTATTTCAAAGTAGAAAAAAGTAGATAGCGCTGCGAACCGAGTACGATTTACACTGATCAAATACAGTATAGCGGGAAATTTAAAATAAGTTACAACTAGGGCATGGGCGTAGTAACTGGGTTAGCAAGTTTTTTTTTTTTTAATATAAAAAAGGTTAATAAGATATTGAAATAAACGAGGTAGATAATACACTTACGGTATTTATACGACATAAATTCAGTTTAATGGGAAATTTCAAAAAGTTAAAAAAATATTAATTTTAAAAATTATGTACTGTGTATAAAAAGAGAGATTTGGCTAAAATAGTTTAAACAAAGCAATAAAACAAACAATATATCTTCAGAGGTAAAGTTTCTTATTTAAATAATTATTGTAAATAAAAATTAAAAATATATGTATATATGAAGGTCTAAAAATTATATCAATAACTTCTTCTTTGGGCACAATCAGCTGGGCTGTCTTTTGGCCTCACATTAGTCCTCTATCTTGATCTGTTAACTGTCAAGTGTCAAAAAATATTTATATGTCAGATAACCTAAAAAATATATAACTGCGTAAAAACAAATTACATAGAGAATTTTCTCCATAAAATCTACGCCAAGAATATAAATAAAAGTCTAAATATGTAAATAATAACAAAATATATGAGAAAAATTAAATAATATAAATAATATATATTTCCAATGTACGACACTGAACATCTGTCAACTTGGACTAAAAACAATATTTTTATAGTGTAATAGGGATGACGGTCTAAACCAATCCTAAGCAAGGACAAACAGCTCCTATCTTCTTACACACATTTTTCTACTTTGAAATAGACCATAGTTAACCAATTTTTACCAAAAGTTGATCAACTCGTGCCATTGATGTCAAAAGCTTAAATATGAAGTTTCATAAAAATCCTTTTAGCCGAATTTGCTCGGCACGTGTACACGGACCGACAGACAGACCGCTAGACAGACACACAGACAGACAGACATCATGCTAAAAATAGTCAAAACGTTATGTAGGGAGTTCAATTCGTGGAGATCCATCGAAATGTCAAAATCGGTATGATCACAATACCTTCCTTATAACGGGTGTTTTTTTTAGAGGTATAGAACTTTAAATTGCAATAAAACAACGATGGATTATTCGATTGACATGAATTTTTTTTTTATTCGAAAGATAATCTTGTGGCATTACATTAAATCATACCAACAAGACGGCGCAACATGTCACACAGCTCGTGCCACAATCGATTTATTGAAAGACACGTTTGGTGACCGCCTAATTTCACGTTTTGGACCTGTGAATTGGCCTCCAAGATCTTGTGATTTAACACCGCTGGACTACTTTCTGTGGGGCTATGTAAAGTCATTGGTCTATGCGGATAAGCCACAAACGCTTGACCATTTGGAAGACAACATTCGCCGTGTTATTGCCGATATACGGCCACAAATGTTGGAAAAAGTCATCGAAAATTAGACGTCCAGATTGGACTACATCCGAGCCAGCCGTGGCGGTCATATGCCAGAAATCATATTTAAAATGTAATGCCACAAGATTATCTTTCGAATAAAAAAAAATTCATGTCAATCGAATAATCCATCGTTGTTTTATTGCAATTTAAAGTTCTATACCTCTAAAAAAAACACCCATTATATGTTGGCGGTCGGTAATAGTTAGGGTGACCAGATTTCAGTGAAGGGAAACCGGGACACAGGGGAAAAAAAGAAGGTCTTTGTTTCCTCCCAGATCCAAGTGAAGAGCAAAATAAAACAAGGTCCTCACCTCCCCAAATTTAAAGTGAAGAGAAAAAAAAAGGTCCTCACCTCCCAAATTCAAAGAAAAGAGCAAAAAAAAAGGTCCTCACCTCCCCCAAATTCAAAGTGAAGAGCAAAAAGAGTCCTCACATCAAAAACCGGGGCAATCGGGCGTCCCGAGAACATTTTTCGGGACACCGGGACAATTGACCTAAAACCGGGACGGATGGTCATCCTAGTAATAGTGAGTAGATACTTTTATTTAGGGGGGTGGGGGGTGGTTATTACATTCGTAATAAGTTGGCAGCCTTAATAATTTGTCATCTCAGTATAAAGGCGCCTTGTAAGAATGTCTGCTCCAGGCGCCAAAATATTACTACACGGCCCTGCTGAAACGTGTTTAAATTTACACTTCACATAAATTTTAGATAGGTCATCGCTTTCTTGGTCTTCCAATGAATCTTTTACCTGTTCTCAGACGCTATTCCGTAACCTTCCTGCTCTACAGGCATAATAATTAGCATTTATTACCATTTTACCATTATTACTATTAAGTTAGCATTAAAATGAAAATACAAAAGATTTTATTGTCGGAAGTTAAAAAGTATTATAATGAAATAAAATTTAACAGCTTTTGTCCCGATGTAAAAATCAGCACAGATTAAAAAAGGATTTTTATAATCTTGAAGATCATGTTGTTAAGTTCCACAATAAAACTTATGCAACATGTGTGGTAACAAAAACTCATCATAAAAACAAGAAATTATGAACAACACTATAAAACCAAAAAGTTTTTGTTTAATAACAAGGAAATTAAAATATTTTAATATCACATTCAGCTTAATTGATTTCTCAGGAGGGTTAAAAGAAATACGGTATAAAAAAAACTCAGAACGAATTTTGTTTTTAAGACTGTATTCGCTCGTAAAATTGTAACATTAAAAATCAACATTAATATGAATAATATATTTTTCTTCGAAAGCATTAAAATATCTTTAAATAACCATTTTAGTATTTTTACAACGCTATATCGGACGGTATGTAGACTATTGTTGTCTAGAACAGTGGTTCACAACCTTTTGCCCAGGACGCAATATACAATTCTCTTAAGATTGGTCCTGTAATGTACCGAGTAACGTAATGCTCGCTTGAAATCTACATGTCGCGAACATACTGCAAACTTCCTGTGAACAGTCCGAGAGTGGATCATGCTACGAATATAAACAAAATATTAAAATTTCACCTAAGGGATATTCTAAATAGCATAACTAATTTTATGCAAAGTTTCGTAGAAAAAAATACTCCGGCATTACTGGGTTAATATTTGTTAGGTTAAGATAAACTTTACATTGTAGAATTATTAAATTCTCTGCTAAAAAATGTATAATATATACTAGAGATGGGAATTTCGGCTCAGTTTGCGGAACCGGATCAAGGGAGGTCGTTCAGTTTGCTGAGCCGGCTCAGTGATCCCCTTAAATAAACTTGTCCCCGAGAAACGGGTCGGTCAGTTGTCAGTTCTCCCACCGTTCAACACGGTTGTTGGTTTGCAATATGTAGGTAGAACGTCGCTCAGCCGGCTCTTGCATTATATGAACAGACAGCTGAAAGAGGAATTGTTTGGTCGAGTGGAATTAATGCGATAAAAACGCACGAGTATTTGCCGCTTTATTACCTTTATTCTTGTTAATATTCTTAGTATGAATTCAAGACTTAAATTATGACTTATTGACAAATTCTTCTCTCTCTTTCTCTCTCTCTCTATCTCTCTCTCTCTCTCTCTCTGTCTTCCTCATTATCTCATTATAAAGAAATAATGAAGTTAAATAAATAAAAATCTATAGAAGTAAATTATCTAACATTTTTGCCGGGTTACAAGTAAACAAACAATTCACTTTATGTAGCTACTGTATTTTTGTACAAATTGATGACAAAATACTCCTATGATAATACCAGGACTTCGAACCGGAACTGAAAACCGAAAACCGAAAGAAACCGTTATTTTTGTAGGAACGAAAACCGGAGCTGAACCGAAAAAAAATATCGGTTTATTTCGGTTCAGATAATGTTTATGGGAGAAAATATAAAATATATTTTACTTAAAATTATTTTTTAAACAGATTAGCAAAAAACAATAGTATTTTTTTTAAATGATAAGTTAAAAAACAATTGTTCTTCTATTATTTCAGGAGGTGGGGGGGGTTAAATTCTCGAGAGATAACTCCATTATACTTCCAATAGTAATTTTCCCTTTCTGAGCTCTCAGAATTATCATTGATAGCCCAAAAGTCATCCTATTATCACCTCTGTCCTCACATTTTACCATATAGGCCGTGTCTCCAACTCTATAGCTCTGAAATTTTAATAAATCCTCAATGAAAATGTGTAACTATTTATGTAAAGATACAAAGTAACAAAATATAAACTATTTTAGATCATGTAGTACCAAGTAACTTCCAAATTTAAAGTTATACCTCATCTTCAATAATAAAAAAATAGTGTATTGGGCCCGGTAGTTCAATTTCAACCACCTGTATACTATTGATAAAATATTAATGTGTTTATTCTCATAAAGAATTATTTTAAGCAATTCTGTTCCTTATGTATTAATTGTTAATGACTATATTCCTTAATGAGCTTTATCAGGATTAGCCATCTTGATATGTAGTGATACGTGATTTTTGCAAGTGGCGTCTTCATTTTTTTCTGACGTTTTTAGTTATTTTTAAGTGATAAAAGTGCAGAAAATACTTGAAATAGTGTGTTATAGGGTGGATTTTAGTGTTTGCACTCCATGCAGGCCAAAATTGGAGCGACTGGATAGGTATTTGTAGAAATTTTTGTTAATTTTATAATGTAAATCATTGTTATGTAGAATGTGCTTCTATGGACAATATAAAAACACATACATGCATACACTATCGGCTATAACTAGAGAAACAAAACTATTTTTTAAATCATTTTCATAAATCCAGATTATTGACTAAATGAATATTGAATTATATTGGTACAGCAACAACAATTTATAAGTTAAAACCTGCTCTTAAAAATTATTTAAAAGTTATTTTGGTGTGTCCCATGCCAGAAAAGGTTGAGAAACACTGGCTTATAGAACGAACATCTATTTATAATAAATTCACAATATAGGTAAAATATTTTCATATATATTTAAGCTTGTGCCATGCACTTGTGCTGTGGATCTATTATAAATGAGGGTTTACTCTTGAAGTATCTGTAGCTCGTAGCATAATAATAATAATTAAAAATCTTTCACTTTCAAGTCGTACTGTAACTTCAACTTGAATGTACGACTTGAAAGTACGATTTGAAATTACGGTTTGCGAAATATTTTTATCTTTTATTTATTTATTTGTTATTTTTTTCTCCTATGCTTCGAGCTGCAGATAGCTCAAGAGTAAGGATACGAAAGTGTTTAAATTTAAATGGAAGGCACTTGGATATTTGTAAATATAAAGTATATATATTTTTCCTAAGCTGAAAAAAATATTAATAAAATGTTGCAATAAAAGTGTTTCTTTTCAAAAGCTCTGTCCACAGATACCCAATCGACATATGTTACCACTTAAAAAATTAAAATTGCCCTTAATATCCTATACTACAGTTTGTTCCGGAAAATTTCAATACTGCCATTCGATTCCTTCGGTAGACTTTGGTGTTTTTTTTTTTCTTGGTACCCAGAAGATTAGCCTTGTTTGATGGCACACCTCTTTAGTGCATGTGCGCCCGCGGGCTTCGTGTTTAGAACCACTGCTTTAAAAAAATAAAACTAGAACGATTCCGACCCTCACTAAAAGAAACCGAGTGATTTTTTTCTTTGATTGTTCTACGGTGATTAAGTTTTCAATTAAAATACCGACTGTTTACATCTTTTGTGGCTTGTAATAAAATTCGGCTAGATGTTCGTTTTTAAAACTGTATTTAATTAGATTTAGACCAACTAAAATAGAAATGACGTCATTATGATAACTCAATTATACCATTCTTGAACATTTCTGTTGGCCTATCCATCAATTATGTCTTCCTAGTGGTCAAGAGATGTTAAGTCTTTCTTACATCTCCTCATTCCCATTACTATTCTGTTCATTCCACCTTCATTATGTGTTCTATCCTCTGATCGTCTTTAATTTGTTATCAGTTTCGGCTCGTGCTGCAGATGTGGGGGTTTGGGGGTGCAACTTGTCTGGGTACTAGTTATTATAGTATATATAAGTTAATATTTGTTCCCATTGAATGTAATTCCTTAATTACTTAATTCTTTTAGGACCAATGATATATCGACTTGGTGTTTGCTTATCCATACAAATGCCGAAAAACTTATTTCAGGATTTCGTCCTAATCAACCCCTAAAGGGGTCATTCTACAAACGGGGTAGATTATACATCGCGTCGTATTTCCTGTATTTGTTGAGTTATAACGTTTCTTTTTGGCACATAGAAGTCATTTTAAAATGTCTAGAAATAGTTTTAGCAGTTTTTTACCTTCAACAAATATCACCCCTAAAGGGTGAAAAGAGGGAATTGTGATTTCGAGGACGCCTTAATATCTTCTAGGATCAATAAGATATAGACTTTTTGAGTATATATATATTTTTTGCTATAGAGTTTTTGCTTATAAAGATTACCCATACAAATGCCGAAAAATGTATTTCAGGATTTTTGACAGTTTTCTTTCACTCCTAAAGGGTAAATAAATATTTTTTTGTTAGAAACAAAAAATTCGGAAAATACATTTTTCAGTACGACGTAAGAACTCACTAAGAAAGAATTCGACCCCTATCTGGTGAAAAGGAGTAAAATGTTTTTTCACGGATTTTTCAATATCTCTTAGCACAGATGAGATATCGACTAGATTTTTTGTTACAAAGGTTACCACAAGTTATACACAAGTTTAAAATCAAACTGCGGATTTTATGCCAATGAGACCATCAATATACCGTAGCGAAGCACGGGTTTTCAGCTAGTTTTGTATAAAGGTAAACTGCAATAGAGATGGGAATTTTGGCTCAGTTTGCGGAACCGGATCAGTGGAGGTCGTTCAGTTTGTTGAGCCGGTTCATTGATCCGGCTCAGTGATCCGGTTAAGTAAACATGTTTTCGAGACACAGGTCGGTCGTTAGTTCGTAGGTAGAACGTCGCTTAGAGCCGGTTCTTGCAATATATGAACTGTAAACATGATCCCGAGACACAGGTCGGTCAGTCGTTCGTTCGTAGGTAGAACGCCGCTTAGAGCCGGCTCTTGCTTAGACCCGGTCAGTTGTCGGTCGTTCGCTCGTAGGTAGACGTCGCTTAGAGCCAGCTCTTCCTTAGAACCGATCAGTTGTCGGTCGTTCGCTCGTAGGTAGACGTCGCTTAGAGCCGGCTCTTCCTTAGACCCGGTCAGTTGTCGGTCGTTCGCTCGTAGGTAGAACGTCGCTTAGACCCGGTCAGTTGTCGGTCGTTCGCTCGTAGGTAGAACGTCGCTTAGCCCCGGTTCTTATCTAACATTTTTGAAACAAACAATTCACTTTATGTAGCTACTGTATTTTAAACCAGATGTGTTAAGTTTATGGCGATGTTTATTGCCCTTATAAATCGGACATCTGGGATTTGGGAATATTTTTAATATTTTTATATAGTATGGTTGTAAGAAAATACAGACTAAGCCTATTAGTTTCAAATAAACTGCCCTACAAATTGATGACAATAAATAATACACTTTATGATAATACATTACAAGCCTAGTTCTCGCGAAGTTTAACATGACATCGATCCAGATCCGGATCACTCCGGTCACTGCTCACAATCGCCCGACCAATCGTATCCTTGAAACTTGAAACTATACAGTGAGCCGTGAGCCGGCTCATTTCAATTTGGTGCACCGTGTCACTTCGGTCAGTGTACTGAGTCGGCTCAGTGAGCCGGTTCGTTCATGAACGACCCATCTCTAAACTGCAACTATGAAAAGAACCGATTTAGTCATTCTATACTTAAATTCAAAAAAACTGGGGTCGCGCGGGGCCTTCCGAAGTGCGGGGCCTTGTGCGGTCGCACCGTTTGCACCTTCCTGTGGCCGGCCCTGCATAGAAGTGAGATCCCACAGTAATTCCCACAATCCAGTTTGTCTCTTTTCTTATGGATCGGACATATCACAGCTATTTTCCATTCTTCGGGAAGCTCTTCTTTTCTCCATACCATCAAAATAAGATCATGTATTCTCTTGTGGAGTCCTTCACGGTTGCTCGAAACCTATCTAAATTACCCTCTTAAGCTTTTTAAATTTAATAATGTTTATGTTAAAATAATAATAAATGTTGAAACGGCATGCCGTAATACTAACAGTTGGAAAACATTAATTACTTAACAGAAAACTTAATTTCTTGTTAACCAATCAAATTCAATCAATAATTTCTTAATTAACTTCGTAATCGCCAAAAATAGAGAATTTTTCTTATTGTAAGTGATAAACAAAAGTATAATAATAAATATGGTGTCTATAATTTAGCAATAAATATAAAATATCATGTTTATGTGATAGAGTCAGCCTTGCAAAACTCAATTTGATTTATATAAATTGATGACACAAAGTAACAAGTAATGAAATTAAACTATAAAATTTTTACGACATCTTTTGCGTCGTCCGAAGTTTTTAATGCAGTCAAACAATGGAAAATACATCTGTATATAAAATTTATTGTCATTAATGTGAAATTCTTGATTGGATATTTATATTTAATGCATAAATGATTAGTTTGGCCTTCAGTAAATCGTTGCTAAATTGTGTTGCGTGGAATTTTATTTCTAATCGTTTAGGTTTCTAATTTGTAATAAATAGTTGCATTGTATGCACAATTATTTGATAAAGACATTCGTAACAAACCGATTTTTACCGATCGCCAACATATATAATACCCTTTTCACACTAGATCTTTAAGACGAGTGAACTTAAAGTTCACCGATGTTTAAGATCGGTATGCTTTCACACTTGATGTTTAAATCTCTGGTGCTGTCATCAGCTACAGTAATTTTGTCCTTAAGTTACCGTCATGAAATTACCAGTTTTGACCTGTCTGCGCAGACACACATTTTGAATTATTATAAACAATTAAGAATATTTCATTTCATTCTACAATAAAGGCACTACAATAAAGAATATATTACACCTGTATTAACATGTAAGTCGATACATTTTATCTCAATTATTGTAACTCTGTATTTTATTAAACACATTATTAAAATAAATAATTTTATTATAACAATATGTATAAACTTCTTATAACGTCGATATAATACAATGTTCTTGTTTATAATAATATAAAATGTTGACAGCACAAATTCAAGGAGTATTTTTTTATAATAGAAATTAAGTTGGTAATGCGGGCGAAGTTTAAGACGCAGATCTCTGTCTTAAACATCAGTCGTGTTTAGACGAGGCCGTACAGTTTCACATTAGCGTTTAAAGGTACATTCACTTTAACATCCGATCTTAAAGATCTAGTGTGAAAAGGGTATAAGGGAGGTATTGTGATCATACCGATTTTGATATTTCGAGATTTCGATGGATTTCCACGACTTTTTGACTATTTTTAGCATGATTTCTGTCTGTCGGTCTGTGTACACGTGCAGAACGAATTCGGCTAAAAGGATTTTTATGAAACTTCATATTTAAGCTTTTGACTTCAATGGCACGAGTTGGTCAACTTTTGGTAAAAATTGGTGCACTAAAAATGGAAGTTTCTGGTTTAAGATTTTTGCGAATATTTCACAACAGAGAAATATTTCGAAAAAATTTATTTAACGAAAGTTGCTATAAAAGCAATAACTAACAACTTGAGACTTTTTTTTACCGACTGCCAACATATATAAGGGAGGTATTGTGATCATACCGATTTTGACATTTTGAGATTTCAATGGATCTCCACGAATTGAAGTCCCTACATAACGTTTGGACTATTTTTAGCATGATGTCTGTCGGTCTGTCTGTCTGTCTGTCTGTCTGTCTGTCTGTCTGAATGTGTACACGTGCAGTGCAAATTCGGCGGAAAGGATTTTTATGAAACTTCATATTTAAGCTTTTGACATCAATGGCATGAGTTAATCAACTTTTGGTAAAAATTGGTTAACTAGAAATGGGAGTTTACTCGTATCGGTTTTAAGATTTTTGCGAATATTTCACAACAGAGAAATATATCGAAAAAAATTATTTGATAAAAGCTGTTATAAAAGCAATAACTATACTCTATCTCTGAAAGACTGATAGTAATAAAATTTATTATTTGTAAAAAGTTATTGTTTTATCACACAGAAGCGGCAAAACAAAAGCGACAAAATATGAATAGTTTGAAACGAGATATTGTTTAAAACAAACGAGTGTGCCGCACATATTACATGGGAATACGAACTAGGGTTAAACACAATAGACCATAAAAATTTGACCCTAAAATTTTAAGGAAAAATATGGTCACAGGGGATTGTTTAATGATATGATAAATATGGTCACAGGCGTGCGTTTAATAAAATGATAAATAGTATGTGCACGCCATTGGTAACTGCCTGACAAAATGATTTATTACTATCAGCCTTTCTGAGGTATAGTATAACAACTTTTATTAGAGACATTTTTTGAGTTATTTTTACTCTGCTGCTATAATGTATTTTATACAAGTACTTTGTGATGGCGGTCGGTCCTGTGGTGGCCACAGCTGATTTTTTTTGTATGTATGCAGGTACGTTTCCATGGTTATCGTAAATTATAAATACACATTATGAAATTGTCAACGTAATATAATACGTTATTGTCTTTTACAATAATAACTACTCTGCTGCTAGAATGTATTTAATATAAGTACTTTGTGATGGCGGTCGGTCCTGTGGTGGCCACAGCTGATTTTTTAAGTAAAATTTACGAGTTGTTTTTTTTACAACGATTTTAATATTAATTTTCTTTCTCATGTTTTTAGAGAGGAGTATTAATGGAAAAAGATTTTAACAAGTTACAAGAATTGTTATTTTGAATTACACATAAAATAAATAATAATTTCCAAGTAATAGTAATAAAATAACTAAATACATATTTGACGTTAATATAAACTTTCATATTAATATTTCCCAAATTTGTAATTGATCGTGTTGATTTAAATGCGGTTTATGACTTGAGAAATAAAAACCAATATTGAATATGTACTTAGTGATGATCAATGTTTTTACCGGCCAAATATGATGAGACATTCGACAATAATATCCCACATCCTACTTAATATGAAAAAAATAAGTACCTCAAATAACTTTATCTTCAATATCTGTTTAAGGCAGGATATGGAGATATTTTCTAAATGGTCTTGTTTCCGTTTAGTTTAATATTTTTAGTAAACTTCATTTCTTACATTCCAATTACTTCTTCAAGTACTTTGCCCTCTACGATCTTCAACGATGTTCAATATGATTTTGACAGATTTCCAGAATAGCTCTGTAGTATAGAAAGTCTCAGGTTTTTGAGCAAACAGATTCTTTTCATCCCAGATTCTAGAAGCCCTTCTATTTTGTCTTGTGATGATATTCTGCAATAAGCTGTATTTAGAATTTTGCATGTCTCCTAGGTCAGGGATGGCGAATCTATGACATATTTGCCACTGATTGCAAGCAAGAAATTCTTGTTGGCACGCAGGCGATTTCGAAATCTAAATTATTTTTATTTTAATTAATTAAATATTGGCACTCAACACTATTTTTTTTCATTCTCAGTCTCTGTATGACTGAACACCAAAAGGTATAGAACAGCGTTTCCCAAAGTGTGGGTCGCGACCAGGCACCGGGTCGCACAAAAATTTTGCCGGGTCGCGAAAAAAATTGTAAAAACACAAAAAAGATTGTTTTGTACATATTATTTTTTTTACGTCAAATAATCACTAGAATAGTGTGTATTTGTGCTCTTTATTACTATACTATATTCTTTACTACTATTTATTACTCTTTATTACTATAAAGCTACTGCTTTAAAATATTTTTTTTTTTGTAAATAAATGTTTTTTTTTCATAATGTGGGTCGCGAAAAATTTTAAAACCTCGTACCGCGTCGCAGTCAAAAAAGTTTGGGAACCACTGGTATAGAACATACCATATTACTTTTGAAGATCGGCATAAAACAATTATCCCGTATAACTATAATCACATTGTTAAACTACAAAAGAACTAGGGTTCATGTTTACAACCACGTTATGAACAGTCAACGGTCAGTGGCGCATACATACATTTAAGTACTAACTATAAATAAGTATACTTGTTTTTCTTAATCCCTTAAGTAAAATGCGTAATGTGAAAAACTAATCCCTACGGCTATGGGTTGATATGCTTAGTTATATCACTTCTATTATAATTATATGAGCTCCCTAACTTTTATTATTTTATTGCGATCTTCAAAACTAATTAGGTACGGATTATACGTCATTCCTGGCCTAGGTTCTAGACTTATCCTTTTATCGACCGCCATCGTTTGATCTGGCAACATTTCGGACGCGGTACTTGGAGGAGCGGCAGGTGAACATGTGATACGCCTTCAGTACGAGTTTGAACTCGCTAGAGTAATTTTATTGTTCGCAGCGATTTTTTTCGTGAAACAGTTGTTTTCTAGTGCGTTCTAAAAATGAGTGACATTAATTTCGAGCAACGGTGTGCTATCAGGTTTTATTTCAGACTTGGGCACAGTGCAACGGAAACTTTTGCAAAATTTTAGCAGGCCTATGGAGACAGTGATTTGTCAAGGACCCAGTTTTTTGGTGGTTTAAGGCATTTTCAGAAGGAAGAGAGTTAATTGAAAATGAATCACGCAGCGGAAGGCCTTCTTCTTCAAGAACCGATGAAAATGTCGACAGAATCCGGGATCTTGTGCGTTCAGATCGTCGGTTGACAGTCAGAATGATCGGGGAAGAGTTGAATTTGACTCACACTACCGTTCATCAAATTTTGACCAATGAATTGGACAATACGCCTTGTCGCACAATTCAATAAACGAGTTTTTTGCCAGTAAAAACATGCCTGTGGCTCCTCAGCCTCCTTATTCGTCTGACTTGAGTCCTTGTGACTTTTTCCTCTCCCCAAGATTGAAAAATCACCTCAAGGGACGTCATTTTGGGACACTCGAAAACATTCAAACGTCAGTAACCGACCAGCCGAAAACTATTCCAGTATCCGGGTTCCAGCATTGCTATGAGGATTGGAAGAACTGTCTCCAGCGATGTGTGGCTTCATCAAATTTTGACCAATGAATTGGGGAAGAGAAAAATCACACAGCAATTTCAATAAACGAGTTTTTGGCCAGTAAAAACATTCCTGTTCCTCAGCCTCCTTATTCGCCTGACTTGAGTCCTTGTGACTTTTTCCTCTTCCCAAGATTGAAAAATTATCTCCAGGGACGTCATTTTGGGACACTCGAAAACATTCAAACGTCTGTAATCGACCAACTGGAAGCTATTCCAGTATCCGAGTTCCAGCACTGCTATGAGGATTGGAAGAACCGTCTCCAGTGCTGTGTGGCTTCCCAAGCAAGTTATTTTGAGGGAGACAATATTGAATTGTAATTCTCTACGAATAATGTTCCGGTAGTGATACAAAAGTAGTCCGGTTATTTGATTTACACACCTCGTACGTTAGTGATACAAAAATCAACCTATCTAAAGGTGTCGTATAAAACAGAGAAGGACATAAAGAAAGAGTTCTAGCTCTTAATCTAATAAATTCACGATATTTCCACTAATGATCATAATAATCTCAGGTTTAATCCAATAAGCATAAAGCGAGGTATCATTGTCACTTGAACAGGTGTGAGGCTGTCGGCACGCACAAGCCTGCCTAGATGAGGCATAGTCTGTGACGTCACCGGACACCAATATCGGTCACGTGATATATGGCCCCGCTTTATAGCGGGCCCGCCGGCGCTCATCCACCTGAGTTATGGCGTAAATTTTAATTAAGAAACGACATGAGATTTTATAAACTTCATATATAATGCGTAAAAATATTCATCATTTAAAATGTCCAAACTAAAAGACGTATTGGGAGTTTAATTTTAGTACTGATAATAGTTTCCATGGAACCAAAGTTACTTCTTATGGGGCTATTTATAAAATAAGGTGTATATAAATCGACCACAAATTCGGGAATTCAAAGAATGAGGGAAGAGTGTTATCAAATACCACCAAAAACTATTGAAAATTTAATAATTTAATTTATAATTCAACATCTAACCCTATCCAACAACCACTAAGGGCCGGTTTCTGAAAGCTTAGTTAACTATAACCAAATAGTTAGAAAAATAGATGCTACGGTTACTTATGGGATTGTTATATTGTGACGGCAGTTGACCATTAGCTTATAGTTTACTAAGCTTTCAGAAACCGGCCCTTAATATAATAACTAAAATGTATGATTTCGTATATTATTATGGTTGTCCTTCCTTGACTTTGCCAGTGACTGTTTTAACACGGGCGACACAAAGAATACCAGCAGCTAATGAACAGCTTTACACCTAAATGACAATGACAAAAATGAAGCAATTGTAAACATGACAAAACTTGTAAGCCGGGCCGCCGAAAGGACTTCTGGGGCACCGGGGAGAAACTTTCTTTGCGGGCCCCGGGTAATGATCAATTCTATATCCGGGAATTTTTATTATAATACAGGTGAAAATACAACTGATGACCTAAAAAAAAAGTCCTCACATACAAAAAACAAGTGATGAGCACAAAAACAAGGTCCTCACTTCCAAAAATATAAGTGATGAGCAAAAAGAAAAGGTCCTCACTTCCAAAACTTGCCTCGATGCCAGGCCGTTCCCAGGGCTCTGCCCATGAATCTGGGGCCCCAAACACCCGGGAGCCCCGGGAAGTTTCTTCGGCTACCCCCCTCCCTCTTGTCGCGCTTCTTGTAAGTAACAGAGATGTATCGATGAAAATGATTTGCTATTTCAGTGAGCACTGTATAATTTACTTGTATTGGTTTGAACCATATGACGCGTCATTTGGAAGTTATGACATGTAACGTCAATCATATCATATGTAATATCATATTGTATGTAATATGTAACATCATATGATAACCTAATATGATGTTACATATTAGGCTCAGCCTAAAGTAAAGTTAATGTGAGTTACTAAAGTGATTAATAAATATTTTGCATTTCATAGTGCTTTTATATACCACCTAGGCGCTAGGAACCTATTATTTATTATTATTTTTATAATTTGTATTGTATACAGGAGTGGCCCAAAAGTACTAGGAAATATGTGGTATATAACATTCTGGCGGTGTTTCTCTGAAAGAAAATCCTTGAGATACACTGTTTTTTTAAATCTCAACCTATTTCATTTTATATAGTTCTTACCCTAATAATTGTAACGGAGTTCGATAGAGAATCTGTGGGGATTTTCCGGTAATCCGTATCATATGGCCGGATTCACCGGACTCGATGTAGAAAAGAAAGTAATTGCCGCCTTTTTGTGATACTTGTATTGGAAATTATGAGCTTCAATAGACACGCTTTCATTCCACATATCACGGGAATTAACGAATTGCTATTATTTTGAAATATTTCTGTTAAGAAAAAGTGTGAAGCAAATACGTAGTTCTGAGAAATATAAAAGCTGTTGCCACTACTTTGTTAACATGTTGTTAGTAAAGAAGAAATGGCCCAGAATCGTATACATTTTATATATCAGTAATAATATTTTTAACAGTCATATTATAAACAAAATTTCATATTTTGTCGCAAAAAAAAACCATCTTCCTTCTGGGGATTGTCCATCGAGTTGACTTTTGCCACACACAAAAATAAAAAAAGAAATGGTTCGTAAAGATCTTATAAATTATATTTGATGGAACCATGGCAGTGTAATGGACCATCTTTTATAAAATATTTCTTTTATAAAAGATAATAGGCTACATTAATTAATTAATTTATTGTTTGTAATATATAGTGTTGTCATTTAGATGGGCTGCGTTAGGCGCAAATAGCCTTTCTTGCTGTGCGCCAAAAAATTTAAACCAACTAACTAACTAACCTACTATTAATTTTGATAAAAGATATATCAGTTTGAAAGCAAGATGGCGAAAGTAAAGTTTACATGTGTGTTTTAACAATTAAATTGGCGATTTCGGAATATGAAGGTTTTGAAATGTTATATAACCCCTCCACATTCAGATCACAAAAACAGAAACAAAAAATAGAGGCGTACTCAATAATTTCAAATAATATCAAAATGATGAACGGTAAATATAGGGTTGTGAAGCCAATATTAGGCAAAAAAAATAAATAAATAAATAATAAGGGGAGTACTTAACCCCTTAACGCCCAGGCCCGAGCTCAGTTCGGGCATGCTATACTTGCAAAAATGAACAGACCCGAGTCCAGTTCGGGCAACTGGAATTTTCGTATGCAAAAACATTACGTACTCGAATTGAACTCGGGCATGTATAATAATTTAAAATTTAAGAAAAAGGTATTATTTATGTCAACTTGATTTATTATAAGTTAAATTTTGATTACTTATTTATAATAAAATATAATAAATAAAGTCGTAATTTGTGAGAAATGATTATAAGAAAATATTTTTCCATCTGTTCGATATTTGTGTTTTTAACGCATATGTCCTGTATAATAAAAATCATGGAAAATTAGATTATTTAGATTAGGTTTAATTGAGAAATTGATTGAGGAATCCCATTCTTCAAATGTTAGGAATCCCGGACGACCAAAAAAACCAGGACCTTTGAGACTTTCAGAAAGACATTTCCCCGAATATATTCCCCCCACCGAAAAAAAAGATAATCCCACAAGGTTGTGTGCAGTTTGCTGTAATCAAAGAGATGATAAAGGCAAAAAGAAGAGAAAGGAAACGCGAAGTTATTGCTCAGCCTGCAATGTTGGATTGTGTGCTATACCATGTTTCAAAATATACCGCACAGAATTGAATTTTTAGACAAATTTATATTTTTTATCAATAAATTTCATATATAACAACTTAATTATATATAAATAATAAATTAGTTTAATAATTTAATGAAAAAAAAATTTTTTTTTACCTCTTTTTTTAAAAAAATAACAAGCGTTAAGGGGTTACTTACAAATATTTTTTATTTATTCACTTGTACAATGTACATATTTACTATATTTCATAATTCAGATCGTATTTATAGAAATGAATTAAACTTAACCTAACTATCTCCGTGTTTATCTCTCGTTAATCATTTTGCAAATGGTGAACAACTTGAAAAGTGTTTGAAATGAGTTCATAAGTCTATGGATTATTGTTCCCTTTGCTAAAATTTTTGAATAGAATTTTTGCAGCACTAAATATATTGGTATTATTGCTCTAATATCCGCTGTACAAGCAAGAGTGCGTTTCATCACGTATCCTATCCATTGCTCGAATTTGGTAAACTTGTTCGAGTTTTTTTGTTGAAATTTCTGGCACATTAACTCTTACGAGCAATATAGATAAATGATCAAATTTATTCAATACGCTACTGATTACAATGGCGTCACTTTAACTCCTTCGTTTAACGTGTCTTTATTCTAAGAACCTTATTGAAGTTATTGATGCTTAGTTGCACCAGTGTTTTGAGTATTCCTTACATCGAAGAAATAGCTAGCAACACAATGCGTTTCTTCAAAATTTTGCTATTTAAGGAATGTTTAAAATTTAAGAAAACTTGGTGCAACTGTGCATGAATGTGTTCACTTCTATGCAAGTTATGTCGTGCAATTTGTATATGCAAAACTCTTCCTCTTGGATCTAGAATGAAATCCCCTCGGGGTTCAAACCGCGATCTTCATTGTCCCATATCAAGATCCCTCATCTGTAATATAATGAAAAGTTAAAATAGCTTCATCCACATTCTTAACAATAAATAATCTTAAAAAGAATATTAATAATGTAATAAATCAATGTTAACTCTGAAAGATTTATGCGATAAAGAATTTAATTGCAATAAAAATTCAAACGATATTGAAAATATATCCTTTTATAAAAATAAAATCTCTATAATGCGCACCTTTTCAAAAACAATTAATACACTTCTGACTCTGAATGTACAGCCTACACCATATCATCTATCTTCTATATCGTTGACACATACCAAATTAAAAACACTAACCTGTAGTTCCTACCACAATAAACTAACACCTAAACCAAGCGGTCCATATTATGTTTTCCCATTAAATCGCGTGCCACATTGTTTTGATGGGAGTGGAATATCGGCCTTCGGCTAAATAGATTTGATTACATTTCATATATATATAGTATAAAGTATATATTAAAATGGGATGGTTTTGTTCTAATTAACTGTGAACCCTATGGGGTGCTAGTTTTCACGGCTTTGACTCCAAATTTATTGTATATTTTTATTGTTTAAGGCCCCTCGGCTAGTGTTAAAAGATTGAGATGATTTTATAAGTGTGAACAAAGTGTTAATTGCATTTGGAACTATTTGAACACAACGAACGATCATTTCCGAAATAATATATTCGTGTTAGTTTATTTTGAATTATAGCTTTTGCAAAATGTGCCCTTGTTGCCCTAAAGGTATAAAGTACTACAAATCTATCAAGTGTTATCTTGACGGAGTCGCTGAGCACTTTGAACAGTATTCAAGATCCAGATCCAGTGCATATTAGAGATGGCAACGATTAGGTAATCGAATGATTGAAATAATCGATTATTTTGTTTCAGTTAATCGATTAATCGATAACTTTATTTTATTTACAATAAATTACTTAGTTGTATTGTTGAAACTCTGGTCGGTAAATGACTCTGCTCTCTTCTTTTCATTAAAGTCCCTAGCAGGGACGTAGCCAGGATTTCAGCTTGGGGGGGGGGGGGGCAAAAATAACAAAATATTCTAAATTGGTCGGTACAACCTTAATTACATGGCTTGGGTAGAAAATAACAACGTTCTAGGGCAGGGGTCGGCAACCTTTCAGTGACAAAGAGCCAAATCTATATTGAAAAAAAAAACACAATAACATGGAAGAGCCGCTAAAAAATATATGCTATATTTAAGAAAAACAAACGTAAAAATTGTTTATTTGTTTTAAAATAATTAAGTATTACAATATATTAATATTTACTTATACATTTAGTTTGTGATACCTATTGTAGTTGCCAGTATATTACAATATAATAATTTTTTTAATGGGACGATTGCTCCTGTATAGTGTTCTATAAGACTTTAATATTTGGTGAATATTCAGTAATCTTTAACTTAAGGCAGCACTCAAGTTTCAGGTCAGTAAGATTACTTCTTCACTGACTCTTTATTAATTTCATATGTGAAAAGATTTGCTTACAGTAATATGAGGATCCGAAAATTGTCAGTAGCCCAAAAGCATAATTTTTTAAAAGATTGAACGATTCTGGAAGACGGTTCCAAGCTTCGAAAAGAACTTTATCTACATTTTGAAGATTGCGAATTTCGGTCCACTTATGCTGGGAAGATAAAATTCACTTTTTTCTTTCTAAATTTTCCAGTTCAGAATTAAGTTTTAAGAATATATAATTCTATAAACCTTTGGATTTCAAATCTATGGATTTTATTTTATTTTTTATTTTTTTAAACTTTTATTGTACGTCGGAAAATCAACATAGATAAATCTCTACAACAGATTTTCACAAATTACAAGTAAATTTACATCAAATGGTACATTGATAATTTACAAAAATAATAATTTAATAAACAATTTAGTATCCTAGTCCAAAAAAAAAAAATATGGCTCAATATTATAATTATTAGAATACTAATAAAAAAAGTTACAAAAGAAAAGTTACAATAAAAAAAGTGACAATAGAACCTAAATAATTAATGTATAATTATTAGGTGAGATTTAATTTTGTTTTAAAATTTACTTAATGATAAAAAATATATCACATGTATTAAACATTTTATTAAAATAAGTAACACTTCTATTATGCGATGAGAAATTACCTATATTAGATAATTAATTTTCTATGTCGCACTATTCGAAACGCACTAATTTCCAGAACTGTAAACGCTGCCTTGAATGTTAAAACTATCTACTAAACATATCCATAACGCACAGTGAACAGTCAACTAATTTAAAGAGCTCTGAACGCAGCTTTAGGACTGTCGGCGTGTGTGAAACACTGCAGTTGTTAAAGCCGGCACTGATTTTGCCGGTGTGTGTGAAACAGGCGCGCACACAAGGGGTGGTCCTCGGGTGTAGACCCCCCCCAAGAATGGAAAAATCATATACGTATTTAATACAAACTAAGCAAATGAAAATAAAAAATCACATTTTTTATAAATAAAAATTAAATTATAATCAAAATTAAAATATATCTGAACCAACTCCTCTCCGTAAAAAAAAAAATATATATTTGTATTATTTTACGGATATTTTTTCGAAATGGACCCCCTCAGATTAATTTTATGTGTGCGCGCCTTGTGTGCCAGACTACAGTAGTTAGCGCCGGCACTGGTTTTACCAGTATGTGTTACCCTTAAATTGATAAAAATTCGCTATAAATTTTGATGTATGATTGTTAGTTTTGTAAGAGAAAATCTGTGGTGCTAAATCTGCCATTAATCTGTTTGGGATGTCCCTTGTATATCTCCCTTATAACATTATCAAAAAATATTAATAACGCATAAAGAAACATTCTTTTAGAATAATATTCATGCTACAATTCCCCTGAACGATAACCGTTGACACCATAAACATCATTATTAGAAATACATCTCTGTACAGCGCGTTGCAAAACTGGCGGAGCGTGTTAAAAACCATCCTAATTGTAGAGGCATTGTTGGCTATTGTCACCACTCACAAAAGAATTGTAAACACGAGTTTACATTGATGGTTGGGTCGCACGCGTTATACTGTCTGGATGGGGTCATCTTGGGTTAGGTCGATGGGTGAGCAACAAGTCAAGTGTGCAACCTATTCTATTATTTCCCTTTCATACAAAGGTGTTTATGAATAACAGATTTTTCAATCTATCTTTTGTCACTACTGGTTTTTTTAAATTTGAAATTTTAATATCTTTTGTAATCTTAATTTTGATGAAGAGATTTGAATGATTGATGCGGAAAATTCATATTTGTTTGACGTAAGAAATATAGTTCACGAGACGTTACATGCCGATTGATCGACAGAGAACCGATAAACAAATCTATTTCAAACAATTCTATGTAAGCTATTAATAATATATTTATGAAAAAAGGTCCTCACCTTCCAAATACAAGTGAGGAGCAAAACAAAAGGTCCTCACCTCCCAAATACAAGTGAAGACAAGAAAAAAGAGCCTCATCTCCCAAATATAAGTGAAGAGTAATACCCTGCAATGGCGCCCCTCATCAGGCCACGCGCCCCTGACAAATGCCCCGGATGCCAACCCGTTACTACGGCTCTGATATTCAGATATACGTATATGCTTTTATATCTGGAGCGTTTCTACTGCAGCTGTGGCTAAAGAAAAAGAGCCATATTTCTATTGCAGTATCCGAACGAATGGAAAATTGAATAGCTACATTTTGAAGACCTTCTAGATAGAACCATTTCTAAAGCCTGGAACAGAATGCACAGCGCGCCGTAATTTGCGACGGCGTTGCGTTAGCGCCGTTGAGAATTTTCGCCTGCACACAATGAAATAATTTTTAACGCCGTCAAGTGTCACGTGACAACCTATATCTATGTTTATACGTGCGCTTTCTTTTATTAAAAGTATAATGGATGATGAAGACTTGTGCGTGATGTTATTTATGTTGTATGCAAGTTATTTATACATACAAACACTTTACCATTCAGTAAAAACTGAGGTTAGGTATTCTGCGTCAACGTTCAACGGCGTCAAAAGTTGGAAGTTGACGAACATTCAGTATCAACGGCGTTCGAACGCCGTAGGACGTTGTCCATTCTGTGCACTTGCGTACAACACCTTGGTGTTAACTTTCTTCTGATAGATAGCGCCGTCCGAACGCCGTTAACTCGTTGCATTCTGTTCCCCACTTAATATGCATCGGCCAAGTAAATCCTCCCCAAGGATTACTATAAATATTGTCACAAAGTTTGCAATAAAATTCCGTAACGTATACACACATGGGTCTGTGGTTTCCGGCCCGTTTCTAGGAATCGATAGGTCCCAAAGGTTAATCCATATTTCGGGAACTTACCACGATTAAAGATTAATTTTTATCCATCACCCAATGCATGCTATCTTCCTATAGATCCCAAACTACTCTTCTGAATTTTTTCAGATTTTTTAAATTAGTGGAAGTATGA
Source organism: Liopterus haemorrhoidalis (assembly GCA_963971575.1). NCBI lineage: Eukaryota > Metazoa > Arthropoda > Insecta > Coleoptera > Dytiscidae > Liopterus > Liopterus haemorrhoidalis. The sequence goes on along the minus strand of OZ020621.1, from coordinate 9,018,443 downwards.
TAAAAAACGGTAGGTCACCGTAGACCCATGTGTGTATAGGGAGGTGTGCAAATTGTAGTGTGTATACGGAGGGTTAAAAATATATTAATTTTCTTCTAGCTGTTGCACAGTTCTTAAGTCTCTGTGGCCACTCGTCAGTAGAATTATGCAGTATATTTACGCCTAACACAGCCCATTTCAATAACTAGAATTTGTATTTTTTTTTACTAAGCTACTGAGGTCATTATCCAGATGCATTTTATTCAATGAAAATTTCCATGCCATAACTGGGATTCGAACCCGAGCCCTCATGGCCTAGAAGTCAGTGCACTAACCACTACGCCATGGTGACCGACAGAATTGGTATTAAAAAAATAAATAATATTTGTTATTTAAAGAAATTTTGTACGGTCAAACCCAAATAAATTAGAATAAATAACTGAATAGACGCAGGGCGATGGTAAGAAGCTGTAAATGGGCCAGTTACCATCGGATATCACAGATCAAGTTAAATGACATTAAAATAAACTGCAAAACTTCATATACTCAGAAAGAGTATTAGCCTGTTCACGAGTAAAGCAACTGATAGGTTACAGCACAGGCCTAACCAATTCTTGACATCCTTGAACTGTACACACAGAATTACGAAGGGTTACTAGAATTACGAAGGGTCTCTACAGTAACTACCCGCTGCCTTTATCAGGGAGCGCTTCAGTTTATCAGTCATATTAGAGTGTCTCTTCTTTCAGGCCATGTCCTGAAGCACTATACGTTGAAGTGAGGGCTAGCTGGAGAAATGAAGGCTGATATATTGCTTTCAAGACACTACTGCGTAGTCTTCGACTGAAGGGCTGGCGCTGAATCTTGCTGGGCACTCCAGCAAAGTGTTATTCAGCTCTATAACTATCGATTTTAACACGGTTTCCTAGTAGATTTTTACCAACGTTTTTACATCTTTCTCGTAAAAATTAAGCTTAATGGTATTGAGATCCCCCCCCATCAAACCATAACTGAAGCAGGGTAATGAGCCCTCTGGCTCTTCTGCGTTTTATCACGAGCTTCTCGTGCACTTGTAGCATATACCCTGTCGTTCTGGCGCTTGAAGCTTCCTCATTATTAAAAATCTATTCACGAAAATTTCTTCAAGAAACCCTTTGTAATTTTATTGAGTGGCCACAGATACTTACGAGTTGTGTAACGACTAGAGGTGGTCATTTTGATGCCAAGTGTTTCTTGTTTAAGATGCATCGATGTATTATGTATTAGAAGAAAATTAAAATATTTTTATCCATCTTGTGGAGTTTCACTGATAACTTTGTGACACTATTTATAGAAAGATTAGATATAAATATAATGCATTTTTAACCAGACACGCTATTCTTTGTTACTATTTTTTATGTGCATATGAATTGCTATATTTTTAATGGGATATTTTAGCGATTTTAATTGAATGAGAATGTAAGCCCGTGGAAAAAAATGTAATTATTTATTTAAATAACTTTATTAAACTTTTTTATGATTGGGTAGTTAAAATGTGAGAGCAATTTGTTGTTTGTTGATTACACGCATTACACGCATGTCTTTATGGCTACATCGAATCGAAAGCATTTTGATGTAAAAGAAATATCTCACAAAATTCGACAGGAATAAGCTCGTTCATAATTTAGAAACGAAGCAATATGTGCGTGCGATAATTTTGTGCTGTTGTTTGTATTTGTAAATATATACTGTTTTCTATATATTATATTCATTTCTCATTGTATTACATTTATTTCTCTGTGTTTATTATCAGACCTAATTTTAAAAGCTAATGTACATAAAACACCTGAATATGTATCGGTTACAAATGGTTCGCTATCACTTCTTTAATTACGTATAAAATGTTTTTAAAAAACAAACGCATTATATACTCATCATAATATAAAGTATTATCATGAACAATTCCGCCCGCATAGTGTGTCCGACTCATTCCCCACCTGTCTGCTGATAACGATAATCTTCATGGTGTTGCGCATCGTATGTGTTCGTATTATACTCATATAAACAGATATTACAACAATAAGGGACTGATTCAAATAAATTTATAAACCAATTACAATTCGCGACAACTATAAGTCCGAGTGCGCGTTAAGTAACACTGGTATTGATATAACAATGATCAGACAATGATTTCACGAAGATATGACTTAGAAGTATAGAACATACTATATTATTTTTGAACAGCGGCATAAAACAATTATCCCGTGTAACTATAATCACATTGTTAAACTACAAAAGAACTAGGGTTCATGTTTACAACCACACACGTTGTAAACAGTCAACGGTCAGTGGCAGGAAAGAACAGACAGAATAGACAAACCGCTGAGTATGAAAATATATAAAGAGATAAGAGTGATAGAAATACCGAGATACTTGAAGGGGAAAAGAGGAAGATCAGGGGGTAGTCAGGAGGACAGCGAGGTTGGGACGCGACAACGAAGAGAGGAAAAACCGATACTAGGCAAAGCCAGAGGACAGGCTATGTAGAATGGGCAAGGAAGAAAAGGAAACCTTGGAGCATTTAGCGAGGAGAGATAGCATCTCTGAGAAGAAGGGATAAAGGAATTCATGAGTAAGTAATGTAAGGAAGAAAGATGGGAGAGAGCACTGGTGGTAAGAAGGAAGGAGATCGGAGAGGAAATCCGGAATTAGAATAGGAAGAAAAGAGGAGTACTGGAGGAGGAACAAAGAAGATTAAAGAAAGATTAAAGTAAATTATCCATAGTGTATAAATAACGTGATTTGAATACAGCGCTCATTGCTATGATAAAGTTTAGCAACAATCATATCCTCGGATGAAGAAGATGTCTTAAAATGTTAGATGTATATTAATTAATAGAGAAGAAGGTCCTAATATTTGCCCTGTATTTAGTGTGGGCTATCATATTTTGACAATAGCTTACAAACCTACCTTTCGTTTAACAATTTTACAAATTTAGTGCAGTTGAGTTCTTGTTCCGTTAGAAACGAATTACAGTAAATTTGTTTTAGAGCACTAAGAGAAGAAGGCGACAAAGCAAACAATTATTAGAGGAGAAGGTCCTCATATGGGCTCTGCATTTAATATGGGCCCCTAAAGGAAATCTACTAATATAGCTAACATCATCTTTCGGCAATACCTTAAAACCCACCTACCCTTCGTTCAACAATTTGCTTAATTTTTATTCTTTTATTAAGGTAAATTGTTGTCATAAGAATGGGCAGGATTTTTATTCGATCTGTTTGTGATTTATACTTGAAGCTGTTATATTGTGATCGAGGTATATTGTGTTACTAGGAGCTACTGCCTCACTTAATCTCAAAAAAGTCAAACACTAATTTAGATTGCCATGTGCAATGTTGGAAATATGGGCTCCCCGCGTGGTCTTAATATGGGCCAGGGCATATTTAACAATTTTGTCCAGCTGACGACGACATAGACGTTGATAAAGTAGGGCAACAAAGTCCGGATGATGAAGATGCTGCCTGCAAGTTTTGTGACGGTTATTTTTTACAGGATCAAAGGGGCGAGCTTTGGGTTCGGTGCCCAATGTGCAATATGTGGCCACATGAACAATTAATGCTGCGGGACAGAAAAAGATTTATATGAATGTGTTTTTTGTCAGTATTTCTATTAAACTACTATTCCAAACGTTTAGGCGGAACTAAATGGGAATTTCGTTCTTTTAGATTGTCACGAGAAGGGACCTTACTTAGGTTATTTTATGTTTGACGTTGGTATGTGAAAATTTAAAATTTCAACAGTGAAACCATGGAAACGAATGACATTTAGGCCCGGTTTTTCCACCTTCAGATAAAGTTCCAGGTAACTATCTGACAGATAAGGTTATTTTTAACTTCATTTGCTGAGTAAATGTTATCCCTTCTTTCTATACACATGTATCTATCAGATAGTTATCTAACGGATAATGAGACTGACGTATTGGATTTACTGACTGCTATTGACATTTATTCAGCAGATGAAGTTACAAATGACCTTATCTGTCAGATAGTTACCTGGAACTTTATCTGAAGCTGGAAAGACCGGGCCTTATAATTTTTTATTAAAAATTTGAATACATTTTCACATATTTTGAAAATAAATAAATGCGATTTTTTTTTTTTATTAAGAATGACAAAAAATTAAAATGCAATGAAAATGACATTTTATAATGACAATCCATTTAATCTAGAATTTGCAATGTAAGCCTAAACAAAATGACCAAAAGTCCGAATTAATAGATAAAAATTACTAGATTTCAAAATCTAATTCCTCCTAAACGTTAGGAATAGCCTATACGTGATCGAACCAGCACCGTAGCAACGGGGTGGCGTCAGCGCATTTGCCATGGGCGCGAAGTTTGATAAGGGCGCGGGATTCATGAGGGACGCGGGATCTCATGAGGGGCGACATTGCGTGTGAAAACCTTTTGTTTTGCTCTTCACTTGAATTTGGGAGGTGATGAGGACCTTTTTTTGATCTTCACTTAAATTTAGGAGGTGATGACCTTTTTTTGCTCTTTATTTGCTTTTGGCAAAGTAAATATTATCAATTTACTTCATTTGCAAAGGGCGCCGAAAACATTGCTACGGCTCTGGATCGAACTATTTTATTTTACTTCTTCAGGGGGGTGGGGGTTTCAAGACCGTGCCCCCCCCCCCCCCCGGGTGCGCGCCTGAGCCAATAAAAGTACTGATATATTCCGTCCCTGTTATCAGAAATCGACTTGTATTCGAATTTCTATGACTGCCTTAATCATTTCGTAATATCAGCAATCTTTAAGCTCGATAAAAGTAATTTTGTGTACAGACTATATCCTGGGGCTGTGGTGGAGGGTATACGGCGTCGAACTTCTTCTTTCTTTCTAAAGAACAGCTCTTATAACCTATACTTACTTTACAATATCTAATAGTTTAATATGGAACAATAGGGTAAAAGTAAATAGTTTTTAATCCGTCTCTGTGTTGTGCTGGTTTTAAAAATGACGCACCTTCGGATATTGCTCACAAATAGTGATAACTCTATCGGAATATGTATAAAACATGAACCAGATGTAAATTATATTGCCGGTTAATAACGTCAGGTAGTCACTATTCACCTATATGCTGTGTGTTTCTGTCAAAAACATGAAATATTTAAATACCTTTTTTTAATAGACTGCATTATGTCACACACGAAGTAATAAACTGCATACATTACCAAATATGTCGTATTATCTTCATTTATCATTTTTATGTTAAGGTTAAATAACAGAAGCTGACACAATATTAAACAGAATTGGTTTTACCTCATTTTGAAATATTTAAATTTTCTGAAATAAAAGTAAAATAAATCTAATAGCTAAAACAATGATGGGACAACAGTTAACCATTCGTATTAATTTTTTAGTTCTTATATACACGTTTCTACTTTAATGTTGTTTTCTTCCATTTCGAATTGTCTTGTTTACTTAGGCTACCTTTTAAGTTTTTACAAAAACTAAGAAATAAACTACCTGTTCTAACATATGGATCGGAAACTCTGACATTAACAGCTAAGTCAGCTGAAAAATTAAGAGTTGCCCAAAGATCGATGGAGAGATCAATACTAGCAATTAGTCTAGCTCATCGAAAAACAAATCAGTGAATTCGAGAACAAACAAAAGTATGTGACGTCATCTAAAGAATTGCTCGTCTTAAATGGAACTGGGCTGGACATGTGGCTAGACTTCAAGATGACAGATGGACAAAGAAGATCCTAGATTGGAGACTCATAGATAACTATAGTGCGTTCGAAGGTGAGTTTGCAGTATAGCTCTTATGGAAAATGGGAGCGGTGTTGCCAAATGTTGTAAAAGTGTCATATGTGTCAATTATAATAATATGAAAAACTCGTATGATTTACAAAAATCAACTCTTATAAAACTCAAAATAACAAAAACAAATGACCATTTGTAGAATACTGCGTCTTCACAGATCAGCGCGTTTTAGACCTCGCAACGTCGACAAGCAAGAAAAGGATAGTGTCATTGTGTAAACCCATTAGAGAGTATGAAAAAGAACTACTCCATATGCCCTGTACTGCAAACTCACCTTTGAACGCACTATAGGTGGATCGATGACGTAATGAGAGTTGCGGGGAACTGGAAATCAGTAGCACAAGATCGTTCCGAATGGAAAAAGCTTGGGGAGGCCTACGTTCAGCAGTGGACAAGAAAGGCTGATTAATGATGATGATGATGAAGAAACAAAAAAAAAAATTTTTTTTTTTGAACAAACTCTTTTATGACTTTTCAAAATATTCGCCTTTAAGATTTATACACTTTTGCATGCATTAAAACCAATTCTCGAAACATTTTTTCCACTCTGAAGTTGGTATCTCAAAAACATGGTTTTCGAAAGTTTCAACAGCTTCTTGAAGTGATGAAAATCGCAGTCCACGCATTTTTTGTTTGACACTGGGGAACAAAAAAAGTCGTTAGGGGATAAATCTGGTGAATGAGTCGATGTTTTTCTCCTTCAAATATTCAATTGTTTGACGTGCTGTGTGGGAGCTTGCATTGTCATGATGAAAAATGATGCGACGTTTTTGGTTGTTTTTCCTGATTTTGTCGATGACTTTTGGCAAACAAATTGTTGTATACCATTCAGCATTAACTGTTTTCGATCTTCTATAGGAATGGTTAGGACATGTCCAGTACAACCGAAGAAACAAGTGATTTTCATGGAAATGCTTCGTGAACGAACAACTTTTGTGAGTTTCGGTTCATCCCAAACAGTGGATTGTTGATTAGTTTCCGGTTCATATAAATAAATCCAAGTTTTGTCACCTGTAACTATGTTGTATACGGATTTTGCAGTGCCTAGGTTGAATTTTTTTACCATTCCCTTACACCAATTCCCAAAGAGCCTTGCTTTGAGCTTCAAATTATGCGGAATCCATCGGAACAGATCTTTTTAACAGCTAAATGTTCATGCAAAATCGAATGTATTCCAGTCTGCGATATACCAAAGGATGCCTCTATCTCACGGTAAATCACATGCGGATATTCTTCAATCATTTTACGCACAGCATCGATGTTTATTTGAATCACAACCAATTTTGGTCGATCTTCACGAGGTTCATCACTGACGGACGTACGACCAGGACGAAATTCTGCAAACCAATTGTAAACACTATTTTCTGATGGTGCTTCATTGCCAAAAGTTGAACGAAGCGAATCTATGCATTGTTGTTGAGTTAGGCCTTTACTAAAATCGTAAAAAATCCAACGAAAACCTTCACGAGTAATATCCATTTTTCACAAACTTTTTTTTAACGCTTGCTGTCAACAAACTACTCGGTCAATTTATAAGCTGCCACTGATTTCACAATAACAAATGTCTTTACGAATATAGTAATGACACATTTCAATATTGCCATCTAGTGGTCGTTTGTAAAAACATAAAAGGTAACCCTAATTATCAAAAGTTCAAAATTGTTATCCTTTATGATAAAAATACTTTTCTTGATTCGTAAGCAGAAATTAATATGCTATTTACTCTGAAATATGGAAGTTTTTTATGACAGGTTGTGTGCAACGCAATGTGACGGAGCTTTCTTGTGTGGTCACCTCACGTAATAACATCATATGTATCTTTCAATCGCGTGATCTAATCACACGTGTATGCATTTTATTAAATACCTTTTCACTCCTACCAACCTAAAGCCTCGGGGAATAAAACTGTTATAAAAAAACACTAACCCACGGCAATAAATCGTACAAAAACTGACCATTTCATTCAGTTTTTTTGTAATTTGATCGTTTCGAATCCCATTCAATTATATTATCCTCAATCAAAGATTAAAAACACGCGATCATACAACCTGCCTTAACTCATAAGCGATGTTGAAGTACGGTTGCTCTCCGCAGTGCGCCGTTGTAATCGCTAGTAATGTGGTGTTAAAACATCGGCCATTGTTGTGAGGTGGGGTTGCAAAGGTTAAACATGGTCATTAATAACCCTGGTTAACTAATCTGTCTGCTAGAGCCATCTATCTTTTACAAGTTACTTTAGTTCTTCGTCTTGCCGAGGCCCTAAGCGACTCTGATATGTGCATCCAATGATCCAACTCATTATTCTATACATTTTTGTTTGTGATTACTTGTTATGGGTTATTATGGCTTACTGTACCTACATCTTATTCATTATAAATTACAAATTATGTTATTTCGTATCGTCAGTTTCATTATTGTGATGCTCTACTACAATATACAACCAACACATATTCTGAATAGCCTGATCTCTTTTTATTTAATTTGTTAAACTCTAGAAGGTTGTTTAAAATAAAGTGTTATTCATTTAAACAGCAACCAAAGTAAAACATTGTTCAGGATTCTTTCATATTTCAGGGCCTCATATGTATCTATTAATTGAAGGAGCCTCGCAGAGGACCGTATTGCTAGGAAAGGTTTTTGATAATTCAATAACTTCGAAATTGAAGATTTTTTTACCAAAATGCGACTTATTTTTGAACGTAGTCTCCTTTTAGCTCGATACATTTTGCCCAACGATATTCCAACTTCTTTAAGTCATCCAAAAAGTACGATTTCTAGAACTCTACAAAGCTGTGTGGTTCAGAAATGGTCTCCCCGTTCGATGTAAATCTTTTTCAAGCGAGCCATTTCTTTATGTTTAGAAAGCGAAAGAAGTCGCATGGTGCCAAATCTGGAGAATAGGGAGTTTGAGGGAGAAGTTCATAGCGCAATTCGACCAATTTGGCTATTGCAATTCCGGACTAATGAGCTGCTGCATTGTGAGCAGATACGGCACTCATCTTGCCGATAGCTTTTTCATACCAAAATGTTCGTGCAGAATATAAAATACACGTTTATCTGATATGTTTACCATCTTGGTTATCTCACCTATCTTTATTCCGGCGGTCATACAACAAGATACCATGAATGTCATTGACCATCTCTGCTGTTTGTCAAAGAGAAAGAAGTCACAGGGGAGCAAATTCTGAAGAATAGGGTGTTTGAGGAAGCAGTTTGTAGCGCAATTCGATCAATTTGGCCGTTGCAGAACTTATTGCTGACGAGTGAGCTCATGTATTGTCATGATGGAACAGAACTTTTTTATTCGCCAGATGGGGCATTTTCATTAATTCCACTTATAATCGATCAAATAAAGCGGCTTAATATTGCCCTGTGATCGTTTTTCCATTTTCCAGATAATCGATGAAGATTATGCTTTGCGAATCCCAGAAAATCGCGGCATTTCCGGTCAAAGGAAACCCTTTTTGTCTTCTTTGGAGCACGTTTGCCTGGAAACATCCACTGTTTTGACTATTTCTGGTCAAAACAGTGGATGATTATTACTATTACTATTACTCTTACTATTATTACTATTACTATTTCTGGTCAAAACAGTTTATTTCTGGTGGATTCATTGTGTCATCAACGGTTATGAAACGCCGCAAAAACTCACTTGGATTGCTCTTTGACATGTCCAAGGATTGTTTTGAAATGCTCAGGCGATTCCGTGTTTGATTCACCATGAGCAAAGGCGGAATTCATTTGTCCAAATGTTCGTGCTAGATATGAAACATCATTCGTGCTTGTACAACCACAACAAAATTCGCTGAACCACTTGGGGACATTCTATCCAATGAAGCAAAAGTAGTGTTTTATTAACACACGGAATTCACATTTTTCCGTTGTAGTAAATAAACACAAACTTATCCGCTTCTACCTACTTCAGTATAAGTCATTTGGATATACTGATGTTAGTATATCCAAAAATATACAGGTGTTCCTTAAACAAATTATTGTTTTTATGAACTCTAAGAACTGATGCTCTATTATTTCGATGTTTTCACCATTGTCATTTGCGTAAAAATACTGTCAGTTTGTCTATTTAAACAGAATCGTAGATCTGCAAGTAACCGAATTAGCGATGTTGCTGAGTTATAAGCAGTGTGTTTTCATCCGCTCTGTATTTTATTATACTTTAATTAAGACTTTTATCAACAAGAAACAAGGACTTGATATGTTGTATCAAAAATTATAAGATAAGAAGTCAATTTAATGTTCGATCAATCTAATCATACCTTTATTGATAAGATATGGACACAGCATCAATTTTGTTAAGACGTCAAAATAACCTAATTAATATTTCGTCTTATCAATAATTTTGTTTTTAACAGCTTTTAATTTTTCGGAACTAAAACGTTATTATTTAATTTGTTAATTTTGCGTAAAATACGTTTTTGTGAAAATGCGTAGTACTTGTAATTTATCTAGATAATTAAAAATTTCATTCTAGGTTTATTAAAGACAACCTTTTACTGAATTAATATTTTATGTTACTATTAAATAACTTAGGGTCCAATATTGATGCAACAGGAAGCTGTATTAAGCTAGACTACAAGCATTCTTTACAATATTTGGACATCAAATCTAAATAGAAGCGTTAAACTCAAACTTTTTCAACAAAATCAGCAGTTTGTCACATACGACCATAAACAAATACTGTGATTCTGTGGAGATGCCGCTGTAGAGTTACAGATGTTAGTGGATAGAAGCAACTAAGGTTGGTGTTGGTATCACCTGGGCGGTGTTTCCTGGACTGGACGTGGCGACTGGTCGTACGTACCTGGGTGATGGCGTGACCGTGTATTTGGCGGCATCATAGGTAGCCACGTAGTGGATGGTATCTGCGTGCTGGATATCTGGTGCGGCGGTTAGCTGTGTAGTTAATAATACCTCGGTGGCGGATCTAAGCAAAGCGTACTTATGATGTTGATGGGGCACAGCATACCTTGTAGATAGAGTTACTCAAACTTTAATGACAGACTCACCATACCAGTATTGGCCAGGCTACCAGTGTTGGCGAACCTTTTGAGCTCGCTCTATCAAAATTCCGAAAAAACCTATCTGAACTCGGGTGCCGTGTCACGTCTAGAAATATTCATAATTTTGTGATATTTGTAGCCCTAGTAAAAAATAGTTATATATTTTAAATGTTTATTTCTTAAAAAGCAAATATAATTCTTTACATTAGTGACTTTTTTGTTGCTGAATTTCATATGTTAAATCTTCAATTGAAGGTTGGTATTTCGTGCACTTCAAGCCCAAGTAAGCGCTACTAACTTCATCTGTCAGTCGGTTTCTTTTATGGATTTTTATATTATTTTACGCCGAGAATTAGGTCTCACAAAAGTACGGAGAGGGAAATATCGGCTGGCTATTTGGCTATTTTTTTTAAAATGTTTTTAATAGTCCCAATAAGGTTTTTAGGGAAAGAAAAATTGGAAAAGTAGCCCGGACAATATGAAAATTCTGGAAAAACTGAAAGTGCTTTTTTCTATGGGATTTTGCTATTACGTGTGCAAATGTCGTTTGCGCACGCTGATTACTACGCTACTACAGCTGATTGTCAAATTGTGAATCAAGTTGACGAAAAATGATTCAGTTGTTTATTTTTAGTTGAATTGTGATTCTGTTGTAAGTTCATCCCAATCGTTTTATGAAATGAATTATGTTTAGTCGTTTTATCTCAAACAAATTTACAGATTTACTTACGAAATACGCTGAGTTTTGAAGTGACAAACGGTTAGGTTTAGTTAAACATAGGGTGACCATTTTCTTAAGAAGACAATGCGGGATAAAGCAAGAAAAAGGTCGTCACTTTCCAAATATAAGTGAAGAGCAAAAAAAACAAAAGGTCCTCACCTCCCAAATCCAAGTGAAGAGCAAAAAAAGGTCCTCATCTCCTCAAATACAAGTCAAGAAATCAAAAAAAAAATAGAATGCGGGACTTTTGCGGGACGTGTCTTAAAGCGGGACACCCAATCAAAATGCGGGACGAATTGTCACCCTAGTTAAACATTAGGTTAGAGACAACAAAGTGAATCAATTGTCCATTTTCAGTTGAATTGTGATTCCAATAGCTTTTCACAAATTCACGAAACGATCACAAACAAATTTATTGAAATTTCGACAGGACAACATCTGTCGGGGGCCATCGCTAGATTTTGTGCTAAAAGTGTCTGGTAATTCGTAGTGGCATTCTTTGCCATTCTCCAAACGATTTCTTTCCAGATTCTCAAGTTTGGACCTCAAATCGACAAATACTTGAGCCCAGATGCGTTCACTGTTCTTGGCCGAAGACCGTCCGTAGACGATGTGTGTCACCCAAAATGTTTTGGCGTGTCACCCGCGACACGCCTGACATAAGTTCATCATTGTTGATGTAAACAATACAAACGTATGTTTATAAAATACTGAATACCCCAATTTGTATGATAGATAGATTAATAAAACAGTCCATCATGAAGAGAACAAAAAATAAATCATTAAAACAAAACTACCCCGTGGCAATTTATCACGTAACATATTTGGTCCGGGAGAGTAGATTGTGGTTCGTCCCGCGCCCGCTCTAACAAAACAGACATCGAACACAGATCCATCAAGAGCAACAGTGATGAAGGGAGAGTCGTTTGGTCTCGGGCAACTGTTAATATCCACCTATCAATCCGTTCTGACGATCCAGCATTAAAATATCGAGCACTGGGGTTGCAAAAACATTTACTACGATTGCTCAAACAAAACACGTCCAATTCTCTCTATTTTACTCGTTTATTACTTGGAATTTTCTCTGGCTTTATTGATTTTATGAATGGAATTTTTAATGGACCTATTTGTATTCTATGATTGCCACATCTGTTATTTGTTTTTTGGTATTATTAAATAAATGGTCCCGGAATAGTAACATTTCTCAGGCTGGCAACATAAGTCAAAAAAATTGATTTGAAGTGTGAATTTTCACACATTTCAGGGTTTTGCAGGTATTTAGTAAGTGAATGATGATTATATGGGATGGGAAAACAAATTTTATGTTCAAATTTTTTTTGTTATTTTTAATTCGATTGCCTAATACCATTATTTAGGATTCTAAATATCTGCAGTATTTTTTTTATATAACAAGGTTCATGAAGATTTTGAATATTGCGCCTATGGCTTCCATTGGTTGTTTTAAGTCGTAAGCTTCGCCCCTCTGATTTCGTGTACATTGACACATAGAATTAAATTAAAATTTCAAAAAATCCCACTTGTTATTAAATTTACGCCTTTAAAAATTAAATGCAACGATTATAACAAAATAATTTAAAAAAATAAAAACGCAAAAAAAAAACAGAAAAAATAAAATTGTCTCCAGACAGGAAGCGAACCCTAGCTTGTAAATTAGAAAACGAGGAGGCTAACCATTACATTATGAAAGCTTACTGGTTTACTGTGCTACATATCGTATTACACATTTTACATCGTCAACCAAAAACACAAAAAATGCGTTATTTTCCGAAAACATAATCTGATAAAAAATACCTGTTGTACTATTCCGGTTCACACCAATGTAAATTACTTAGAATTTTTTCAGATTTTTAGTTTAAACCATCTGGGCTACAGGGTGTGGGACAAATTTTTTTTTTGCACAATTTTGGCAAAATTTTTATCAAAGTTATTTATTTTGCAAAAATAAAATTTTGATCGTTAATCTACGTACTAAGGGCTTTCATTTGATACTCTACTTAGAATTAAAAAAAATATATTTTTTTTATCGATAAGCACACATTTGTTTATATTTTTAGGGGGATATGTTTTTTAGATGTTTTAATATTTTTCCTATGTGCGGGTCAAAGAGTTGTATAAACATGCCAAATTTCAACTCTCTAGGTTTAGCCGTTTGGCTACAATTTTTACCGAACAGACAGACAGACGACAAAATGACGGTATAAGGGTTTTTTTTGTCATACTTCCAAAACCCTAAAAATTGATTTTCGATTTAAACCAAATATAAAAATATTGAAATAACTTTTCAGCTAGCCCAAAATTTTGGAAGTTCCCTCTTGGATTCAACAATGATGGTATTTAGACCTGTGTTTCTCAACCAAAAACGCACCGTGGACCAGTATAATATATAATTTTTTAACGCGGACCACTAATAGTAATTGGTTCATTTTTTGCAAGAAAACAAATATATTTAATGTGCTACTAAATGCATTTATTTTATTTGTAGAAAATCACAGAAAGTTTACAGAAAATAAACAAAATATTAATTATTTGCATAAAAAATGTGCATAAAAAATATAAATAAAAACTGCAAAAAACACAAATAAAAATTTTCGCGGACCACTAAAATTTTTCTGGGGACCACTGGTGGTCCGCGGCCCACCTGTTGATAAACACTGTTATAGATCACAGTGGTAACTATTTTACTCAATAAAATAAATGTTTTCTTTCGATTTGTTTCTATTTTAATAATACCAAATAAACTAAAAAACTTTCATGTACACCTAATATAATGCGTAAATAAAAATCGGCTGCTTTAGGGCGTAGATATGTAAGTGCAATACCCTGTTAATCACGTTAACTCTACCTAAACTAGCGGCCTTGTGTTGGAGCAGTCTAATACAGGCATATAGCAGTCAATAGTTGAATTCCATCTCACTATGAAAATGAACAAAATATAAATTATTTATATAAAAAATGTGCATAAAAAATAAAAAAAAATGCAAAAAACACATATAAAACTTTCGCGGACCAGTAAAATTATTCTGGGGACCACCGGTGGTCAGCGGACCACCTGTTGAGAAACACTGATTTAGACCACATTTTTAGAACTGTATTACACTGTAAATTAAAAATAAATAAATTCAGGTCGTATTATTTAAAGTCAATAGTTTTATTATTGATTTTAAAATTAAACCACGGAAATTTCCTGGAAAATAAAATTAACACTAAATACAAATATATACAATAAAAATTTACCTCAACGATCGAATTCATTGGTGCTAATAGTCATTCATGAAAATTGTTACCATAACCTCGATGGTCGAATCCATTGTAATGACAAAGATAATTAATTTAAATAATAGAGTTTAACAAAAAGTAATTTATGATTTTTCACAGGAATTAATGTTTTGCAGATAAGAAAGTAACACAGGTCAGATATCCATTTCCTGCTGTTACTTTGACAATAAAACATTCACCTAGATACATTCAATATAATAATAGGCCTTTGGCGTCATCAACTGTTACAATACACGCTATATATGATAACAAATATGAGGTTAGGTGTAAAATTTTTAATGATTGCCATATCTTAATATTACTGATTATCATTTTGCAAATGGTGGATTAATCATTTCAAAGAAAATTACAATTTAAACTGGAAAACTATTATTTTTAACATTGGGAGTACAATACGATGGCTACGAAAACGATGAAAACGATGAGTTAACGCCTGCTTGTGTGGAATTCTTAAATAATTCTCCTGAAGCCCCTGCGTTAATAATGCTAATACAAAGGCTACCTTTTAAGTTTTTACGAAAACTAAGAAAGAAAAAATTTTTTTTTGGAACAAACTGTTTTATTGCTTTTCAAAATATTCGCCTTTAAAGCAGGGATGGGGAGTCGACAGAAAAATTATCGACTCCCGACTCTCGACTCCGGAGTCGGTATTTTCGAAAATCGACTCCGACTCCGACTCCGACTTCCGACTCTTTTCACTGGTAAATTGTAAAGTCTATTCCAAATGTTTAAGCGGAACTAAATGCAATTTTTATTTTCTTAATTTATCACGAGTTCACTTTTTAACTATCAAAGTGGGCTTTTGTTAAACAAAATGATACAAAGCTTCATTCAATCCTTAAAAGTTAGTAGATTTCGATATCTAACTCCGCTTAAACCAAAGAAACAGACTATACTTACATTAAATATCTTGGGTTTGGGTGAGCTGTTTTTATAAAATGTCATTTTCATTTCATCTTGACTATTGAGTCATTTTTAATACAAATTTTCAAATATATTAGTTTAAAAAAAAATTGTTTTGTATTTTATATAAAGTCTGTTCCTTTGGTTTAGGCGGAACTAGATTTTCGGTTAGTCTGTTCCAAACGATTAGGCGGAACTAACCGAAAATCTAGTTCCGCCTAATCGTTTGGAACAGACTATACTTTATTTTTCATAACATGTCACTTTTTTCTTTTGACATATAAATTTTAGCTGCCAACATGAAACATAAAATAATCACAAAGCCCGTTACAACTTGAGTAAATAAAAATCCAGTTTAGTTTCGTTTTAACATAATAAACAAAGTATACAGAAAAAGAAAAATTAGATATGACTAAAAATTAATTAAATTTTTAACTGGAAAGCGTGAAGGAAACCGGAATTGAATATTTTTAATTTCATTTTCGTTCATGAACAGAGAAAAAATGTCGTTCCTGTTTCCGTACTTTAAAAAATTCTGGTAGTTTGGTATTTTACTTTCGTTTTCGGATTGTTCTCATCCTTGATAAATATGTAATCAAAGAGTCGGGAGTCGATAACTTTTTCCGACTCCCGACTCCGACTCCTCCAAAAAGCTTCGACTCCTCGACTCACGACTCCCGACTCCGACTCCGACTCCCCATCCCTGCTTTAAAGTGGGTTTTACACGATTCAATTAATTGATCAATTAATTGAAAAAGTTGGCCTTCAATTAATTGATGCGTGTAGAGTGTAAAAATTTCGTTAATTAATTGATCAATTAATTGACAAAAAATTTGATCAATTTATTTTGAAAATAGAACAAGTTTTATTTTTCGTAAATTTTTCATCAATTTTTTAGGGAATTCTAGGTATATTTTTATCTGTTAAGATATTGCCTACTGTTTAGTTGTAGCATAACCTCGAAACATATTATTTGTGTTTCAGTTTCAAATCTAACATAACCTCAAATGTTCTAATTTATCATCTAGGTTATTTCTTTTGTTTTTGTTCACAGCTCGTAATTTTGTGAAGATTTTTTCAATATTTTCATTTTGATAAATATGTCAACATGTTTTACAGTTGGTAATTTTAAAATTTTCAAAAAAATTGATAAATAAATTGATGTGTGTAAAGTGATGTTTTTAGGTTACCAATAAATTTTTCAATTAATTGACATAAAACTTGATCAATTTGTTGATCAATTAATTGAACTGTGTAAAACTAACTTTAGATTTATACACTTTTGCATGCGTTCAAATCAATTCTCAAAACATTTTTTCCACTCTGAAGTTGGTATCTTAAAAACATGGTTTTGGAAGGCTTCAAAGCTTCTTGAAGTGATGAAAATCGCTGTCCACGCATTTTTTGTTTTGCTTTGGGGAACAAAAAAAGTCGTTAGGGGATAAATCAGGGGAATACGGGCAATGAGATATTAATTCGATGTTTTTCTCCTTCAAATAAACAATTGTTTGACGTGCTGTATGGGAGCTTACATTGTCATGATGAAGAATGATGCGACGTTTTTGGTTGTTTTTTCTGATTTTGTCGTTGACTTCTGGCAAACAAATTGTTATATACCATTCAGCATTAACTGTTCTCCGATCCTCCAAAGGAATGTTTGAGACATGTCCAGTACAACCGAAGAAACAAGTGATCATTTTCTTGGACGTGTTTCGTGAACGAACAACTTTTCTGGGTTTCGGTTCATCTCGGAAGACCCAGTGGATTGTTGCTTAGTTTCCGGTTCATATAAATAAATCCAAGTTTAGTCACTTGTAATGATGTTGTATACGGATTTTACAATGCCTAGGTTGAATTTTTTTAGCATTCCCTTACACCAATCAACACGAACCTTTTTTTGAGCTTGGGTTAAATTATGCGGAATCCATCAGAAACAGATCTTTTTCACAGCTAAATGTTCATGCAAAATCGAATGTATTGCAGTCTACGATATGCCAAAGGATGCCTCTATCTCACGCTAAGTAACATGCCGATTTTCTTCATCATTTTGCGCACAGCATCGATGTTTTTATTAAATCACAACCGATTTTGGTTGACCTTCACGAGATTCATCACTGACGGACGCACGACCACGATGAAATTCTGCAAACCAATTGTAAACATTGTCTTTTCTGATGGTGCTTCATTACTAAAAGTTGAACGAAGCTAATCTATGCATTGTTGTTGAGTTAGGCCTTTACTAAAATCGTAAAAAATCATCCAACGAAAATCTTCACGAGTAATATCCATTTTTTTCACAAACTACTCGGTCAATTTATAAGCTGCTACTAATTTTACAATAACAAATGTCAAATTTTACGAATATAGTAATCATGTAATAATATAGTAATGACATTGCAATATTGCCATCTAGTAGTCGTTTGTAAAAACATAAAAGGTAACCCTCGTACAGTCCAGCTTAATTCTGATGAATGGCTGCCTGATTCAAAGGACGAATTATTTTAATATAAAACCGATTCAAGTAAAACATATCGTGAATAGTAACTGTATTAAAATTGGTTCCAGTAATTCTATATACCTGTATTCATAAATTACTTTATAATTAACTATTGTCTATGGCACAGGTTACAAGTTCTTGTACATAAATTATAATAATAAAGTATAACACAGATTTTGTTAAGATTTGCACTTTTATTATTAAAAACTGTATCATTAACATGAAGTACATGTTTTAAAAAGTAGTTAAATTTTATTTTTGTAATAGAAAATGTTAGTAATACTTTATTAATTTAATTTAACAAAGAATGTAGGAAAAGATTGTATTATGGGATCCCATTTTCTTTTTCCTTAATAGAACCCAAATTAATGATACTGTTTTCATTTTTAGGGTTTTATAGGTATGACCAAAAAACCGTTATACCGTCATTTTGTCGTCTGTCTGTCTGTCTGTCTCTTCGGTAAAAATTGTAGTCAAACGGTTAAACCTAGAATGTTGAAATTTGGCACGCTTATACAACTCTTTGACCCGCACATAGAAAAAATACTAAATCATCTAAAAAACATATCCCCCTAAAAATATAAACAAATATGAGCTCATCGAAAAAGAAAATATATTTTTTTAATTCTGAGTAGGGTAACAAATGAAAGCCCTTAGTACGTGAATTAACGATCAAAATTTTATTTTTGCAAAATAAATTATTCTGACGCGATTTTTGCCAAAATTGTGCAAAAAAAATTTGTCCCACAGCCTGTAGCCCAGATTGTTTAAACTAAAAATCTGAAAAAATTCTAATTAATGTACATTTGTGTGAACCGGAATACTACAACAAAAATTTTTGATCAGATTATGTTTTCGGAAAATAACGCATTTTTTGTGTTTCTTGCTTGACCACATTTTTGACGACAAAATATTTAATATCTTATCTAACACAGTGAACCAGCATACTTTAATAGTGTAAGGATAGCATGCTTGCGTTATTATTTGCAAACTAAGGTTCGCTTCGCTCTCGAGGCAATTTTATTTTTCCTGTTTTTTTTTGCATATTTATTTTGTTTAAATTATTTTTTCAAAATTATATTTAGATAGTAGAAATTGTTAAAATTGAATACACGAAATCAGAGGGGCGGAGTTATGACTTAAAACAACCAATAGAAGCCATATGCGCAATATTCAAAATCTTAAGGAACCTTGCTATATAAAAAAAATACTGCACATATTTAAAAACCTAAATAATGGTATTAGGCATTCAAATTACAATTAACAAAAAAAAATATTTTAACATAAAATTTGTTTTCGCATCCCAAATAATCATCATTCACTTACTAAATACCTGCGAAATCCTGAAATGTGTGAAAATTCACACTACACATCAATTTTTAACTTACTTAGCTTTGTATACTCGTTGTTTATATATTGCTATTTTGCATTTCCTGTAAAAGTCGAAGAAAACGGGTTGATGTCCAAATATCCAAAAAAAATTGATTTCTATTACACAATTGTGATGTGCTGGTAATATGGACATCCCACATTTTGACGGGATGTATTTTTGTTTTTACAAATGTCAGGTTGCTCATTGCAACGCGTGCCAGTTAAATTTGGACAGATCCTTGAGGTACTCCATATTTATTTCCTAACATTTCCGATGTGCCATTATTAGCGTACACGAATTGTCTTGTTTCAGAAAGGTAGAACTGTATTAGTGAGATGGAGAAGAGATCATTGCAAAAACAAATGAAAAAAGTTGTTTCGGGATAGAAAAAATCGTTTGTAATACGTAGATTAGTTTCGGAGTTCAGAAGAACGGGTGTTCGTAGTAGGTAATCTAATTTATCCTAAAACTGTTAAACATGATTTTAATTAAAGAGGGAGATTTCTTTAGTTTATGTGTCGTTAAAAGCCTGTTGATTGGTTATGAATAGCCTGAAGCTTTTATTCAAATGAGAATTTTAAAGCTAGTTAACAATAAATTAATTGATGTAGGTATAACATGTTACGAGCGACCGACGATAAACGTGCGTTCCAAATAAAATAACATTAAATTGAAAGCATACATTAAGTGGATAATTAATCTATTTCATTTTGGTAATAAGTTGAGTATTAAATTTAATTCGTTCCCTGTTTTTAGCGTGTCTTTCTCTACCTTAATTAATCATCAACTCAATCATCTTCAACTGCATAAAATATCAAAACTTATTACAAGATATGATTTTGGATCACACCTGTCTGATGGTCTAGCTTTCGACCTACAGGTACCAAACACAATATTAACCTGGGGCTCAATTTCGAAACGTTTTTATGCAATTATTTACAATATTTTGTATGAATGGACACTAGTAATTAAGAACAGCTGAAATGATGTCATTGTATGAAAAAAATCGCTACAATTGGACCGTTTAAACCCTTAGGAAATGAGTTAAATATACTATTGTATTTAAACATTTTATTCGACCGCACATTGAGCATGGTCATGCTTTATTAGTAACCGCATATTAGACGTAAAATATATTGAAGATGTGGTACAGGATCAAAATGTGAAAATAAGTACCAAAGTAACAACATTTTCAGAATAAAGAATATTTGTTGCTGAATCGAATGAATGTACCTAGTGTTTCTTCTCGAGAATTTTTTCTCGAGAAAAAGTTATAATTCTCATTTTTCATTTCTCGAGAAATGTAATTTTTTCTCGACACCACGTTAAACGCATTGTGCTTTTAAAAAACTATTTAAAAAATATATAATGTTTAGTGAGTCACTGATTATAATTTAATTTTGATAAAATTTGTCTTCTGTCTCCCGCAACGCAACTGTGGCAACAAATAAGAAGCGATTAATAATATTTAGCTAATTAGTATTTATTATTACTAGGGTCCGGTAAAAATATGCAACGGTACTTTTGCCATAGGCGTGCTATTTTAAACTTTATTTTAACAAAAAACCAGCAAAAAACAAAATAATAAAACACTTGTACCGCAATGAATTCTTATCTTAATAATGACTTATCTTAATATTTTGGGATTATATCCGAGATAGGTAATTCCAGTCACTCCTTTACCATTGGTCAGATTTTGATAAGATATTAAATTTTTATACGCTACACTATTTGTCAGCAGGACACATTACAAATATATATATAATTACATTTTATTTCTACAGATAACACATGTGCCGCTTTTTATCGATTAAACACCTAACTAAAGTACCGTTGCATATTTTTGCCGGACCCTAATTATTACAATATATTTTTTTAATTTAGTGTTTTATTTATTATAATCAATTACATTTCATTTTATGTTCAGTTTAAAACTGTTTTGTAAAAGATTACCTACAAGTTAAATAAAATAATTATTACTATTATTATTAATTTCTTAATTTTTTGAAAATTTCTCTATACATATGTATTTTCAATTAATATGCAATTACGTGCCGTTTTCGTAATCATTTTTAAAGCCCCGTTATCCATTTGTTATAATGTTATTTAAATGAATACTTTAGTACTTTAAAGTTGACTATAATTTTAACATATTTTTATCCTCTACAATATTTTTAACATTAAAAAAAGTTATATATTCTAATAATTATTTTTCTCGAAATTTCTCGAGGATTCTCGAGAAAATAAGTCTAATTTTTCATATCTCGAAAAATTAGAAACACTAAATGTACCTGCATAAAATCCTATTTTTAAATAATCTCGTTTTAACGAATAATATTTTCAGTATAACAATCATTTTTCATTGAAATTGAACTTTGGAGAGTGAAGAAGATATTGTTCAATTGTTCTTTCTCTTCCATATTAACTGACAGCATTAATTGTGGCCTGTACATTTTCTTGTACAGGCCACAATTCTTTCCATGATTTCTGTATCAAGTTGGCACATTTTGCCATCCTTTCATCAAAGGATGACACGACATCTTTTAAATTTACGCTTTTTAATATATCAAAAGGTGGAGGTGTTATATATTTTTAATAAAATGTGTATATATATTTCTGGGCACTCAGTTATTTTATCGGCAGGATTAGGTTGCCAAAATGTTATATAATTCAAATTAATTTTGTACGACAAATAATAAGTTAATATACATATATATTTATAGATATTTATGTAATTATTATTTGTTTTAATACCTGAAAACAATATAATTGATACCATAAGCATAGCAGACGTGATAATTACCGAAACGAAACTCATCTCAGCACGTTTTAATCTAACCTTCAAGGCAAAGATGAAAAATTAATAAAAACTACCCCGCCTACTCGATTAGTATCTTTTTTGTTCTATAATCAATTAACAAAGAAGTACATCGTCTGACAGCAACTCTTTCCTTCAAAAACTCCTCAAATATGATAGATCAAAAACAGGAGATTTTAAAACATAAGTCTTAAATAGATCAAAATCTGTAAATTGCAGGTAGCCTTCGGTTTACACCGCAATTTCGTTCTTGAATAAACCAACATAGAAAAAGCGTAAAATGAAGTACATTATAGTTGAATTAGGTGCATATCATTATATAACATTATTGTAGGTATTTAAAGCTTTCAAATTATTATTTAATTAATAAATGAAGAACTGTAAAAATAAATAATATTTTCTCAAATAACAACATTTAAACTATATTTAATTTAATAAAAATCTCCCAGCGTTATTGTGAATCGGCGTAAATGGCACTGTTGGAAACCGAAGGCTACCTGTATATATATTTTTTTGAACTTGCTTTAGACTTTCAGTAGGTCGGAGGTATTTTCAGGGATTTATTCTATAATTTGTCGATAGTCACTTGCACACTCTCCTGTCACTTATTATGCACTTGTACTGTAGGTATTTTCGATAGGACACTGTAAAAAGAAACATCAAAAAGCTTACAGAATAGACCTCTAGGTTGAGAGTTTTTCAATCCGAAAAACGAATTTTGTAAAGGAAATTTCTCGTAAATAGTTATGGCGGGAAAGAGTAAATGAATGGAAATTTAGAATAAAGAACTAGCGTGAGATTAAAAGAAGAATGGAATGAATAGAAGAATGGAAGAAAGTCTACATTCGACGAGAAAAAAGAAAAATGTGAGGATCAAATAAAATGTTTCTGACGAGCAATAAAAGGGAAATTCAAAATTTGACGGACAAAAAAGAAAAAAGGAGGAATACAAAGTCTGATGAAAAAGAAAATAATTAAATCCAAAGTTTGACTAGCAAGAAAAAATAAATCCAAATTCTAACGAAAACGGAAAAAGAAATCCAAATTCTGACGAAAACGGAAAAAGAAATCCAAAGTCTCACAAGCAAAAAAAAAAAAAATGTAATCTAAAGGCTGACGAGCAAAACATAAAGAAATCCAAAGTCCTACGATAAAATAAAAAAAAAAAAATCCAATACTCCAAAATCTGATGAGCAAAAAAATAGAAATCCAAAGTCCTACTAGTAAAACAAAAACAAAACGAAAACCAAATTATGACAAGCAAAAAAAAAAAAGAGAAGTCCAAAGACTAAGCAAAAATATAGAGAAACCAAAGTATGATGAGAAAAAAGAAGGAAATCCAAAGACTGACGAGCAAGAAAAAAAAAAGAAATTCATATTATGATGTGCAAAAAAGCAAATAAATATCAAGTCTAATGAGCAAGTAAAGAAAAAGAAATTCAAATTCTGACGAGCAAAAAAAAAAAAAAAAATTCAAATTCTGATGAGCAAAAAAAGAGAAATCCAAATTCTGAGGAGCAAGAAAAAGAGAAAGTAAAACGAGCAACAAAAAAACAAAAAATAAAATAAATTATAACGAGAAAAAGAAAAAGAAAACTAAAACCTGACGTGCAAAAACAAAAAAGAAAATCAAATTTTGATGAGTAAAAAAAAAACCACACAGCAGGACCCACATTGGACATTTTCCGGGACCATTTCGCCCTGCTCCTTGTGCTTGTGCAACTGCTTATTTACTGCACTGGAGAATTGAATGAATCAAAATTATTTCCAGAATAGATCATTTCATTGCTCTTTCAATAATACGCAATGTTAGATCTCTCCTTTCGATTTCAATTATTTTCTGCCCTGTGCCATCAGCAATCAGGCGGTAATTAGACGGACGCATTGTAGCGTTAACAATAAAAAATGCATGATTTTATTCGGTTATGAAATCAACATTTTCATCGTTGTTATCTTATATATTTATTTGTGTTTAAGTTTTGTTTCTAATTTCGTTATTTTTGTTTCAGTTATATGAAATAAATGACGACCCGAAGAGGAAAGAGTTTTTGGACGACCTGTTCAGTTTCATGCAAAAACGAGGTAAGAAAACATCATCTATCTCTTAGTATAATCGATTCATCCTTGTTGCACTCCTGCCTGTCTGCTGTCATCGAATGGCGGACTAATATGCGTTATATATAACATTCATATGAGTGCCGAGTCCGTTGTCTGAACTTTCCTATTAATATTTGTCTGGCAACACGTTTATTCTCGTTTTCATTTATTACGACGAGCTACAGAATACTCTTTACCGCGTCAGTGCCTCGTTCACATCAGAATTACGTTCCTTTTCGTTTGTTTCTCTTTTTTAATATATGATTAATTGGATTTGTAATTGATGCCAGACAGGATGGTTCCAATAATGAACTTGAGATACTCTCGATTCTTATGCTAATACAAAGTATATCGAAATCATATTAACCAGGCGTACTGGTTCGTTCTTTCGTTATGATTCACCAGCAGTAATTAGAACAGTGGTTGGTACTGGTGTACGCGGCACACTGGTGTACCATGAGACAAACTAACTCTAAAACTCGGTATGGTTAAAAATAAACTGTTTTTATAATTAGATCTCACTATCCCAAAATAGTTATTACTTTTACTAATAATGTCACAAATGATTTAAATTACTGTATTAAAACTAACACTTTTCCGAATATTTTATTTATTTTACATCGGCCTATTTCTGCAACCAGGCTAATCGCCGACTTTTCCGAATACAGTAATACCCCGCCACTCGACGTTAATTCGTTCTGAAAAAGCGTCGAGTAGCGATTACGTCGAGTGGCGAGTCGAATTTCTCCATAAGAAATAAAGGGAATCATATGTACATATATACATATATATATAAGGAAATACATCACTATGTAATTCTCGAGAAGAATCAGTGATTCTTCTCGAGAATTTCTCGAGAAAAAGTTTTAATTCTCATTTTTCATTTCTCGAGAAATGTAAAATTTGCTCGACGCCTTTACTTTAGTACTTTAAAGGTGATTATAATTTTAACATGTTTTTATCCTCTACAATATGTTCAACATAAAAAAAAGATGTATATTTTAATAATTATATAATTATTTTTCTCGAGATTCCTCGAGAATTCTCGAGAAAATAAGTCTAATGTCAAGAAATCAGAAACACTAGAAATACATATATGTATATGTTTTCCTTTTAGCTATGCTTGCATTATCCTTTGGACCCATAATTATAAATATAAATCACTTATTTTAGCAAAAAACAAAAAGTTCATAGCTGCACTAAATCTGAGTTGTTGTCGTCAAGATACCTAGGTGCGAACTGCTGGCCATGCGTTCATTTTGCTTTGTTTACCAAAATATGTATCACGTGATCGGTACTCGATCACGCGTCGGATAGCGATGCTTCCGTCGATTCTCACTCTCGACATTTACGTCGAGTGGCGAAAACGTCGAGCTAAGAGGCAGTCGAGTAACAGGGTATTACTGTACTCTAAAAGTAGCTTCAGTAATACCAATACATAAAAATAGTGATCAAAATGAATTAAACAATTACAGACCTATATCCCTTTTGCCAATGTTCTCCAAAGTATTGGAAAAAATCATGTACAATCCAGTCATTTTGAAAACACAAATTATTTTATGAGTCACAGTTTGGTTTTCGCCCTAACCTATCGACAGGTGATGACCGAAGCTACTAAAAGTTTAGAGGTTGGTGAATGCTGTCTTTCGACTTTCCTAGATTTACAAAAAGCCTTTGACTATGTTTCTCACCTAATCCTTTTAAATAAGTTGGAAAGATATGGTTTTGATGAAGGCAGCTCCGCTTTTGTAAAATCTTATCTCTCTAATAGAACACAGTATGTAGCTATTAATAATATATAATCTGATCCTCTTCCAGTAAATATTGGTGTTCCTCAGGGTTCCGTTCTAGGCCCGTTATTATTTCTAATTTTTATTAATGATTTTCCCTTATCAATAAAGATCAAAAGCATACTCTACGCTGATGATACTACATTAATTGTGAGACCTAATGACATAGATAAAGAAGCGAAAATTACGCCAGATCCAGTGCCCGTACACTGCGTAGTGATCCGAACAATACTGTTTTCTGATTTCCTTTCGATAGGAGATTTTCATGCTACCCAAAACACCTATCATGAGTATACGGAACGTTAAGTTGAGACAGATTAAGGGAGACATTAAACCATGGGGTTCTTCCTGCAGGATTAACCGCAGGGAGGAAACCGCCATCAGACGCCTCCGTAAAGGCCGCTGGTGGTGGACCCATGGACACCTCCTCCGAGGTGAAGAGTCCCCTATCTGTGAGACGTGTAACACAGATTTGTCTGTGTTACACATTTTAACTGAATGTGTTCAGTTCGAGGAAGTCAGGGAGAGGTTAGGCCTGTGTTATGACCTGTCAGTGGCTTTAGGCGACGACAGAGTACTTATGGACAGGCTGATACTCGAACTTAATGTTTTATTTGTGAAGTCTTGCACCTTATTTTAATGTGTTTTATTATTAACCTGTGATATTCGATGGTAATTGGCCCCTTTACAGCCTCTTACCATCACCCTGCGTCTGTTCATTTTTTCGAACAGACTTTTTATATTATTTATTTGTATTTGTCCGTGCAAGATTTCTTTTATTGAGTATGCGTATTTTTAATGATTTTATTTATTTACTTATTGTATTTATTGTTTTAATATGTAGTGTAGTCATTTAGATAGGCTGCGTTAGGCTCAAATAGCCTTTGTTGCTGTGCGCCAAAAATTTTAACTAACTAATCTTAGCAAATTATATATATTTTTTAAATTTCGCGGCACACTAGTGTGCCCTAGCGCACTGTTTGACAGGTACTGATCTAATTATACGAAACACTATTAAGTCTTTTAAAAACAGATCTAATTCACCTACTTTAGCATCTATTTTAAAATACGTTCTTGTTTTTACAAATCATTAATTTTTTTATTTCCCTTTCCTTGTTCTTTGTTTTGTTATCGTTTCTCCGAAGAACATTTATTAAAATGACGAAACATCTGTTGGCAGTTAGTACTTTTTTCACAATACTTCACACACTTCATTTACAATATTCTGTTCTTATGTCTTGCCTTCATCGTACTATCAATCTTTTATATACTTTTATTATTTCTTAAACCTCTGCCAAATTATTTAACTATTTTACTTTTCAGCTGGATTTAATTTAGTATTCTTTGGTGTTTGAGACAATTTATTCATATCATTTATTTTTACTAATTACATTCAACCGTCCATCAGGATTAATTTATCATTGAATAAAAATAAACTCGGAGTTCATTTATTATTTATGTTTCTATTTCCGCTACACGTTTATTCAAATAAATATCAATTTACTGAGAAACACAAAAGAACAAAAGATTTAAAAGTCGAGATCATGTGTTATGTGTTAGGCATATTTTTAGAGATTCTTAAGTGTTTTCTTCTATGATCTGCACTCCAATTTCACAAAAAAGCTGATTTTTAGGGTTTTGTAGGTATGACCAAAAAACCCTTATACCATCATTTTGTCGTCTGTCTGTCTGTCTGTTCGGTAAAAATTGTAGCCAAACGGCTAAACCTAGACAGTTGAAATTTGGCATGCTTATACAACTCTTTGACCCGCACATAGGAAAAATACTAAAACATATCCCCATAAAAATATAAACAAATATCTGCTCATCGGAAAAAAAAAATATGTTTTTAAAATTATGAGTAGGGTATCAAATGAAAGCCCTTAGTGGATTAACGATCAACATTTTATTTTTGCATAATAAATTATTTAGATGCGATTTTTGCCAAAATGTGCAAAAAAAAATTGTCCCACACCCTGTAGCCCAGATGGTTTAAACTAAAAATCTGAAAAATTTCTGAGTAATGTACATTGGGGTGAACCGGAATAGTACAACAGGAATTTTTTATCAGATTATGTTTTCGGAAAATAACGCATTTTTTGTGTTTTTTTGGTTGACGACAAAAAAAAATTGCCCCACACCCTGTAACTTAAGTTCGTTTTTTTTTGCATTTTTATTTTGTTTAAATTATTTTTTCAAAATTCTAGTTATATTTAGGCATTTCATTTTTAAAAGCGTAAATTTAATAACCAGTGGAAATTGTGGAAATTGTATGACTTAAAACAACCAATGGATGCTATAGGCGCAATTTACAAAATCTTAAAGAACCTTGCTATATATATATATAAAAAAAAATACCGCACATATTTAGAAACCTAAATAATTCGAATGCCCAATGCATTCGAATTAAAATTAACAAAAAAAAAATATTTTAACATAAAATTTGTTTTGGCATCCCAAATAATCATCATTCACTTACTCAATACCTGCGAAACCCTGAAATGTGTGAAAATGCACACTTCACATATTTTTTTTTTTGAAATATTATGAAGTAAGCAAAAGATTATAATCTTAATCAATAAGAATGTGAGTAATTATTAAATATTAAACAGTTTCAAACGCCGCCCTTTAGTGACGTAACTGGCAACATGAAATGTCTTAGATTAATATGCGCGCAAATGACGTGAATGATGGACAATATTTTTTCATTTTGGTTAATTTTTAAAACATCATTATTTAACTGATATAAACAACAAACATTGTTTGACAATATTAGCAAGAGATAGCATGAATGTGAATGCAGTCGAGAATGAGATAATGCACGTAGATACAGTAGGTGGCCAAATTATTAGGGACAGCACACCCCCCTGTAATTTTCAAGTTTAAATGCATTTTGTGAGAAAATAAATTGTTTTTAAATCATTTTTCTTCTATATTCTTGTTGCTGGTATCATTATTATTTAAAAAAGCGGGAGATCGCCAAAAAAATCATCACCACCAAGCGGCAATTTATAGAAACCCTTATCAGAGAGTGGCATCACAACCCCAATCTCCGACACAACGCAAAAGTCTGCATGGAAAGCATGCCCAAACGCCTGGAAGCCGCAATCGAAACAAAGGGTGGCATTACAAAATATTAAAATTTGACTTAATTTGTTAAATTAACACTTTTTATACAAAAATAAATGGTTATGAATAAGCAATTATGTCGTTTTATATTTTAAATAAAGCACTCTAATGAATAAAAATACGAGACCCAAAGCCACTTATTTCCTCATTAAACTCATTTGAAAATTACAGAAAATCTGCACACTCCCTAATAATTTGGCCACCCACTGTATATTACTAATATGCAGAATATCCGCTGGCGTCACAATGGCGAAGTTTTTATATATATTTTTTTGCCAAAATCATAACGAAATTTACAAAAATAAATATGCCAATGTGTACAAACACTGCTTAATATTAAAAAAATCTCTATACAGGTCTATTGTATTCTCTATAACGACTTGAAAGTAGAGTATTTTTATTTACAAGTGTATAAAGTGCCTTCCATTTTGATTTAAACACTTTCACATTACTCTTCAGCTGTTTGCAACTCGGACCATAATAAAAATAAAAATAATTAAAAATTTCGCTTTCAAATCGTACCTTCAAGTACATATTTAAGTAATAGTTGTTTTTTTTTTTTCAAAAGCTCTATCTAAAATTAGCAATTCTTAAGCAGCTCCCAAAAACATCCTGAGTATTTATTAAAAATGATACATTCATATTTAACTAAAAAGTAGTTATATTTATGAGATTGTTTTGCAATATTTTCTAAATTTCTACAACAGAAAACGTGTTCAACATCTGTTTTAACTTCTTGAAATTCTTTTAAACAGCAGTAAAACAATTTTAGGAAAACCTTAATAGAATTTTGTACAAGTTGGTCATGCTGACACAATAGATAATCCGGGGGATTTTGCGCCCCCCATGAAGAGCTGTATAACAGCCATATAACTGTCATTTACTACCCCTCTTCTAGGAAAGGACCAAATTTCTTGATCCATTGTACCTCTTAATATTGTTATAAATAATACAAGTTAATAGATTTTAAAATATTTTAGAGACAGATGTCTGAATTAGATAAATTCACATGAAGTTTTAATTACTGTCCAGTGCTATCCCGAGTAAAAATATCTAATATTTGAAGTGATTTCGTACAACAGTCGTACAACGGTCACCGTTTGAATGTTTATAATGAAATTCTGTCCGAGTTTTTCCGTCAAACGGATGGTGTTTGACCGTTGTAAGCATACCCTTTACATACCAATTTTCACATTCCAAACGTCAAACATGAAATAACGCAAGCCAGGCCCCTTCTCGTGACAACCTAAAAGAACGAAATTCCCATTTAGTTCCGCCTAAACCAAAGAATTGACTTGCAATAGCCGTGTTCCTCGAAGAAACAAAAAAAATAATTATATCAACATAAGTTTGATTTGACCATATTAAAATGTCATAGCATGTTAAAGAAAAATACATGCATGTAGGGACGATTTTATTAAAACTATATTAACTGTTTAAAATGTTTGCCGTAATAAGAAATTACTCGCATTTTCAAATGTTTGAGGTGTGTTGCAAAACTAGACTACTTTCCAGTTTAAAATATGACAGTATCAACAGCAGATAGCGCCATTTCAATATTTTTAGAAATAAAAAGAAGTGGACCAAGAAAAGAACCTTTGGGAACTCCAGCTGATATTTGACGTACATTTGATATTGAATTTATTATAACTACTTGAAATATGCGTTCATTTAAATAACTAGAATGAATATATTTCAGTATACTATTTATAAAAACATAGTAATGATTACAATTTATTACTTTTATTAATCGTTATTAACCAATAGACCATATTAGTGTGTCGTACATACATGTGCTGCCATCTGAGAGTCCTTTGGAAGTTTTTGACTGGTTTAAAATACATGTGACATTACTTTTGTTACCTTAATTTTATGAATATCTTCAATTTTGCAGCAAAAAATATGTATTTTTGGTAAATATATACTAATATATACAGTCCAGATATTATAGAATAATGATTTTATAAATATATAAATAATTATTCAAAGATATATTTATAAGTTACGTTTTTAAATAATATGAAAATCGAAATATCTTTAGTATTTATTTAATTAACACTAAGTTATCATTAATATTTTGTTTTAGAATGCATAATGGTGTTTTGTGTTGCTCCAAATTGTAACCATTACAGCTACATTCTTAATTGCAATTTTTTTCGTTTTTTGACAGATGGAAATGAAAAACAATAATGGATAAAATAAAAACAACATATTGTTCCTTCAAACCATTTCGATATGGCATACACACTTATTGCTATGTTACTTGCCATAATAACGTTTATTAACGTAAATTTTCAAAATTAACCTGCAAAATAATATTGTTCTGCAAATATAACGACATATTGAATTATAATGTATAAAATAAGAATTTTAATAAATAAATATTGACCTGTAGTTTTGATGTGAAGCATTCTCTTACTTTGAAAACTTAATTTATATTTCCAAAATACAATTTAACAAAAAAACAACACCTTCATGAATTCAAATAAAAGGAATCCAACCGCGAGACGGCAGCACTGAATCCCATTTTGTGACGTAGTTACTAATATGGTCTATTGTTTCAGATGCGTAAAAGTAATTTCATAGTCATTGCCAATTGTCAAATTAGCGATTATTTAAAATATTCCCGCAAAAAGTAATATTTACTAAAAAGTGTATTTTATATTAATGTTGAGTATTAATAAGAGAAAGTTGGTCATTTATATTTATTTCGCGTGAGTCAGATTCTATGAAGACTTGATAAGACATTATTTATAATATTTAGTTAAATAACAAATAATTATATTAATGACTTTAAATAAAATTTACTGGATGATTAGTGAATCATCAACTTAATTTTGTTTGCAGTGTCAACATGTCAGTTTATTCGTAAATCATCAGAACAAAAGAAAAAAAAATATATAAAATTCAAGACAAAAAAATCTAAACAAATTTTAAAATATATATGCTTCCCATAGGCGCACACCCAGAATTGTTTCTTGGGGGTGCTCAAAAGTCAATTCTCTAAATCGGCGGTTCTTAAACTGTGGTCCGCGGACCCCTGGGAGTCCGCGTAGACATTACCGGGGGTCCGCAAAACAATTTTGACATTAACTTAACATCCCCCAACTTTTCACTTTTATTCAAATAATTCATTTAATAAAAATCCTACATGGTCAAGACTTTTTGTATTTGTTGTTATCTAACTACTTATTGACATAACTAAACAATATTTAGTAAAAATTTAATTATTTTTATTCAACTGCAAATTATTTACAGAAAACATATTGTAATAAGATCTATTTTGACCAATATTTGACCAAGAAATGTTTTTATGAGTTTAACGCATTATAATTTGTAACTTTTTTTATTCTTTTTACTATTATTTTTATTAATTTTATGGTTTGTATTCTATATGCTAATAAAAATGTTCAAATGTTGCACAGATTTGTCTGTGTTACACTTTTTAACTGAGTGTATACAGTTCGAGGATGTCAGGGAGAGGTTAGGCCTGTGCTATGACCTGTCAGTTGCTTCAGGTGACGAGAGGGTACTCATGGACAGGCTGATACACTTCCGGAAAGAATCGAACTTACTGTTTTGTTTATGATGTCTTGCACCTTATGTCTTTTATTATTAACCTGTGATATTCGATGGTAATTGGTCCCTTTACAGCCTCTTACCATCACCCTACGTTTGTTCAATTTTCGAACAGACCTTTTATATTATTTATTTGTATTTGTCCGTGCAAAATTTCTTTTATTGAGTATGAGTATTTTTAAGGATTTTATTTATTTATTGTCTAATTTATTGTTTTTATATGTAGTGTAGTCATTTATATGGGCTGCGTTAGGCGCAAATAGCCTTTGTTGCTGTGCGCCAAAAATTTTAACTAACTATTTATAATTATTTTTTGCCAAAATCATACCGAAACATACAAAATTAAATATGCCAGTGTGTATAAAAACTGCTTAACATACTTAAAAAAATAATAAATAAATAAAATAACTCAACAGGCCTATTACAAGACAATGTAGACCAAACTTTTTGAGCCGCGGAGCACTTTTTACGAGAAGAATTCGTTGCGGAGCACTATCATTACTATATATCTAGCAACACTAGTAAATCGCGGAGCATTAGTAGACGCTCGCGGAGCACAGTTTGGGAAACTCTAACGTAGACAATGACAAGAGTACTATTTCAAGTTAATCAATGACGTATAAACGAAAACGTTTTTCATCGGTACGATTGAACTTATAGAATTTTAAAATTTCTTGCCAAAAGGAACATTTAAAATTTTTAAATGGATTTAAAAGTTACAATGACCTCTAATATAAAAAATAGTAAAATATCAAAAAATAAGTTAAAATAGCCCACAGACGCCACAATAAAAACAAAATCAAACCCTAAAAAAGGAGAAAATAAAATAAAACATTTGGAATTCGTACACGAGGAAGGTTTTGCAGCGAAGAGGGAAAATCGCCTAATTATATCATGCATCGTGACCCAAGTAGGAATCGTGGCGCTATTAAAATTATTAAAATAATAGTAAATGTAATATTATTCCGACTTGTTTGAGTTTCTTGGAAGACTTTTTCCTAACCCCTTACCACCCCGCAAAGATCAACATCTGACAAAGGTATCACGCGAAGTCGCTGCCTCACTTCTTCGCCATCCGCACGAACTGACATCTATACTCAACTTCTGGACTTTGCAAAAAATATATTTTATAAATTATACTTCATTACAACCAGAGTATTTTTTTATATTATCATTTTATTTCATAGCAATGTCTGTAATTTGTTAGCCAGCATTAACTGATTTTAAAATATTCGCAAGGAGTAATAGACTTATCTTACATTTTTGGTATTCTCAATGAATGTAATTTTATTATACGATAAGTGTTATCGGCGTTATTTGAAAAAAGTCGTGGTTTTGGTGTACCTCAATGGACTGGTCTCACTTTCAAAGGCAATGATTTGCTGAAAATGTTGCTTTTTAATTTCTAATGAAATAGAATTTAGTAGCAAACAAATGAATATTTTATTTAATTATTTATTTTATTTCAA
Organism: Liopterus haemorrhoidalis; assembly: GCA_963971575.1. Lineage (NCBI taxonomy): Eukaryota > Metazoa > Arthropoda > Insecta > Coleoptera > Dytiscidae > Liopterus > Liopterus haemorrhoidalis. Next base: position 8,983,958 of record OZ020621.1, on the reverse strand, counting down.
TATAATTTTATTTTTTGTTACAATATAGACAATAAAAACAAAAAAAAAATTAATAATTTTACAGGAAAAAAATTGAAAAAATATGAAAAAATATTCAATTATAAGTTGTATACATATAAATTATATTTTGTTAGTTTAGACTTTTAAGATTTTTAAAGTATTCATGATGAATGGGTGGTATATAAAGTAATATCCATCATATCTTTATATTTACCGACCGCCAACATATATAAGGGATGTATTGTGATCATACCAATTTTGACGTTTCGTTTTTTCGATGGATTTTTATGAAACTTTATATTTAAGCTTCCGCCATCAATGGCACGAGTTGATGAACTTGTGTAAAAATCGATTTTAAGATTTTTGCGAATATTTCACAACAGAAAAATATCTTGAAAAAATTTATTAAACAAAAGTTGCTATAAAAGCAATAACTAATAACTTTTGTTTGAGACGTTTTTTGATAAAACGAAAAATTTCGAATAATTTCTGTAAAATTTTTCGAAATTTTTTCCAAGTCTCAATTTTTTCATATTTATATGTAACGTTTCCATGGTCATGATAAATAATATCTCTGTTAGAAAATATTAGGTCAAGTTATTTCTACTCTGCTGCTAGAATGTAATTTATATAAGTACTTTATGATGGCGGTCGGTCCTGTGGTGGCCACAGCTGATTTTTTTCTTTAGTAATAGCCCTAGTTTTTTCATACAAAGATGATAATATTATTTTTCCGAAATTACACGGCCTACCGCGCTTAGGTGATAAATCAAGAGTATTAAATTGTGAATCTTTTTCTATTGACGTTTTATAAAACATCTTATATGGCGCATTTCTCAAAAATCTTATCCAGGAATTATTCAACCAGTTAACTATTTCTCCATCAGTATTTTTCCTTCTTCTTAAAATTGCCTCCTCGAGAGGTTTGGTAGAGTAAAAGTCTTCACTTTTCATTTCATGTACTAAAAAGGGATTATGTTTGCGACATTTTTGCATAAGCTCAAACGAATATGTAATAAGATGTAACATTAACTCATATTTTTCACAAAATGGACTTAGCTCACTTTCAAAGTCATAGTAGGGTTGTACATCGAAGGCAAAACATCGATGTTTAATCGATGTTTTACATCGATGTTAACATCGGCGCTTACTATCGATGTTGAAAAAACATCGAAGGAAAAACATCGATGTATCGGAAACATCGATGTTTTATTAATATTAAAAAAAGCTATTTATTTATATTATATAGGTTTTATTTAATAATGTAAAGATAAAATACGAAAAAAGTAACACATAATACACAAAAAGCATTTATTAGATTTTGAAATAGAAATATTCATTTTTAATAGTAACTAATTTCACATTAATATTATTATACCCAATATAATAATCCTAATTTGTACCTACAGTCTATTTCAAACGATTAGGCGGAACTAACCGCAATTTTCATTTTTGTAATTTGTTATTAGATATTTTTTTATATATTGAAGTTGACTTTTCCTGAATAAAATGATCAAAAGCTTCAATCCATCGGTAAAAGTAACTAGAATTGAAAATATAGTTCCGCCTAAACCAAAGGAACAGACCTTACTATTTTTACATTTCTAAAATGAAATATTGGATTTTTATTACCTTTTTTTTATTTATTTTTATTACAATACTAATATAGTAATCTTAATGTTAATTTTATATTATTTAACATAAAAATAACACTGTCATACACAATTATTTTTATACTCTTTTAAGTTGAAATAAAGTCTGTTCCTTTGGTTTAGGCTAGTTACTTTTACCGATTAATTGAAGCTTTTGATCATTTTGTTCAGGAAAAGCCAACTTCAATATATAAAAAATAGCTAATGACAACTTACAAAAATCCAGGGATTGGAGGAATAACAACTGGGAAAGTGTCAACCAGACTTAAAAAGAAAAAGTGTGTTGGCGTCGTTGGTCGTTCGCATTGTTTGCAAAAATTAGAAGTTTCTTCTTATTTTTTCGTATTCTGCTAACTGCTAAGAAGAATAAGAACTAACACTATTAGAATTGTTATATCACAATAGATGGCGCTTATATTTTGTGTACTAATTTTAATAAAAATTAAATTTTTAAGATGCCAGCGCCTCTAGCGGTAGTTTCTGAATTTCAAAGTTTAAACATCGACATCGGTAGTAGACATCGATGTTTTATTGATACTATCGCCAGCTGACCATCGATGGTAAAAACATCGATGTTTTTAAAACAAACATCGATGTTTTCGATACATCGATGTTTTTTTCCCATCCCTAAATCATACTCTTCATTCAAACGAGCAATAAAACAGTTATAGCCAATTCTGCAGAATTTAAAAAAAACCGTATATTTTTCAAATTCTTATGCTTGGTTTATATACGGAACAAGAATAAGGAATAGGAAATAAGAATAGTGCACAAGATATTAATAATGCTTGGTTTATATACGGAACAAGAATAAGGAATAGGAAATAAGAATAGTACACAAGATGTTAAAACATGGCTGCGCCGTATATCGGTTTATGTAGGAATGAAATTTAACTTAAACATAAGAATAGTTGGTAATGCTTGGTTTATATACGGAACAAGAATAAGGAATAGGAAATAAGAATAGTGCACAAGATGTTAAAACATGGCTGCGCCGTATATCGGTTTATGTAGGAATGAAATTTAACTTAAACATAAGAATAGTTGGTAATGCTTGGTTTATATACGGAACAAGAATAAGGAATAGGAAATAAGAATAGTGCACAAGATGTTAAAACATGGCTGCGCCGTATATCGGTTTATGTAGGAACGAAATTTAACTTAAACATAAGAATAGTTGGTAATGGTTGGTTTATATACGGAACAAGAATAAGGAATAGGAAATAAGAATAGTACACAAGAATAAAAAATATTAAACCGTTTATATAGGACATAACATTTCGTCGCTGCGCCTGCGTACTTGCGTTGGCCTGTGTTTAACGTTTGTCACTTGACAGGTTCTGATTCATAAAACCTTTTAAAAAATTTCGTTTTTTACCGTTAAAAACATTTTATTGTTGTTTACAACCCTCTGATCACAACTGAAAAACATCTGTTGACCAAACTTTATTACGGCAGACATTTTGATTGCTGTGCGCAGGCTTATCGTGTCTTATTCTTGAAATAAGAATAAAAATGTTGAATGTTACCAACTATTCTTATGTTTAAGTTAAATTTCATTCCTACATAAACCGATATACGGCGCAGCCATGTTTTAACATCTTGTGCACTATTCTTATTTCCTATTCCTTATTCTTGTTCCGTATATAAACCAAGCATTAGTGCCGAAGTGAATTTAATTATAAAGTAGGTTGTAAGAATATTGTCACATCGTACGTTTCCTAAATATCAGATCGGATATTCACTATTCTTCGGGCGGTCTTTGTGTGACGTCATCGACATCAGTATTTCATTACAACCCCTTGTAGACAAGAGCCGAGAAATGTGCTAAATTTGGAAACTATTTGGTGTCTGTCGCTCGCTTGCTTGCGAGGCCGGAATAACTTATTATTTGAACGCTTTACACAAATCGGATAGAGCATGTTTTTATGCTGGGGTTGGATATTCCCCCATTCGCACTACACATCTGTATCAATATAGACTGGAATTTAGAAAATAAAAGACACTTTTTTACGTGTTCTAACATGTTTTTTAGTTTGTTTTTACTTGTTATTTTTAAAGATATAGAACACGAATGTGATACCTCATTTCAAGATTTTTTTTGTCAATATCGTGATGGTTGTTCCATTTGGTTAAGAATTATTTTTATTATGCTGTGCCAGAATTTTTAGATGTAAACTATCCGAATAACTTATTATTATTTTCAGGGAAGGTCTCCGTTCATATCTGATTCATAAAGATTGAACATTGATTAAAAATTGTATTTATTCGCTATGTATTTTCTAGCATAGTCCAGTCTCAAATACGAGGGCTACCTTTTAAGTTTTTACAAAACTTAAAAGTTTTGTAAAAATCAAACTGTTTTATTTTCAAAATATTCCCATTTAAGATTTATACACTTATGCATGCGTTCAAATCAATTCTCGAAACATTTTTTCCACTCTGAAATTGGTATCTCAAAAACATTGTTTTTAAAGGCTTCAACAGCTTCTTGAGGTGGTGAATATCGCTGTGACCGCATTTTTAGGGTTTTGTAGGTATGACCAAAAAAACCTTATACCGTCATTTTGTCGTCTGTCTGCCTGCCTGCCTGTCTGCCTGCCTGCCTGTCTGTCTGTCTGTCTGTCTGTCTGTCTGTCTGTCTGTCTGTCTGTCTGTCTGTCTGTCTGTCTGTCTGTCTGTCTGTCTGTCTGTCTGTTCGGTAAAAATTGTAGCCAAACGGATAAACCTAGAGAGTTGAAATTTGGCATGCTTATACAACTCTTTGACTCGCACATAGGAAAAATACTAAAACATCTAAAAAACATATCCCCCTAAAAATATAAACAAATATGTGCTCATCGAAAACTTTCTTTTGTAACATAATGTAGAATCATAATGTTTCATGTATGGCGCAAACCCTAAATTATTATTTTAATTATTATTTTTTCATAAAAATAATAATTAATATTTTAAATATATTTTTTTAATTAATTTTTCTATCAATAAGAACCAATTCCTAATGCTCATGAATTATTTCAGCCAAAAATAAAAATTCATGCAGTAAAGGGTTAATAAATATTGTTGGATATTGATAACAACATCTAACATAGGTAAAATATAAATTTGAAATACGTTTGACAGTTCATTTCTGGTTCATTTTTAGGGTTTTGTAGGTATGACCAAAAAACCCTTATATCGTCATTTTGTCGTCTGTCTGTCTGTTCGGTAAAAATTGTAGCCAAACGGCTAAACCTAGAGAGTTGAAATTTGGCATGCTTATACAACTCTTTGACTCGCACATAGGAAAAATACTAAAACATCTAAAAAACATACCCCCTTAAAAATATAAACAAAAATGTGCTCATCGAAAACAAAAATATTTTTTTTAATTTTTATTTTTGCAAAATAAATTATTTTGATGCGATTTTTGACAAAATTGTACCAAAAAAAAATTTGTCCCACACCCTGTAGCCCAGATGGTTTAAACTAAAAATCTAAAAAAATTCTAAGTAATGTATATTGGTGTGAACCGAAATAGTACAACAGGAATTTTTGATCAGATTATGTTTTCGGAAAATAACGCATTTTTTTTTGGTTTTTGGTTCACAAAGTACAAAAGTTATACCGATGTAAGACACCCACATGCAAGGCGTACGATAACGTAGTGGTTAGAGCACTGGTGTCGTAAGCTAAAATTCGCTGGAAACGAAGGGTTTCGAGTACGAAGCGAATTTTATTTTTTCTGCTTTTTGTTTGCATTTTTATTATGTTGAAATTATTTTGTCAAAATTCTAGTTATATTTTGACAAATGTTGCATTTAATTTTCAAAAGCGTAAATTTTATAACCAGTCTTATTATATGATTAACCGACGATAAATTATTTTACAAATATCGTTCATTTTGCCGTGATTACTACAAAGTAAAATTTGTCCTACACACTCAGCATGCCGCCTTCACTTATTATATACCTGCGAAACCCTGAAATGTGTGAATATTCACACTTCACATCAATTTTTTGTTTGACATTGGGGAACAAAAAAAGTCGTTAGGGGATAAATCAGGTGAATACGGGCAATGAGACATTAATTCGATGATTTTCTCTATCAAATAATCAATTGTTTGACGTGCTATGTGGGAGCTTGCATTGTCTTGATGAAGAATGATGCGACGTTTTTGGTTGTTTTTCCTGATTTTGTCGATGACTTCTGGCATCAATAGCAGGGATGGGGAGTCGGAGTCGGAGTCGGGAGTCGGGAGTCGAGGAGTCGAAGCTTTTTGGAGGAGTCGGAGTCGGGAGTCGGAAAAAGTTATCGACTCCCGACTCTTTGTCTACATATTTATCAAGGATGAGAACAATCCGAAAGCGAAAGCAAAATACCATACTACCAGAATTTGTTAAAGAATGAGAACAGGAACGACATTTTTTCTCTGTTCATGAACGAAAATGAAATTAAAAATATTCAATTCCGGTTTCCTTCATGCTTTTCAGTTGATTTAAAAAATTTAGTTAATTTTTAGTAATATCTAATTTTTCTTTTTTTGTATACTTTGTTTATTATGTTAAAACGAAACTAAACTGGATTTTTATTTTCTCAAGTTGTAACGGGCTTTGTGATTATTTTATGTTTCATGTTGGCAGCTAAAATCTATATGTCAAAAGAAAAAAGTGACATGTTATGAAAAATAAAGTACAGTCTGTTGCAAACGATTAAGCGGAACTAACTGGAATTTTCATTTTTGTAAGTTGTCATTAGCTATTTTTTTATATATTGAAGTTGGCTTTTCCTGAACAAAATGATCAAAAGCTTCAATCAAACGGTAAAAGTAACTAGTATTGAAAATCTAGTTCCGCCTAAACCAAAGGAACAGACTTTATATAAAATACAAAATAATTTTTTTTTAAAACTAATATATTTGAAAATTTGTATTAAAAATTACTCAATAGTCAAGATGAAATGAAAATGACATTTTATAAAAACAGCTCGCCCCAACCCAAGATATTTAATGTAAGTATAGTCTGTTTGCTTGGTTTAAGCGGAATTAGATATCGAAATCTACTAACTGTTAAGGATTGAATGAAGCTTTGTATCATTTTGTTTAACAAAAGCCCACTTTGATAGTTAAAAAGTAAACTCGTGATAATTTGAGAAAATAAAAATTCCATTTAGTTCCGCTTAAACATTTGGAATAGACTTTACAATTTACCAGTGAAAGGAGTCGGGAGTCGGAGTCGGAGTCGGAGTCGATTTTCAAAAATACCGACTCCGGAGTCGAGAGTCGGGAGTCGATAATTTTTCTGTCGACTCCCCATCCCTGATCAATAGTACATAGTGAAGATGTACTTCAAGTTCAATGTTATTAGATATACGTCCTTAAAGAAAAAATGAGAAGAGATACAGGAACAAAAAGTAGAATCTTGTTATAAAAACACCTGTTTCTTATTGTCTTTTTGTTCGGAGATATCTAAGATATTAAAAGTACGTTTAGTATAGAGTAGACAGTGATAGTTGAGGTGTGCGTGATTAGAAACATGCATATGTATTCGATATAATTGTTGAAAAACAGAAGTAATCACAGTGTCTTCCATTTAAAAATCATAATAATGATATGATGGTATAATTATAACTGTGGATTGATATACTATCATGTTATTCGAACTACGAAACAATCGTAATGCAGACATAATACGTATATTCAAATTATTTTATTATTGCATTAGAAAACACTGACTCGGTAGGTCATTACTTCAATATTATTAGTTTAGCGAAACAACGTAAAAACATATCGGAAGAAGCTCGACTCATATTTAAAGTTTGAGTAGTTCAGCAAGGTTTGATTGGGAAGCTTTTGTATAGTTTAATAAGCTTTTTAACAGATATATCTAAAACAAAGGTCATCATTATTAAGATGTAGTAAAAGAAATCAAAACAGTCAAACAAGGTGATGCAGTATATTATCAGGTCTGGGTAAAAGTTCGTGGCGTTTATGCCGATAAACGGCGCCAATTGCATATAACTCAGGAAATACAGATCGCAGCGACACCACTAAGCGCTCGTTGGAAAGGTGATAGTTCGAGCGTTACTTTGAGTGTTTAAACATCAAAATTTGTGCGGTGGTTGGAAAGTTGTTTGCGTTTGAAAATGGAGAAAAGTAATGAAAAATTGCGCTATATTTTGCAATATTATTACGACAAAGGGAAGAATGCTGCGCAGGGTTGTGAAAAATTTTGTGCTCTGTACGGTGAAGGTACCTTATCAAAATATGCTGCGCGGAAATGGTCAGCTCGCTTTCGTTGTGGTAATTTTAATGTGAAAGATGAGCTTGGTTGGGAAATTTTGTTGCATCTTTCGTATAGTCCAGACATAGCACCCTCTGACTATCACCTATTCCGATCTCTGCAGAATTTTCTTAATGGAATTAAGCTGGTTTCAAAAGAAGCCTGTAAAAACCACTTGATTCAGTTTTTCAACCAGAAACCACAGAAGTTCTTCACCGATGGCATCATGGCTCTATCCGAAAATTGGCGAAACGTTGTCGATAATAATGGAGCATATTTGGTTTAAATAAATTCATTTTCACACTATAACAAAACCAGTTGAATTTTACTAAAAAAACGCCACGAACTTTTTCCCAGACCGATAGTTTTAATACTTGATGGGCATCTGCAGATGGAATGATGCAGAGCATCATCAAATATTTCTGATGCAAGAATTGAGAGGCCAAGCACTAAGAGCAGAAGCAAAGGCGACAAAGCAAACAATTATTAGAGGAGAAGGTCCCCATATGGGCCCTGCATTTAATATGGGCCCCCAAAGGAAATCTACTAATATAGCTAACATCATCTTTCTGCAATAGCTTAAAACCCACCTACCCTTCGTTCAACAATTTGCTTGCACAAAAATCAAATAGAAAAAGTACAAAAGAGATTTGTAAGAAACCTGACCCTGAAATAAACCGGAACATATCCTTTTCGTATCTCTTATGCAAACCAGTTAAAAAACCTGGCTCTCAATAATAGCAAGAAATTTCAAACATTAGAATGGAGACGCGATATCTTGGACACCCCAGAACTTCTTCAAACTTTAAATATTCGAGTCCCTGACATAAGATTGAGAATTAAAAATGATCACTTTTTCAAAATTTCAGAATCTATGTCACCACTGAACAAAATGCTCAGTCTAGTAAACAAGCAAATCTCTGATAGAGATGTAGATATCTTTTACGACAATTATAAAAAGTTTGTTAGTATAAAAATAAATTAGACTAGTTATATTGTATCTTATTGTTTTATTCTTTATTTTATTCATTAGTATTTCTATATTATTATTATAATTGTATTGTATTTTTTCCCCAGTACTATGTCACTGGACATGTGTACTATTGCACAAATCTGTATAGTCACTGGTTAAATAAATAAATAAATAAATTTATACCGCGGTGGTTATCATATAACGGGGTCAAATACACCCTCCGTAAACCCGTGTTATAACCGACTTACACTGTACGTAAATACCATTTTTGGATCTGTTATTTGTTGACTGGAGGTTTTATTTAAGCGTCAAGTTTGTGACATGCTGCAACCCGCGTTACACTTGTGTCAGTTTGGTAACAAAATTAATGCTATATTTTTTAAGCAGTGTTCCCGACTTGGGATGATTGATGATATGTTTAAAATGTGTGGCTAAATATTACTTAATACTTATTCTTAAATAATATTACAAATAATTGTTATAGTTTTATTTTTAACTTTTTGTGTCATTGTACTTTTGTTAACAACAGACAATTAGATATTTTTAACGCGATAGCACGTTGTCGTAGACATGTTTTCTACTTCTGTTCTAACAAGCCTTTCTCGTGTTTGGAACGCCTCTTGACACATCGATAGAAGTTGAACCGACAAATATAGATTCATATTAATTTAAATTATAAAAATTAGATTAAATGAGAAATAATTATATATTTTTAATATTTAGACAGTAGATTTATTCATTTATTTTTGCTCATCGTGGATTTAAAATAATACAACGATTGTTTGAAAGATCAATAGAGTTCAATGGTAGCTCTTGGAAACCTCTAATGGAAGTGCTGCAACCAGAAGTATAATTGAGATTTTCTTTCGGAAAAGAAAATCAGTATTAATATCAAATACATAAAAAAAAAATAACTAAACAATTTATATGTTTACAAATAAAATCAAATAAAATATAGAAATATTACATTTTATGATTTAATATGTATTAGGGTCGCTTTTACAATCGTTGGATAAAGCTCGGATAACGCTGTTCCCGGTAGAAAGTCAAAAAATCGCTTTTACAATCCTCGGATAAAGCTGGGATTGGATAAACATCGGAATAAACACCAGAATATCTTATCTGGGCAACGACACTTCAGATAAAGGGCAGTATAAGTTATTCCCTTGCTCTGATTGGTGAATAAGTATTTGTTACCCAGCGACGGTTAAAAAAATTAAATTGGCATATGATAAATGTCACATTATAACGTTTTATTTGAATTTTTATTACAGTTATATAATTGTGGTTGCAGCAGCGTAGTGGTTTGCTCACTTGCTTTGAAAGTGTGGAATCATGAGATCGACCTAGTATGGGCAAAAAGATTAAAAAAAAAACTTGGCTGTTGCAACCATAGGCTTAGATTTTTTACAATGAGTGTTTATATCTCTGTAATTTTCGGAAATATGGGGCATGCTTCACAGGGCACGTAAAACTGGTGGTCTCGACTACTGTAAAAAGTAATCGTTTGATCATGTGAGAGGACGCTAGTCGCAACCTGAAAATCTCTAAAACCTAGACATTGCCATGCGAAATAATAATACAGTCTGTTCCAAACGGTTAAGCGGAACTAAATGGGAATTTAGTTCTTTTAGGTTGTCACGAGAAGGACCTTGCTTGGGTTATTTCATTTTTCATGTTGGGATGTCAAAATTTTAAATTCCAACAATGAAACCATGGAAACGAATGACATATGTCAAAATTAAATATTTTTTGTAGATATTTTAATGACAAAAAAATAAATAAATGGGAAATTTGTATTAAGAATGACACAAAAAATCAAAATATAAAGAAAATGACATTTTAAAATGATATTAACCTTAACCAAAAAATGTTTATTGTAAGTATGATTTACAAAGCTTAAACAAAACGGCCGAAAGGCACGATTTAAACGATGAAAGTAACTAGATTGCAAAATCTAGTTCCGCTTAACCGTTTGGAACAGACTGTAGTACAGTAATCCCTCGTTATCCGTTGATTTGTTCAGCAGTTTTGATTCTACGCAGTTGTGAAATAATAATTTTATTTATTTTTTAATAGCGTAGCAATGAACAGTAACAGCTGATTACCGCTGGAATATACTTCGAGCACTTGAACGCTTCGAATCTAACTGGCCACTATCACCATTTCCACACTATGTACGAATTTTGTCTGTTATTATCTATGTATGCAGTGCTGGGCTGGAGCCGGTTCGAATGAACCGGTAGTTATTTATTTATATATTTTTCAAAATGCGAACTGGTTGTTAATGTTGTTAAACTTAAAAAATACTGTTATTAACCAGTGAAATTTTTCTGCTGAGAGAACTGGTTGTTACAATTTTGACAGTCCACAACTGTACATAATATGTATACGCTTAATCTTATTACTCGCGTTTTTTTATCCACAGTATGTTAGTGGAACGTAAGCTCCGCTGTGACAAGGGTACAGTACATATATATGAACCACAATCAGTGCCATCGCGTGCGGTTGTACATAGTCTGCACCGCACACGAGCTAATCAAAGGGAAGGCATTTGATATATTAGGTAAATGTGTGCAGCTATACGCTAAATAAATAGATTCTAATAGAATTCTACTAGTAGAGGGTGATCTTATGAAAATTTACACATGGGTGGTATTTGGGTTCGATTCTATTAGAGGGCGGTTTTATGAATATTTGCACACGAGAGGCTGACACTAACGCGGCGGATATATCACAATAACAGAATTATCTGAGTCGAATATTTCGACATCTCCCAATATTTCCCCAAACATGCTCATAGATATTGTTAATAGTAATGTCAATTTACAATATAACTTTTGTAATATATCAGTTTGTGTCAAACAATACCAACTTTATTTTATTTACAATAAAACCATGGATAACTTTCCGAGAATAAAAATGCATTGTAAAAGCGAACGTTGGAATAAACATCGGAATAAACTTATACCTCCGATAGTTATACCGCTACTTATCGGAGCTTTGTAAAAGCGGCCCTAAGTTTGTTCGGACTCATCATTAATTTTGCAATTATATTACAAATAATTATATGGTCTATTCCAAACGTTTAGGTGAAACTAGACTTTAAAATCTAGTAATTTTTATCTATTAATTCGGACTTTTGTCATTTTGTTTAAGCTTTGTAAATCATACTCACATTGCATATTCTAAAGTCTGTTCCAAACGGTTAGGCGGAACTAGATTTTGCAATATAGTTACTTTCATCGTTTAAATCGTGCTTTTCGGACGTTTTGTTTAAGCTTTGTAAATCATACTTACAATAAACATTTTTTGGTTAAGGTTAATATCATTTTAAAATGTCATTTTCTTTATATTTTGATTTTTTGTGTCATTCTTAATACAATTTTCCCATTTATTTATTTTTTTGTCATTAAAATATGTAAAAAAAATAATTTAATTTTGACATATGTCATTCGTTTCCATGGTTTTCATTGTTGGAATTTTAAATTTTGACATTCCAGCGTGAAAAATGAAATAACCCAAGCAAGGTCCCTTCTCGTGACAACCTAAAAGAACGAAATTCCCATTTAGTTCCGCCTAACCGTTTAGAACAGACTGTCGCCTGTAGTTTTAATTTTTAACTTTATGTTTTGAACGTAGAATTGTTTGGTATTTGATTACGAGAATAATAAGTGCAGTTACGCAACAGCAGTAATGGTATATTGAGGTATCGTATGATTTAAAATTGAAGAACATAAATAAGATGTCTTAGTTCTTACAACCTTGTCGGCTAATAGCGTCGGATGCTGTTAGAGTTGTTATGTGCCATATGTTCATTTCATCATTTAAATACATACTCTGAATTCTCAATCGTCGGCCAACTAATCCCAGAACTTTTAGATATTTATTCTATTATTCTCATATGATGAATTATATAAATAAAACAATTTTGGCACGCGTTTTGCTGTTGTTTCCCAGCACACAAATATAAGATTTACTAAAAATATCTGAGTGAACACCTTGCGCTTGTCAATTAAGGTTAATTATATCAGGAAAAACTTTTTATTTCGCCATCGCTAGATGAAGCGGCTTGGCATCATTGTGCCCCTCTTTCTCCGCATAGGACACGGTAACGCGCTACGAAGAATGCGTTGTGTCATTCCTGCCAACACAAACAAGGCCGGAAATGTCCGCTAATTATAAATATCTCATCATCAATCACGCATTTGTCGTCCAAGACACCAATCAAAATATCTTATTGCTTCCCCGTCCCGTACTATATCGGAAGTAACATTTACTTTCTTAAAAAACATCTTTTTTTTCCTATTCAGTATTATTTTACTAACGACCAAGTATTAGGACTATACCATGAGTTTATTTTGTCAGAACATACACGGTAAAAAAGGTTTTATTGGAATTACTAAAATTTTAGTTACTCCAGCAAATTTTTTTAGTGATATTTTAGACAACAAATTTTTTTGTCTTGACAACAAATTTTTCTAATCACATAAATTTGCATTGGGAACAAAATGTTTTTGCTGAAGTTTTTGTTCTAGGAACTAATTTTCATTAGTTAGAATTAGCAAATTTTTATGGTAACAACAAATTATTTGTCTCACGAACTGATCATCTTTTGCCCGGGTAACCACCTTTGTTGGGGTGACTAATGAAATTAGTTAGAAGTATATTACTAATTTCATTTGTTGTAATCTCAAATCAGAGATATTTTTATATTTAGTGATGAAAAAAAAAACGCTATTAGAAGTCACAAAATTGAACTGGAAATGTTATGACATCTAACAGATTTTGTTTTCACAAAGAAATTTAAAAACATCTCTACCTGTAAAATGTATATATGTATTAAGAAAAATAAAACAAATTTTATAATTTATTGTTATTATAATTTATTATTAACAAAATTTACAGTTACAAAATTTAATATGTAACAGGACATTAACTAATTTTAAGTTTGATTTTTAGTATGAACATAAAACAATTAAATATTCAAAATTATTACACATATTCATTTCCAATTTATATATGCCAGGCAAAAATTCACGTCTATAAACTTATACCCGGTTTATACACTAGCTTAATGTAAATGGAAATAATAATAATTTTCACTTTTACTGATAAAACCATGTTCACAACAAAAAAATTAACATCACCAAAGTATTAATACACTATTTGTATTATTAAAATCATTACCTGTTTTATTTATTGGGCTAGTTTACTCTTTTATTGAGTAGCCCAACTTTTTTAAACTGTCTCCTCAAGTTGTAATACGTTGAAAATATTTGAGAAGTCCCCAAGATACTAATGTTCACATACACTGCATTGTTGCACTTATTTGCTTATTAAACACAGCGCAAAAACTATCAACAGGTATTAAAACGTCAACCACTAACAAAGCCTACGCCATATTGTTCCGAACTCAAAACGCATGTGCAAGGCATATACGTCACATACCTGGATGACTAACATGATTTGTTAGATGCACAAAATTATTAAGTATCATTATACATTTGTTTCACATGGACTAACACATTTGTCGTAGCAACAAATTTAATTTGTAACCTTAACAAATAGGTATGAAACTAATTTCTCTTTGTTAGAACGACTGAAGGTCTTAGTAAGATCAACCAACGTAATTGAAAAAATATTATCAGGGACAATTTTTTTCTGTTACTCTAGCAAAAACTTGACCAAGTAAAATATTTTACTTGATGGAACAATGTCATTTTTCTCCGTGTAGAGATTTCATTTCTATAACAACCGTTGATTGACAGCAATGCAAAATACGTTTATTTTAAAATAGAACATAGAAATGGTGGCAATAAAGTTGAGTTTAGAATACTTAAAAAATCACTTTCATAATGAATTTATATTTTTTTCTGATTGTAAAAGCGTCGTCCAAAAATTGAGTTGCCCTGGATTTGAGAAAAAGAATTATTCATTAATTTATGATGTTATTAAATGTCTTAACGATCTTGCGATCAGCGGTAAAATTATAAAAATATGCTGGATTAAAGGCCACTCAGATTTTAAGTTCAACATCGAAGTCGATCTTCTAGCCAAAGAAGCAGCTGTAAATGGCTCCCTCTTAAATATTCCTCTAAACAGTAATGAGATTATGTCAATCTTCAAATCTTCCATATACAACCAATGGTAACAAGAATACATAGATTCTCTACAACACAAAGGATCATACTACGGTCAAATTCAACCTCTTCTTCCTAGAAAGTTTTGGTTTTCTTCTCACCAAAGCAGATTTTTTATATCCACTCTTATCCGGCTTAGATTTAATCACAACTTCTCTCCATATCACCTGCATAGAATTAACATGGTTTCGTCTCCTTTTTGTCCGTGTGATAATTTGTCTGTCAGTGATTCGAACCATTTATTGTTTGAATGCCCAATTCATTTTCGTAATCGTAACTTTATCATACAAAATTTAGTTGTCCAAAAAATATCCTTACCTACCAATATTCAAACGCTTCTTGCTACTAATTCTCTAGACTTTTATGAAATTATTTATAACTATATTAAAGCAGAAAATATCAAATTATAAATGTAATTTTTAAAATATTGTAATCTCTGTATTTATACATGGCTAATAGCCAAAGCAGCTAAAGCCAACAAATAAAAGGAAAAAAAAAGAAGAAAATAGAACATATTGCATAGCTTACTCGATTATAGAGAAAAATAAATGTAAAACATTTTTTTTAGGCAATAAATAAGAATGAATTACACGAATTCCATTTCAATTAGGGCTAAAATTTGATTGAAAGGAATATCGTCTTAACAAGAACATAGCTGCGTATCTATAAGACTAATATTAGTCTTATAGAAACGCAGCTTATACGTCAGCACATATGGCTAACATAATACATACGTTATTTAATACAAATTTATTCCGTAGAATAGTGTTTTACCTTGAATTTAGTGGGCTTTTTGTGACGTCACGGTCATTTTTGAACAGCTTGTATAATACTGATTAACATGCATTGTTTGTTTGGTAAAAATATGGTATTTTCATTTTCCTGTGTTCAAAAGTATCTAGCTGTATCTAGATACAAACATTTTTGGCATGTATCTGTATCTAGATATTTTTTTATAATTCTGTATCTGTATCTGCATCTAGATACAGTTTTTCTTAGGTATCTCTATCTGTATCTAGATATTTTTTTAAATGTATCCATTACAACACTGGATTTAACGCGGTCTGCTCGAAACCTAAAAAAAGCCTAAATTTATAATATTTATTTATTTTTTTTATGCTATTTTATTTGACTTAGTACTCGTTGACTCGTACTTAGCGTTTACTTCTGTAGTTTTCTGAGTAGATTGTTAGATTTTATCTGCATTTTTCATAATGGTAGTAATAGTTAAAGGTGGTAAATTCATTATCCTGCAGATATTGGGACGTTTTCCCTCACTTTCCATTCGTCTAATAACTTCCATCTTTATCTCAAGGGAGAAATTCTAGTCCTTTTAGGTCCATCTTAAGTTAGCATTTCCTTTCTCCTCTTGTCAGACATGGTATTTGTTTTACTGTACCCTTTTGTACATGCGTATGCAAAAAACACCTATTTTATAGAAACAAATAAACTAATTTAATTACGAATAACTAAACTAGATATGCCAGACGTGTAGAAGGATACTTATACGTGATGATACTGGATCGCCGATCAGTCTAGTCGTCGCGATATTTTCCGGATCAAATCGGGGAATCCCAGGCAGACGATACTTAATTAAGCAAAGGCGTAAAAGTCGGCATATATTGAACCAGCGTATGTCGATTTCTACCTGTATTTTTTCGTATATGTGATGTTTTGTTTATACCAGTGGCCATGGAAACAATATTATTCTTTAAAATTATAAATTTGCATCATTTTGTAATTTCTGTTAGAGTCTTGGATGATGATGTTCAAAATGCAGCAGTGGTTTGTTTCGTGTTTTCTTGTGACTTGTATTGGTTGTGTGGAAGAACAACCTTTCTTTCCCCTATAATCATATAAAAATAACAGAACGTTAAATATTAAGATTTATGTTTAACGAGTATTATCTGGAGTGAACCCTTCGTTTCCAAAAATAGTGTAATATTAAGTGTGTTTCTGATATTTTGGAATTTGTAGATTTGGTGGCGGGATGTTTGGAGCGGATGGCTTGTGCCATGTGGCTGGGGTGTTGCTTGACTAATGACTTGTTATGCCACGCTTGCGGGGTTGATATTAATGTTGGATATATTTTTGAAGAACTACACATTTGTGAAAACGGATTTACTTTTTCTACCATATGTTTTTATGTTCACTATATTTCAATTTTACCTACATATGTGGGAACATATGTAGTTAAATAAAAAAAAATCGCTGACTAGCGTAATAAAACCTTATTGATAAGAAATTATTTTACATTTTAATTATCACCTTCTGGCCTTCTGTGGAGATACATCGATGTTAGTGTTTTTTCTTACGGAAATACATTTTGTAGGAATATTTAAATTACTTTTAGATCAGTTTCCGATTGTCTTTTTTATATTTCTTTAACCGAAGTGTTCAATTTTGGGTACAAAAAAAGATACGCGGAGCTAAATCAGGTATGGGTAGGTGGGAAATGAGTGATTTTGTTCTATGCCAAATACTATGAAATCATATTGAAAGTGTGAATTGGTACGTGGTTGTAATACAACGCCAAGGCGAGTTGGGAGGAAAGTGCCAAATTCTTGGAGTGTATACTACACATAAGTGTATGACTAAAAAATCCAAATTTTGCAATCCTTTTTTTTGTTTTTTAATAACCGCTTCGTAAAGGTAGTTTAACCAAGTTGACTAGCACATTTTTATTGTCAAAATATGAAAAGTGGTCTTAAATGTTTAATCTACAAGATGTCTTCATGGCCCTCCAGATATTTTCTGGCTCGTTTGCGAATCGAGCCAGATGGAGCTTTTCCACATTTTGCTCGTTAGGTCAAACAGTATTTAAATTGAACTTTTCCAGGACGATGGGTTGGTCACTGTGGTCCTATTAGTTGGCTGCCAAGTTCTCCAGATCTATGTAGTAGATAATGGGAAATAATTTGCTAATGAGGCTTGGGCTGCCACCACCTATACTCTATCTCTGAAAGACTGATAGTAATAAATCATTTTGTCAGGCAGTTGCCAGTGGCGTGCACATTTTAAACACGTTTAAATTGGTTCCTATATTACTATTTATGTGGAGTAGTCGTGTCCGTAGATACTAATGGAAGAGGAGGTTGTACGGGTTGCGGACAACAATGAAAACTAATCAAATCAGCTGACAAGTTTCGAATAAGTTTTATTCTTCATCGGAGCTACAATAGGATAATTAAATTCTAATCTATTATACATTCTAAGTCTATAGTTTTAATTTTATATTTCTTATGTATTATTTATTTATATATTTCACGTTATACTTACTCAGATTCTACATTCTACATTATACATTATACTCTCATTTATGCTGTTATATATTATATATTTATTATAGTTACACTACATTCTATTCCATACACTTATATTAATTATCCTATTGTAGCTCCGATGAAGAATAAAACTTATTCGAAACTTGTCAGCTGATTTGATTAGTTTTCATTGCTGTCCGTAGATACTAATGGAAGAGGAGGTTGTACGGGTTGCGGACAACAATGAAAACTAATCAAATCAGCTGACAAGTTTCGAATAAGTTTTATTCTTCATCGGAGCTACAATAGGATAATTAAATTCTAATCTATTATACATTCTAAGTCTATAGTTTTAATTTTATATTTCTTATGTATTATTTATTTATATATTTCACGTTATACTTACTCAGATTCTACATTCTACATTATACATTATACTCTCATTTATGCTGTTATATATTATATATTTATTATAGTTACACTACATTCTATTCCATACACTTATATTAATTATCCTATTGTAGCTCCGATGAAGAATAAAACTTATTCGAAACTTGTCAGCTGATTTGATTAGTTTTCATTGCTGTCCGCAACCCGTACAACCTCCTCTTCCATTACTATTTATCATATTATTTATCATATTATTAAACGCACGCCTGTGACCATATTTCTCATATCATTAAACACACCCCTGTGTCCATATTTATCCTCAAAATTTTAGGGTCAAATTTTTATGGTCTATTGTGTTTAACCCTAGTTCGTATTCCCATATAATATGTGCGGTAGTTGTTTTTAACAATATTTCGTTTCGATTACTATCAGTCTTTCGGAGATACAGTATAGTATATATCAACAAGAAAAAGGATTGAAAAAGAAATTAAAAAAAAAAATCAAATTTATTAACATAGTTTCAACAAAAAAGAAGAATCTTACCTTATTACTTAATACTTTTAAATATTTTCTTCTTGAAAAAATTTCAATTAATTATTATTTTAAACCTTTATTTCTGTTACTTACCCAATGACGGACTAAGGGAAATCGGGGCCCTAGGTTATTAGTTAAAAAAATCATAAAATAATAGAAAAAAAGTAAAATAGAACCATCTTGCGGACCCCAAAAAAATACGGGCCCTAGGCAGTTGCCTAGTTTGCCTAGGCCAAAGTCCGCCCCTGTACTATGTACCTATTTTATTAATTCTCTTCTTCTCCAAATCGAACATTAAAAATATTAGCTGTCTTCCAAAAAAATCGACAACTATTCTCCTTTTTTCGTAACCATTACATTTTGTAAACAAAGGCTATAAACTAAATCTTCTTGAATCTTTAGAAATATTTAAACATTTGAGGTAGGACGCACCGGTTCTCAATGAACAACAAGATTTAGTTTATTCGCTATAATTATAATACACCGACTGTTTTATATTCATTTATTTTTGAACACTTGACAATGCCATTGTATGGCGAAACTATAGTCGTGTTATTTTACAATAAAGTGATATTTCGCATAGCAATTTTGTATTTTATTTATCTAATTTTGCTATCGTTTTAAGTGTTCTGACTCCGGCCCTGTTTTGAGCAGTTAAAATATTTTTGAATTGAAATCATAAAATACATTGTATGTTGCGTAAAAATGATTTGTTGGTTATTTGAATCGATTGAAATATGTTGATTACTCACGTCCTATATTTGTTTAATACGCAGTTAACGTGTATGTTTTACTAAATGACTACACATATCAAACTAAATTAGACTCAAAACTCGATATACGTGCTTCCAACTCGTAACATAGCGGCGATTAATAAACATGTATAAAACAAAGCATAAGCTTCATGACACGTACAATCCATATTGCAACTTGCAAATCATTTTATTCCGTTTCTAAATCTTAATCTTATTCCATAAGAAAGTTGTTAATTACTAACAAATTACCCGGTCTGCGTCTTGGACTTAAGGTAACCTCAAATTAATACGGCATCCCGTTACCGTTGTGCAGAGCCGCAGTAAGAGGGGGGCGGAGGGGGCGACGGCCCCTAGCGCACTAAGGAAGAGGGCGCCGATGAGCTTGACTAAGGGGCGCCACATTCCGCGAAGGTGAGGACCTTTTTTTTTTGCTCAACACTTGGATTTTGGTAGGTGAGGACCTTTTTTTTTACTCTTCATTTGGATCTGGGAGGTGAGGACCTTTTTTTTGCTCTTCACTTGGATCTGAGAGGTGAGGACCTTGTTTTTGCTTATCACTTACGTTTATTTGCCAAGGGCGCCAAAACACAGTTTTGCCTCTAGCGCAAGTTTTCCTTACTGCGGCTCTGCCGTTTTGAGAACGTAAACTTCATAGATGCATTTTTAGGGTTTTGTAGGTATGACCAAAAAACCCTTAAACCGTCAGTTTGTCGTCTGTCTGTCTGTTCGGTAAAAATTGTAGCCAAACGGCTAAACCTAGAGAGTTTAAATTTGGCATGCTTATACAACTCTTTGACCCGCACATAGGAAAAATACTAAAACATCTAAAAAATATATCCCCCTAAAAATATAAAAAAATATCTGCTTATCGAAAAAAAATAATATTTTTTTAAAATTCTGACTAGGGTATCAAATGAAAGCCCTTAGTACGTGGATTAACTATCAAAATTTAGATTTTTGCAAAATAAATTATTTAGGCGCGGTTTTTGACAAAATTGTGCCAAAAAACACCCTGTAGCCCAGATGGTTTAAACCAGTGTTTCTCAACAGGTGGTCCGCGGACCACTGGTGGTCTTCAGCAAAATTTTAATGGTCCGCGACAGGCTTATAAAATATTATTTTTGAGGTTTTTTGTTCATTTTTTGAGGTTTTTTGTTCATTTTTTGAGGTTTTTTGTTAATTTTTTTATGCACTTTTGTTCATTTTCTTTATATTTTATTCATTTTCCAGTGATTTTTTATTAATAAGATATATGTAGAGTTTACATATACAGTTTGTTTCATAGTACATTTATTTTTAGGGGTCCGCGGTAAAAATTTAATAATTTACTGGTTCGCGGTAGAAAATTAAATGTTTTCTGGTCCGCGGTAAGTTTTCAGTTGAGAAACACTGGTTTAAACCAATGTTTCTCAACAGGTGGTTCCCAGAAAAATTTTAGTGGTCCGCGAAAGTTTTTATATGTGTTTTTTGCAGTTTTCTTTAACTTACTAGGCCATGTAATGCGTAATAGTAAATACCATTTATTACGGTTGATAATTGAAGAAAAAATAAATGGCAAGAAATCCGTAGGAAGGCGACGAATATAGGTTGCTGAACTTAACAGAGTAGTTCGGAATGTCAAGCATACAACTTTTCAGGACGGTAGCATCCAAGATTAAAATTGTTAGTGGTCAACCTTCGGAGCGGATATGGCACTTGAAGAAGAAGAATGTGTATAAAAACTGCTTAATATTAATAAAAAAATAATTTAAAAAAATCACTCTACCGGTCTATTAAAGGTGAGACCGCCTCAAGAAATACATGTGTCTCTCAGGAGATGATTTTGTATGAAATGGGCCTCTTATTTTCGGCCAGGGGGAGTATTTATTACATTCTGCCTTTCGGTTTGAATTCTACATTTTTTTAGAAGACCTTTGTTTTAGGACATTCCTTGTATTACTATGTGGGGTTCAGACCCCCCTAACAAAAAATGTTGGCTTCTGAGCTTCCCCTATTAAGAAATTCTGGGTACGTGCCGGTCTGTGCCTACATTAAAATGTTTTATTTAAATTATCGTTCAATTGAAAGGCATCAGAATTGACAAGATATGTTGGATCGTATCCAAGTTGTCAGTTTGAGCCTAATTCTCTCAGCAGTACTCAATCTACACATGTTTAAAATGTGACACATAAGTTTAGCAGTGAATGTAGTTATTTTGTAGGTATACACATATTATAACAAGTGTATTTCCGCAAGCAATTACACTACACTACATTGTATATGATTTCACAGTTATCGACGGTTTGCACATGGCTGCTACACAGTTTCGAACGAGTTTGCCGGCGAGACCGAACGATCTGACCGCCAAACAGACCGTAAATGCCAAAATAGCACGTACGCATGCCAATTGTTTGCGCCCTCTTTTAATAATTTTATTTTGAAATCAGTGCAGCCGAAGATAATTAATTCGACAACGTACAAAGGAAATATGTCAATTTATAAAACCAAAATAGTTTTTCAATTAAGGAAAAGGAAATGTGATTACTACACATGTTCAATTTAAGTTTCTTGGCATATAACACTAATGGCTATTAGTTCCTTAACAAGATTTCTGTTTGTTCTTTTGATATTGTAGTAAAACACATGGACTTAAAGAGTTGAAATTTGGATTGCATGTACAGTTTGAACCTCGTACAGTCTGTATAATAAGACGTCCTCGTTGATTTTTGGCGAACTATAAGAGAGAAAAGGAAAAACTAAAAATAATTGTAAAATTTACTGTAAATATTATTACGCTACTACCTAATAATTGGTCCAATCTCCATTATTATCAATTATTGCTTGGCATCTTTTCGGTACACTTTCTACCAGCTTTTCGGCATACTTTGGCAGTGATCTCCATATCTGCCGTATTTGACATGTTAGCTGATCCAAATTTTGATAGTTTTTTGATCGAAGCTAATCATCGAAGCGAAGATACATCAGAGAAAACCACATCACTCCAAACGCGGTATAAATTTTCCTTGGCCCAAGCGAGTTGTTTTTCGACGTGTTTCACCGATAATAATGGTTTTTGTTTGATGCACCTGAATTTAATAACATTTTCAATTAAACTACTTCTCAGGGTCATTAGACTTAACTTAATGTTCTTTTTTAATAAAATTGCCTGATATTTACGTAAAGATAACATAGGATTACTTTTAAAAACGTTAAAAATCACTTTATCTTGTTTTTTAGTGGTCACTTTTTTTAATCCACGATTAGGTAAATCGTAATCATTTTTATTAATTTTATAACGTTTCACCCAATACTTCACAAAGTCTACTGACTTGTGTATATATTTTGCTGCACTTGATAAGGACATTTTTGGCCCTCTCGGGTCGGTACATAAAAATATTGCTTCAAAACGTTTTACATAAATAGTTCTAAATGTTCTTATCATGTTTGAACCTGTTTATTATTTGTACATATGCCTGATCCTGAGTCATAAGCATGTATGTTTTATTATACAGACTGTCTATAAAAATACTGTGACTACAAAAAACACGAAGTATAAAAAAGTACCTACAGTCGAATTTTTTATGAAGAGAATGGTGTCACAAGCAAGGGTCTATTACAGGCCTGCACACAAAAGTCGTCGGCGCCTGCCCCCCCCCCCCCTCCATATAATGGAAAAATTATATACTTATTTAATAAAAACTAAGTAAGTAGATGGTTTAAACTAAAAATCTGAAAAAGTAATGTACATTCGTGTGAACCGGAATAGCACAACAGGAATTTTTGATCAGATTATGTTTTCGGAAAAAAATTGTTTATTTTTGTGTTTTTTTGTTGACGATGTACAATAGTTATACCTATGTAACACACTATACTAGAAGGCGTACCCTAGTCTAATGATTAGCTTGCTCACTTGCTACGCAGCAAATAAGGGTTCGCTCCTGGGCAGAGGAGACAATTTTATTTTTTGTTTTTTTTTCCATTTTTATTTTGTTTAAATTATTTTATTAAAATTCTAGTTATATTTTGGCAAATGTTGCGTTTAATTTTTAAGAGCGTAAATTTAATAGCCAGTTGGAATTGTTGGAATTATATTTTCATTCTTAAATTTTCAAAATTAAATTTTCAATTTTCAAAATCTTAATGAACCTTGTAACCTGAAAAATGAACCTATATAAAAAAAAAATACGAAACCAGAGGGGCGGAGTATATGTCTTAAACCAACCAAAGGAAGCAATAGGCGCAATTTTCGAAATCTTAATGAACCTTGTAACCTGAAAAATGAACCTATATAAAAAAAATACTGCACATATTTACAAACCTAAATAATAGTATTAGGTATTGGAATTAAAATTAACAAAAAAATATTTTAACATAAAATTTGTTTTTAAAGCTCTTAGATTAACAGGCGATAAATTATTTTAAAAATATCGTTCATTTTGCCGTGATTACTACAAAGCATAATTTGTCCTACACACTAAGCATGCCGCCTTCACTTATTATATACCTGCGAAACCCTGAAATGTGTAAAAATTCACACTTCACATCAATTTTTCTAATGAGTTTTATTATTAGACTGGGATATTCGATGGTAATTGGCCCCTTTACAGCCTCTTACCATCATCTTATGTTTGTTCAATTCCGTGCAAGATTTATTTTATTGAGTATGCGTATTTCTATTGATTTTATTTATTTATTGTTTAATCTATTGTTTTTTTATATGTAGTGTCGTCATTTAGATTGGCTGCGGTAGGCGCAAATAGCCATCGTTTCTGTGCGCCAATTTTTTAACTAACTAACTAACGAAAATGAATTGTTATTCGTGACTCAAACTAACGTTGGCGGCGCTTCGTACGACAGTTGATGGCCGACGAAAAGCGTATATGTCAGAAGTTTTTTCTTAATATTTATCTGTTCAAACAATATTTCGGCATAAAAGCACTGTATTTAAGTCATTATATTTAAAAATACGTCTTAATTCCCATAAACTGCAGCACAACACACTACAAATATTATACAAATATACGCTTCTGTTTAATTTATCAAGCCGCTACCAAATGTCTCACTGTTATTTGGAGTCGCGAATAGTTGCTGTTATTATTTTGTTATTAAAATTTAGTAAAAAATCATGATTTCGCTGGTGGCGGGTTCGTAAAAAGTCATAAATACTTTTTTTCCATCGTAGTTAGTTTGAAAAATCATAGATGTCACAACAATCGTCTACAACTTTTACAGATGTCACAACAACTATCTACTAATTTTATACACAATGCATGTCTATAGTCGACCAATTTAAGAGATATGAATGTAGCTTTACATACGAGATCTATGCGCTGTTTTATTCAGCGTTGTAAATTTTAAATATTGAATTTAAAAGAATATTAATTTTATAATTAAATAGTATAAATTGTAGTGTAATATATGTCTGTAAGTGTGTCCGGATTAAGAGACGTTGGGGGACCAGAGTGTCCGAAGTAATTGTATTGTAAAATCAGTTATATAGTGTGTAGTTTTGAGAATTATCGCTAACTGGAAATGAAACAAAAGGCTTTTCACAAATGTCTCACAGCTGCGTTTACCTGGTGACGTACAATCAATTAAAAACAATAAGATACGACAGCACTGCACCTTGAATGAAAGCGGCAATTGGCGGAACTACTCAACCATCACGTTCACGCGTACCAAACCCAGCTCCTTTATTAATACGACTATTATTTAATAATATTTTAATACTGTTTATTTGACATCTAACGAATTCTCAGAATAAGCGCGGATATTTGCCGTTTCGCTTTAATTTATTTAAACCCTATAACGCTGAGCAAGTCGTTTTAGTAACTTTTGATTATAACCAGGGATGGGGAGTCGGAGTCGGAGTCGGGAGTCGGGAGTCGGAAAAACTATCGACTCCCGACTATTTGATTCAATTTTGGATGATAACAAACCGGAAATGAAAACAAAGTAACAATATTACCAGAATATTTTAACAACAACAACATGAATGGAAACGCGAACAACATTTTGTTCAAGAACGAAAACGAAATGGGAAATGTTCAATAACGATTTTAACGTGTTTTTCATGTTCTTCAGTTTATAATTTGATTAATACTACTCGCATTACCAGATAAAATACGATGAGGCAGTAAAGAATTTTAGTTTTTACACATATCTATTTAATTTTTTTCTGTGCGCTATGTTTATTATGTTTAAGCGGAAGTAAACATGATTTTTGTTTTCTCAAGTTGTAACGAGCTCTGTGATTATTTCATCTTGGCAAGTAAAATCAAAATGTCAAAAGGAAAAGGTGACATATTATGAAAAATAAAATATATAAATCCTAAGCAATTTTTTTAAAATTAATATTGTTCATTTCTTAGTTTGGTGCGCAACTAAATTTAGAAATCTAGTGACTTTTAATGAGTGATTGAAGCTTTGATCATTTTGTTTAGAAAATATTCAAAATTTTTCATAAAAAATTAAATAACAGATAAAGTATGCGGCACATTACTGGTTATGACTAAGATGAATCAGGCGCACAGCCAGTTGGGGGGCTTATTGCATTGAGCCCCCCCCGCCTCATAAACATTCAAATTACACGTTTTTAAAGGACGTATTTTTCGTGCAATTGAATAATTATATACGTGAACCCTCCCAAGAAAAATATCGACTTTTGAAAACACTTTTGAAAAGACAGCGATTCCCAAACTGTGCGCCGCGACGCTCTGGGGCGCCTCAGCTGGGCTACAGGGGCGCCGCTAAAATATTCCTATTCCCTCCAACTGCGTTAGTTAGACCAATATTTTGACATGGGGTGCCGCGGAAAAATCCTCATACATTAAGGGCGCCGGGAACCGAAAAAGTTTGGGAACCACTGTTCTAAGAAAACGTTCTAAGTCCGCACCTGAGGCGACCACACGTCCCGTTTTTGGCGGGATAACACCGCGTTTTAACAGCGTGAACCGCGGAGTTTGCAGAATATCCCACTTCAGAAAATAGACTTGTTTTTATTACACTCAGGGTTCCTGAATTTTTTAAAATAATTAAAATCGTTAAATTGATAAATAAATTCCCTATAATATAAATACTAATTACTCTGTACATAATTATCCATCGAAAGTCTGATTTGTATCAATGTGTTCAAAAAATGTTTCCACCGGCTGAAACCTCTTTTTTATTCCTTAAAACTTCTCGCGCTCTGATGACACGTGGTGTAGAGAGGTAGAGAGAGACAGATTAAAGGATAGGAGTGATAACGGGCACTACAGCTAGTTAAAATATAAATTATATAATGATTATGGACATAATTTCTCAAACAGTAGCTATATATTTAAAAAAATTTAGTAGCAGTATCAAATATGCAAGATATTTTATAGAGCAGCGTTTCTTAAACTGTGGTCCGCGGACCCCTGGGGGTCCGCGAAACCATTTGGACATTAACTTTACATCCCCCAACTTTTCGTTTTTATTCAAATAACTCATTTAATAAAAATCCTACATGGTCAAGACTTTTTGTATTTGTAGTCATCTACTAGTTATTGACATAACTAAACAATAATTAGTAAAAATTTAATTATTTTTATTCAACTGCAAATTATTTACAGAAAACATATTATAATAAGATCTATTTTGACCCATATTTGACCAAGAAATGAGTTCAACGTATTATAATTTGTAACTTTTTTTATTCTTTTTACTACTATTTTTATTAATTTTATGTTTTTTATTCTATATGCTAATAAAAATGTTCCTCTATAAATGCACAAGAACATTTATTAAAATAACCAGCGATACATTTTTACCAATACTTATTACAACGTAGTGCCTATGAGATTATTGAGCCAGAAATTAAATCTCAAGAACGACGTAAAATGCCTAGGGTTGGGATGGGGTCTGCAAAAAAAATGTTGTTCAAGTGGGGGTCCGCGGACTACATAAGTTTAAGAACCACTGTTATAGAGAATTTAGTAAAATGGTTTGTTTCTCGAACTGGACCAAATGTGACTTATACCACTTTGGTATTAACCCCCTTATATGTTAATAACAATGGAAATAAGGAATAAAAACGTTTTATTTGTTTCTTAAAATAAAAATAGCGACGTTGTAGGGTTAAGAATATTGAATCGTGTTTATTTGACATCTAACAAATTCTTAGAATAAGCGCGGATATTTGCCGTTTCGCTTTAATTTATTTAAATCAATATAAAACTGACAAATACAAATAAAATGTACATTTTTTTAAAAAACAAATTAAATGGTTGTAGGTTCTGAGAAGGATTTCGCAACTTTTGTAATCAATTTTAAAATGTCTTATTACGAACTTTTGGCTTGCAGATGTCTAGAAGATGTTGGCTTTAGGCCAACACCACTTCATTAATAAACAATAAATTTTAAAAGAAAAAAACGTTACATGCTTATACAAATACTTTTGATCAAAGAAGAACAAATTAACATTAGCTACATTTTCATTTAATCAGTGATGCACAACTTTTCACCTTGACAACCCAATTTATCTAGAACAAAAGCGCGTTTTTCTTATAATTGCTAGCTTCGAATGAGATAAATGGCATCGCCAACCATGTGTTACATTCGTTAGTGCTAAAATACAATATATTCAATAGTTAAACGAGCTGATTCATACTAAAACAATTGATGAGAACTGTGAATTTTCATAGATTTCAGGGTTGCAAAGTTAATTTAGTACTTAGAAGAAGACAACATTATGTTGTCTTTGGGGATAATTGAGAAGTGACATTACCTATAGTGGCGCTGTTGTCGCTTAAACAAAATTGCGATTGGAATAGGATATTTTTGACATTTGCCATTTGATACACAACAATTCACATTGCAGTTAATTTTCTGTTGCGATTTTAATGTTTTCTTCACTTTAACACATACAAACAATGCAATTAAATGAGCCACATCCAACAAAATCCTATTCCGTTAAGTTCCAAAATTTCCGCTAGGCGTCACTTCAGTTATTGTCAGTTCTCAATATTGTTCGGTATAATCGCATAAAACTATTAAATTATTAAATACGGAAAACAAATCTTCTTCTTCTTTGGGCGCTGTCAGTCGGGATAGCTTTTGACCTCTCACATTAGTCCTCCATCTTTAACTGTTCATTTCCAGGTCTTTCCATGTGCTCTGTATACCAGTACTTGTTAGATCTTCGGTTAGCTGATCCCTCTATCTCTTGCGAGGTCTTCCCACCGGTCGTCGGGTATTCAAGCTTCCTTCTCATATCTTCCTAAATATTCCGCCCGCCCTCATCGTCATCACGTGTCGTATCCACTGTAATCGTCTGCCTCTTAGTTCTTGTGTGATACTCGGTCTTGAGTACAGTTCTCGGATATCTTTGTTCTTACGAATTCTCCATTCATCAATTTTAATGCGGCCAAAGATTCGGCGTAATATTTTATTTTCGAAAACTATGACGTTGATCTCGCTTTGCTAAGGTCCATGTTTCGGAGCCATGTATTGGTGTACTAATATGTACGGAGTGATTATTTAATGGCGAGACGACGTCACTGGAAGTTTTAATTATTTGCCGTTTCATACACATCGTAGCAGACGATTATGCGCGCATTCGCATAATCTTTTTTTCTTCATAATCAAATTTTCTTCAAGGTTATTATAGTCATAGTATTCTGCTAGGAGGCACGTAAAATTGGGTGACGTCGTCTCGCCATTAAATAATCACTCTGTAGGTGTCATTGGTAATTAGGAAAATAGTCCCTTAAGCAAAGTTTGTCAAAGGGCCCCCCTAAGGGGCAAAGAACAAAAGTACAAAAGAGAAATGATGAGGAAAGAGGGTGTTTAAAAAAATGATGGGGTGACCGGGACGCAGAATTCAAAAATTCAAGTAATGACTGGAGGGAGCAAAATATAAAAACAAAGCCTAATAAACCAAATTCATGCTGTTCTTCTTGGGCACCTATTTATCGGGCCCTTAAACACGTCTTAATCGTTTTTAATACTAGCTACACCATTTGTGGCATGTTATGGAAATGATCTCATAATTCTCGATATCGATATATTTGACCGATTATGATATGGCAACAGGTACCCTCAATGGACGTTAGGTAAAACTGTGTAATTTGCTAATGATAAATGTGATCTGTATTCAACAAAGATGGTCTTTTTTGAGTAAACATATTAGTTCCAGATGATGAGCACAAAATGAGGTTATAAGCCTTCATCAACTACTTGATTAATTTTACTGAAAATTACCCTGTCAAAATCTTAACTTGAATACTTATGCTTCAAAATAAATTGGATTAAAATTAATTGGTAGCTTCAATGCCACGTTTTACTTTTAAAATACGTTTAGTATATTTTGCAAATATATTTAGATGCTTTGTTAAATACAACGGTCCACAACAGTGAATACAGTTTTATATGTAGTTAGATTTTAGAGTTTATAATTTCTGCCTTTTCGTCAACTTGAAAGTACGACTTCCAAAATGCGACTTGAAAGTGGAATATTAATTATTATTATATTTCTGGTTTTATAAGTATGACCACCAAAAATACAGTTATAACGTCACTGATGTGTTTGTCTGTTCATCTGTACGGTAAAAATTGAAAAATTATGATTTAAAAAATAATTTATTGTTGTATCAAAAGAAAGCTCTTAAGACGTAAAGGAAAAAAAATAATTTTTTGGAATTTTAACACGTTGTCCCAAAATGTACTAAAAAAAAATACTGTTCCGCACCCTTTAATGCCAAGATATTAAACTGAAAATCTGAAAAAATTGTAAGTAATGTACATTAATCTATACCGGAAACGTACGAGAGAAATTTTTGATCAGATTTCGTTTTTGGAAAATATATTTTTTTTTGTGTTTTTGGCAAAAGTAATTATTTTTTAATTCATGGCTAAATTATGACTAATAATGTTATGGATTTTTTGTATTTATGGCTAAGGTATTGTGTATCTTTTTTGAAATTTTTGTGTAGTGTTCAGTATGCTCCGCCTACTATTATACGTGGTTCAACCTATTGTTTGCATTACTTTAGTTTTTTGTTTTTAAGGTATTAAAGAGGAATAAATCATTTATAGTAGTGAAATACTTATAAACCAAATAGCACATTGTTAACAGTGAAAAATACGTTTCAGAAATTGAAAAAAATTAAGCCATTTATCAATATATTTCTTTTTAATTTAATGAAGACTAAAGCCGCATTCAGAGCTCTTAAATCAATAGCTTATGCACTGTAACTTATGGACTGTTCACTGTCACCAGCAAGTTTGTCATATGATAAGACGTGAAACCGTTCAGACCTCCAAATTTAATACGCTGTTTGTTGTGGATTTTGCATAATGTTCTAAACTTATAGCTAGTGAGATGTTTTAATGAGACAGACATATAAACACATTTGCTATCTCATTCTATCAGTGACACCGTAGTTATCGAATGCATTTACATAACCTAACATAATGTCATCATTAACAAATCTTGCTCAAAATTACAAAGACGGACAGTAAATATGATCAATTTAGGTAATTAGGTAGTTAAAATCTAAGGCAACAGAATTATAAGAACGATAATACATACACAATATTTTACAAAGCTAAATAGTTGGTTTCAAAATTCACAGATGGAGGGTTATTCGTTATGTACTAATTTATAACAGATGTGAACGGTATATGGAACGTTAAAAGAACGCATTAACTCAGAGCGACACAACGCAAAGTCTATAACTTGTTAATTTAAAGAGGTCTGAATACGGCTTTACGAAGCAAATGCAGAAAAAAAAACGATGGGATTTTCTTTAGCAATCAGCCATTAGTATATATTCGGCAAAAAAATATAATTGTTCCGTTTATTATAATTAGATATTGGTATTATAAACCGAACCATAATACTCTTTTGATTCATCTTCATGCCCATGCAATGCGCTTATGTTATGAAACTATTATAAAACAGATTTTAGAATGTAGACTGTCCCGATGAATATAAAATATAGATAGGCCAGCTCATATAATATTATAAAATAATATAGCGAGACTAAGCCATTAAACTTAAAACTATATTTATAATATAAAAAGTATGTGTGAAGAAGTAAGCTAATACTAGGAAGCGAATCAAGTTATGCACTCAGTAAACTACTAAGAAACCAAGTGGACAATAGCAGTTGACAAAGTGGACTTACAACAAAGCAAATAATACTACAACATTAAAAGCAAACTTTACATGATTTATTGTCTGAAAGTAATGCCCTCAAAGTATCTGAACCCGAACACTTGCAGCCTGGATAACAGTTGTCATTCGCGAACCGCAGCTAACTTTATACCGGGTGACCCAAAGATAACACACTTGTTTCCTTAACGAGAAATTATTATGAGAATTTCTTGGAAGGTATTAAACTAATTCAATAGATTTCAAGTTGTATATAAGAATGTTGCTCTTGAATCGAATATTTGATTGTATTGAGCAGTGTTTCTCAACCGATGGTCCGCGGACTGCTGGTGGTCCTTAGCAAAAATTTTGTGGTCCGCGAAGTCTTATAAACTATTATTTTTGAAATTGTTTGTTCATTTTCTTAAGATTTTATGTCATATTTCTGTGATTTTTGTCCATTCTTTGTGATTTTTGTTTATTTTTCAGTAATTACCGACTTTCACATTTCGAGATTTCGATGGATCTCCTCGAATTGAGGTCCCTACATAACGTTTTCATTATTTTTAGCATGATGTCTGTCGGTCCGTCCGTCCGTCCGTCCATCCGTCCGTCCGTCTGTGTACACGTGCAGAGCAAATTCGGCTAAAAGGATTTTTATGAAACTGCATATTTAAGCTTTTGATAGCAATGACACGAGTTAATCAACTTTTGGTAAAAATCGATTGACTAGAAATGGGAGTTTACTCGTGTCGATTTTAAGATTTTTGCGAATATTTAGCAACATAAAAATTTATTTAACAAAAGTTGCTATAAAAGAAATATCTAACAACTTTTATATGAGACATTTTTTGGTTTTTAGTAAAAAAATTATTTAACTAAAGTTGCTATAAATGCAATAAAAGACTAATTGATTTTAGTTTTTTATCGAAAAACGGTAAACTTCCTTCTTGGACAGCAAAGTGGATATACAAAATATCCTTGTTTTTTATGTCTTTGGTGAAAATATGTGAGACATGCAACGAACAACTCACCGTCAACCACATACTAATTAACTGCCAACTCTACACTAACTTACGTACAAACTACAATTTACAACAAGACCTTAAAGACAACTTAAGACTAGACTCAACAATGACTAATAACGTACTGAACTTCTTACAGGCAACCAATATTCAGCATCTAATATAAGTTTAAAATTAATAATGTATCAATAAACTAATTATGTATCAATCATGTAACCTTAGTAATTTCAGACACTAATAGCCAAGCAGCTGAAGTGTCTTAAAATATATATATATAAAAAAAAAAAAAAAAATGTCTTTGGGACAGCAGAGCTAAGGATCAGCACTGGGTTAACAGAAATTGGGTGATTTCCATTAAGAAATGTCATAATTCAAGAAAAACAAAACGTTTTCAACGAACCTTTGGTTGCGAAAGAGCAAATTATATTTCCTTTCATATCAAGTTTGGGCTTATGTAACAATTTTTGAAGGCTTTAAATCGAGATGGACTTTGTGTAGGCTACTTGACACGTAAATTTCCTGGGATTAACTCTGAAAAACTGAAAGCCAGATTATTTGATGGTCCTCAGATAAGGCAACCTACTGAAGATCCACAATCCAATCTAACCACATCAGTGAACGAGATTGAATCTAATTCTTGGTGTTCATTTATTTAAGTAGTACAAAATTTTCTTGGAAATCATAAGGCAGAGAATTAGTGGAAAATATACTTTCCAACTTTAATATTCTCGGTTGTATTATGACCACTTACCAGAAAACCTAGGTGATTTTAGTGAAGAACCGGGGGAAAGATTCCATCAGGACATAAAACTATGGAAGATAGATATCAAGGAAGATAAGATAGCCACATGATGGCCTACTACTGTTGGAGTCTTCAGAAATACTGTTCTGGTAAACTCCATGCTAGAAAGTCGTACAAAAGAACATTTTTAAGTGATAAGTGATGAATTTATATTTATCTACTTTGTGAAATAAATCAGGGATGGGGAGTCGGAGTCGGAGTCGGGAGTCGGGAGTCGAGGAGTCGAAGCTTTTTGGAGGAGTCGGAGTCGGAGTCGGGAGTCGGAAAAAGTTATCGACTCCCGACTCTTTGATTACATATTTATCAAGGATGAGAACAATCCGAAAACGAAAGTAAAATACCATACTACCAGAATTTTTTAAAGTACGGAAACAGGATCGACATTTTTTCTCTGTTCATGAACGAAAATGAAATTAATAATATTCAATTCCGGTTTCCTTCACGCTTTCCAGTTAAAAATTTAATTAATTTTTAGTCATACCTAATTTTTCTTTTTCTGTGTACTTTGTTTATTATGTTAAAACGAAACTAAACTGGATTTTTATTTTCTCAAGTTGTAACGGGCTTTGTGATTATTTTATGTTTCATGTTGGCAGCTAAAATTTATATGTCAAAAGAAAAAAGTGACATGTTATGAAAAATAAAGTATAGTCTGTTCCAAACGATTAGGCGGAACTAGATTTTCGGTTAGTTCCGCCTAATCGTTTGGAACAGACTAACCGAAAATCAGAGTAACCGAAAATCTAGTTCCGCCTAAACCAAAGGAACAGACTTTATATAAAATACAAAACAATTTTTTTTAAAACTAATTTGAAAATTTGTATTAAAAATGACTCAATAGTCAAGATGAAATGAAAATGACATTTTATAAAAACAGCTCACCCAAACCCAAGATATTTAATGTAAGTATAGTCTGTTTCTTTGGTTTAAGCGGAATTAGATATCGAAATCTACTAACTATTAAGGATTGAATGAAGCTTTGTATCATTTTGTTTAACAAAAGCCCACTTTGATAGTTAAAAAGTGAACTCGTGATAAATTAAGAAAATAAAAATTCCATTTACTTCCGCTTAAACATTTGGAATAGACTTTACAATTTACCAGTGAAAGGAGTCGGGAGTCGGAGTCGGAGTCGGAGTCGATTTTCGAAAATACCGACTCCGGAGTCGAGAGTCGGGGGTCGATAATTTTTCTGTCGACTCCCCATCCCTGAAATAAATACCTTGTCTCTTTTGTGTTTGTAACTGGCAGTTGGAGCAAATAGTAACAGTAATAACGTGAAAAATACACAAGTTAACAAATAATATATTTTATTGTAAAAGAGGCCAATATAGCGTATCTCAAAAACTAGATCTGATAGACCAAATCTGACGGCTATTTTGGATTCTGTGCCCAAAAATTACCTAGAGACAGTTAAAAACTCGCAGGCACCAAAATTTCTGTTTGGCTGTGTAATTAATACCAATTATATTATTGGTCAACTCGTCTTTGGTACGGCACTGGTAAAGAATCTTTTGTTTATAGCCATTAACCGATCAAAAAACATTGTTTGGCCGCCTGCACTGTACCATTTTAATACATCTCAGCTGAAAGCCAGTCGTTCGTATTTAGATTTAATTATGGCTGAAAGGTGGCTTTAATAATGAACGTATCTCTTAGCGGATCGCAATGATTTACGATTTATAACATAACTCTGAACGAACGCAATGTACGCACATAACGGCCATCTTATTATGAGAATTATTTTAATGATGAACCCAATACCCAGTTAAATAATATGTAAAAAGAGAAACCACATTAAAATATCTAATAAAATGTTTCATTACGATTCATTATTAGTATAAAAAATATACGGGCGTAAAACAGCAATTAATTAAAAAAGAAATTATAAAAAACCACAAACAGATAACAATAGCAAATTAAAAATCAAAGTGTCTAAAATTTAATGCACAGCAACATCTATTAGCGCCCAGCTATTGAGAACTGACACGCTCGACTACGCAGTCTGGTGCTCAAATATTGTACTAGGCGCTCTGGTACTGTTTGAACTTATAATCGGGTGTATTCTGTAAGAAATGCGTTAAAATTAGCGTCAGGTTAATATTTTTATTTTAACTCCATGTCTAACGTCATTATCCAAAAATGCTATTCTGTAAGAGCATTTGTTAAGGTAAGCGTTAATACAATATTTGTTAACGCGAGGCGCTAACTCACCCTGTAGAGAGGCTAATATTAACTGCACGCGCATGCGCTGTTACGTTGAATTTTAACAGGAGTATTTATTTAGTCAAATGCCAAGAGAATCTAATATTTCGGTGTTGAATTAAATATTCAGTGGCGAAATTTATTTTAAAAATGGAACAGAAATGTTTGGTCCTGTGATACTCATTATAACTGGTTTCCACAGTGTATTAAAAAAAATATAACTTTATTCAACTTTTGTTTAGTCAATTTATATACATACATTAACATTACATTGTATTATAACAGTTTATCTAATTTTTAGGGTTTTGTAGGTATGACCAAAAAACCCTTATACCGTCATTTTGTCGTCTGTCTGTCTGTCTGTCTGTCTGTCTGTCTGTCTGTCTGTCTGTCTGTCTGTCTGTCTGTCTGTCTGTCTGTCTGTCTGTCTGTCTGTCTGTTCGGTAAAAATTGTAGCCAAACGGCTAAACCTAGAGAGTTGAAATTTGGCATGCTTATACAACTCTTTGACCCGCACATAGGAAAAATACTAAAACATCTAAAAAACATACCCCCCTAAAAATATAAACAAATATGTGCTCATCGAAAACAAAAATATTTTTTTTAAATTCTGAGTAGGGTATCAAATGAAAGCCCTTAGTACGTGGATTAACGATCAAATTTTTATTTTTGCAAAATAAATTATTTTGATGCGATTTTTGCCAAAAATGTGCAAAAAAAATTTTGTCCCACACCTGTAGCCCAGATGGTTTAAACTAAAAATCTAAAAAAATTCTAAGTAATGTATATTGGTGTGAACCGAAATAGTACAACAGGAATTTTTGATCAAATTATATTTTCTGAAAATAACGCATTTTTGTACTGGCTCTTAAACTGGCTGGAAAACGAAGGGTTCCGAGTTCGTCGAGTACGGAGTGAATTTTATTTTTTCTGTTTTTTTTTTGCATTTTTATTATGTTGAAATTATTTTGTCAAAATTCTAGTTATATTTTGACAAATGTTGTATTTAATTTTTATGAGCGTAAATTTAATAACCAGTCTTATTATATGATTAACAGACGATAAATTATTTTAAAAATATCGTTCATTTTGCCGTGATTACTACAAAGTAAAATTGGTCCTACACACTCAGCATACCGCCTTCACTTATTATATACCTGCGAAACCCTGAAATGTGTGAATATTCACACTTCACATCAATTTTTTAATAATATGTGAATTATATGTTCATTTTATTTTTAAAAAGGTGTTCGGTGATATTAATTATTAAATTTGATTTATTACGCTATTTCTACCCTGGAATAACACTGTTGTGATCGTCATTATCAATCTCATGAATTGTTTCTTCAAATAATACACCATTAAAATGTACTGCGATATTTTGAAACACGGCGGAGGCATAAGTGAAGTTTTGTAGCGTTCAGAGGATTATAATTTTAAGTTCTGTGTCTCAACAAAAACCAAACTGCTCTCCAATACTCCATTTACTTCCTTTGTATACAATTACTTGAACTTGCGTCTGGGTTACTTGTATAACAAAAATTATGAAGCGTCATTCTTATCTCTACTGTAAAGAATTCACTTTAAAAAGTAATAGAAAGTTGATTAATATTCCTACCGTCTTGTGTTTTATTCATTTTTTTTTTAAATAACATGACAGTTAGTTAAATAGGATCAGCCATTTTTGCAAACTAAACACTAGCGTTAACTTTTAAAGCCACCGTTTCGGTAGGCGCTTATTGTAGAACGTTAACTGGCTATTTTAACGCCGCCGCGCTATAATATTAACACATATATGTTTAGCGAATAGCATTTAGGTTAAAAATGGTGTTAAAAAAATTAACGTCAGTTTCTGACGCTAAGATTTTAACATCATGCTTAGAGAATAGACCCGATAGTCGACTAAGTTGAGAGCCCTGAAGGGGGCTTTATGTTGTCGGGTTGTTCCGCCACTGATGCATCTTCAGCTCGAAGGTGGTGTGATCCATTAAGACACCCCGCGGTTCATGTAATTGTCTTCTGATGACCGATTAACTCGGATGTCATCGTATTGTTTATGTGTTAGTCTCGTTCACACTAACGCAAGAACGGCAAGGCTAGGCACACCTCTCTCTTAGGTCCATGATACGTGCGTTCACACCTTATTCAGACGACATGTTTATTCAGTTGGCATTCCTGGCAAATTGAAAAGACCGGCCCAACCACGCATCCTGGCGATTTTAGCGCAATTTACGATACGTTCTAATTGATATTGAAGAATGGATGCGTAAATGATTCGAAATTCGTTTCTACTTACTTGTTCTCACTTGAAATCTTTATGATCTCGCTCTCTGTATGTTACGTTACAGGTTTTAGTAATCACTTATTCACTACAACTCATTTTTACCAATATACATATTGGTAAATTGTTATTACTATATTTCAGCTACGAATAAATTTTAGTTAATGAAATCTACACTCCCTTTTAGATCATTGAAGATTCCATAATAAATAAGTCCTAATGGGTTTAATAATTAGCAGATGAATTTTTTATTCTGTCATTTTTAGAAATTTATACCATCACTCATATATCTTTGTCTGTTTTTACGGTAGACCCATGGACACCTCCTTCGAGGTGAAGAGTCCCCAGCTGTGAGACGTGTAACACAGATTTGTCTGTGTCACACCTTTTAACTGAATGTGTACAGTTCGAGGATGTCAGGGAGAGGTTAGGCCTGTACTATGACTCGTCAGTTGCTTTAGGTGACGACCAGTATCCAAGATCCAGATCCAGTGCATCCTCTTGTAACGGGTGTTTTTTTTAGAGGTATAGAACTTTAAATTGCAATAAAACAACGATGGATTATTCGATTGACATGAATTTTTTTTTATTCGAAAGATAATCTTGTGGCATTACATTAAATCATACCAACAAGACGGCGCAACATGTCACACAGCTCGTGCCACAATCGATTTATTGAAAGACACGTTTGGTGACCGCCTAATTTCACGTTTTGGACCTGTGAATTGGCCTCCAAGATCTTGTGATTTAACACCGCTGGACTACTTTCTGTGGGGCTATGTAAAGTCATTGGTCTATGCGGATAAGCCACAAACGCTTGACCATTTGGAAGACAACATTCGCCGTGTTATTGCCGATATACGGCCACAAATGTTAGAAAAAGTCATCGAAAATTGGACGTCCAGATTGGACTACATCCGAGCCAGCCGTGGCGGTCATATGCCAGAAATCATATTTAAAATGTAATGCCACAAGATTATCTTTCGAATAAAAAAAAATTCATGTCAATCGAATAATCCATCGTTGTTTTATTGCAATTTAAGTTTCTATACCTCAAAAAAAAACACCCATTACTAAAGATCCGGTTGCTACTCCACAATCTGAATGCTCAGAATGTGAGGGTAGAGCTGTTTCGGATACCGGGATATGTTTGTATTAAAGGCAACGAAGCGGCAGATGCAGCTGCAAAAGCCGCCTCCCACAGACCTAAATGGGAGATCCTATGATTGATATGAGTTTCATTTTTCCAGATGACGCAAAGAGTCATCTGAAACACCTGGTTTTAGACATGTGGCAACATGAGTGGAGCCGTACACAGAACGATAAGTTACGACAGATTAATGGAGACGTTAAACCATGGGGTTCTTCCTGCAGGATTAACCGCAGGGAGGAAACCGCCATCACACGCCTCCGTATAGGTCACTGTTGGTGGTCTCCTATCTGTGAGACGTGTAACACAGATTTGTCTGTGTTACACTTTTTAACTGAGTGTATACAGTTTAAGGATGTCAGGGAGAGTTTAGGCCTGTGCTATGACCTGTCAGTTGCTTTAGGTGACGACAGGGTACCCATGGACAGGCTGATACTCTTCCTGAGAGAATCGAACTTATTGTTTTATGTGTGAAGTCTTGCACCTTATTTTAATGTGTTTCTAGTTTTAGACTGTGATATACGATGGTAATTGACCCCTTTACAGCCTCTTACCATCACCCTTAGTCTGTTCAAATTTTCGAACAGACTTTTTATGTTATTTATTTGTGTTTGTCAGTGCAAGATTTCTTTTATTGAGTATGCGTATTTTTAATGATTTTATTTATTTATTTATTGTCTAATTTATTGTTTTTAATATATAGTCTAGTCATTTAGATGGGCTGCGTTAGGCGCAAATAGCCTTTGTTGCTGTGCGCCAAAAATTTTAACTAACTAACTAACTACGGTGTCACTGATTAAATGCGATAGCCAATGTGTTTATATGTCTGTCTCATTAAAACATTTCACTAGCTATAAGTTAAGAAAATTATACACAATCCACAACAAACAGCGTATTAAATTTGGAGGTCTGAACGGTTGCACGTCTTATCATATGACAAACTTCTGGTGACAGTGAACAGTCCATAGGCTACAGTGTATAAGCTATTGATTTA
Organism: Liopterus haemorrhoidalis; assembly: GCA_963971575.1. Classification (NCBI taxonomy): domain Eukaryota; kingdom Metazoa; phylum Arthropoda; class Insecta; order Coleoptera; family Dytiscidae; genus Liopterus; species Liopterus haemorrhoidalis. Next base: position 8,943,434 of record OZ020621.1, on the reverse strand, counting down.
AGAGCTCTGAATGCGGCTTTATACATTTAAAAACCTAGTGAAAAAACTGCTTTCAAATATTACTTTTCATCCCCACCACACCTATTCATTCCAGTCTTTTGACCTTAAATGATCAAGTGAGTAGAATGAATAGAATGAGAATATTGTCCCAACAAAACGCATATTCTGATTAAACCGAAACCAGAATTGGCTCAACAAAACGTACCCATGTAAAACAGTCTTTATAACAAATTTCTCCCAATGGTGTGTATACTTCTAATTTTTAGGGTTTTATAGGTATGACCAAAAAACCCTTATACCGTCATTTTGTCGTCTGTCTGTCTGTCTGTCTCTCTGTCTGTCTGTCTGTCTGTCTCTCTGTCTGTCTGTCTGTCTGTCTCTCTGTCTGTCTGTCTGTCTGTTCGGTAAAAATTGTAGCCAAACGGCTAAACCTAGAGAGTTGAAATTTGGCATGCTTATACAACTCTTTGACCCGCACATAGGAAAAATACTAAAACATCTAAAAAACATACCCCCTAAAAATATAAACAAATATGTGCTCATCGAAAACAAAAATATTTTTTTAAAATTCGGAGTAGGGTATCAAATGAAAGCCCTTAGTACGTGGATTAACGATCAAATTTTTATTTTTGCAAAATAAATTATTTTGAAGCGAATTTTGCCAAAATTGTGCAAAAAATTTTTTGTCCCATACCCTGTAGCCCAGATGGTTTAAACTAAAAATCTAAAAAAAATCAATCAAGTAATGTATATTGGTGTGAACCGAAATAGTACAACAGGAATTTTTGATCAGATTATGTTTTCGGAAAATAACACATTTTTTGTGGTTTTTGGTTCACAAAGTACAAAAGTTATACCATTGTAAGACACTCACATTCAAGGCGTGCGATAGCGTAATGGGTTAGAGCACTGGTGTCATAAGCTAAAATGCGCTGGAAAACGAAGGGTTTCGAGTTCGAGTACGGAGTGAATTTTATTTTTTCTGTTTTTTTTTTTTGCATTTTTATTATGTTGAAATTATTTTGTCAAAATTCTAGTTATATTTTGACAAATGTTGTATTTAATTTTTAAGAGCGTAAATTTAATAACCAGTCTTATTATATGATTAACAGACGATAAATTATTTTAAAAATATCGTTCGTTTTGTCGTGATTACTACAAAGTAAAATTTGTCCTACACACTCAGCATACCGCCTTCACTTATTATATACCTGCGAAACCCTGAAATGTGTGAATATTCACACTTCACATCAATTTTTTCAGTTGTCTGGCTTTTTCTTTTGGGTTCTCTCAAACATCGAATCAATAAATTTAATGAACTTAGATAATCCAGGCTGGTTTTCCAGGATGAATGTTATCATCTTTGGATGTTCTACGGGATTTTCACCATTTAACGACTCGCAGAACTGCGTGTACATCTCAAAGAATCCTCCCCGAAGATAATATTCCATCCTTTTTTAACGCATGTGCAAAATTGTTCTCTATTGTATAATGGCGGTTCGTGAGGTGTGATATGGACCAGAGGACATGAAAAGGCCCAGAGCGTGTGAAAAAGATGATCTGGGTGCGGCCCACTCGCACACCATTTTACCATCTCATGTAATTATATCGGTGTGGTAAAGGTGTATACTCGCGGTACAATGTCTGACTTATTTATAAAGCAGCGATAGGTTATTTATCGCACCCCGTTGCCCGTAAGGTGTCCAAGAAGTGTGGCTCTTGTAATTACCAATGCTTGTGGATGTCCTGTTAACGTACGTTAACACGGACCGCTCTGCGATCTGCGCACGCTTACAACCCAACTCACTTATTGGACTTGTTTTGACAGGACAACGGAAAAACACATGTATCAGGAATTTAGTTAAAACCGTTTTCTGATTTTCAGTGTTTTACTAATTTCTTGTGTAAACATGATTAAGAACACAATGTACTGTCAGAATAGTCGCTTTATTTGTGTAACGATTTATTCAGCGGCGTTCGTTGATTATAATGAATAGTTTTATTTGCCGGAACTCCAACATACAGGGTGGCTGAAGTTACACTAGCCAATACATAACTTTTTACCGACCGCCAACATATATCCAGCAATCCCAACAACTCAAATTTCTTGGACTTATAATCCATCAAAATCTTCGTTGGTCTCCACATATTGATTATATAAATACTAAGCTATCAGGATCATGTTATATGCTAAAAAGGCTCAGGTACTTTATTTCACCTTCAGTATTAAGATCGGTTTATTTTGCGAAATTTCATTCAATTATAAATTATGCTATTATTTTCTGGGGAGCATCAAAAGAAGCTCACAAAATTCTCTTGCAGCAAAAAAAAGCTATTCGAATATTGACATTTACTCCATATAGAACTTCCTGTAGAAATTTATTCAAAAATCTTAAAATATTAACAGTTCCCTCACTTTTTATTTTAGAATGCGCACTATTTGTCAAAAATCATTACAGTAACTTTAATATAAATAGTGATTATCATAATCACAATACAAGGAGTAAATCTAGCTTGAATATTGAGAGGCACCATACTACCTTGTACGAACAAAGTCCTCGTTTTATAGCTGCAAGATTATATAATAAGGTCCCTGATAGCATTAAAAATATAACCAATGTAAAATTATTCAAAAATATGTTTAAGAAATATCTACTAGAACATACGTTCTATTCAATCTGTGAATATTTAAATTACAAAGCTGAATAATGTTAAATTTTGAATTCTGTTAAACAGTAGAATATCTACCTATGTAAACATTATATTGACTTAACCTCTGTATTTCTATGATCACTAAGAGGCTCAATAAAATATTATTATTATTATTATTATATAAGGGAGGTAATGTGATCATACCGATTGTGACATTTTGAGATTTCGATGGATCTCCACGAAATGAGGTGCCTACATAACGTTTTGACTATTTTTAGCATGATGTCTGTCGGTATGTCTGTCTGTCTGTCTGTCTGTCTGTCCGTCTATCTGTCTGTGTACACGTGCAGAGCAAATTCGGCTAAAAGGATATTTATGAAACTTCATATTTAAGCTTCTGACATCAATGGCCCGAGTTGATCAAGTTTTGGTAAAAATCGGTTGACTAAAAATTGAAGTTTACTCGTGTCGATTTTAAGATTTATGTGAATATTTAACAACAGAAAAATATTTCGAAAAAAATTATTTAAAAAAAGTTGCTATAAAAGCAATAACTAACAACTTTTATTTGAGACATTTTTTGATAAAACGAAAAAAAATTTAAAAATTTTTCGAAATTTTATCTAGTATCTATTTTCATACTTATATGTAATGTGATGAAGATTTAAAAACAAATCGAAACGTTAGCGAAGTTAAAATATTGTTTTAATTTTAATTTCTGACCAGTCCGAATTCCATTACTTCCTCATCAAACTTATATGTAACGTTTCCATGGTCATGATAAATAATATCTCTGTAAGAAAATATTAACCAAGTTATTTCTACTCTGCTGCTAGAATGTATTTTATACAAGTACTTTGTGATGGCGGTCGGTCCTGTGGTGGCCACAGCTAATTTTTTATTATTGAATATAGGATATAACGTTAATTTTGAAAGTAGCTTGATACTCTAAATCAGCGTTTCCCAACAGCCGGTCCTCGAGATTTTTTGCCGGTCCCAGAGATTTTGTTGCAAGGGTGTAAGTTTGGAGGGGAGGACCTTACGTTTTATTTCCTCATCACTTATATTTTGAAAGTGAAGACGTTTTTTTTTGTTTGCTTATGACTTACATTTTGGAGGTGAAGACCTTTTTTTTTTGCTCATAACTTACATTTTGGAGGTGAAGACCTTTTTTTTGCTCATCACTTACATTTTGGAGGTGAAGACCTTTTTTTTTGCTCATAACTTACATTTTGGAGGTGAAGACCTTTTTTTTGCTCATCACTTACATTTTGGAGGTGAGGACCTTTTTTTTGCTCATCACTAATAATAATTTTGCGATACACATTACTTTCTAAACTTGCCGATCCGCAGATGTTTTCTAGGTTGTTTGCCGGTCCGCCATGAAAAAAGGTTGGGAAACGCTGCTCTAAAGTGCATTCACAACTCTTAAATTAGTCGACTATAGACTATGCATTGCGTGTAAAATTAGTAGATAGTTTTAACGTTTAACGAAAGTGTTTACAGCTCTAAAAATTAATACGTTGTGACATCTATGTTTTATCAAGATAACTACAATGGAGCAAATGCATTAGTGATTTTTTACGAACTCGCCATCAGCGAGATTCTTACTAAATTTTAATAACAGCAACTACAGCAATTCTTTTTCGATTCATGATTTCCGAAATTTATTGAAATATCTGTGACAGTATTTTTTAGGTTATGTAAAGTGAGATAGCTAATGAGTGTAATAAGTATATGTCTATCTCATTAAAACAACGCACTAACTACAATCGACAAAGCATAATTTAGAGCTCTGAACGGTCGCTTGTGTTACCATATGACAATCAACAGTGCACAAGTCATAGCCTATGGTCGACTAATTTAAGAGCTCTGAACGCAGCTTAAAACTATAATAACGAATATGATTTGACACGCATGCAATGTTTCGGAAAAATTGCTGTATCAAAATATTTAATAAACATTTTCCCTAAACATGAAAGGTTTAAATTTAATATAGGGGGTGTTCTCCGATAATTCTTGCGTTGTTCCTAGAATTTGTTCATGGCATCAGATGGCGGCGACGCACGTGACGTCACGTTATAGGACGCCATACTGCACGCGATTCCTGGAAAACAAATCAAGTCGTATCGAAATCGTCAAAATGGCGACGGCAGTTTTGATCGTAAAACTAAACTCTTTTCCTTCCTCCCCTCTGGCCATGAATATTTTGTTCATCGTGTAGTGCGGCAGTGAATACCATTCACTATTACGCGCCATGACTAAAATGATATTATACCGTAGGGATATTTGGACGGCCGGTTTTGCTCGGGTACCAAAGGCATTAGACCAGAAAGAAACCCGCCATTTATTATACAATGAGAAACTCGTATTTCTTCAACAATAATAAAGATTTTATTCAGATTTAATATGATAATAATAAAACAGATACATTTGTAAAACATCTGAATGGATTCTCGTTTAATACCCGTTCATATGTTTTAATTAATTAACTGTTACCGTAAGAATAATGAAAATGGATAGATCAATAGTTTATGACAGGCGTGAAATATCATCGAATGTGGAGAAACGGAGTGCAGTGATCAACGAGGATACATTAAACAAGGAGAGCGCGTGTATTTTGTGTGAAGGTACTTTTATCTTTTATCTGGCTTATGAGCAGGGCCGCCGGGAGGACTTTTGGGGCCCCGGAGAAACTTTCTTTGCGGGCCCCGAGGAGGAACTTTCTTTGTGGGCCCCGGGTAATCAATTCTATAGTCAAGAGCGTGAAAACTAATTCTTTCAGACTCTGGACCATATACAAATGAAACTGGAATTTTTATTATAATACAGGTGAAAATACGGTATCCAGACAACTGGGGCCGTAAGACAATTCGGGCCGTTCACAATTGGGGCTTTTCACAACTGGGGCCATTAACAACTGGGGCGATGGACAATTCGGGCCGTACACAATTGGGGCTTTGCGCAACTGGGGCGATAGACAATTCGGGCCGTTCACAATTGGGGCTTTTGACAACTGGGGCCATAACTATAATGCCGGGTTTACATTGGTAGAGTAACAGAGCTAGTAACTAGCGCAAGTAACTAGCAACTAGTCACTATCCCTGTGTAAACAGTTGACATTGTGGCTAGTAGAGTACTAGCTGCCAGTAGTTGGGCTAGGATAGCAGCTAGCTCGTCGACGTATTTACTAGCTACTATCTTTGCCACTAGTACACAAAATTGATATATATGAAATTGGCGCCAAGTGGTAACCTGTCATAACAAATAGAAAACAACACATATCAAATAAGTTATTATTTGTTTACATAAATTTTGTAACATTGATGTATTATTTGATGATTTCTTTTCAATTTAACAATACCATGTGATATATGGTATTTCAACCTTTTCAAACTCTTTTAAAAATATTTATTTTTATTAAAAACATTTATTTAATATACATTTATTTTTCTTATAAGGGTTTTTCGGTGGTCATACTTACAAAACCCTAAAAAACCTTAATAATTGAAAACATAAAATGTGTGTAAATTCATTCTTCACATTTGTTAATTATTTTATGCAAAACACAATATAGACAGGAAATTTGTTGTAAAATTTTATGGTCATATTCAAAAGGGATTAAACCATAAATAGGTCTAATGCTTTAATCTTTGCCAAAAATACATTTTAAACTTTTTTTAATTTTGGAACAAGGGCTCGGAGGTAGGGTTAACTAAAATTCCTAGAACACATGGAAATATGGGATATTTTACGAATTGTGTAATTATTCAGTCATTGCAAATATTTCGTTTGAAGTGTTCGCATCTCCAATCCAACATTTTTGGTGTGCCAAAGTTTTCACTTATTTTTTTCACTATTTTTTCTTTTTTGTATTGTGCTATTGCTGTAACACCGTCTATAAGAGTTTTGTAAACGTAAGTAATATTTATATTTGACACGTACATAATTGTTATCAATCTATTCTTAATATTATAGCTGTAGCTTAGCTAAAGACGTTATAACTAGTTTTACATAATTTTTAGAGTAATATAATTTGAAATGATGTAATACAAAATACCATTTTTTTAATGGCATCAAGTCGGCGACGATGTATATTCATATTCATAAACTATTTTTTGCAAAAAGATAATTTCACAACAAAATCACAGTGAAGATGTCAAATGTGTTTTGACACTTACTATCCAGAAAATAAGATAAGTATGTCAATTGTGTATGAACACCTACTATCCTGAAAATAAGATAGTAGAGTAAAGCGCCTAGTACTTGCGCTAGTTACTAGCTCTGTTACTCTACCAATGTAAACCCGGCATAAGAGTTAGAGTTATTTTTTGTTTAAAATAAAAAATAATAATTTTACAAGTTGGCATAAATTAAATTGCGTGTTCTTTTGAAAAAAAAAATATTTTAATGGTTTGATTAAGTACGTTTTGGTGGGAATTAGAATAAATAAAAAAAATGTATTTTAGGGGTTCATTCCCCCCTAAAAGTTGCTCTGGCCCCCAGTTGGCCCCCCTAGAATTGCTTGGAAAAAAATATATTTTAGAAGTGAGGACCTTTTTTTAGGACATTACTTGTATTTTCATATGTAAACGATAAAAAAATATTTCCTGGCCCCCCCAAATTTTAGTCAATTTTTTTGCCCCCCCCCCCAGATTTTAAGAGCTAGCACCGCCACTGCTCCTCAAGTATATCAATCTATATGTCGTTATGTCTGTTTGTGTTTTGCAAATGCGCCAATACTTTTAAATCATTTAACGCCGTGGTTGCAAAATTTTAAGCTGGTGGACTTCTTTTATAAAGGAAGAAGTCTAGTCTAGCGGACCTCTATATTTTGGATTGTTTTTTAGCCTGATATATAAGCTATGTATTATTAAATTAAAAATCTTATTATTGAACTCAATAATACTAATTTTTTAATTTGTATCCCGGCCTCTAAAAATTATCATACGGATCCGCTCTCCACAGTTTCGAAATCTTTGATTTAACGTCATGCTATTAATTTTCAGATAGCATTACTGGCTATTAGCGTTTACTCTTTATAATTAACTGTCATCTGTTAATTTGAGCGTTATTTCTTGTGCATTTGCCAGAACTTTAAGATAACTAATACGGCCCTGAACTTGATTATTTCTTTTTGAGCAGAAATAACTTCTGAGCTATTAATATCATCATAACATAGATGAACCTGTTTGTGTACCAATACTTGCTAGGTCTTCTGTTAAGGGCATGGTAAACACTCTAGATTACAAGTGTACAATACTGTGCAGCCTAATGAACAATATTTAAAAAACAATATTCGATACGGTGGGATTTGGGGGTTAGAACCTTCCATGAAGCTGGATTTTTTATTACTCCGATGCATTTTCCTTGTTTTGTCACTACTTCCATACGTCTCATTTTATAACCCTCCCCTCTCATGAAACTATTTTTGCGTCACTGAATAGAACTTTATAATTTTTTTTTTTTAAACTAAAACTATTTTTTTAATAATTTAAAAAAAGACTCATATTAAAAATGAGGAATTGGAAAAGACTTTTTGATCTTTAATATATTTCCTCTCCTGCAATATAAACATTTACCTACACTCATACATACATATTGTATATATATTTAATTTATATAATTTTCTTTACTAATCTTCTTCATTTTCTATTATATCTAAAAATTACACTTAAAATCAAATGTCCACCATTTTTATCTTCATAAGAACTAAGTTATTACTTATAAACACCAGCATTTGGTAGTTACTATGATAGGAACTTTTATAGTAACATGTTACTAAATATTGTAGTAACATTTGTCTTACGGAATACGAAATACCCCAAAGTTCCAATGATAGTAACTGACCTTGCTCATAGTGACAAATCTAACCTAAAAGTTTATACAAGTGTTTGGAGTAAACGGTTATTCAATTTCATTAAATATGTCGTTAAATCGAAGGAGACGTCTAGGTCTTTTTTATGCATATTTAGACTTATTGCGATATGAAGAAAAGCGATGGTGGGTACGTCCCATATATACATATAAACAGAAGGCAACGGGGAGATTATTTTAACTTGTTGCAAGAAATGAGACACAAAAAACACAGACAGTTACTTCAATTACAAGAAAAGAATTTAATACAAAATCTTTTTTACTTGACATCACAGTTTAGAATGAAGATTCTGTTGGCCCCTGCTTGTGTATTATTAGTATACCCACTGCATGACATTTCTGCAGACCAGATATTTGAAACCGAATCCATAATAATAAACTTTATGACTGCCAACGACATTGTAAAAGTCGCTATTTCGCTACATCAATTTACGTTTTTTAATTTTTACTTGCCCGACCTTAATATATAAGGGGCAAGTATTGTAATCGCGAAAATTTTCGATGTCGAGATTTTGACGGATGACCACGTTTCATGGTCCAGGGAATCCAAAAAACCTATTTTCGAAGTGCCGTCCGTATGTGTGTGTGTGTGTGTGTGTGTGTGTGTGTCTGTCTGTCTGTCTGTCTGTGTGTATACACGATAACTCAAAAACGGTTTAACTTAAAGAGTTCGTTCTGGTACTAAAAAATTCTCCTATTAAATAGGAAGAACCCTATTGTTTTTTATGAAAATCGGTTGACTAGAAATGGGAGTTAACTCGTGTCGATTTTAAGATTTTTGCGAATATTTAGCAACAGAAAAATATTTCGAAAAAATTTATTGAACAAAAGTTACTATAAATGCAATAACTAATAACTTTTATTTGAGACGTTTTTTGATAAAACGAAAAATTTCGAAAATTTTTTGTAAAATTATTTAAAATTTTTCCAAGTCTCAATTTTTTCATATTTATATGTAACGTTTCCATGGTCATGATAATTAATTCGTAACTTGTAAAGCAAGCCTTGGACAAAAATTTGTATAAAACATAATTTGATGTATTTTTGAAGATTTACCTAAATATTTAAATTTTTTTTTTTTAATTTACATTTTTTTTTAAATATATTTTTTATGGGAGGGCAAGTCTAGCGGAGGTTTCCCTTCGCCTCTGGTTTTTTAGGAAATTAATATAAGTGTCTCGCTAAAGATCTCACCATTCCGAAAAAATATATCTGTTTCTATGGTTTCGACGGTGCGGCCAGCGCTAGAGTTGAAATTTCTTAACTTGCGACACCGCGCCTACGACACCATGGTATGAGATTTTTCAAATTAGAGCGATCGTATTGGTTGAATTTCTTGTTCCACGCTTTCAACACCAGAATGAAAATGATACATATATGGAATCTTGGATGGGAAGTTCGTTTTTAATTGCCAAACTGGCGATTGATTCCCCAAATATTATAAAATATTAAAAACGTCTCCCGGCGTTTTCCCAACTTTATGTAATGCAATTACAAACTAAGTGATATTGTCATTAGTTGCCCTTAGTCATTTTCTGGATTTTTTTATTTCTAATTTTGTCCTGTCTTGATATTTAAGTTGGTCTCCAGAAATCTCGATGACTAACAGTTATTAAAAATTATAAATTTTAATTTCATTACCATAATTTAAAATTTTATCATCAATTAATAAAAGTGGTGCTGTATTTAGCTGTAGGATTAATTTAATAAAAGTCAAAAGTTCCTTTAAGATCTTAAATTTATATTCATATAAAATGGCAAAAGAGTTTAGTGGAGTAATTCAAAATTTTAATATGATAGAGTGCGGTGGCTGGTTTTATGTTATTTGATTTATTTTTAAACCGAATAGCTCATTTTATAGTGATTTCAAAGCACATTTTGTCGGTATTCTTAGTCATTAAAGTTATCCTCTTCGTCCATGTTTATGAACATACCACTAAATCTGATGCTGAACGTATAACGTACCCATACTTTTATAAACAATTTTAGGATTTTATATGCAGTTAACATTTCGTATATCTATTTGATTTACGGCACACGGGCTGTGGCTACTGCATTAGACCAGTAATTAATGCCTTTTATTTTATTTTTACCCCACTTTCTGTCAACTAAATATACCAAATTTAATATGTCAACGTGTTTAATGTATCCAATTATTTAGTGACTTTGTTTAAGAATTGTAATGTCTTGTATACGCCTTATGTTGTGATGATGATGTAATTAAATCATAGACGCAGTTGTTTCTGTGCGCCAAAAATTTATTATTCCCAGATCTTTATGTTTTTCTTAATCCTGTCCAATTTCTTGTGCTCTTTGAAGTACCAGGGGTGGTCAAACTGCAGCACACGAGCCACATGTGGTTCTTTTATACATTTGCAATGACTACAAGCTATTCCAAACGTTTAGGCGGAACTAACTGGAATTTAATTTTTTTTTTAGTTGTCATGGTCTCAATTTATGGTTTGAAGTAGGATTTTCCTAAACAAAATGATCAAGTCTCACTTAATCGGTAAAAAATTGACAATTTATGGTTCATTTCAAATTAGAAAATAGTAGATATCACTGAGAACCGAGTACGATTTACACTGGACCAATACAGTATAGCGGGAAATTTAAAATAGTAGGCTTTTCCTAAACAAAATAATCAAAAGCCTCACTTAATAAAATTGACAATCTATGGTCTATTTCAAATTAGAAAAAAGTAGATAGGCTGCGAACCGAGTACGATTTCTACTGGACCCATAGTATAGCGTGAAAATTAAAATAAGTTACAACTAGGGTATGGGTGTAGTAACTGGGTTAGCAAGTGATTTTTTTTAATATAAAAAAGGTTAATAAGATATTGAAATAAACAAGGCAGATAATACACTTACGTTATTTATACGACATAAATTCGTTAATATAATAATATAATTAAGTTAATAAAATATAAATTTTAAAAATTATATATTATATATAAAAAGAGAGATTTGGCTAAAAGAGTCTAAATAAAGCAATAAAACAAATAATATATCTTCAGAGTTAAAGTTTCTTATTTAAATATTTATTGTAAATAAAAATTAAAAATATATGTATATATGAAGGTCTAAAAAATATTTTTGAAACAAACTGCTTTATTGCTTTTCAAAATATTCGCCTTTAAGACTTATACACTTTTGTATGCTTTCAAACCAATTCTCGAAACATTTTTCCCACTCTGAAGATATTAATTTGAAACATGGTTTTCGAATGCTTTAACAGCTTCTTGAGGTGATGAAAATCGCTGTCCACTCATTTCCTGTTTGATATTGGGGAACAAAAAAAAATTTATTTAGGGCAGCGTTTTCCAAACAGTGCGCCGCGGGAAATTTTTATACATTAAGGGCGGAACTGAAAAAGTTTGGGAACCACTGCTTTAGGGGATAAATCAGGTGAATATGGGCAATGAGACATTAATTCGATGATTTTCTCTTTCAAATAATAATTGTTTGACGTGTTGTGTGGGAGCTTGAATTATCATCATGAAGAATGATGCGACGTTTTTGGTTGTTTTTCCTGATTTTGTCGATAGCTTCTGGCAAACAAATTGTTGTATACCATTCAGCATGAACTATTCTCCGATCCCGTAAAGGAATGGTTGCAACATGTCCAGTACAATCAAAGAAACAAGCGATCATATTCTTGGATGTGCTTCGTGAACGAACAACTTTTGTGGACTGTTGCTTAGTTTCCGGATCATATGAAAAAATCTAAGTTTCGTCACCTGTAGCTATGTTTCATACGGATTTTGCAGTGCCTAGGTTGAATTTTTTTAGCATTCCCTTACACCAAACAACAGGAGCCTTTTCTTGAGCTTCGATCAAATTATGCGGATTCTATCGGGAACAGATCTTTTTCACAGCTAAATGTTCATGCAAAGTGAAATGTACTGCAGTCTGCGATATGCCAAAGGATGCCTCTATCTCACGGTAAGTCACATATTGATCTTCTTCAATCATTTTGCGCACAGTATCGATGTTTTTTTGAATCACAACCGATTTTGGTCGATCTTCACGAGATTCATCACTGACGGACGCACGACTACAACGAAATTCTGCAAATCAATTGTAAACAATTCTTTTCTGATGGTGCTTCATTACCAAAAGTTGAACAAAGTGGATCTATGCATTGTTGTTGAGTTAGGCCTTTACTAAAATCGTAAAAAATCATCCAACGAAAACCTTCACGAGTAATATCCAATTTTTCACAAACTTATTTTTTTTAAACGCTCACTACTCGGTCAATTTATGAGGGGCCACTGATTTCACAATAACAAATTTTACGAATATAGTAACGACACATTTCAATATTGCCATCTAGTGGTTGTTTGTAAAAACATAAAAGGTAACCCTCGTATTTGAAAGTACTACTGCTGTCAAACCTATAATTAAGTATGTGTTTTATTTATAAAACAACAGAATATTTTATTTATAAATCTTAGTTTTCCATTAAAATAATGAAGAATTCGTTTCGAGTTTATAATAAAGCAAGTCTGATGTTAGACGACGCGACATTTTAATCTAAAAATAACAAGTAATTACTGCAGAATGATCATTAACAGATCCCAGATTCACAAGATAATCAGTCATTCTAAAATCGTATACATCAAGAAGCCCCTGATATAAGATAGAGATGAATAGTGTTACTAAATAAAGATAGGAATAGGACAAAAGATAAAAACCATCACATAGAACGCGCATATTCAGATCTTTACATGTGTGAACGTGTGTCTAAATGTATTTGTACGTGTGTGTTGGTTTGTTGTGAGTGTATTTTATGTGTATGTGTTATGTTTGTGTGTGTATGTCTTATGATTTATCTATTAAAAGATCCGGCGGCATAGCATGTCATTCAAATTTCTAAATATAAGCAGTATTACATTAATAAGACGAGCTAGACCGTTGACCAATCACTTTTGTTGTCATTGGACAACTGACATCTTGTCCCTCTGATGTTTTAATTTACTTTCGTGGGCGAACACAATTGAATCATGCCAGTTTATATTTATTTATACCTTATTCTCTCTCTTTTAGTTATTTAATCAAAAATATTTGAGGAAAAGTTAGTTAATATTTTTGGCGAACATGAACGATGTCTGTTTGCAGCCAAGAAAGCTCACCTCGTTAGATTTAATCCGGAACTCCGGTTATGAAGGCTTCTGTATGAGTTCCGGATACTGAGAGCTTGTGAAACCTCTAATAGAGGTGCTGTAATCAGAATTGGAATTGAGATTTTCTTTCGGGAAATTAAATTATTAGTAAGATGGACAAAAAGTTTAACTATATATACATATACAGATAAAATCATTTAAAATATGAAAATATTACATTTTATTTTAATACAGTCGATTCCGCTTAATCAGGACACCGGTTAATCGGGACAGCCACTTATTAGGGACAAATCCTAAAGAACGGAAACAAAACCGGGGAAATAACACAAATTTACTTCGCTTTTTCGGGACAATATTCCGTATAATCGGGACAGTAATCGTGTGAATTCCCGTGGCAAAATTGTATGTAAAATATTAATTTTACAGGCAATTTTACAAGCAATTTTACAGGCTATACAGTTTGTAGCTTACAGTTAGCGAGCTGTAAAAACCAGCACAATACAAAATTGTTTTGGTTATAGCGGTTTAAAATCGACAAAGATTCCAGAGAACAGCAGCGACGAAGAAAATTAAATTTCACAAGTTATTAATTGTCCTGAATTTTTTATCATTGACAGCAATTTACCATGGTATGACGCCAATGGAGATTATGAGGGCGCAATTGTTGAAAGCTTTAAATCAAAACATCAAAATTTGGAGGAACCCGACGACAGTGATGATAATGATCTTCCCGTAACTAACAACGTATTGATAGATTACAGCGTTACTTTATGAGAGTTGGAAATAACGGGAATCCCATGTCAGCATTAAATATTAGTGCTGATCCTGCAATCCAGCAAAAACAAAAAGCAAACCACTTTGGAGGAATTCTTGCAGAATACATAATTTAATTTAATTTTGAACATTATTCTTCTTTCAGAATTTATTATGTAATTTACTGTTTCAGAATTTATATTATTTATTTATAAAAAACACTAATCCTGTAATTTTTGTGGATCTTCAGAGAATTGGGCTAGCCGCTTAATCGGGACAAAATGTAGTAGTCCCGATGTGTCCCGATTAAGCGGAATCTACTGTTTATATTAGGTCGTCAAGGATGAAATTTGTAGAAAAAAGGCAAAGTTGGTTGATAACTTACAAATATAAGGAATTATTTTATTCATCAAAGTATGCACCCATATTGTCTATACACTTTCGCCATTTAAGCGGCAGGTTGTTCAGGTGGTATAAAACCCTGGCGGACGAGAGTGAATTCCTGGAAGGCCAGTTTTACAGCATTGTCGGAATTAAACTGTTTTCCTATTAAAAAGTTGTCCAAATTGCGGAAAAAGTGGTAGTCAGTGGGGGCTACGTCTGGTGAGTATGGAGAATGATGCAGAAGTTCCAACTCCAATTCCTGTAGTTTTGCCACAGTCATTTGTGCAGTGTGTGTTCTACCGTTATCATGCAATAAAATAGGAGTCGATCTGTTGACCAATCTAGGCTGGTTTTCTTGTTTTTGCATCATTTCGTCCAGTTGATTGCAGTATATTTCTGCTGTGATCGATGATCCAGGTTTTTTTTTTGTTTGGTTACCTGTACGAAATTTGGCGAACCAATTTGATATTGTCTGCTACGTAGTAACACTAGAGCCAAATAGCTCATTCATGACAATAATTATCTGCTTAGTTTTTATTTTTGAATTGTGAAAATATACATATGTCATTATTAAATCTTAAACATTTAAATAAAATACTATCACAAGTATAAATTTTGGATGATAAAACGAATTATATAAACATAATTGATGAAATGCGATTATAACGCTTGATATATTTAATGTGTTGACTGGAATTTTACCATATATAATATAAATATATAAATATTCACATATTTTTATATGAGGTTACATACAAACATTGATAATATTATTTAGTAACATAATTGTAAATTACAAAATAAATTGCGTAAAATATTTTGTACCTTGGAATAATAAACATTTTTTAAAAAGCAGTCATTTTTAAGTGTTGCCTTGACTCCATTGTTGTCTACGGAATACATGGACGCAGGTTTGAATCCCCCCACTTCCTTCAAATTTTTATTTTCTGATATTGTGCAGTCAGCTCTGGAGTTGGCTCAGCCTCAAGTATTTAATACTTAAAGTGTGCACCGTTTATACAGGGATAATCCGACCTGTCGAAGCCAGCTAGCGAACACGGGGAGTTCACGTCCGAAACCGCTCTTGGATTATAAACTCATTATAGTATTTCCAAAATGAAATGGCCACTCTTGTTAATAAGCTTAACAATGCGGTAATGGCTTAATGCCAGTAATCTTAAGACTAAGGTATTAAGGGAATTTTAAATTTAAATACAATAGATGTAACACTAGTTCAATTGAAGTTTCTTAAAAACCATTAAGGATATTTTCCAAATTTATAATCCTATTGTTTCTAAATTTTAGGGTTTGCTATATTTGTTCAGTGGTGCACCCAGAAATTTTGGAGGAGGGGGCCGGAAGACAAAATTAGTTAAATTATTATCATTTCTAAAAAAAGTGATGATCTAATGAAAAAAAGCTCCTCGCTTCTGAAATACAAGTGATGACCTAAAAAAAAATCTAAATAAATTTGGTATTTTCTTCTTTCTTGCGGGGGTACCGGCCACCGGTCTCCCCCCTAGGTGCGCCACTGTACTTGTTTGCTAGTTAATTTCCAATGTTCACAGCGTGCATACATTAACATGGAAAAATATAAACAAATATGTATGTGCTCATCGAAAAAAAAACATTTTTTTTTTTTTAATTCTGAGTAGGGTATCAAATGAAAGCCCTTAGTACGTGGATTAACGATCAAAATTTTATTTTTCCAAAATAAATTATTTTGACGCGTATTTTGCCAAAATTGTGCAAAAAAAATTTGTCCCACACCCAGTAGCCTAGATGGTTTAAACTAAAAATCTGAAAAAATTCTAAGTAATGTACATTGGTGTGAACCGGAATAGTACACCAGGAATTTTTGATCGGATTATGTTTTCGGAAAATAACGCATTTTTTGTGTTTTTAACTAAAATATGTTAAATATTTAATTCGCTATGTAACACAGTAACTAAGTAAGCGCCCGTAGCGTAGTGCGTAGTGTCATCACTTAGTAATTTGCAAACTACAGTTCAATTCCTGTCAATTTTAATTTTTCTGTATTTTTATTTTGTTAAAATTCTAGTAATATTTTGGTAAATGTTGCATTTAATTTTTAAAAGCGTAAATTTAATAACCAGTGAGAAATGTTGAAATTATAATTTAATTCTATGTTTGAATGTATGCGAAATCAGAGGGGCTTATGATTTAAGCAATCAATGGAAGCCATACGCGCAATTTTCAAAATCTTAATAAACCTTGCTATATAAAAAAAAATACTGAACATATTTAGGAACTTAAATAATGATATTAGGCATTCGAATTAAAATTCATAAAAAAATATTTTGACATAAAATTTGTCTTGACATCCCAAATAATCATCATTCAGTTACTAAATACCTGCGAAACCCTTAAATGTACCCTGTAATGCCGTCCGTATGTGTGTGTGTCTGTGTGTGTGTGTGTACTGTGTGTCTGTGTGTCTGTGTGTTTACACGATAACTCAAAAACAGTTTAACTTAAAGAGCTCGTTCTGGTACTAAAAAATTCTCCTAATAATTGGAAAGAACCCTATTGTTTTTTATTAAAATCCGAAACCGGAAACGGAAGTTATTAAACTTTAAAATTTAAAAAAATTCGTAACTAGTAAACCAAGCCTTGGAAAAAAAAATTGTTTAGGACATACTTTGATGTATTTTTGAAGATTTACCTAAATATTTTTTTAAATTAAAAAAAAAAATGTATTTTTTTTATTATTATTATTATGGGAGGGCAAGTCTAGCGGAGGTCTCCCTTCGCCACTGGTTTTTTTCTGAGATACGAATTGGTAATTGGTTCCGAAATGCAGGGGGGGGGGCAAATGACCCATCTTGCCCCCCTTGCGGGCGCCTATGGCAGCACCTGATGTAGTTTAAAATATAAAGTTTCTAAAGTAAATACTTTGTCCAAAAAGCAGCATAATTTTAATTTCTCGTACCTATAATGTGTTTCTGCAATTAATTTATATCACCATAGCAACTATAAATCATGTATATTTTTAAAGAATTTAATTTACTGAATCATACCAGAAAGTTCATAATTCGAATTGATTAAAAATGTAATTTAATTTATATAGTTTGTTTAAATATTGAACGAAGCGATTCATAATTTCATTAGATTTTATTACTTAAACAATGCCTGCATTAAAATAACATTTATAATATATTTAATAAATCATGGGTTATTGTGACGGATCAACGTTTCAGATCATTGGTTTTACTTATATTTGTGACTGAGTGCGTAAAGTGGTGCGTAAAGTAAGAATTGCTAATGTGCGACTACCTTTTTCTTTATCACAATAGGACCGTGTTTGTAGTGAAGTTAAAGAAAGGCGGCTTCTTTGATTCTAATTGCAAATTTATAACACTAAATTTATGCAGGTTTTACAGTGACGTACGAAAACATAATGCTTTAGGGGTAAGGATATCTATTTTAATAAAATTGCAGCCTATATCTGTTTTGTCGGTGTCATACCGTATCAGCCCGAATATAACGCAATATATTTTGACCAATTATTTTCTGTGAAAAAATTGACTCGTGCTAAATTCGAGGAAAATTATTGAATGTAATATAAACAACCCTTCTTATTAGTACGCCTACGCCTCCAAACCACCATAAGAAAGGTGAAAAAACGGTCTTTCAAAGTTATTGAAGTCAACTGGTACCGATAAGTCCAGAATTACTGTTACTGCTGATGGACAGAAGCTTCAACCTTACGAAACCCAGGTCTACAAGTACGAAATGCGGATTTTTTTCAAACTTGCTGTACAAACGCAGTGTATAGTTAAAAGTTTCAACACATATGGCGTTTTGTTAAGTTATCATTAAGTGTCAAATGCGTATAGGTTATAATTTGAAAAGTGATCATATAGTTTTGTTTTATTTTGTTAAAAATGTCAAATTTTGTGCCAAATAAAGAGCATTCGCGGACAGTACTACTGTTTTGTTTTCATTTGAAAAAAACTGGGCGACGGCTCCTAGCGCACTAAGGAAAGGGCGCTAACGGGCTTGCTAAGGGGCGCCATTGCGAAGATGAGGACCTTTTTTTTTTTGCTCGTCACTTGGATTTTGGGAGGTGAGAACCTTTTTTTTTGCTCATCACTTAAATTTTGAGAGGTAAGAACCTTGTTTTCATTTACCGAGGGCACCAAAACACGGCTCTGCCCCTAGCGCAAGTTTTCCTTACTGCGGCTCTGATCACTGTCACTGTTTTCCATAATTTTTGAATATTTAAATGAAATAAAATTAACTTAACAATTTTCTTTAAAATTTAAAATTTATTGCAATTAATGAAGTGTTGTAATCTGGGCTTCGAACCGGAACTAAACCGAAAAAAATATCGGTTTATTTCGGTTCAGATAATGTTTATGTGAGTGAATATAAAATACATTTTATTTAAGATTAATTTTTAAACTAATGAGCAGAAAAAAAAAGTAATTCGTAATTTTTTAACTAATGCGCTACTATTATTTCGGAAGAGGGGGGTTGAACGCCCAGATCCCCCCCCCCCCGCTCCTGGCAGCGATCTTGGTATGATTATTACAGAATAAGGAATAAAATGTTCTTCTAAATTATAGTAGAAAATAAATTTCTAATACAAATAAAATCATTTAAAAATTTATCATTCGGCTCGGAACTGAACCGAAAACCGAAAACCGAAATAAACCGTTATTTTTGCCGGAACGAAAACCGGAACCGAACCGATATATATATTTTTAATTGAACCGCAACGAAAACCGAAACGAAAAAAATAACGGTTTGAAACCCTGGTTGTAATAGATACATTTAAAAAAATATTTAGATACAGATACCTAAGAAAAATTGTATCTAGATCCAGATACAGATACAGAATTATAAAAAATATCTAGATACAGATACATGCCAAAAATGTTTGTATCTAGATACAACTAGATACTTTTAAAAAACACTGAAAAATGAAATTTTTTTACCAAACAAACAGTGAATGTTAATCAGTATTATACAGGCTGTTCAAAAATGACCGTGACGTCACAAAAAGCCCACTAAATTCAAGGTAAAAACTATTCTACGGAATAATTTTCTACTAAACAACGTATGTATTATGTTAGAAATATGTGCTAACGTATGAGCTGCGTATCTATAAGACTAATGTTAGTCTTATAGAAATAATCTTATAGAAAAGTCCAGGCATATCAGCAGTGTCGATATTGGTACAGAGCTAGGCATTGACCACAAAACTGTTTTGATCCATTTACGGAAAGCTGGCTACAAAAAGAAGCTCGTTCCCCATGAGTTGAGCGCGAAAAACATGATAGACCGAATTAACATCTGCGATGCGCTGCTGAAACGCAATGAAAAATAGCCATTTCTGAAACGTGTCATAACCGGTGATGAAAAATGGATCACGTACGACAATCGGAAGCGTAAAAGATCGTGGACAAGGGATGGTGAGCCGTCACAAGCGTTCGCGAAGCGAGGATTGACGCCGAACAAGGCTGTGTGTGTGGTGGCACTGGAAGGGAATCTTCCACCATGAGCTACTTCCAGTTGGTCAGACGATTGATTCTCAACTCTACTGTGAACAACTATAGAGATTACGCCAGGCAATTGAAAGAGAACGGCCCGAATTGAATAATAGGATAGATGTTGTCTTTCATCATGACAACGCAAGACCACACACTTCTTTGATGGCCCGTTAAAAATTGAGAGAGCTTGGTTGGGAAATTTTATTGCATCCACCGTATAGTCCAGACATAGCACCCTTTGACTATCACCTATTTCGATCTCTGCAGATTTCTCTCAATGGAATTAAGCTGGTTTCAAAACAAGCCTGTGAAAACCACTTGATTCAGTTTTTCAACCAGAAACCACAGAAGTTCTTCACCTATGGCATCATGGCTCTACCCGAAAAATGGCGAAACGTTGTCGATAATAATGGAGCATATTTGGTTTAAATAAATTTAATTTCACACTATAACAAAACCAGTTGAATTTTGCTAAAAAAAGGCCACGAACTTTTCCCCAGACCGATATTACAACACTATCATTATATGGTCGTTAAATAAAATACTATTTTATTATTATCCTGTTCTCTCAAAACAAGAACGTCACTGAGTTTTATTAATCAATGCGCAAGACTACTAATCTTAATAGAAATCTGCCTTACAATGAAAATATAAAATTGCTTGAATGACATTCATATGCAGAGAAATTTCATATTTCTAATTAGAACCATTTGATTTATATTGCATTAATGTTGTGTATGAACCAAAGAATTATTTTCCTGATTTGCATGTCATTTGCGCTATGGGAAGGCGGTAAATTCAAAACTTATTTCTAAAAAACGAAGTGTGAGGGCAGCACCTACTTAGGTATTGTTACACTTCATACCTCACTTCTTTTTCATTCTTCACGCATTCACACGCTTCATAGAAATTCGCATTCAATTTTTTATGGATTGTATTTCTCTTCTGATATCATTTCTGTTATGAAATATAAGATTCATGTTAATGAGATTATGCTATAGTTTCTTTTGATTTATAGTTCATTGTATAATTTTAGTTAAGGCTGTATTTCAGGGCCACTGCTATTTATACACAAGCAATAACTTAGAAACCCTTCTTAAGTTTTCTAGGGCTGGTTTCTGACAGCTTAGCCGAATTTAATCTTTTGGTTAAACTCGGTTTAACAATCTCATAAGTAACCATAGCAACCATTTTCTAACTATTTGGTTGTAGTTAACTAAGCTTTAAGAAACCGGCCATTAGGTGTCTTGCACGAGGGCTACCTTTTAAGTTTTAACAAAAACTAAGAAAGAAAACATTTTTTTTGGAACAAACTATTTTTCTTTTCAAAATATTCGCCTTTAAGATTTATACACTTGTGCATGCGTTCAAACTAATTCGCGAAACATTTTTCCACTCTGAAGTTGGTATATCAAAAACATGGTTTTCGAAGGCTTCAACAGCTTGTGATGAAAATCGCTGTCGGGCAATGAGACATTAATTCAATGTTTTTCTCCTTCAAATAATCAATTGTTTGACGTGCTGTGTGGAAGCATGCATTTAGAATTGTCAAAAGTGATATAGTCACATTTCACCGGCGTTTCCCGATGTACCGGCGAGCGAACGGGTCGCTCGCCGCCATTCCTTAAGTCGCCCGACCTGGGAACTGTAATCAGATCAATTCTATAAAGAGTTACTATAATAGTTACCGTGTTGTAACGTTACTACAAGATAACTTGTATAGTGACTTTAATAGTAACTTTAACATTTTACGTATTCTGTAATATCCAACTGTAGTAACGTCGCTATGAAAGTTATATCTTAGTGAGTGTTACTGAGAAAATAATGAAGTTAGTTACAGAAGCGCAACACACATGCGCATTGGTGGTATACAGATGACAGTTGAGGTTAAAAATGTAAAAATATTGTTATGCTTACATTATTTTGTTGTTATATAATATATATTAAGGTATATACATAGGGTGACCATTCGTCCCGCATTTTAACATTTTGTCCCGCATTAAGATGCGTCCCACAAAAGTCCCGCATTTTAACATTTTGTCCCGCATTTTGGATTTGGGAGGTGAGGACCCTTTTTTTTGCTCTTCACTTGGATTTGGGAGATGAGGACCTTTTTTTTTGCTCCGTCCCGCATTGCCTTTTTAAGAAAATGGTCACCCTATATCTACATTTATAAAATATAAGAAACAAAATGAGTGAAGAAATTAAAAAAAAAAAGAAAACGGAATGCAAAGACAAATTCTCGACAGTAGAACCAGTGGCGCAGGCGGGTAGGATTTGGGGGTTAGAATCTCCAAATGAAGCTGGATTTTTTATTACTTCGATGCATTTTCCTTGTTTTGTCATTACTTCCGTAGGTCTCATTTTATAACCCTCCCCTCTCATGAAACTATTTTTGCGTCACTGAGTAGAACTTTTGTTATTTTTTTTTAAACAAATACTATTTTTTTTAATAATTTTAAAAAGACTCATTAAAAATGAGGAACTGGAAAAGACTTTTTGATCTTTAATATATTTCATCTCATGCAATATAAACATTTACCTACACTCATACATACATATTTTATATATATTTAATTTATAAAATTTTCTTCATTTTCTATTATATCTAAATATTACACTTAAAATCAAATTTCCGCCATTTTTATCTTCGTAAGAACTAAGTTATTACTTATAAACACCAGCATTTGGTAGTTACTATGATAGGAACTATTTACGAAATATCCCAAAGTTATTATGATAGTAACTGACCTTGCTCATAGTGACAAATTTAGTTACTATGATCATAGTAACTGAGTTACATAATTGGTCTGTATATTTTTTGGCGACTTTTAGAACGAACGCTCGATCGCGTTGGGTCTTAGAAAAATTTCTCATCACAAAAGTTTGAATGTCATATTTCACCGGCGTTTCCCGATGTACCGGCGAGCGTACGGGTCGCTCGCCGCCATTCCGAAAGTCGTCCGGCCTGGGAACACTGTTATATTTTTGGCACTTTAATACGTTAACATTTTTTTCGACATGATTGTTTATAGTTTAGAGCCTTCGTCGAAAAATATTATACTTGATGATAATGAAATACTACTTGGTACAAGTATTCTTTACATAAAATGAAACATTTTTATCCGCCGCACCTATATTGAGAACCGCGGCAGATTCGAGGTGGCGGCAAAAGTAGATTACCAAGTACAATAACTATAAGTAATTTTCACAATAGAACAAATTATCTCCAAACATATTTGTAGAGCGAAGCTTTAGCTACAATTTTCCGCATCGTACACAAATATGCATCGAATGGTTTACAAGATGGCGTCTATAACGTAAGTTGTTTATTTACAATTACATGACAGTTCTTTTGACAATTAAAAATATCCTATTAGATACATAAAAATTCGCTGAAAATTTTGATGTATAGATTGTTACTAATTTTATTTCAGGTTGTTAGTCTTGTATAGGAAACTGTACGGTTGTGCGCACCCTTAAGATAGAATGTTAAAGTGAATGTATCTTTAAACGCTAATGTGAAAACGTATTGCCTCGTCTAAATACAAGCGATGTTTAAGACAGAGATCTGCGTCTTAAACTTCGTCCGCATTGCCAACTTAATTTCTATTATAAAAAAATACTCCTTGAATTTGTGCTGTCAACATTTTATATTATCATAAACAAGAAAACTGTATTATATCGACGTTATAAGAAGTTTATACTTATTGTTATAATAAAATTATTTATTTTAATAATTTATTTAATAAAATACAGAGCTACAATAATTGAGATAAAATGTATCGACTTACATGTTAACCCATTAGAGCCCGTAATTCTGTGGATGTTATTTTCAAGATATTTTTATCAAAATCATTCGAAAATATCAGTATACAACTAGTAAAGACAATTTTATTTTCAAAAAATATACCCCTTACGAAATATTAGCCGGCAACTTTAGTTGCCACGCACTTTCAAGTCCAATTTTGAACATATCAAAACCAAAATATTTAAAAACTTTCCTAAGCAACATTCTAAAGCAACGTTTTTCTTTATATTTTGACATATAACAAAATATGTTCATGCATAGAAAATAAAATTATAATTACAATTTTTCCAAAATGCACCGGTGGTAAATATTTAACGTGACGCTGTTCTCTTTAAACTGAGACTATTTTGATTGTATGCACTTGAAGTGGTTTATTTATGTTATGGGCCATAAATAAAGGTACAGATAATAAGTGTTTACATGCGCATTGCCCTATGATTCAAATCATCAGAGTTTTAGGTAATAAAACCGTTGGCAACTTTAGTTGCCGAGGGGCTCTAATGGGTTAATACAGGTGTAATATATTCTTTATTGTAGTGTCTTTATTGTAGAATGAAATGAAATATCCTTATTTGTTTATAATAATTCAAAATGTGCGTCTGCGCAGACAGTTTAAAACTGGTAATTTCATGACGGTAACTTAAGGACAAAATTACTGTAGCTGATGACAGCACCAGAGATTTAAACATCAAGTGTGAAAGCATACCGATCTTAAACATCGGTGAACTTTAAGTTCACTCGTCTTAAAGATCTAGTGTGAAAAGGGTATTAGTTTTTGTAAAAACTTAAAAGGTAGCTCTTGTATTCTTAATACCAAAACTGTAATTGAAAATTAATGACATTATTTTTAAAATAGCGTTTTTAATGTTTGATGATGATACGGATAATATTCAACATTGTAATATTTGATATATAGCCACATCATAGAGTACCGACATATGTTTTGGTACATTTAATCTAAACGGTACGAAACTGGGAGACATTTTTGTCGGGCCATTCGCATCAATGTCAAAGAACATGTATGACACTGAAAACAGTTGTTAACAAATAGACAACTCAAATAAAATACATACAAGAGAAGCAAAGATGGCCGTGCAGACAAATGATACATAAAACTTAAAGTAACTTTTCTTTCATAAAGCACATAGCGCATTCCGTAAGCCGGCCGTCTTGATCGTAAAAGTAACGCAAGAAAGTGTTGAGACTACACACTGAAACGATAACTTAGTGAAGAATGACATTTATGAATAGGCCGGTAGAGTGTGCGCTTGACATAGGGAAATGTGCGGTCACTTTGTGCGTGCCAACCTCTCTTTGCGCGAATATGTGTGTTAATACACGTTAAAATATTGTCAGAATATATCAAAACAAAACGTATTAATGTTGGCTTGTTATATGCGAGTTAAAAGTTATTTACTACTATAGTTTAAACAGAGATGCCGTACCGATACTTTACTGATTATAAATAATGTCAACAAAACGTTAAAACAAATGAACTCTTTAAAAACACACTTCAAACGTCGCTAATTTAAACGACAGAACGCTCAAAGTTTTCCTTTTCTTCTTGTTAAGACATGCTCGAAATGATATTCCCGAAACTTGTTGAGCAAACGAATACTGTTGACATGAATGCCACGTCGCTCAATAAGTCTCCGGTCTAACTAAGAAAAACATTTTTTTTTTTAGAAATTCGACTTGATTCATCAACATACTCTCCTTCAAGAGTGATACATTCATTCCAACACTCCTAAACTTAAAAAAATTAAAATTAATTAATTTAAATTCAGCATACCAATCAGTAATAGTTGATTTGCCTGGTGCAGAGTCTCTATAACGCTTATCAGCCACTGTTTGGCTTCAAAAGTATTTTTTCCCATCAAAAAACATCGTTTAATCAACACACGAAATTCTTTTTTATCCATTCTTTTGAAAATTACAAAACTGGAATCACTAAAACCAGTGTAACCTCTAAACTAATTGTCAGAATGTCCTGAAATTTTCACACGTATCGTTTGAAGGTTGGTACTATCCAGAAATCATATGGGTCTGTCAACAGTGTTGCCATATATATGTCAGGACTTATTGCGTGAAGTGTCTACGAAGGCTTCCCTGAGGTTTCCACTCTAATGCCATTCTGGAGATGTCGTTTACTGTATTTCGGAAGGTATGCCCAATCCAGTTCCACTTTATTGCCTGAATTTCCAAGTGGATAGGGTTTTGTGCTGTCGATTCCCAAAGATCAGTATTGGGAATATGATCTGACCAAGTAATGAGAAAAATTCTGCGCAGACATTCTGTTAATAAAAACTTGGAGATATGGGTAATATCTTTAGTGACTTTCCAAGTTTCGCAGTCATACATCAGAACTGATTTTACATTGGTTTTAAATATGCGTACCTTAGTCGTACGAGAGATCTTATTGGTTTTCCAGACTGGGCTGCGTTAGGCGCAAATAGCCTTTGTTGCTGTGCGCCAAAAATTTTAACTAACGATTTCCAGACTTCTTTCAACAAGCCGAATGCTTGTTGAGCTTTAAGTATTCTGTTGTTCACGTCCCTTGTAGTTCCTCCATCTCTCGTTATTGCACTACCAAGGTAGCAGAATTCTTCCACATCTTCTAAGTCTTCGCCGTTAATGTAAAATCTGTTGATGTTATTGGTACCAATCCGCATTACTTTAGTTTTCGCTTTATTTATGCATAAGCCAACTAAATTTGCCAAAGTACTTATACTTTCAAGTTTGAAGAGAATATCAAGGTTGATGTGAATACTTCTTTAAAATCGCACCGAAATATGGGTTGTGTGTCTAAAGATTTGACCATCGCGAAAAAACGTATTATTATATACGTTAAAATCACGTGACGTTTTAAATGCGCACGCGTACTTTAATTTTTAACGTAATTTTAAGTATATCTTTGATTTAGGTTTGTCGTACAGTTTTTACGTTGTGTGTCATAACCTAAAAGAGAAACGATTGAAAATATTTACAATGGTAACTTGTTTTTAATAGACTATCAGACCAATTCTGTAACTCAGTTACTATGATTTTAGTAACAAAATTTGTCTCTATGAGCAAGGTCAGCTACTATCATGAATGAAAGTCATTATCCTTTTTATAATATTTTATCTTGTAGTAACGTTACTACCCAGTAATTTTTTACAGCATTGATCTGTACAGGGTAAGTCGGGTGAATATGCCACAGCTAACTTTATAATCATCGATATCTCTGAAAATATTGTTGAAAATAGCAAACAAAAAAACGCATTTAATAAGGAAATTAGTAAACATTTATTCTTTGGTTAGTTACAATTGGTAACATTTGTACTTTTAGATATAAAAATTAATAAACAATATCTTGCAAAATGGCGTATTACCCGACCATGCGGGCAATATGCTATCAGAAGTGGTCTAATATGCCACTGTTTAAATTGGAGAGTTTAGAACTTAAATATTCTTCTTCTTCTTCTTCTTCTAAATATTTTCTAAATTTGACGAAGAATCTGAGGATGATACACGACAAAGCTTCTTTTTGTCGGAGATTTTTTTTTGAGGTTTTAATTGTTTTCCTTTTTTAGATGGTGCCTTTCTTTTTACAGTAATTTGTTTTTGGCTTTGGGTCTCCTTCTTTTTATTTTTCACTTTCAGGGTTTCAATGTTTTCTTGACTTGTTCAAATTAGCGCATGTTGTGTTCTACTGGCAAGTTTTGGCTTAACCAATGTCGGAATTGGGTTAATGTTTATAAAATTGACGAGCTCTGATGTCGTGGGTGTAACTTTTTGATATTGAGCAATTGCAGAATTTTCGGCAGAAGTATCATGAGCAGTGAGTCTGTTATAAATTGTTGTTCGTCAGGTGTATTAGTGGAAGATATTGGTTCAACCACCTCTTTTGCATTTTCAGATATGGCGAAAGGAAAAATTCCACACGCTTTAAAGCCAACAGAGCCATTATATATTTAACATCAGAATTGGGAAATTATTCTTTTTGGATTTGGCAAATTATTCTTTTCAGCAAATAAAAATGCATAGCATATTACACCAGTAAAACACGGGCATATTACCCTACATAGCTTCTAGAAATACAAATGACGATAGTGAAATAAAACAACAAAAATATAACGGTCACTCCAGAGGTTATAAAATCACAATGATATGAAAATGATATAAATCAATCGATTTATTACAAAATAATTTCCATAAATGAATATTTTGAGTTTAAATGTAGTTTTGAAATGCTAATTTAACAGTAATTTTTAAACTTTCCTGTTTTATTTAAAATTTCTGGTGAGATTTCACTGACAGTTATTGTCAAATCTGCCATTAGCATCAATGGAATATCACTGAGTGAAGTGCAACGCCATCTGTTATTTTAGTAAGGAATTACAGACAAGTGGCATATTACCCGAGGTGGCATATTACCCCGACTTACCCTATACCTTTTTTGTTAGACGACAACGTTATACGATTTGCAAATATTCTCTATTGTCAATTTATAACGTCATTTCGTCGTCTACCAATTTACAATCTCCATTGTTGTCTATATTGACATGACCCGTCATGCAGTCCTTCAGGTAGCATGATGATGATTTCATAATTTAACCATCAACGCCATTAGCTTCTTTTGGTGCAACCTTATTTTCCACAATTTTATTTGCTTGGAAAATCGTAAAATCTGTTTACTTATGATTTAAGTAGTTCCATACATAATTATTGTTTGGAATAAAGTTTAGCCAAATGGTTTACTATATAAATTGCATGTTGCTTTTATATTAATTTTATTATAAAGTATAAAAAATACTTTAAGGTCACAGTAATAATGAAGTCATCACTTAATACGAAGAGTAAATAATCACATGTATCACAAGTTAATAATAAAATTAAACTCGTGGGAGTAACATGGTCGTAATCATGATAAAACAACTTTTTCTTCGTATTCCTTTCTTCTTAATTATGTTTAAATATATGATAAGTGGACAGTGGTGTAGGGAATTGTAAAATAGTCTTCATAAAGGTCTGTTTACCAGGCTTTGAAAATGTGCCGTGGTGCAATTGAAGCAATCGGTGGAAAAACAGTGTTGTACAAAAAATATGTTTTAAGATTATAGAATATAAATACCAGAAAAGACAATACATATATTATTTATAATGATAATTAATGGGTTAATTCTGTGCAATCCGTAGCGCTTACATATTTCTGAATATTTTCTCATAATCCTGGTGTAATACCATGATTATATAGGTACTACTCTGTCGAAAAAGTAGCGGGAAGTTGTGATTAAAAAGCACGCGCTAATATTTTTTTTTAAATCTTTTTTTTCATAAGATGGCAGTACTGTGTTTAATTACTGTGTCAAACATGAGCGCCATCTGTCAACCAGTTTGATTACATCGGCTGTTTTAGTTAACACACTTCAGTAGTGCGTCGCGTTTTTTACAATGAACAAAACTACTGAACAAAGAGTTTGCTTTAAATTTTGTGTTGCGAATGGAATTACGTGTGCCGACTCGTTAAAAATATTGGAAAAGTGTTATGGTGAATTAGATTTATCAAAAACACGAGCGTACGAGTGGTACAAAGCGTTTAAAAACAGTCGAGAGATCGTCGAAGACAAACCACGTTCCGGACGACCTTCGACCGCTTCAACCGACGAAAACATCGAAAAAGTAAAGGAAATTGTGCTCGATAATCGGCGTCTTAGTTAAGAGATATTTCACGTGAACTTTTCTCACGAGTCCGTTCGGTCGATTTTGGTGAATATTTTGAGCATGAGACGCGTCACCGCTCGTCTCGTTCCAACTGAGCTGATTTTTCTACAAAAACAGTACCGTAAACAAGTCTCTTTAGACATGCTGGATCGCGTCAATTTTGATCCCACATTCATGGAACGCATCATAACAGGTGATGAGACATGGGTCTATGAATTTGACATGCAAAAAACGAGCAAAAACAAAAAAAAACATGTCAAAGTCGCTCAAAAGTCAAGGTCACGCTCATTGTTTTCAATAAAGAATATTATTTGGCCGTATTGAAATGTTTGCGTGAGAAAATTCGTCAAAAATGACCAAAATTGTGGTAGAACAATTCGTGGATTTTACATGATGATAATGCACCATCGCATAGAGCAGCAATTGTGACTGAATTTAAGGCCAAAAACGAGACAAATACCATCGAGCAACCACCGTATTCACCAGATTTGGCCCCGTGTGACTTCTTTTTATTTCCGAAATTAAAATTACGGCTACGTGGAACCCGTTTTGAGTCGATCGAGGCCATAAAAGAAAATTCGTGGAATGAGCTGAAGGCTATACCGGAAAGCGCCTATATAAGGTGTTTCGAAAACTGGAAAAAACGCTGGAAAATGTGTGTTACATCAAATGGGGCCTAATTTGAAGGCGACAAATAAAATTTTGATGATTAAATGAAAATTGTGTGCTTTATTTAACAATTTGTTTACGAAAGTAGCGGGCTACTTTCGTAAACTAAACTGAAAAAAAATACAGTATATTTTATTCAATTTTGCTCACCTCCAAAAAATACAAGTGATGAGCAAAAAAAAAAGGTCTTCACCTCCAAAATATAAGTGATGAGCAAAACAAAAAAGGTGTTCACCTCCAAACTACAAACCTGGAGATTTTATAACAAAACCCAGAGACTCTGACCGCAAATCCTGAGACGCCGGGTGAAAGTTGGAGACTCCGGGTGAAACCCTAAGACCTGGACACGCTGGTGGTGTCCGGGCACTATGGGCCTGCTACGCCGGATGGCACAACCACAAATTATAAAACAAGGAAGATAGCGGACTCCCACGTTACGGCTTTGGACAGCGATAGTTGCGACATTCGTGGTTGTAATACGAACTAGGATTAGGTAGTATGCAACCCGCAGTGCACACAAATATATTTTTATATTTTAAATTGCTATGAATCGCGCGATCGTTTATTTTCTACCAAAATTAAAAAATAAAATGTAATTTTGGTAGAAAATTAAAGATTACCTTTAACCGAAAATTATGATTAATTTATTTACAACTCTCCTAATTAATTTCCTAAAATTAAAATTAATTACAAGTTAATATACAGTCTGTTTCAAACGCTTAGGCGGAACTAAATGGGAATTTCGTTCTTTTAGGTTGTCACGACAAGGGACCTTGCTTGGGTTATTTAATTTTTCACGTTGCAATGTCAAAATTTAAAATTACAACAATGAAACCATGGAAACGAATTACCTATGTCAAAATTAAATTATTTTTTTAATATATTTTAATGACAAAAAAATTAATAAATGGGAAATTTGTATTAAGAATTACACAAAAAATCAAAATATAAAGAAAATGACAATTTAAAATGACATTAACCTTAACAAAAAATGTGTATTGTAAGTATGATTTACAAAGCTTAAACAAAACGGTCGAAAAGCACGATTTAAACAATGAAAGTAACTAGATTGCAAAATTTAGTTCCGCTTAACCGTTTGGAACAGACTGTAATCTGTCTCAATTTGTAATACGAAACTAAATCTGGTTACTTTGGTGACTGTTGTGGTGTAAATAGACTTTTTTGAAACCATGTAAACTTGTAAATCTGGCTTTTACATTTTTAGTGAAGTTGCATTATACTGAGGTTATAAAAACTACATGTCAGATACCAAATTGACCTGTCAAATTTGTGATTGACATGTCAAATATTTTGAATTGTATACAAATATTTATTTCATCTTAATTCGCTTATTCATATTTTCTGTTCTGGTTGCATAAAATGTATTTCAAATGCTTGTCAATTTGTGTTTTATACAATTTGTGTTAGTAAGTTGACATATACGTAATTTAATGTCAATTATGAATTGTCAAATATTTTGAAAGGTGTTACCACCCTAAGGTGATATTTTAAATATACAACATAAAAAATGAAGTTTCACTGTTAGTTTCGTATTACAAAATGAGACAGATAATACTTCAGTAAGCATTAAGTTTTATTATTTTATTTGCAAGCAAGCATATGAAATAAATAAACAAGTATTTATTTTTTACTTTTATATTTATTGTACAGTCTGTTCCAAACGGTTAAGCGGAACTAGATTTTGCAATCTAGTTACTTTCATCGTTTAAATCGTGCTTTTCGGCCGTTTTGTTTAAGCTTTGTAAATCATACTTACAATAAACATTTTTTGGTAATTTTTTTCATCATTTTAAAATGTCATTTTCTTTATATGTTAATTTTTTGTGTCATTCTTATTACAAATTTCCCAATTATTTATATTTTTGTCATTAAAATATATAAAAAAAATAATTGACATTGACATATATCATTCGTTTCCATGGTTTCATTGTTGGAATTTTAAATTTTGACATTTCAACGTGAAAAATTAAATAACCCTAGCAAGGTCCCTTCTCGTGACAACCTAAAAGAACAAAATTCCCATTTAGTTCCGCCTAACCGTTTGAAACAGACTGTACATATTAAATTTAGTCTGTGCCATTTTTGTTATTACACTATTTATATTTTTTTGCATTAACCATTTAAAATATTATTAATTACACTACAACATTTGAAAATAAAAAATGTGGTGTTAATATTTAAAAAATTCTTATAAAATTCATCGCTGTCACAATCACAATTTACTGTCACCTGTCGTTAGAACGTCAAAAACAATTGCCGCAAATTGCCGATAATGAAGTGTTCTCAAAATGTTGGTAAAAAAAAACGCTTTTAGCGCTGTCGGTGGATGGAATATAACTTAAAACCGTTTCAAGGCCGTGTATATGAGTTTCATACCCCTGGGCACAACATTTAGGGGACCATCGAATCACTATTTTTTGTTGTCGTTTGCTCTCTCTAGACTTATAACAAACTAGTAGAGGGCGCAAAGAAAATTCTGCCGAGGAGGGGATGAAGTTACACCAATGTATCCCGCATTTTAATCTGCGTTCCTAGGCTTCATGGACAGCCGTCTTACCAGTACCATAGCTTCAAATTTCAGGCCTCTTTTAGGCCAATTTTTATAACTTGGTCCTCAAAACTTCTCAGTTCTCCCGTCACCCTCGCCTCTTGAGACCTGCGAGGCCTTAACTACGACTCTGCGTCATACCACGAAGCCATGATAACTCCAAGTAAATATATCTATCAAATTGGAAAGTTATTTCTATCATGATATATAATTTAATGAGTTCTATGTAGATAAATATGATTGTGTGAGAACGTCATTTCTTGTACTTCGTGCACATGAATAATACTTGTGAAGTAGCAATTAAATTGGCAACGAAATATCAGTTTAATAATTCCATTGCACGTATATTACCGGGGTCAAATCGTTCCTCGCTCCTTACACCCGCCAGCAGGATTACTCTGTATTATTCTACTTGCGTGACGTCACGATCTCCACTCCTTACATTTCACATACAGATGTAAGAAGAAAGTATTTGCCTCATATAATAAACATACAGTTTAATGGTCTTTCAATTTCAAATAAATACGGATCGAAACCCCGTATAAAGGTCTACTGATTGCATCAATGCCATTTTTAGGGTTTTGTAGGTATGACCAAAAAACCCTTATACCGTCATTTTTACGTCTGTCTGTTTGTCTGTCTGTTCGGTAAAAATTGTAGCCAAACGGCTAAACCTAGAGAGTTGAAATTTGGCATGCTTATACAACTCTTCGACCCGCACATAGGAAAAATGCTAAAACATCTAAAAAACATATCCCACTAAAAATATAAACAAATATGTGCTCATCGAAAAAAAAATGTTTTTATAATTCTAAGTAGGGTATCAAATGAAAGCCCTTGGTACGTGGATTAAAGATGAAATTTTTATTTTTGCAAAATAAATTATTTTGAAGCGATTTTTGGCAAAATAGTGCAAAAAATTTTTTGTCCCACCCCCTGTAGCCCCAGATGGTTTAAACTAAAAATCTGAAAAAATTCTAAGTAATGTACATTGGTGTGAACCGGAAAAGTACAACAAGAATTTTTGATCAGATTATGTTTTTGTGATTTTTTGCTAATAATGTACACAAGTTATAGCTTCATAACACGCTGCACTAGAAGGTGTATGCTGGTCTAGTGGTTATGACGCTGGCTTTTCACCCAACTATCTCGATCCGAAAGGGATCGAACCCTGCAAGAAGAGACAATATTATTCTTTGTTTTTTTTTTTTTTTTTGAATTTTTATATTGTTTAAATTATTTTTCAGAATTCTAGTTATATTTTGGCAAATGTTGCATTTAATTTTTAAAAGCGTAAATTTAATAACCAGTGGAATGTGTTTAAATTATAATTTAATTCTGTTTCAATGTACACTAAATCAGAGGGGCGGCGCTTATAACCACCAATGGAAGCCATAGGCGCAATTTTTAAAATTCTTAATGAACCTTGCTATATAAAGAAAAAATGCTGCACATATTTAGAAACCTAAATAATGGTATTAGACGTTCGAATTAAAATTAACAAAAAATATATTTTAATATAAAATTTGTTTTGACATCCCAAATAATCATCATTCACTTACTAAATACCTGCAAAACCCAGAAATGTGTGAAAATTCACACTTCACATCAATTTTTACTTCTCAGTTAAGGACTGAAAATATTAATATTGTTATTTAACGATATCTTTAAAATAATTTTAATAATGTACTTGTTTAATATCCATTAATTATATATGTCTATTTCCTGTAATAACAAGTTTGAAAATGTAAAATGAAATGAGTAATATTTATAAAATTATACCGTGGAGGAAATAATTTAATGTGATTGGTGTGAACGGTGTGAGTGATTTTGGGACGTAAGAGGTTCACAGTACATTAATTATGAGATCTTGTCAAGGATATACAATACTTCTCTTCACTGCCAAATATTTATCTCCATGCTACAACACAATTTATAATTAAATCTAAAATTGAAAACAGAATGATTCACACCTTAATATATGTATTGCGCATCTTCATACGTATTTAATCAATAAAATAATGAAAGATAATATTGACATATAAAAATTAATCACGTGGATTATTATAACCAGTATTAATAAGTCTGTTCTTTTCGCTACTTTGCGTCTTTCTGCAAGACGCGGCTGTATTGACGCGTCGTTAAATTTATTACTGCGGCTGTAAGAATTTAAGCCAAACTGCCAATTCAAACGAACAGAAAATATTGACGCCGCCGTGAACCGTAGACGCAAGGTAGCGAAAAGAACAGACCTAATATATGGGTCTTAAATAAAGTGACCAGACGTCCTACATTAGGTAGGACCGTCTTACATTTGGGTTCCTTGTCCCACATCGAAAACTGTCCCACAAAGTGTCCTACATTGGACAAAATGAAGGCGAGGACCTTCTCTTTTTGGTCGTCACTTGGATTTTGGGAGGTGCGGACCTTTTTTTTTTTCTCTCGTCACTTAAATTTTGAGAGGTGAGAAGCTTTTTTTAGCACTTGTCCCACATTCCATTGTAAAATATCGGGTCACTTTAGTCTTAAATAAAAACAAATTAAACTTATCTAGTTATTTTTTTAAGAATTATAAAATTTCGTAGATAATTGGAGCTGCCAGTGACAATGGAGTTTTATTTAGTGATTGTATCAACAACACTACGTATACTTCTTATTTATACAGGGAGCACTGAGGCCACCTTCGTCGTCGGAACCGTACCGCAGAGTCAGTTCCTTATATACGAGGGTTGCCTTTTATGTTTTTACAAACGACCACTAGATGGTAATATTGAAATATGTCATTACTATATTCGTAAGATTACACATTTGTTATTGTGAAATCAGTGACAGTTTATAAATTGACCGAGTAGTTTGTCAACAGTGAGCGTTAAAAAAAACAAGTTTGTGAAAAAATGGATATTACTCGTGAAGGTTTTCGTTGGATGATTTTTTACGATTTTAGTAAAGGCATAACTCAACAACAATGCATAGATTCGCTTCGTTCAACTTTTGGTAATGAAGCACCATCAGAATGGACAGTTTATAATTGGTTGAAGAATTTTGTCGTTGTTGTGCGTCCGTCATTGATGAATCCCGTGAAGATCGACCAAAGTCGGCTGTAATTCAAAAAAACGTCGATACTGTGTGCAAAATGATTGAAGAAAATCGGCATGTGACTTACCGTGAGATAAAGGCATCCTTTGGCATATCGCAGACTACAATACATTTTGCATGAACATTTAGCTGTGAAAAAGATCTGTTCCCGATGGATTCCGCATAATTTGACCGAAGCTCAAAAAAAAGGCTCGTGTTGATTGGTGTAAGAGAATGCTAAAAAAATGCAACCTGGACACTGCAAAATCCGTATACAATATCGTTACAGGTCACAAAGCTTGGATTTATTCATATGAACCGGAAACTAAGCAACAATCCACTGTTTGGGTCTTCCATGATAAACCGAAACTCACAAAAGTTGTTCGTTCACGAAGCACTTCCAAGAAAATAATCGCTTGTTTCTTCGGTTTTACTCGACATGTCGCATCCATTCCTTTAGGGGATCGGAGAACAGTTAATACTGAATGGTATACAACAATTTGTTTGCCAGAAGTCATCGACAAAATCAGGAAAAACTACCAAAAACGTCATCGTTCTTCATCATGACAATGCAAGCTCCCACACAGTCAAACAATTGATTATTAGAAGTAAAAAAACATCGAATTAATGTCGCATTGCCCTTATTCACCTGATTTATGCCCTAACGACTTTTGTTTGTTCCCCACTGTCAAACAAAAAATGCGTGGACAGCGATTTTCATCACCTCAAGAAGCTGTTGAAGCCTTCGAAAACCATGTTTTTGAGATACCAACTTCAGAGTGGAAAAAATGTTTCGAGAAATTGTTTTAAACGCATGCAAAAGTGTATAAATCCGAAAGGCAATAAAACAGTTTGATCAAAAAAAAAAAAAAATGCCTTTATTAGTTTTTGTAAAAACTTAAAAGGTAGCCTTCGTCGATTTTACCTATTTTTATTTTTCGTATGGAACCAGCCCTATACCACCAATGTTAAAATACTACGTGCTACCTGTACTAAAATATATTAATTTAAACATTCCATTTAGGTGAGTGATTTTTGTTTTTCGTTTCAAATTTTTCGAAGTGGCGAAAATGTAGAACAATGTTAACTAATGCGATCGCATATATTAAGTGTTGATCTGAAGCTGGCGTTATATTTTAATTGGACAACCCTACCGTGTTGGGATGTAACACTAGAACATGCAATGTGACAGCAATCTCTTGCTTGGCTCTTGCCCAAAACGTTTGAAAGACAAAAATTCGCCTGACAGATCTGACAGGACACGTTTGTCTTTGCTTTCTCAGCTCTGAAACTGTACGCTGATTCATAATCCATCTTGTGAATCAACAAGAAAATGACCGTCTGTTATTTGCAGTACACGGTATGTTCAAAAAGTTTGGGACTAATATTTTTTATCGGTTAAATGAGGTTTTTGATCATTTTGCTTAGCAAAAGCCGTCTTCAATCAGGAAAAAGTGAGCTCGTGACAGCTTCCATTTAGTTCAGCTTAAACGTTTGGAATAGTCTATACTCTAGTATAGACTATTCGTTCATGAATTCGTCCAAATCTACTAGTCGTTCATGAACGACTCATCTCTAGATGAGTCGTTCAACGAACCGGCTCACTGAGTCAGCTCAGTACACTGACCGAAGTGACACGGTTCACCAAATTGAAATGTGCCGGCTCACGGCTCACTGTATAGTTTCAAGTTTCAAGGATACGATTGGTCGAGCGATTGTGAGCAGTGACCGGAGTGATCCGTAGCTGGTGCTAAAAGTTGCTCTGGCCCCTAGTTGGCCTCCCTAGAATTGCTTGAAAAAAAATGTATTTTAGAAGTGAGGTCCTTTTTTTTTAGGTCATTACTTGTATTTTCATATATAAACGATAAAAAAATATTTGTTGCCCCCCCCCCCAAATACTAAATTTTTTTTGCCCCCCACCCCAGATTTTAAGAGCTAGCGCCGCCACTGCTTGTACTCTTTCTTCATAACTTGTCTAAGATATTCGCCAACGGACTGGCCGAGCGCATTAAGTTAGTTCGGTCGGTAGTTCGATTCTCCGTTGGTGATATTATTCGGGCGAGAATAATATGTTTACATTACTCTCATTTCAGAATCATTCACCCCTCATCCATATGTAGGAGCTCGCCCCCCTGGCATCGGCGATTAGCCTCGTTGCAGAAATAAGCCGATGTACAATAAATAAATAAATAAATAAATAAATCTCCAAGATATTCGAATTTTCGTTATCTTTTTTGATGACATTAGTTGCTAACCCATTTTTCGAATTAGTTTTCTGCCGCAAATTTTTGAATAGATTATATATTTCCGATGCGTTGATGGGTGCTGCACCCTATAGTATTTATCTGGAACTTTCAGTAATTCTAGTAGACCGTTAAAACATTAGCCAGATGTCACAGTTGTTGCCAGCGAATTTATTTCAGATTTGACAATGAAATGCTTCATAAATTTTAATACATCCTTAACTTTATATCTTTCAAGTTATTTTTATCTTTAGTCGACGTTTGATTAATCTTTTAATGTGGAGTGAGGATATAATCTTTTAATTTTCGTTCTAAATAGTTCCCAGTAATGTGCTATTTTTCTTTTCTGAGATGTTTACAAATAGACCAATAGGCCTAGTCTAGTCGACTTGATGGATTGTTTGATGTCAACTTGCGATATTCATTTTGAATTGTCACGGAAATATACTGCGCAGAATAAAGATCTGGTTTCTTCTTTTAAGACAACTTTGAATTTAGTTCAGCACGGTTCGATCAGTCAAAAATTAGACAGACTTACCATTAATTATGTGCAAAACAATACATTGCTAGATAATGACTTAAAACAAAGTTTTTGGGCGACCATATCAAAAATAGTTCTCTTTTATCATCTAGTACTAGACGAAAAGTACGTCTTTTTCGGTCTAAGCCAGGGGTCCCCAAAGTGGTCGATACGACATTGTTACTGGTCGATTCTGGCTCAGGGGTCGATTGGGGGTCTATGGAAAAAACTTAATAATTACTATTATAGTATAATTTAAATATATAACTGTGTAGCTACACAGTGGTTGAGGCTGGTTTTAGCCATGTTAAGGCTGGAATTAACTAATTTTGAGCCCGACATTGCTAATCTTGCAAAGAGTCACCAACCACACCCGTCACATTGACAATGATAATATAATTATATTAGATAAATGTAATATAAATAAAAAACACTGTACAATAAGCCATATAAGAAATCACATAAGCGTATTTTTTTCTTGCCCTATTATAATAACGTAATTAAAGTCGATAACTTTTTCCGACTCCCGACTCCGACTCCTTCAAAAAGCTTCGACTCCTCGACTCCTGACTTCCGACTCCGACTCCGACTCTTCATCCCTGCACAGAACAGTTTCACTGTTGGAATTTTAAATTTTCACATACCAACTTGCAAAATGAAATAACCAAGCAAGGTCTGTTCTCGTGACTCGTGACAACCTAAAAGAACGAAATTCCCATTTAGTTCCGCCTAAATGTTTGAAATAGCCTTTATACTTTAATCTATTTATTATTGTAAGGCCCGGTCTTTCCACCTTCAGATAAAGTTCCAGGTAACTATCTGACAGATAAGGTTATTTGTAACTTCATCTGCTGAATAAATGTCAATACCAGTCAGTGAATCCAATACGTCAGTCTCATTATCCGTTAGATAACTCTCCGATAGATACATTTCTATAGAAAGAAGGGATGACATTTATTCAGCAGATGATGTTACAAATAACCTTATCTGTCAGATAGTTACCTGGAACTTTATCTGAAGGTGGAAAAACCGGGCCTAAAACAGTTAAATTGTTATTATAAGAATAAAATGTTTTTTACGTTTTATAGATAATATATTAATTTTTCCTTTCGATACTTGAAAATATCGATACTTTCTCAGTATCGCATATCCCTAATTATATCGTTATATTCGAATCCTTAACCCTTTACTGCATGAGTTTTTATTTTTGACTGAAATAATTCATGAGCATTAAGAATTGGTTCTTATTGATAGAAAAATTAATTCAAAAAATATATTTAAAATATTAATTATTATTTTTATGAAAAAATAATAATTTAGGGTTTGTACCATACATGGAACATTATGATTCTACATTATGTTACAAAAGAAAATGATTCCGTATTATATGCTCGTCAATTGCTAGGTGTTTTTTTATTATCGTCAATTGCCCTCGAATTTTTTAAAGAAAAGGTCGTATCTTCTAGTTGTCCTTTCTCAATAAATTCAGAGTTATCGTTGAAGTGCAAATTCCACTTGATATCCTCAAATCTATTTCAGCCCATTACTTGAGATATTGCAGGATCCATTGCTGTGTATGTGGAATATATGAGCATTCATGAAGTAACGTTCTGATTCAGTTTTAAAGTAAAATAAAAAATAAAAATCGGAATGTGCCATATATGGCACACTATGCGATAAAGGGTTAAAATATGGAAACTTTGTTCATGCACGGATAATCCGCACTCGAATCAAGAGTTATATTCTTGAACAGATCATCGACCTTCCCATTATAATTGTTGCTAATAATAACACCAATCACAACAAATCCCTCCTCACCAATCAGATCCAAGTATTTTTTTGTAAATAACATCTATAATATATGTAATTTAGTTTCCCATTATGATTCGTTCACCCACACACATAAAGTTATTGATGATTCATTTCTTGTGTACTTGTTAATTTATCGACATAGTTTTAAATCGAATATGTGTCTTTTCGAAGGCCAGTCAAATGAATTAAAAATCTGATTTATGTGTTCCGTTTACAGGCACTCCAATCAACAGATTACCCATAATGGCTAAGTCAGTACTGGACCTTTATGAGTTATACAACCTGGTAATAGCGCGAGGTGGGCTCGTAGACGTCATCAATAAGAAGTTATGGCAGGAAATCATCAAAGGGTTACATCTTCCATCTTCTATAACCTCGGCCGCTTTTACATTACGTACACAGTAAGTAACTGGGGGACATTAAATGGGGTAATTGAGTGCGCAACTGCGAGAATTATCTTCACTGCGCAACTCGCCTTTCTGACACCTAGTGAAATATTGTTGTATTACTTGCTTGCACTTGCGCCTCTACCTACTTCTGTTAATTCTTTTCTGTTACAAATTATATTTGCAGAACACGATTTACATAATTTATACTTCAATTCTATAATCGGCAAATTTTCTTATGGATATTAATAAAATTGGACGGTATAGGTATCGGTTTTTAGGGTTTTGTAGGTATAGGGAAAAAATGCTAAGCGATATGACATATGGTGGGATTTTAAGCAACTACAGAAATAGACATTCTATCGCGCTTTTTACATTGAGTTATATGGGATCAAAATATATTTTTGCATTTTACTAAAGTTTAGTTATTATATTGGTATATTGTTACGTTTTGTTAAGTTTTATGTTATTTTATATTATTTTAAAATCAGTTTTAAATTGTTTTTACTGGTATGAAGTGATAATAAGTGAAAATAACCTTAAACTAAAGTGGAAGACGACAAAAATCATGTTGAAGTCGAACTATTATTGCTGTGTATCTGAGTGTAATTCGTGGATTAAAAGAAATCCATTTCATATAACCTAAAAGGTCCATTTCAACCTAAAAAAATAATAAAACATGCCTAAAATTATTCTTATTTATTAATATTTGATGTTATAATATTTCACTGATTACTTTGCATAAAAACACGTATTAATATTATAGCAAAATTACAAAAACCACCAGTAAACATTAAAATTAACGTTGTTGCCCATATTATTATATATAATGAATGTCTATTTTGGAAGTTCCAAGTATGTGCAACAGCGATGCGATCTTAAAATATTTCCCCTATGACCACCAAAAGACCCTTATAACGTCACTCATGTGCCTGTCTATCTGTCTGTCTGTACGGTAG
Source organism: Liopterus haemorrhoidalis (assembly GCA_963971575.1). Classification (NCBI taxonomy): domain Eukaryota; kingdom Metazoa; phylum Arthropoda; class Insecta; order Coleoptera; family Dytiscidae; genus Liopterus; species Liopterus haemorrhoidalis. The sequence continues at coordinate 8,901,371 of OZ020621.1, read as the reverse complement.
AAATTGTAGCCAAACGGCTTAATATAGAAAGTTGAAATTTGGTATGCTTATACAACTCTTTGGCCCACATATAAGAAAAATACTGAGAATTTAAAAAAAAAAATACGCATCCCGAGATAAATATAAACAATTATGTATTTAATAAAAAAAAATATATTTTTTAAATTTTGACTGGCATACCAAATGAAACCTCTTAATGCGTGGATCAACAAACAAATTTTTATTTTTGTAAAATCAATTCTTGTTATGGGACTTTTGCCATAAATATGTCAAAAATCTTTAATCTCCCACCCTATCTCTCAGAGGGGTTGATCCAAAATCTGAAAAAAATCACCATAACGAACATTGATGCGTACCGGAATAGTTCAACAGGAACTTTTGATCAGATTTTAGCGAAAAAAGACGATTTTTTAGTGTCGTCGATAAAAAAAAAAAAATATTTAAAAAAAATGTATTGTGTGGTATCAAAATAAAGCTCTTAGGGCGTAGATTTAGGAACGGATAATAGTTTTTTAAATTCCATTTTTTTAATAGGATTTTAGCCAAAAATATTCTAAAAAAGTCCCGCCCTCTTTTACCCAAAGGGGTTAAACTAAAAATTTGAAAAAATTATAGATAATGTACATTGATCTGAGCCGGAAACGTACGTGAGGAATTTTTGATCCGATTGCGTTTTTGAAAAATATTGAAGTTTTTGTGATTTTGACAAAATTAATAATTTTTTTAATTCATGGCTAAGATAGTGTGTGTCTTTTAATGAAATAAAAAATAAAATATTTAATAGCTGAGGACCGAGTTTTGAACACCGCACCAACACATTGTTAATAGAACAAATTATCGTAGACATCCAGTATTATGTTGGCTTCTTACATTTATTAAATACCTACAACACCCTGAAATGTGTGAAAATTTACACTTAATATCAATTTTTTTAAATTTTTTTAGGCATCCTATTTGGTTTCTACATGTTTCAGATGGTTATAAGACAATATTCGCAAAAAATAATTTTTTGTCTGTCTGTCTGTCTGTCCATCTGTCCGTATGTCTGTCTGTCTATCTGTCTGAGATTCACGCAAAAACGTCTGGAGAGTTAGTTAAATTTTTTGGCGCACAGCAACAAAGGCTATTTGCGCCTAACGCAGGCCATCTAAATGACTACACTAAATATCAAAAACAATAAATCTTTATATATAAAAGAGAATATTTGTGGCTATGTCCGGAAATTCTAACCCACTTCCAGATATGCTACCGAGTTGAAATTTTGCATACAGGTAGCAAATGGCTTCATCATAACTAGAAAAATCGAAAATCTCAAAAAAGTCCCATCAGAAACGAGAAATTAATAATTTTGTTTTTAATTATATTGGACCATCGAAGTATGTATAATGCGTTCAGTGAGATCGCGGGAATTTCGTTTCAATGGTTGTTTGGACAACTATAGTAAGTTCGTGGAACATCGGCCAATATCGTTCGGCACGATTCATCATTGTTCTGCTATAGGTGATTTTATTCAGTTATTTAGTAAAATTTATGCTTAGTGTATGCAGAGCGAGACTTGAGTCGAGCATCTGTTTTCTGGTTTTTTATTTTTGCACATTTTTAAGAATTTTGTTAATTTTATTTATTTATTTTTTATCTATTTCTTTATATAAATATTTAAATATAATAGTAAAATATTTTACATATATAAAACAGAAAATCTGTGTGTACCGAGTTGAAATTTGGTATATAGGTAGGAAATGCAGTCAAAATAAGGGAGCAATTCGAAAATCAGAAAAAAAAAAATTATCACTTAAGACATAGACTTAACAGAAAAATTGCTTATAAAAAGAAATCTTTTTTTTTAATGATTTGATTTTCAATTGACAAATTTACTATTGACTTACCAGCAAAAACGCACATGAGAAAAGTTGTTTAAAATAATTTAAAAAAAAACAAATATAATATGTTGTCCTATAAATTATTCAATTGGTTGAGAAGCTGGGGAAGGGATGAGGGGGGGGGGGTGCTAAAACTAAAATACTGGAAATATCTAGCTTATTATTTACTTTACATCAACAATTTATAAAGACAATTTGTTTTGATTGAAGAACGATTATTTTCTGTTTAGTGTAGCTTTTGAATATTTAGGGGGACAGAGGGAGCACTACTTATAAACTTGAAATATCTCTCTCATTATTGACTTAACATTAAACATGTGCATAACAAAAGTTGTTATAATATCAATAATATAAATAAATAAATAAACAAATCTTTCCTCAATATATCAGACCTAATGAGATATCGACTTGGTTTTTGCTTCCAAAGGTTACCCATACACAAGTACAAAAACGTATTTTGCTCTGATCAAACCATAAACGGCAAATCTAGATTCAAGGTTAGTTATAAAACGCTTCGGATGGCCTGTTTTATTTCTTTTTGGCACATAGGCGTCTGTTTAGAATCTGTACATGTATTAAAACTCAAAAACGGTTTAACCGATTTTAGTGCTATTTGCAATAACGTATAGCAAATTTTAATTATTCAAATTACAATTATAATGTTAAATTCGCTGTTGAACATTATTGCAATTATTATTAAAGCAATACGAAGAAAAAATCTTCCTTGGGTGGCAAGCATATTTACTAACGAAAAAAAGTGCTCCGACCTATATAGGTACGATTTATAAATCAGGAATTCGCACGGAGTAATTATAATAAATATCATAATAAATAATTTCGTAAGGTGCAAGATAAAATGTTTCACGTGATCGGCGCTGCATTTGGCGATGAGTGATTCTCACATGGGCATTTTATGTGGCATTTTTCTGGGTTAGCACAACGGGACACTTATACGTGTTGTTACTAAATGTCTGTACTACCAATGTTTACAAAAAAGTTCGTACTTAAATTATTTTTATAAGAAGCACATATTAATACAATGGTCGATTAAAATAAATAAATTTATTTGAATATAAAACGATTCGCAGCAACCAGTCTTGAACCGATTTCGAAATGGGCCCGATCTAAGTGGGCTTCGACTATTTTTTTCGGCAGCGAAGCAGCGGGTATACTGCTAGTAGATAAATAAAACAATGATAGAGTAAAACCAGGGTTGGAACATAGGCTATAAGGTATCTCAAAACTTTTATTCTAGGGGGAAGATTTGGGGGTTAAAACTGATTATTAAGAAACTTAAAATACCTCCCTTTTTATTGACTTAACAGAAAAATATATACAAAAATTGTTGTATATTATTTAAGTCAGGACGCTTTAGAAAAACATGGGAGAAATACAGGGAGGGCGAAATTAAAAAGACCATTTCACAGCGAAACCTGACAATTAGTGTAATCCTAACCTCTATGCAACTTCCGGTCTACCATCTAATCAAATTATTTCAACTGCAAATCACCATCTCACCAATAGACCATATTAGTAACTATGTCACAAAATGGGCTTCCGAGCTGCCGCCTAGCGGTTCGTTTCCTTTTATTTGAATTAAGCACGTTGTTTTTTTTTTTTTAATTGTTTTTGGAAGTATAAATTAGGTTTCCAAAGTAAGAAAATGCTTCACATCAAAACTATAAGTCAATATTTATTTATTAAAATTCTTATTTTATACATTATAATTTAATATTATCTGTCTCATTTTGTAATACGTAACTAGCAGGGAAAGTTCATTTTTTATGTTGTATATTGACAATACATTTATAATATTATCATAGTATTGGTTCACACGGATACGCCAAAGTCTGTTTACACCACAACAGTTCATTTTGCAGGTTCATTTTGAAAAATTTACGTTAATAATCGTTATTATGGCAAGTAACATAGCAATAATTCCGTTTGCCATTTCTAAAAAGTTTAAAGGAACAATGTTATTCTTATTTTATCCATTATTGTTTTACATTTTCATCTGTCAAAAACGAAAAAAATTACAATTAAGAATGTTGCTGTAATGGTTCTAATTTAGAGCAAAACAAAACACCATTATGCATTCTGAAACAAAATATTAATGATTACTTATTTTTAATTAAATAAATACTAAAGACATTTCGATTTTCATATTATTTAAAAACGTAACCTATAAATATATCTTCGAATCCTTATTTATATGTTTATAAAAACATTATTCTATAATATAAAATATCTGAACTGTATATGTTAGTATATACTTATCAAAAATTTATATTATTTGCTCCAAAATTGAAAATATTCATAAAATTAAGGTAACAAAAGTAATGACATGTATTTTAAATCAGCAAAAAAATCCCAAAGGAAACGTTAGATGGCAACACATGTGATGTCAGAGTAATATGGCCTATTTAAAATTTTAGAAATTGCAACAATAATATTGACATCATTATAGATTAATATCACATTTTTTAATTAAAAAATTAAGGTTTTAAATTGACAAAACCACATTTTTACTAACTACATATTTAAGTTTTGCAGTAATAACAGTACATTAGCCGTGCTAATAACAATAATGCTAAAATCTTAGGTTATGTTTTACTCATTAATTAGTTAAGCGCTAATTTAACCCTGAACACGTCTTAAGACTTTAACCAGTTATTAAAAGTCCATCAAAAGCACCTCTATACGCCGACAGCTTCATGAAACACAATTTTATTTCTTTGTCAGTGAAAAAAAAATATATATTTCGAAGCGCCTGTGGCCAACATGAATCCATTTTCGTTTTTTTCCGAAGCGTTTTTACGTTCCTTGGATATCATTTTATATTACGCGATTTAAAATTTAACTAACCCTTTGCAATAAATCAAATGACGGCAGGTTTAGTCGTTTCGATCCGGACCAATTTTATGTATGTTTTAATGTAGTGTGTCAGTGGATCTCAAACTTTTTCATATTAGTTCAGATAGAGGTTTTTGATCTCTTTCAGAAGAGATGCAAGGTGTAGACTTTCATCGTTCATTTGTCAGACAATTTTTAGTTTAAAACTTAAAATGAATTTTCACACATCCGTTTTTCGTAGCTATTTATTAAGTGACGGCGGTTAATGTAGGGTTCGAATACGACATGGTAGGCGTGTACCCATGATCTATTTTTAGGGGGGCTCAGAAGATTTTTTTTTATCTTAAAAATTCGAAATTTTTACGATGAAAAGATGAAAGTGGGCAAATTGCTTTTTGATACGCTTCCATCTCTGAACAACGGTAGATATTTAGTGATGTGAAAACAGTCAAATCAAAGAACAAAACACATTTTTTTATTTCTTCTTGGGGGGAGGGGGTGAGCTTTCCCTAGGTGCCTGCGAAGCCTAAATAATAAAAAAAAAAGTTATTATAAATGTTTCACTTTCAAGTAGGTACGGCTTGAAAGGCAATATTATTATGTTTCGAGCTGCAGATAGCTCCAGAGTAAAGCCTGGTTTATAATAACTCCATAGTATAACGCATACCTATAGAACAATGGGTTTGGCCCTTCAAAACATCTGTTTGCAATAAACAGAACAAAGAATGTTGTGTAATTTTTATGCTTACGCGAAAGTGTTTAAATCAAAATGGAATCTTACTGCAATTAGGGATGGGAACGATATATCGATATATCGAAAATATCGATACTTTAGAAAAATATATCGATATTTGAAATGCGATATATCGCGCAAAATATCGATATTCGCACAAAATATCGGTATTCTTGTATATTATTTACATTTAAATATATGCTGTTCACTTTTGTAGAAACAAACTATAGGCTATTCCAAACGTTTAGGCGGAACTAATTTTTGAAATCTAGTAATTTTTATCAATTAATTCAGACTTTTGGTAATTTTGTTTAGGCTTTGAAAATCATGCTCACATTGCAAATTCTAGATTAAATTGATTGTCATTATAAAATGTCCTTTTCATTACATTTTAATTTTTTGTCATTCTTAATAAAAATTTCCCATTTATTAATTTTTTTAAAATCTTCAAAATATGGAAAAATTTATTAAAATATTTGATATATGTCATTCGTTTCCATGGTTTCACTGTTGGAATTTTAATTTTTCACATACCAAACCTGAAACATGAAATAACCCAAGCAAGGTCCCTTTTCGTGACAGCCTAAAATAACGAAATTTCCATTAATTCCGCCTAATCGTTTGGAATAGCCTGTAAGACGAAATTTTGATTTCAATAATTTGCACCTTTGAAATTGTCATGTTGGTATTAAAAAATTATAAAAAATGTCACTTTCTTAATAATTATCATAACCAATAAATCTAAAGTCGGTTTTACAGTGTAAGGAATATTTTTAATTGATATTTAAAGACCGTAATACACTAAAAGTAACCAAAAAAATCTGGTTTGTCCTTACAAAAGTGAACAGCATATATATATTTAATTAAGAGAGCTGTTAACAAGGATAATATTAGAAAGTTGGTTGGTATCTGGGTGAGTACCAACTGTAAAGTGATTGTCTGTCAATTGGCGACTTCTTTTCCCGCCAAGTCAACCACAAAATATGTAATTTATAGATCTTACATGTTACGTGTTAGTTATTTCGATATATCGAAAATATCGATATTTTTACTTCGATATATATCGAATATCGATATCACACTTACGATGTATCGAATCGCGCATATATCGATATTCGAAAATAAATTCCCATCCCTAACTGCAATGGAAGCAAATGGAATCATAGCAAAAAATTCATTCTCAGTTTCAAACAACAAACAATTATCTAGATGCATACAGTTTGAGAAACTCTTCATTTGGCTATAATAATATGAATCCTGGGCTAACCTTTATAAGTTTTTTATTTGTTCCTATGATGCTGTGATGTGTTTTTGATTTTTTTATTGGTTTAAATTTGATGGCAACTGAAATGGTTGCACGTGTTTTTCGATTTATTTACAGTAAATGTTATAGTTTTTTGTTATTGAGATATTTACCGTTAAAATGTTGTAAAATATTATATCATTTTGTATTAAGAACTAATAAATTCTTAACATGATTTAAGTCTGCTTTCACAGTTATATGATTTGTTTAACATATTATGTCTTTTATTTATTACGATCTTTTTGTTACACGCGGTGATGGTTCACTAAAAAAAATTAATTTTACTAAATATTTTAACGAGTTCTTTATTTTATTTCATTTTAAAGTTCTTAAAAAATAAACTAAATTTAAAATAAACATTTTTAATAAGAACAATTATAATTACTATTAATTTCTTAAAAATTAATCAGTAATTTCTCAAAAAAGAGTATGTATAGGGAAATCGGCGAAACAGTGCAATTGCGTCACTTGAAACGTCAAGAAAAATGTGACGTCAGGTTTAGTACGTTTACATTCATCTATTTAACGAATGTAGTATTTGTACGCTGTCACTTATATTGAAATGAAATGAAAATATAAGAATAAGAACAGAATAGAAACAAATAAACTATTCTAATAGGCAAAATAGTCCTACAAAGGACTGATGTGATCCAAAAATATGATCAAAGAAAATAAAATAAAAATAAGTTGAATATAACCTAAAAACTAAGCAGTACACACAAAATCAAATAAGAAAATCTATAGGAAAATATTTAACTCAATACAAAACTGCTAAATAAACAACAAACTAAATAAAAAAGGTTTTTAGAAATTACTATAAGTTAGATATTTGAACACAAGTCAGTATCAAAACACAACAGACGTATTATTAAATGACAAATGTAAACATCGTTTTATTCAGAGATACCAATAAAAATGTCCCTATATTAAATAAACATTTTTAAAATTTGTAAATCTTCAAAATGACTATCGAACACAAACTAAATATGACTTCAAAAGGTATGTTTTAGTAAAATAAAAGAGTAAAGAGCAATATTAGTCTATAATACACATGCAAAAAAAAAACAATTTAGTTATTTTTTCGCCACTATGTTTGTCATTGAAGTTACGACGCAAAATGACGAACTGCGCTGTTTCAGCGACAGAGCTATAATTTATTTTTGTTTTCTCGTGTTTTATTTAATCTGTCTCCCTCTCTCCATCTCTTTCTTTCTTCCTCCTATCAAATATGTCTAAAATTGTTGTTTTTTTCCAGATATATGAAATATTTATACCCATACGAATGCGACAAAAGAAGATTAAGTACCCCAGCAGAGTTACAGGCCGCTATCGACGGTAACAGACGAGAAGGACGTCGCAGTAGTTACGGTACATATTCAGAGATGGTGCAGCGCAGTCCCATTCCTTCATCACAGATGTCACCACTGTCGCTAGTTACACAGCAACAGAATATGGTCGCAAGGGCAGGCCTCGGCGCCAGCATGGGTTTACATAATGGTGCTCATCATCCCAGTCATCCACAACCTTTAGGACAGTTACCCTCAGGTAAGATAATACGATATAAAGGTGCGCGCACCCAGAACTATTTCTTTGGGACACACTTAAGCCGCATTCAGACCTCTTTAAATTAAGAGGTTGTAGACTATGCTTTGTTAGCTGTAAGTTATGTTTCTATGAATTATTTTTAACGTTGCACGTACCGTTCAAAGCAAATTAGAAATTAATATGTTACGAATAGTCCCCCATCTGTGAATTTTGAAACCAACTATTTAGCTTCGTAAAATATTTTATATGTATTATCGTTCTTATAATTCTGTTGTCTTAGATTTTAACTACCTAATTACCTAAATTGATCATATTTACTGTCCGTCTTTGTAATTTTGAGCAAGATTTGTTAATGATGACATTATGTTAGGTTATGTAAAGGCATTTGATAACTACGGTGTCACTGATAGAATGCGAGAGCCAATGTGTTTATATGTCTGTCTCATTAAAACATCTCACTAGCTATAAGTTTAGAAAATTATGCACAATCCACAACAAACAGCGTATTAAATTTGGAGGCCTGAACGGCTTCACGTCTTACCATATGACAAACTTTCTGGTGACAGTGAACAGTCCAGTGCATAAGCTATTGATTTAAGAGCTCTGTATACGGCTTTAGACTGGTTGATTTTTGTATCATTAAAGATTTATTTTTAATTTTAATGCTACGTTAATATTGGGTTGTTAAATAGTCCGTTCGTTTTTTTCACCTTTTGTTCAATAAAATATACATTCCAAAAAAACTTTTATTATCAAATGTACTGTCCATTATTTTCTATCACTTTGGACAAACGCTCAGGCAATTTCATAATGCCATCTCTCCAGAAGGTTCCGTCTTTGCTCTCGAAAAATCTGTCCAGGTGAATTTTGATATCGTCCACAGATGCGAAATTTTTCCATTGAGAGAATTTTGTAGAAAACAGAGCAAATGGTAGTCGGATGGTGCGATGTCTGGACCATATGCTCCGCAAAATTTGACCGAAGCTCAAAAAATGGCTTGTGTTGATTGGTATAAAGGAATGCTAAAAAAATTCAACCTAGGCACTGCAAAATCCGTATACAATATCGTTACAGGTGACGAAACTTGGATTTATTCATATGAACCGGAAACTAAGTAACAATCCACTGTTTGGGTCTTCCAAGATGAACCGAAACCCACAAAAGTTATTTGTTCACGAAGCACTTCCAAGAAAATGATCGTTTGTTTCTTCGGTTGTACTAGACATGTCGCAACAATTCCTTTAGAGCAACGGTTCTTAACCTTTTTATACTCGGGAGCTCACAACTAGCCTAAAATATTTTGTGGACCACCCAAGAAAATTTTTGAAATAATAATTTAAATGTTCTTAATAATTTATTGTTTAATAATTAAGTTTATTGTAATTTTAAAAGCAAAAACTGGTAAAAATTTAATTGTTTCTTTTAATTTCGGGACTCTCTAAAGTCTTTTCGGGACACCCCTGGTGGTCGGGACCCCCGGTTAAGAACCGCTGTTTTAGAGGATCGGAGAGCAGTTAATGCTGAATGGTATACAGCAATTGGTTTGCCAGAAGTCATCGACAAAATCAGGAAAAACAACCAAAAACGTCGCATCATTCTTCATCATGACAATGCAAGCTCCCACACAGCACGTCAAACAATTGATTATTTGAAGGAGAAAAACATCGAATTAATGTCTCATTGCCCGTATACACCTGATTTATCCCCTAACGACTTTTTTTGTTCTTCAATGTCAAACAAAAAATGCGTGGACAGCGATTTTCATCACCTCAAGAAACTGTTGAAGCCTTCGAAAAGCATGTTTTTGAGATACCAACTTCAGAGTGGAAAAAATGTTTCGAGAATTGGTTTGAACGCATGCAAAAGTGTATAAATCTTAAAGGCGAATAATTTTAATAGCAATAAAATAGTTTGTTCCACAAAAACATTTTTATTTCTTAGTTATTGTAAGTATTAATCTAATTTTAAACCGGAGAACATTAAGGAAAATCGGTTAAAACCCGTATTGAATATTTTCAATTCGTTTTCGTTCTCGAACAAAAAAACAAAATGTCGTTCCGGTTTCCGTTCTTTAAAAAATTCAAGTATTTTCGTTATTTTGCTTTCGATTTGATTTCATCCTTGATCAGAGACAGCGCGAGGGTCTGTGGTGCCCGTAGGCAAGATTTAATTGAGCGCCCCTAGGGAGGGTGCAACTAGCTTTTTTGGAGCTTTGGGGAAGACCTAAACTAAATTTCAAGTGAAGACCTAAAAAAAGGTCCTCACTTCTAAAATTACATTTCACTAAATTACTTACATTCATTTGGCATTTGGCGCCCTTTTCAGTCTAACGTCAGCGCCCCCCTCGCAGCGGCGCCCGCATGCCCGCTTCCGCCGGCTCTGTCCTTGATAAAAATTTAGTAAAACAGTCGGTAGTCGATAGTTTTTCCGACTCCCAAATTTTAATCAAAAATGTAATAAATTGAGAGATAGAGAGAGTGAAAATTATCATAAATGTCAGTAATGTTTAAATTATTTTAATTTTGAGGGTGCTGCAGCTCCGCAGCTCTTATGTAACGGACGCCACTGCACTCATATCTTTAATATACATTACATATACATATACTAGGGGCCTCAGCCCGGCTACGCCGGGCTTCTCCCCCTACGTTGACAAAACTCGTCGCGTCGCGACTCGTTTTAATATAATAAGGCATTTTGCCGCAATGTCGATTATAACACTCGGGAAGTTCTAATCTATACATACAATGTTCAAAGGATTATCCAAATCAGTTAATTAATTTACGTTTGTACCATTTAAACGTAACAATAATATTTTATTTCACTATAAAGAATACATGGATTCTGAATAAAATAGAGAAAAATTAATAAAATAGTTAAATATTATTGCATATGATTCACTATTAATTATGTCACTTGGAAATTTAGAAAAACTTTTGAGTAACACTGATAGATGTGAAATTTGCGGATTTTCGTTGTAATAATATATTCGTTGTAGTATTATTTTACGTTATTAAATTTAGTATTTTGTCTAATTATTTAAAAAGGTATTTATAATTTTCAGTTTTTTTTTAAAATAATTTGGTTTACATGTAAATATATTATAGTCGTTTTTTAATTTATTTAATCACTAAAATTTCATCTATACTTGTTATAATTCAGTAATGCGAAGGAATTGCCTCCTAAATTTGAATGTCGGTAGTTTTTTTGTTCGAGAGAGGCGCTGATGAATACTTTTATCATAATTTTTAAGTTTTTTTGAAATACGTCTGAAAATTAGCATTTTTACTGCAAAAAAAAAAAAACAGCGGAAGACCTTCATGATAATAAACAAACACTTTCATCCTATAGTAATCTTTTATATAAAGAAATAAGATATTAAAATGACATCTGGGTATTTTATACTTCAAGATTTAACACAATTAAAATTACGCGATTTTTAATATACCCCCGCTGACTGCACTGTTCTTGTCCACAGTGGAAGGCGTTACAGCTTAGCAATAAGCGATTGACTTTAGCTAATTTTAATTATTATTCTATAATATATATTTTTGTTACAGCCGGTCCAGTTCCTGGTTTAGCCCCATCAGAATTCGAAGCCCGTATGGTTGAATACGTAAAATTACTTAACAAAGAACTCCGTAGTTCAGCAGCAACCCCACCACGACAAGGTTCATCATCACCACCCAGTGCTACCTCTCCATTAAATCCTTTGGAGATGTCACGACTAACCCTTTGGAATCTCTACAATAATAATCCAACTCCACCATGTCCGGAACCACAGAAGGAACCCATTAATTTATCAGAAAACAATTCACATCCGATGACACCGTCCATCAAGAGAGAACAAGAAAGGGATCCACCACCACCAGCGAAGAGACTTCACCATGATGATGAGGGCAGTCCAACCACTCCTCCTAACAGTACTCACATCAAAATCAATAGCAGAGGTGAGTTATTATCTTTGTTATTGGAGAGGAAATAATTTGTTGATGTAACTGTATCTTTATGACATCAGCAATATAAATTTAAGTTTTCATTACTCAATACTATTGGTTCATACCAGTATTTCTCAACTTTTTTACCCTGATTAAAACCTTCGCATACTTAAAAAAAGATCAGGGAACTCTCAACGTTTATTAACAAACATCAAAACTTTCACGTAGAACAGCGATGGATGCTTTGCAAGTCTATAAGTAATTAGAGTACTTTACACACATATTGGAGACAACAATTTTTATAATACTGAAAATATTAATGAAAATTGAGTAATAATTAATAATATCCCACCCCTTTGATATTTGATACCAAAATTCCACACAAGATGGCAGATCAATATCATCATGTATTAAGTAAAATTAATAAATGATTCTTTGCTTTACAAATTATAGGCTTTATTTATGAAATAAAGAATAATTTATTTAGTATTAACTTCACATTAACTCGGAAATTAATATTTGTCTGATATGTACCTGTTCGAAATGCAGAAATAGTAATACAATTACGTGAAAGATTGAAGTCGTTACCCTATTGGCTGTTGCATAAATTTAAGGGCTCAACAGCCAACGAACGCCGAGAGTTCAACAAAATTATCACGTGAACATTGCATGATTACTACTTCTTGATTCCGAACAGAGTCAAGAACCGGTAGGATGCCATCACTGCATATAGAACGTTTAAACGGAACTAGATTTTGAAATCTTTTAATTTTTATCTATTAAATCGGGCTATTGGTCATTTTGTTAAGCTTTGTAAATCATACTTGCATGGTAAATTCTAAGTTAAATTGACTGTCATTTTCATTATATTTTGATTTTTTTTTGTGTCATTCTTAATACAAATTTCCCATTTTTTTGTCTTAAAAAATGTAAAATTGTATTATATATTATATTTTTTATAATAAATGCCACTCGTTTTCATGGTTTCATTGTTGGAATTTTAAATTTTCACATGTCAATATACCATGAGTTTAAAAAGAAATTACATAAGGGTTGGCTATGGAAAATAAAAGTTATTTCAACAGCAAGCTTTAGAATTAATTAACTGTCATCACTGTTGTTGTTATCATAAGTTATTTATTGTTATATAAAGCTTGCAGGAGACATTATTTTATTTTTCCATAGCCAACCCTTATGTAATTTCTTTTTGAACTCATGGTATAACCCAAGCAAGTTTCATTCTCGTGATAACCTAAGGAACGAAATTCTCATTTAGTTCCGCTTAATCCAAAGAAACAGACTATATGATTTTTTAGAATTTTGATAATTGGTTACTGGTTACTATGATAACATAAGATGGCCGACCAGTAATTAATTATTGATTATAGTCGGATTGCTGATAAGTGACTGTTCGTTGCTACAAGTATCGATATTCAATTCTATATGCTTTCTCTGTCTATATCATTATAATTATTTGCATACCCATAGTAACGAATAGTGACCCAAGTTGACAAGTAACCTTCAAAATTATTTGAATAAAAAACAAAGCATTAGAAAGAAACGGCATTATTCGTAGATAACTTTACTAATTAGAGCGCGAAAATAAATTTACAGCAGTACTGAAACAAACAAAATTATTAATTTTAAGGTAATAATTATAAACAAGGAAAAATTTATACTCATACGTAAATTTTGGATTATAATCTGTTGTTTATTCCAGCAGATTTAAAATTAAAGTTTGTGAATTTAATAATTGGCCGCAAGCCATATTTTAATTAATATTTATTACCAGACACTGACAGTTAACTATAGTCTGTTCAAAGGTGAGAATGCAGTATTGCTCTTATGGCACATGGGAGCGGTGTTGCCAAATGTTGTAATAGTGTCAAATGTGTCAATTATAATAATATGAAAAACTCGTCTAATTTACGAAAATCAACTCTTATAAAACTCAAAATATCACTCAACAAAAACAAATGACTATTTATAGAATACTGCGTCTTCACAGATCAGCGCGTTTTAGTGCTGACAACGTCGACAAGCAAGAAAAGGATAGCGTCATTGTGTAAACACATTAGAGAGTATGAAAATGAACTACTCCATATGTCCTGTACTGCATACTCACCTTTGAACGGACTATAGATTATTATATGAATGCACTACTTGATACATACATGTAACAGTCACCTATCAGCAATCCGACTATACAAACATTTCTTGGTCAAATATTGGTCAAAATAGCTCTTATTATAATATGTTTTCTGTAAATAATTTGCAGTTGAATAAAACTAATTAAACTTTTACTAACTATTGTTTAGTTATGTCAATAACTAGTTAGGTAACAACAAATACAAAAAGTCTTGACCATGTACGATTTTTATTAAAAGAGTTATTTTAATAAAAGCGAAAAGTTGGGGATGAAAGGTTAATGCCAACATTGAATCGCGGACCTCGGTAATGGTTATGGACCCTTAGGGGTCCGCGGACCCCAGTTTAAGAACCGCTGTTCTACGTGAACGTTTCTACGTCTACGTCCATCTACGTCTGATTAAAAACCATAGCATGCATTTTCCTATTACTTATATTTTCAGGGAGACGTAGAATTCTACGTCTACGTCAATTGGAAACCATCCTTTTTCTGTGTATATCTGATTCTTTATTCTATATTTTTCTCCAAATTTCTGCATCCAATAACAACATTTCAGTGATACTAATTATTGTTTTTTATTTTCAGGGGACGCTCGTAATGGAGACAACTCATTAGTTGTTAGTATGGAACTGAACGGTGTTATGTACCAAGGTGTATTGTTCGCACAGTCCTCGCCAGGGGCGCGTAGTACAAGACTCGCTTCCTGAACAGCAGCGCCGCCCGCGACAAGTGCATGCTTCCCCTAAATATGTCATTTATATTATTACCTAGAAGTAGATTATAATATCCAGGCGCTGGTTCAAAAAAACAAAACATATTTAATTATATAAAAACCAGTGCAATTTAGATAAAAAATAAAAAAACGCACTCGATTGTTGTATATTATAGTCGATGTTCAATATTTTATAATCTAGGATTTTAAATTGTTTTTAAAAATGAATTCTGACAAATAGAGCTATTTTCACTCACTTATGTAAAGAAATATAAAATTTAAATACAGTAGAACTTGACTTGCGTGTTACTACACGTCAAAAATAGGAAAAATATAATACGACAAAATATGTACATCGAATTGGTATATTATTATACGAATTTTATAAGACGATGTTTCTTGTTTTGACTTGTTTCTTTGGAGCATTATCGCTGCGCTCGTCGTACTCCAAACAATTCATGTGACAATACGTCGTATAAAACAAGCATAATACGAGGTGTGTAAATTAAGTAACCGGACTAATTTTTATTTATTTTTTTTATTCGAATAGAATTACAATTCAATATTGTCTCCCTCAAAATAACTTCCTTGGGAAGCCACACAGCGCTAGAGATGGTTCTTCCAATCCTCATAGCAGTGCTGGAACTCTGATACTGAAATAGCTTTCAGCTGGACGGTTACGGACGTTTGAATGTTTTCGAGTGTCCCAAAATGACGTTCCTTAAGGTGATTTTTCAATCTTGGGAAGAGGAAAAAGTCACAAGGACTCAAGTCAGACGAATAAGGAGGCTGAGGAGCCACAGGAATGTATTTACTGGCCAAAAATTTTTTTATTGAATTGCTGAGTGACAAGGTGCAGATTTTTCTCATCCTCAATTCATTGGTCAAAATCTGATGAACGGTAGTGTCAAATTCAACTCTTCCCCGATCATTCTGACTGTCAAGCGACTATCTGAACGCACAAGAATCCAGATTCTGTCGACATTTTCATCGGTTCTTGAAGATGAAGGCCTTCCGCTGCGTGATTCATCTTCAATCAACTTCTGAAAATGCCTTAAACCACCAAAAAAACCTGGGTTCTTGCCAAAACACTGTCTTCGTAGGTCTGTTGAAGTTTTGCAAAAGTTTCCGTTGCACTGTGCCCAAGTCTGAAGCAAAACCTGATAGCACACCGTTGCTCGAAATGAATGTCTCTCATTTTTAGAACGCACTAGAAAAAACTGTTTCACGAAAAAATCGCTACGGACAACAAAATTACTCTAGCGAATTCAAACTCGTACTGAAGGCGTATCACTTGTTCACCTGACGTCCCTCTAAGTCCCGCGTCCCAAATGTTGCCAGATCAAACGCTATGTTGCCAGTCCGGTTACTTAATTTACACTTGTATACAATTTTTTATACTTTGCATCACTTATTACATAGAAATTTTAAAATTTCATTTATAAAAAATATTGGAATACAATCTAGGGATTTTTGTGAAATGCGGTTACCATAGCAATAATGCATAATAAAACAATTTCTATGATAACAAAACAACAATAATTTGACAGATACAAAACAACAAACTTTCTTTTTGAATTATCTTAATAATAATATTATAAAATAATTATCTGACATGGAAATACTTACAAATTTTATTAAATAAACATTTTAAAATATTTGAGGTTATCAATGACACGCCGTAGACGAGTAGTACTGCCAATCTCTCAAAATAAAAAGTCACCAAAAACAGTTTAATAATAGTTTCTATTGTTAAATTGTTTTCAGTGTAACAATGATATTATTGTGAACGGAAAGTATAAAATAGTAATTTATGCAACAAGTGCATAATAATAATAATAATAATAGTATTTATTTATTGACCACAATACAATGCAATTAAATCGTTTACAGTCAGTCAAGCAAAAACAAGCAAATACTGTAGATTTACACAAAAAGAGTTACACATAGATACAATTATTACTCAGATTATTAATCAGATACAAAAAAACTAATGATAATACTAAAAATTTAAATCAAAATATTCGGACACAGAGTACAATGGATTTTGAATTAGCACATCCTTCACAAACGCTTCAAATTTATTTTGGGGTAAAAGTCTTACTGACTCTGGCAATTTATTAAAGAATTTAATAGCGTAGTAGGTAATGCTATTTCTGGATTTTGATAGACGGCTGAATTTAGGATATATATCATTCCCTTATCTAGTATTATGATGAATGTCATTAAAAGATTTAAAGTCGTTTTTATTTTTGTAAAAAAATTTTAAACAGGCAAAAATGTAGAGTGATGGCAGTCATAATTTGCAAAGATAAAAAGATTTTTGACAGTCTGCTCTGTAAGAAATGTCGTCAATGATTCTCACAGCGCGTCTTTGCAATGCAAAAATTCTATCAGCAGAGGACGAGTGACCCCATGCTAAGAGAGCATAAGAAATTTGTGCTTAAAAAAGTGAGTAATAAGCTACTAAGAGCACATCTTTAGTTACTATGTCCACAAGATTTCTAAGTAAGAAAATTGTTCTACATAGCTTACCACTCACATAATCAACATGGTGTTTCCTATTTAATTCCTTGTCAACATATACCCCTAAAAATTTAATAAAGCCTGGACTCTCAAATGTATACTTTCTTAAAAAAATAACCATACTTTCACATTTGTTTGTGTTTAAAGACAACATGTTTGCCGCAAACCAATTGCTAGCATCGTTTAAATGTAAATCACTTTTACTAATTAAATCTTAGCATAAATACTTAGTGTTTTTTTAACGAATGGGAAGTTCCACCGCATTAGCCGTAGGCGAGTGCGGCATAGTCGTGGAAAAAGTATAGTATGAAACTTGTACGGAATAGTCATTTCACATGAGTATGAAAGTTGCGCCACGAGGCGCAGGCGAGTAGCGCAATTCATACGAGTTCAGTCCATGCTCGATGCATAATATACTATTTGCGGATCGATCTAACTTTTTCGGGAACATAATTAATTTTACACGGACTGGCAGTTAAGAAATACTGTTGTAAGCAATAAACTTCTATGTTATTATATTTTTATGGTTCTACATATTTAAAATGACTTGTATTTTTGATGTGACTGAAAAATGCTCTATATTTTAAAGTGATTTTGAACAGTCAGTTGATAATGTTAGGAATAAATTTTATTTTGTACCTTTGTTTATTAGTAGTTTTATTATTTTTTTAAAATGGCTGTATATATATTTTATAAATAGTAATTTTTTAGACATTGACAGTATTTTACATGTAGTAATGTAAGAAGCAAATTAAGCGAAAAAACCTTAGTTTTATTACTTTTTATTGTATGAATAATCGCCAAAAGACTGTTATTATTTTATAAAGAATTATAAATAATAAGTTATATGTAGTTGCAACTGTAGTTAGTATTATCTTGACAATTTTCTCATTTAATTTATTAAGCCAATAGTTGTATATTTATAAAAAAATTGTATGTAGCAATATTAGCTTAAGGTACTGTTACTACTGTGGACCGTAGATTAGTGTTACAGTGTTCCGAATAAGCTAGATTTAGACCAGTCTCAACCTGTCTTGTATCACAATATGGCCATTGTTTAGGCCTCATCGTCCCCCCCTGGTTGAGAAGTTTTAGATAATACTTAGAGGAAACTTTCGGCGTCATATTATGTCATTTATTTTCATTTTTTTGGATCTGATTTGAAATGCGATACTCAGGGATTTATTATTATCATCTAACTGAGCGTAAGGAAAATTCAATTTCATGTTAATTCACTTGTAATGTATTTTATTTATGTGTATTTCTTTTATTATTAAATTCATGTGTTTTAATTTTATGAGTGTATGTGTGACTTAATGAAATCAACAATTTATACATATTTTCTTGTATATAATTATCGGTTTACAATTATATAAATGAAAATCCAATTGTTGTTTTTATTTACCTATTTCCTTCCATTTTTCTTTCAAGATGTTTATAAAAGTCGAATGATTTTCAGTTATTGACCAAGACTACAAGATTACGTATATATATTAGGTCGTCAAGGATTGAATTTGTAGAAAAAAAGGCAAAGTTGGTTGATAACTTACAAATATAAGGAATTATTTTATTCGTCAAAGTATGCACCCATATTGTCTACACACTTTTGCCATTTAAGCAGCAGTTTGTTCAGGTCGGTGATCAAAGGCACCCGAAAGGGGGGGGGGGGGGCAAGATGGGTCGATGGGTCAGTTGCCCCCCCCTGGATTTCGGAATCAATTACCAGTTCGTACCTTAGAAACAAAAAAAAATATTATTTAAATATAAAATTCATAAAAAAAAACGATTGTTTATTATTATATTTTTGCTCTAGCAACTTTATTAGCCCGGATAGTTCTTATGTATTAAATCGATGATTTTTAACTACAGTAATACCCCGCCACTCGACGTTAATTCGTTCTGAAAAAGCGTCGAGTAGCGATTACGTCGAGTGGCGAGTCGAATTTCTCCATAAGAAATAAAGGGAATGATATGTACATATATACATATACATATATGTATATGTTTTGTACGGTTGGTTGCATGGATGTACACATTTAAAATTTTGATTGACGTGCTATGGTTGGTTACATGGATGTACACCTTTAAAAATTAGATTGACGTACCACGTTTGGTTGCATGGATGTACACATTTAAAAATTTAATGGACGTGCTATGGTTGGTTACATGGATGTACACATTTAAAAATTAGATTGACGTACCACGTTTGGTTGCAGGGATGTACACATTTAAAAATTTGATTGACGTGCAACGGTTGGTTGCATGGATGTACACATTTAAAAATTTGATTGACGTGCCACGGTTGGTTACATGGATGTACACATTTAAAAATTAGATTGACGTGCAACGGTTGGTTACATGGATGTACACCTTTAAAAATTAGATTAACGTGCAACGGTTGGTTACATGGATGTACAAATTTAAAAATTAGATTGACGTGCAATGGTTGGTTACATGGATGTACACATTTAAAAATTAGATTGACGTGCCACGGTTGGTTACATGGATGTACACCTTTAAAAATTAGATTGACGTGCAATGGTTGGTTACATGGATGTACACCTTTAAAAATTAGATTAACGTGCAACGGTTGGTTACATGGATGTACAAATTTAAAAATTAGATTGACGTGCAATGGTTGGTTACATGGATGTACACCTTTAAAAATTAGATTGACGTGCAACGGTTGGTTACATGGATGTACACATTTAAAAATTAGATTGACGTGCCACGGTTGGTTACATGGATGTACACCTTTAAAAATTAGATTGACGTGCAATGGTTGGTTACATGGATGTACACCTTTAAAAATTAGATTAACGTGCAACGGTTGGTTACATGGATGTACAAATTTAAAAATTAGATTGACGTGCAATGGTTGGTTACATGGATGTACACATTTAAAAATTAGATTGACGTGCAACGGTTGGTTACATGGATGTACACATTTAAAAATTAGATTGACGTGCCACGGTTGGTTACATGGATGTACACCTTTAAAAATTAGATTGACGTGCAATGGTTGGTTACATGGATGTACACATTTAAAAATTAGATTGACGTGCCACGGTTGGTTACATGGATGTACACCTTTAAAAATTAGATTGACGTGCAATGGTTGGTTACATGGATGTACACATTTAAAAATTAGATTGACGTGCAACGGTTGGTTACATGGATGTACACCTTTAAAAATTAGATTGACGTGCAATGGTTGGTTACATGGATGTACACATTTAAAAATTAGATTGACGTGCAACGGTTGGTTACATGGATGTACACATTTAAAAATTAGATTGACGTGCCACGGTTGGTTACATGGATGTACACATTTAAAAATTAGATTGACGTGCAACGGTTGGTTACATGGATGTACACCTTTAAAAATTAGATTGACGTGCCACGGTTGGTTACATGGATGTACACCTTTAAAAATTAGATTGACGTGCAATGGTTGGTTACATGGATGTACACATTTAAAAATTAGATTGACGTGCAACGGTTGGTTACATGGATGTACACATTTAAAAATTAGATTGACGTGCCACGGTTGGTTACATGGATGTACACATTTAAAAATTAGATTGACGTGCAACGGTTGGTTACATGGATGTACACCTTTAAAAATTAGATTGACGTGCCACGGTTGGTACATGGATGTACACATTTAAAAATTAGATTAACGTGCCACGGTTGGTTACATGGATGTACACCTTTAAAAATTAGATTGACGTGCAATGGTTGGTTACATGGATGTACACATTTAAAAATTAGATTGACGTGCAACGGTTGGTTACATGGATGTACACCTTTAAAAATTAGATTGACGTGCAATGGTTGGTTACATGGATGTACACATTTAAAAATTAGATTGACGTGCAACGGTTGGTTACATGGATGTACACATTTAAAAATTAGATTGACGTGCCACGGTTGGTTACATGGATGTACACCTTTAAAAATTAGATTGACGTGCAATGGTTGGTTACATGGATGTACACATTTAAAAATTAGATTGACGTGCAACGGTTGGTTACATGGATGTACACCTTTAAAAATTAGATTGACGTGCAATGGTTGGTTACATGGATGTACACATTTAAAAATTAGATTGACGTGCAACGGTTGGTTACATGGATGTACACATTTAAAAATTAGATTGACGTGCCACGGTTGGTTACATGGATGTACACATTTAAAAATTAGATTGACGTGCAATGGTTGGTTACATGGATGTACACATTTAAAAATTAGATTAACGTGCCACGGTTGGTTACATGGATGTACACCTTTAAAAATTAGATTGACGTGCAATGGTTGGTTACATGGATGTACACATTTAAAAATTAGATTGACGTGCAACGGTTGGTTACATGGATGTACACCTTTAAAAATTAGATTGACGTGCAATGGTTGGTTACATGGATGTACACATTTAAAAATTAGATTGACGTGCAACGGTTGGTTACATGGATGTACACATTTAAAAATTAGATTGACGTGCCACGGTTGGTTACATGGATGTACACATTTAAAAATTAGATTGACGTGCAACGGTTGGTTACATGGATGTACACCTTTAAAAATTAGATTGACGTACCACGTTTGGTTGCATGGATGTACACATTTAAAAATTTAATGGACGTGCTATGGTTGGTTACATGGATGTACACATTTAAAAATTAGATTGACGTACCACGTTTGGTTGCAGGGATGTACACATTTAAAAATTTGATTGACGTGCAACGGTTGGTTGCATGGATGTACACATTTAAAAATTAGATTGACGTGCAACGGTTGGTTACATGGATGTACAAATTTAAAAATTAGATTGACGTGCAATGGTTGGTTACATGGATGTACACATTTAAAAATTAGATTGACGTGCCACGGTTGGTTACATGGATGTACACCTTTAAAAATTAGATTGACGTGCAATGGTTGGTTACATGGATGTACACATTTAAAAATTAGATTGACGTGCAACGGTTGGTTACATGGATGTACACATTTAAAAATTAGATTGACGTGCCACGGTTGGTACATGGATGTACACATTTAAAAATTAGATTAACGTGCCACGGTTGGTTACATGGATGTACACCTTTAAAAATTAGATTGACGTGCCACGGTTGGTTACATGGATGTACACCTTTAAAAATTAGATTGACGTGCAATGGTTGGTTACATGGATGTACACATTTAAAAATTAGATTGACGTGCAACGGTTGGTTACATGGATGTACACATTTAAAAATTAGATTGACGTGCCACGGTTGGTACATGGATGTACACATTTAAAAATTAGATTAACGTGCCACGGTTGGTTACATGGATGTACACCTTTAAAAATTAGATTGACGTGCAATGGTTGGTTACATGGATGTACACATTTAAAAATTAGATTGACGTGCAACGGTTGGTTACATGGATGTACACCTTTAAAAATTAGATTGACGTGCAATGGTTGGTTACATGGATGTACACATTTAAAAATTAGATTGACGTGCAACGGTTGGTTACATGGATGTACACATTTAAAAATTAGATTGACGTGCCACGGTTGGTTACATGGATGTACACATTTAAAAATTAGATTGACGTGCAACGGTTGGTTACATGGATGTACACCTTTAAAAATTAGATTGACGTGCAACGGTTGGTTACATGGATGTACACATTTAAAAATTAGATTGACGTGCAATGGTTGGTTACATGGATGTACTAATTTAAAAATTAGATTGACGTGCCACGGTTGGTTATACGGATGTTCACATTTAAAAATTAGACTGACGTACCACGGTTGGTTACATGGATGTACACATTTAAAAATTAGATTGACGTGCCACGGTTGGTTACAGGGATGTACATGATTAAAATGTGAACATCCGTGTAACCAACCGTGGCACGTTAAATTTTTAAATGTGTACATCCATGTAACCAACCGTGGCACGTTAATCTAAATTTTAAATGTATTCATCCATGTAACCAACCGTTGCACGTCAATCTAATTTTTAAATTAGTACATCCATGTAACCAACCGTGGTACGTCAATCTAATTTTTAAATGTGTACATCTGTGTAACCAACCATGGCACGTCAATCAAATTATTAAGTGTGTACATCCTTGCAACCAACCGTGGTACGTCAATCTTATTTTTAAATTAGTACATCCATGTAACCAACCATTGCACGTCAATCTAATTTTTAAATGTGTACATCCGTGTAACCAACCGTGGCACGTCAATCTTATTTTTAAATTAGTACATCCATGTAACCAACCATTGCACGTCAATCTAATTTTTAAATGTGTACATCCATGTAACCAACCGTTGCACGTCAATCTAATTTTTAAATGTTTACATCCATGTAACCAACCGTTGCACGTCAATCTAATTTTTAAATGTGTACATCCATTTAACCAACCGTTGAACGTCAATCTAATTTTTTAAATTAGTACATCCGTGTAACCAACCGTTGCACGTCAATCTAATTTTTAAATGTGTACATCCGTGTAACCAGCCGTTGCACGTCAATCTAATTTTTAAATGTGTACATCCATATAACCAGCCGTTGCACGTCAATCTTATTTTTAAATGTGTACATCCGTCTAACCAGCCGTTGCACGTCAATCTAATTTTTAAATGTGTACATCCATGTAACCAGCCGTTGCACGTCAATTTTATTTTTAAATGTGTACATCCGTCTAACCAGCCGTTGCACGTCAATCTAATTTTTAATGTGTACATCCATGTAACCAGCCGTTGCACGTCAATCTAATTTTTAAATGTGTATATCCATGTAACCAGCCGTTGCACGTCAATTTAATTTTTAAATGTGTACATCCATGTAACCAACCGTTGCACGTCAATCTAATTTTTAAATGTGTACATCCGTGTAACCAACCGTTGCAAATCTGAGTTGTTGTCGTCAAGATATCTAGGCGCGAACTGTTGGCCATGCGTTCATTTTGCTTTGTTTACCAAAATATGTGTCACGTGATCGGTACTCGATCACGCGTCAGATAGCGATGCTTCCGTCGCCTCTCACTCTCGACATTTACGTCGAGTGGCGAAAACGTCGAGCTAAGAGGCAGTCGAGTAACGGGGTATTACTGTATAGGGAACACATTTTTAATTAGAAAATAAATGTTTATCCTCAGTGGGGATCGTTCCCAGACCCGCCACGTGGAAAGCATTGTTCGAATATGACATCTATATATATATGTTTTCTGCGGACGCCTATGTCGGTGATATAAAACCCTGACGGACGAGAGTTAATGAATTCCTGGAAGGCCAGTTTTACAGCACAGTCGGAATTAAACTGTTTTCCTATTAAAAAGTTATCCAAATTGCGGAAGAAGTGGTAGTCAATGGGGGCTAGGTCTGGTGAGTATGGAGGATGATGAAGAAGTTCCAACTCTTATTCCTGTAGTTTTGCCACAGTCATTTGTGCAGTGTGTGGTGTAGCGTTATCATGCAATAAGATAGGAGTCGATCTGTTGACCAATCTAGGCTGTTTTTCTTTTAAGTTTTTGTTTTAGAACCTCCTATGTAAAAACATTTTTTAAATAATTTTTTTTTTAACTATTTTTTTTTTAAATAATTTTAAAAATTACTCGTATTAAAAATAAGGAATTGGAAAAGACTTTTGATATAATATAATATATTTCATCTCCTGTTATAATATAAACATTTACCTACACTCATACATACATATTTTATATATATTTAATTTATGCAATTTTCTTTACTAATCTTCTTCATTTTCCATCATATTTAAAAATTACACTTAAAATCAAATGTTCGCCATTTTTATCTTCATAAGAACTAAGTTATTACTTATAAACACCAGCATTTCGTAGTTACTATATGATAGGAACTTTTATAGTAACATGTTACTAAATATTGTAGTAATTTTTGTCTTAGGGAATACGAAATACCCCAAAGTTACTATGATAGTAACTGACCTTGTTCATAGTGACAAATTTAGTTACTATGATCATAGTAACTGAGTTACAGAATTGGTCTAATTGTCTGTTGCGTTGTAACACTAGAGCCAAACACACTATTAATGTTTCGCGTGGTCTGCGTTGCCGTAGTTTCACGTAAGAACTCATACTTCATAATATAGTCGGATTGCTGATAGCTGACTGTTAAATGTATGTATCAAGTAGTGCATTCATATAATAATCTAGTTACCATTTTTCAGCGATTTAAAAATAGTATATTATGTTACTAGGAGTAGAACGCGCTCTTTTTTGTGCTGAGTTCAAATGTTGCTGCCGAGGCGCAGCCGAGGCTTGCATATTGAGCGAAGTACAAAAAAGACGTTCTACTCCGAGTGACATATACTATTTTTTCTTCAAGCGTAGGTATTAAAAATTTTCAACCATAAATACTTATGACTTTATAGTTTCAGATGCTATTGCTGCTAATTCCGGCGGTGTACATTGAAATGGTTGAGACATTTTTTAATTTTTGATCTTTATATTGTGTATTTTGTAACTAATCACAGAATGATCACAGAATAATAATAAAGTAACTCACTAATAACGTAACTAATTTCTGAATTCACTACAAACCACGCTACAAACATATTAAATTGACAGATGTTTTGTTTATGGCGACTGCTGCCGTCAGTGCCATCTGTTGATAACTATATGAACTATTTACTAGTATAATAATGTTCACATTATTTTACAAGTAAAATAATGTATCATTTCTACCGAATGTATTGAACAATGTAATGTTAGCATTATAATCCGCTTGAAGAAAAATGTTTTTTGATATTTGTCGTACAGTCTGTTTCAAACGCTTAGGCGGAACTAGATTTTGCAATTTAGTTACTTTCATCGCTTAAATTGTGCTTTTCGGCCGTTTTGTTTAAGCTTTGTAAATCATACTTACAATAACCATTTTTTGGTTAAGGTTAATATCATTTTAAAATGTCATTTTCTTTATATTTTGATTTTTTGTGTCATTCTTAATACAAATTTCCCATTTATATATTTTTTTGTCATTAAAATATACAAAAAAAATAATTTAATTTTGACATAGGTCATTCGTTTCCATGGTTTCATTGTTGTAATTTTAAATTTTGACATTCCAACGTGAAAAATGAAATAACCCTAGCAAGGTCCCTTGTCGTGACAACCTAAAAGAACGAAATTCCCATTTAGTTCCGCCTAAGCGTTTGAAACAGACTGTAACTGTCAGTGTCTGGTAATAAATACTAATTAAAATATGGCTTGCGGCCAATTATTAAATTCACAAACTTTAATTTTAAATCTGCTGGAATAAACAACATATTATAATCCAAAATTTACGTATGAGTATAAATTTTTCCTTATTTATAATTATAACCGTAAAATTAATAATTTTGTTTGTTTGAGTACTGCTGTGAATTTATTTTCGCGCTCTAATTAGTAAAGATATCTACGAATCATGCTGTTTCTTTCTAATGCTTTGTTTTTTATTCAAATAATTTTGAAGGTTAGTCGTCAACTTGGGTCACTATACGTTACTATGGGTATGCAAATAATTATATTGATATAGACAGAGACAGCATATAGTATTGAATATCGATACTTGTAGCAACGAACAGTCACTTATCAGCAATCCGACTATAGTGCGAATTTCCGACCGTTCCATTTTCAACAAAATTAAGTTTTAAAAAAGTTTTTGATATTTTTTAGAACATACAATGATTTATTTAAACAGACGAGATGTGTCACTTTCCAACAAAAAAAATCAGAACGGTAAAATATTAAGCCAATGTCAAATAATAAACTGTTAAATTTGGCAATCAGACCAATTCTGTAACTCAGTTACTAAGATAATAGTTACAATCATGAATGAAAGTCATTATATTTTTTATAATGTTTTATCTTGTAGTAACATTACTACACAGTAATTTTTTACAGAATTGATCTGACTATTATTAACTACAAATTTCATCTTTGACGACTTGACAATATCAATATTTAGTTTTCTGCATCTATATTTATCAACAATAGGGGATAGGCATGATTTTTTTAATTTTTTTTATTATTTTCCTCTTGTTGCATATAAACATAAAAAACAGTTTTTAATTTTTTTTTTTTTTAATTTGAAGACTTAAAAAAATCATAAATGTATGTTGCGCGCGAAAACGACGTGTGACGTCATATCCTTCTAACTGACACATGACACTACTAGTCTACCCAGCGTACATAGGGTTACATGACGAAATTTCACTGGACAAAATTACACGGGACAAAATTACACAGAAGAAATTACACATAGACAGAATTACACAGGGAAGGAATTACACAAGGACGAAATTACACATACGAAAATTACACTAAGACAAAATTACACATTTAATTTACTTCGAAAATTTTCTTCTGTGTAATTTTGTCCCGTGTAATTTTGTCCAGTGTAATTCTGTCCTGACACCCGTACATAGTCTGTTGTGAACTTATTTGTTTGTATAACTTTTATAGGTTATGTAAAGTTAGAGTGATTTTAATTAAAATAAAGTTTAATTCTATAAAAACAATTTATACATGTTTACCGAATTAAATTTTATATTAAAATATATAAAATATGGAAGATCCAGGCCCCAGTACTTACGAAACATAGTCGAAAATATTGTTTAGTACCAATGTGCACAAACAGTTCAATTAGAAATCCAAAAAAATAATTGATATCATTACCTGATGACGAAAAACAACAGAAAAGCTATGAGGCGAAATAAAACCGATATTTCAGAAAAAAGTAAACTTTATGTTTGTGAAGACCATTTTAATGTGAGTACATATGGTTTATAAATTATTTTAATAATAAATGCGTGAAAAATTGTTTAAAAACAAATACAAAACTCTCAAACAATACAATATAAACACGTAAACATTATGTTTTGTCTGTATCTGTGACGTCAAACCCTTACAGTCTCAGTCGTATCTACTCGGCAACCTTCGCGGCGTGGTCGGCTTATTTCAAATTTACAATATTTTAATTAAAAAATTTGGCTATAATATTAACTAAAATGTGATTTTTGTTGTGTTAGGTGACATAACTAACATTAAAATATCAAAAAAAATTAGTTTTAAGGAAATATAAATTTTATGCGTATCCCCTATTATATTAAAAATTGTGCTTCCGAGTTGGTTAGCAGGTGTGTATATTGAATAAGCTTCTAAATAAAATGTTAATGTAAGTATCACGCACGTCTAAGTATTTAGTCTAGTTCACCATTATTGCTAAACAACCTAAAAACTATTACAATGAAGCGGTCAAGACAATAAATATTGAGGACCAGGTATTACATTTATCTAAATGTACGCCACTGTCTTAATATTATCATAAAAGAATAATTGACACAGGCAGTGCCATCTATTGTCATATTTAACAATAACATAACCGCGCGACATCTATGTTTTCTGAATAAAACTAAACTTCGACGCCACCCTACCTTACCAACAGATCTGTACGGCGGGTAGTAAGGTTTACGGGGATTTATTCGTCATTCGACGCCAACCAGTTGTTGCGTGCTATTCGGCAAGTAAGCGTCACGGGACCGACGGTATCGTGCTGTGAATCCAACGCGAGTTTAACATAAAAACATACAAGTACATACAACAATTAAAATAATAAAATCAAAGTAAGTTAGTACGTTACAGTCAAATATTAAAATATTTTATGTTATATAAATGTCATTTGATTAAAAAATAGATGCTAATTAAAAAGGCCGAAATAATTTTGTTTACTTTAGGATTTTAACACTTTTTTACAGAAATATATAGAATCTAGTTAGTTGTGTAGAATGGTTATCTAGATCTGTGTTAATACTTTAATAAGTTTTAATCTTTGTCGTCATGAAATGTTTCCTTACGCGGTCTTGCTATTTGATTTAGCTGTGTTTACTTGATCATATGTGTGATGTCTGCTATTGTATGTGTGTGTGTTACTTGATCGTTCGTACACATATTATATTTCAAGCCACTGCTATTACTTGATGTTTTTATTATTAAATTATGATCAAATATGCAAGATTATTGATTAGGTTTTGTTGCGATATTGGTAATAACAAACCTTTTTTATTCATATGATAGTTTATCAGTAATAATTTTGTTTTATGAAAGACTTTTTATAACTGAAACTTTAAATACATTTGTGTTTTAGGCTATTATTTTACCGCTATCAATATTTATATTTCTTTGTTGTGTAATTTGTTTCCTTCTTTCCTCTAAACCATTGTTTCCCAAAGGATGTGCCGCAAAATCTTAAAGAAACCAGTGGCGAAGGGAGACCTCCGCTAGACTTGCCCTCCCATAAAATAAATAATAATAAAAAAATACATATATTTTTTTTTTAATTTAAAAAAATATTTAGGTAAATCTTGAAAAATACATCAAATTATGTCCTATACAATTTTTTGTCCAAGGCTTGGTTTACTAGTTACGAATTTTTATAAATTTTAAAGTTTAATAACTTCCGTTTCCGGTTTCGGATTTTAATAAAAAACAATAGGGTTCTTCCCAATTATTAGGAGATTTTTTTAGTACCAGAACGAACTCTTTAAGTTAAACCGTTTTTGAGTTATCGCGTATACACACAGACACACACACATACGGACGGCACTTCGAAAATAGGTTTTTTGGATTCCCTGGACCATGAAACGTGGTCATCCGTCAAAATCTCGACATCGAAAATTTTCGCGATTACAATACTTGCCCCTTATATATTAAGGTCGGGCAAGTAAAAAGACAGCTTTGGCCACCACAGGGCCGACCGCCATCAAAAAGTACTTATTTATGCAGCTTTATTACAAAATGTCTCAAATAAAAGTTATTATACTCTATCTCTGAAAGACTGATAGTAATAAATCATTTTCTCAGGCAGTTACCAGTGGCGTGCACATTTTAAACACGTTTAAATTGGTTTTGTGTATTTCTATATTACTATTTATCATTTTTTTAACGCACGCCTGTGACCATATTTATCATATCATTAAACAAACCCCTGAGACCCCTGTTTGCGTTTGGGATTTTCAAAATAAATCCATTTTTCATCGCCAGTAATGATACGATGCAAAAAAGACTTTCTTTTGTATCGTGCAAGCAAAATTTCACAAGTGTTTTTGCGTTTTTCCATCTGCCTCTCATTCAATGCATGTGGAACCCATCTGCCGACTTTCTGGATCTTACCCATCTCTCGTAGGCGATTGGAAACAGCTTGTTGACTAACGCCTAACTGCTCTGCTAGTTGTTTTTGTGATTGACTATCGTCTTCCTGTAGCAATGCTTCCAATTTTGTATCTTCATATTTTTTTGAAAGTCTTCCATGTTCTTTGTCTGTAAGATCAAAAACCATCGTTCACACGTATCTTGCGATGGAGCATATTCACCATAAGCTTCTCGAAGCAGTCGGTATGATTCAGCAGCAGTTTTTTTCAAATGAAAACAAAACAGTAGTACTGTCCGCGAATGCTCTTTATTTGGAACAAAATTTGACATTTTTAACACAGTAAAACAAAACTATATGATCACTTTTCAAATTATAACCTATACGCATTTGACACTTAATGATAACTTAACAAAACGCCATATGTGTTGAAACTTTGAACTATACACTCTGTTTGCACGGCAAGTTTGAAAAAAATCCGCATTTCATACTTGTGGACCTGTATTTTGGGTTAATTCATTTTTATTTCTCAACGTAGTCTCCTTTTAACTCGATATACTTCGCCCATCGTTTCTCCAACCTTTCCAAGCCATCCAAAAAGTAAAATTCCTGAAGGCCCTCAAAATAGACATCTGTTTGGGCAATGACCTCCTCGTTCGACGTGAATAATTTTCCGGTGAGCCATTTCTTCTTGTTTGGAAACAGGGATAAGTCGCTGGGGGCCAAATCTGGTGAATATTGTGGATACGTCAACAATTCGAAGCGTAATTAATGCATTTTTGCCATCAAAACTGTACCTGTCAGGAAATTGCCGTTTATATATATAGATTGTATTTTTAACGCTAAATACCCAATCAACTTCCTTTCCAAGTCTGGAGTCTATTAGTTGATTTGTAAGTGCAACTGCGTATATATTGGCAGGATTTTCGAAATTATAGAACATTTAATTCAAATTTAAACATATACAACTAACTCAAGCGACCATCTTAAAGATTGTCGCTAAATCAACTAAATTTCTAGCCGTCACTCTATTAACAGTAATTATTTAAAACCATCACACATGGTAAACAAAGGCAAAGGCTTTTAACTAAATTTTTCTGAATCTTTGGAAATTTTCAAACATCTTAAGCGGGGCGAAGCCTTCCTCAACAAACAACAAGATTTAGTTTATTCGACCCTTTCGCAGGTATTAGCTAATAAACTTAACATAAACTTTATAGTGTAATAAATTCCTTAGGTTCGGTTAATAAATTTAGTAAAATCACACTTAACAGTAATTGTAAATTTAATTCATTAGATCAGCGATTTCCAAACTTTGTTCAGTAACGACTCCCTTAGAAAAAAATCCCATCTCTGCCCCCCCCCCCCCTATTTAGGAAATTTATAAACAATTTGTAAATAATTTCTTTATTGAAATAATAATCACAAAAGTGGCAAAAATATGTAATGTAAATAGTTTCTCTAATTCCTAAATATTTATTTTCACAACATAATTACGAAAATCATATAAAAATAAATTATATTAATATTAAATATGTAATACAAATTAAAAATGTAATAAAAATCAATTTTAATGTGAAGTATGGGCTTGTTTCTTCGTACATAATTCGTTAAATCGCGGTTTATATGAAGAAAGAGCCACTCTTATTTCGTCTTCCACTATTAACCGTGCGCGATATTTTGTTTTAATAACAGCTAATGTGGAAAATCCTGCGAACCGCGACCCCATGGTGAATCTTGCACGACCCCCAAGGAGGTCGCGCCCCCTCTTTGGAAACCGCTGCATTAGATGGTATAAACTTTTTCACTAACATACCTACGAAACAGGAAATTTCCTTAATTCACTTTATTTTAAAAACACATTTATACTCTATCTCTGAAAGACTGATAGTAATAAATCATTTTGTCAGGCAGTTACCAGTGGCGTGCACATTTTAAACACGTTTAAATTGGTTTCGTGTATTTCTATATTACTATTTATCATTTTATTAAACGCACGCCTGTGACCATTTTTATCATATCATTAAACACACCCCTGTGACCATATTTTTCCTCAAAATTTTAGGGTCAAATTTTTATGGTCTATTGTGTATAACCCTAGTTCGTATTCCCATATAATATGTGCGGAACACTCGGTTGTTTTTAACAATATTTCGTTTCGAACTATTCATATTTTGTCGCTTTTGTTTTACCGCTTCTGTGTGATAATACAATAACTTTTTACAAATAATAAATTTTATTACTATCAGTCTTTCGGAGATAGAGTATAGTACTAGGTACTTATTAATGCATTTCTCTATTCTTTGAATTCTAACAATTGAGATATTAACAACCTTTCCTGCATATATGTATATATGCTGCAGTTTTCTTCTTTCTTTTAAACAGTTTCTCCATTCTGTCCTATTTTGCCATTTTCCATATCTCTCCATGATTTCCTCGATCAACCTCTTCTGCTCTTAAATTTTTATAAATATAAAATATATTTTAAAGAACGATGCTATAAATTCATTTCCTACTTCTGTGCAGGAAATAAGACGGTAAATGTAGTTAGCAACGGAACTCTTAAGTTTTTTTGCTTTTTGTATACTCTGTACCGATTTTTTCTACATTGAATTTGAAACGCTGTAGTACGAAACAAGAGCGGGTTTTATGTAATAGTCCAGTAACCTAGTACATGATAAGTTGCATCGAGTGGGGGTAGTTAGTTTCGTTTTTTTTTCTTGTATGGGTTGTGCCTGAGATGCAAAATCCAAGTTTTCGACCTCGGCAGCCTTCCGGAACACTTTTGAATTTCGCAAAAACTGCTAAATTTTCGCACTCTTTTCGGTTTCTGCCCATTTTGACCATAAAGGAGCACGTTCTCGACAAACACCATTCTATGCATTTTTAAACTAGATTAAATTTTCTACAATTTGACCAAAATGGGCTCGGTAGTCTTAATAGTTTCCGAGATACAGCTTTTCAAAGTTTGAAAAAATCTCCAAACTTGAAAATTGTATGCTATATCATGCTCATGAGCACTGTTTATTTTTAGAAGTGAAAACTACTCCTTATTGTCAAAAATTATAAAATAATATTGCAAAACCTTATATTGCTGCCGAAAATACTGGTTATATAGATTATTACGCTCCGAACCGTGCTATTCCCATGTTTCGAAAAAAAAATTATTGGTTTTTTAAACATAGCTCCTTCATTTTTAGTGATAGAAAGTTTTTTCAAAAACGATTTTGTAGGGCTTTTCAAGAGCTATAAGACTGTGTAAATTAAATTCCTTAAGATCCCTTAGTTTTTAAATGGGGTGAGTTTGAAGGGCTCGAATAAGGTGGTGTTCGCTTGTAAATAGAGGTTTTAAACGGCTATATCTCGCCAAATATTCACTGTACAGAAAATATATGCACAGGTAAATTTAAGTCATTAAAAAAGCTACAATTTAGTGCTCTATCATTTTTTTCGTATCTCCAGTAATTTCGGAGATATTTTGAAGAAAAGGGTGAAAAATACGAAATCGCAAAAAATCGTTTTTTCTTTAAACTCCAATTTTTTTAAAATTAGGCATTTTAAATTGGTCAAACTTCTTGGGTGTACTGAAAATACATATATGAAGAGAACCACAGAAGCGTGAGGATCAATTTTAATTAGGGGGGTAAATAGGGGGTTGTTTTCACTGATTTTTTCGTAGAAAAAAGTAGGTACCGACCTTATTTTGAACATAAGTCGCTTAATTTTTATACTAGAGACTTTTTTTTTTTGTTTGAAAGGTCTAATCAAATACTTTAAAAAAGATTCAATGAGTTTTCTTCGAAAAATGCAAATTTTTCCTGTTATTTGACTTTGAATCTTTCAAATTATGCATTTGGCGAAAAAAAGTTAACCATTAACATGCCGTATCTTGGTTCGTATTGGTCGTAGAAAAATAATGAAAAAAGGATTTTGTTTGCTTTTTAAAAGCTACAATTTTGCTATGTACAGTTTTTTTGATAAAATGCATATTTTTCGAGTTATTCGCAAAAAACTTTTTAAAAACATCGATTTTTTCGTCGAAAAACTGTTACACTCGTATTGTAGTTGAAAGTTACCATTATTTATAATAATTAATTCTTACCCACATGCTATAGATACCATTACTTCTATTTATTACTGTTTACTTCACTGACTCATGTTAGACAGGTTGTTGAAGATATAAAGGCAATTGTATATGATGAAACATGAAAATTAGCATAAAATTTTCAAGTTTGGAGATTTTTTCAAATTTTGAAAAGCTGTATCTCAGAAACTATTGAAGCTACTGAACCCATTCTGGTCTTAAATTGTAGCAAATTTAATCTAGTTTAAAAATGCATTGAATAATGTTTGTCAAAAACGTGTTCCTTTATGGTCATAATGGTAAGAAACCGAAAAAAGTTCGAAAATTTAGTAGTTTTTGAGAAATTCAAAAGTGTTCCGGAGGGCTGCCGAGGTCGAAAACTTGGATTTTGCATCTCAGGCATATCCCATACAAGAAAAAAAGACGAAACTAACTACCCCCACTTGATGCAACTTTTGCCCCATAATCATGACAAGGTTACTGGACTATAAGGGCAAATAGGCAATGATTCCCCAACAAAAAATATTCTTTTCATATTTTTACATCTTAAAATTTTGAAATTTTATTTATAAGACTAGGTTATTACCCGTCAACAATGACGGATTTATAATATAAAAATTTCAATTGTTTGTATATGTACAGTTGCTCACAAAAGTATCCGGCCACTTACCTATCTTAATAAATTTAGTTTAATATTTCGTATTCAGTTCTACAAAAAACTTTATATATGGATTTGTAAATAATTTATTGATTCATTTTCATAATACAGTATATAAAATAAAATAAATTACTGTAATCTCGCTGATATATTTATTATTTGAATCATATATGCAAAATAAACAACACAAAAGTATTCGGCCACTAAGTTAAATACTATAACAAAAACATTATAAAAAAATGATAAATTAATATTTTGTGGGATATCCTTTTGATTCCAAAATAGCTTTTAATCTATTGGGCATAGATTCAACCAATTTTTTGTAATTTCCGGTCTGGTCTGGTTCCATACTTCTAGAAGATGTTTTTTTAATTCTCTTTTGTTGGAAATGTGCCTTTTGGCCAAACTTCTTTTTAATTCTTCCCATAAATGTTCAATGGGGTTCATATCTGGTGACTGGGGAGGAGTTCCTAACTCTGCTAGTTGTTTTTGTAATTGACTATCGTCTTCCTGTAGCAATGTTTCCAATTTTGTATCTTCATATTTTTCCATGTTCTTTGTCTGTAAGATCAAAAACCATCGTTCACACGTATCTTGCGATGGAGCATATTCACCATAAGCTTCTCGAAGCAGTCGGTATGATTCAGCAGCAGTTTTTTTGGCAGTCCTAGCACAATGCTTAGGATCGTTATCTTGCTGAAATATGAAATTATTTCCAAGACCTAATTTTTCCACACTTTGTTTTAAATTGTTCTTCAAAATGTTTATATATACATATTGATCCATTTTATCTTCAATAAAATGAAGATTTCCAACCCCAGCCGCCGACATACAACCCCACACCATGAGGGAACCACCCCCGTATTTCACGGTGGGTTTCAAATTTTCTTTGCGGTATTCTGCTCCGGGTTTCCTCCACACCATCTTCCTTCTAGATGTATCGAAAATTTCAAATTTACATTCATCACTAAATATTATTTTATTACAAAAGTTTAGTGGCTCATGGACGTAGTTTTTAGCAAACTGCAGTCTTTTTTCTCTATTTTGTTTATTTATCCACGGTTTCTTTCTTGAAACTCTACCATTGTAACCACTTTTTCTAATGGTTCGGCGTATTGTTTCAACACTTACAGATTTTCCAGTGCATGTCTGTATTTCTCCACATATTTCTCTAGCACTTGTACCCGGATTTGTCTTCACTATTCTTAAAATCTGATTTTCGTCACGTCCAGTAAAAATTTTTGATCGTCCACTACGTGGTTTATTAGTCAACAAATTTTCAATTAACATCTTTTTAATAATATCTTGGACTGTACTACGTGGAATTCCTATCTCTAAAGCAATTTTCCGTTGTGAATGCCCTTTTTCATGTAAACACATGATAATTTTTCTCTCCTCTATTATCGTTTCACGTTTTTTAGGCATTATGTATAAAAAAATTAAAAATAGTGAAAAAATTCAAGTTCAAACACAGTATAACACTCACACCAGTACAATAAGAGTGGCTGAATGTGAATCACTGACATTTGCTGGGATTCCCCTATTTCAACCACGAAAACGTTCGTTGGCCGAATACTTTTGTGTGCGTTTGTTTGTTTAATAAATTTAAATCTAGAAATTTTCATTGAAATAACTAAAAATTTTGAAATATTTTAGGCAGTATTTTGAAGAACAAATAATAAATTAACATTAAAAAATTGTTTGATAATTTTTTATTGTTAATAAATATAAAATAGCAGACATAGTTTACTTGATCGAATAATGGCTACTTCTGTGAGCAACTGTATTTGGTTTTATTTTTTAACGTATGTTAATTTCTTCGCCGGTCAGCTAATCACAGGACAGGATATCACCAGTTAGCCAATCACGAAAACCTTAGGAAAAATTGACGTCATCATATTACCGACACTACATGCAGACACTTGCTAATATAGATATTCATAAACTTTTTATGATTAAAACGATTCAGTTATACTGAGTACATTACATTTATATTGTTAAAACTAAAAATTATTTGAGACGTTTATTTATGCCTACGAAGCCCTAGACATTTCTGTATGTAATATATTTGTAAATTCTTAGAAAATAAATTTGAAAATATTGTTCATATCGGTTAAAGGATACAGGCCTGTCTAAAGTTTCTCATTTATGCCTACGAAACGCTAAACATTTCTATATGTAATTTTATCCGCAGTTTCTTAGAGAATAAACCTATAAAATATTGTTCATATCGGCCAAAGCATATAGGAGTATCTAGAGTTTCTTGTTTCTAGCCTACAAAACCCTAGGCATTTCTATATATGATTATATTTGTAGATTCTTAGAGAATAAATCTGCAAAATATTATTCATATCGGTTAAAGGATATAGGAGTCCCTTGTTTATGCCTACGAAATCCTAGACATTTATTATGCAATTCTATTTGTAGATTTCTAGAAAATAAATCTGCAAAATATTGTTTACATTGATCAAAGTATATAGGATTGTCTAGAATTTCTTGTTAATGCCTACGAAACCCTAGACATTTCTGTATGTAATTATATTTGAAGATACTTAGAGAATAAATCTGCAAAATACTGTTCATATCGGTCAAAGGATATAGGAGTATCTTAGGGTTTCTTGTTTATGCCCACGAAACCCTAGATATTTCTATAAGTTGTTTTATCCGCAGATTTTTAAATAATAAATCTGCAAATTATTTTTCTTATCAATCAAAGGATATAGAAGTGTCTACAGTTTCTTGTTTATACCTACGAAACTCTAAACATTTCTATAGGTTGTTTTATCCGCCGGTTTTTAGAAAATAAATCTGCAAAATATTTTTCATATCGATCATAGGATATAGGAGTGTCCAGAGTTTCTTGTTTATGCCTACGAAACCCTAGACATTTCTATATGTTATTTTATTCGAAGTTTCTTAGAGAATAAAACTGAAAAATATTGTAGATATCAGTCAAAGGATATAGGAGTATCTAGAGTTTCTTGTTTATCCTACGAAATCCTACACATTTCTATATAATTATATTCGTAGATTCTTAGAGAACAAATCTGCAAAATACCTGTTAATCAAGAGACCTGAAGAGTCCCCAGTTAGCCAATCACGAGAACCTTAGGAAAAATGACGTCACAGGGTTACCCAGATCACTACACACGTTAGCTAATTATATATGTACGATATTAATCTTTTGAAGATCTAGCTGTTGTATTTCGATTTAAACTTTGACTGCCCCTCCAGTTGTTTAGTCGTAGATCCACCACTGGTACGAAACATAAAATGCGTATACGCGAGTACGTGATCTGAAAAAATTTCTGACATAATAACACATCAACTTAATTTTAGACATTTTCATGAAATTCATGAAATTAAATAGAAGCAATCTACAGCCTTATATCCACAAAAAGGAACTTCCTTTATGTTTGACATCATTTTACCAGCTTAGCTCGTATTTTTGTGAATGTGTTCTGAAGAACTGTTCTAGCGATAAATTCGCTATAACGGAATTCGTTTTCAAAATCGTCTAACTGCAAAAGATTTAATATTTTATGGTTCATAATTTATAAAAGTAATTATGCATGTAGTAAATCAATAATTGCCATTTTGCTCTAAAATTAAATTTAATTGCTTTTCTAAGTACAGAGCAGTGTTTCTTAAACAATTTGTCACACGACCCAGTAATTATTTAACTGTTAAGGCGACCCTCAGGATAAATTACTGGTTCTCTTTCTATAAAATTTCTGGAGGAATGTGTAGATTTCAAGTATTCAAATAAATGGTTTAATACCAGGTACTTGCAAAAGTTCGTGCCCGTGTAATAATGACTGTATCCGTGATTTGGTGAATAATAATCCACGGATTTCGACTGAAGAGATTGCTGAAAAGTTAAATGTTGACGAATCGACAGCATTTCGCCATTTAAAAAAACTTGGCTATACTTAGAAACTCGATATATGGGTTCCGCACATTTTGACAGAACGGAACAAACTGAAACGTGTTTCCACTGCCGTTTCTCTCCTTGTCAACAAAATTAACCTTTCTTGGATCGAGTAATAACTGGGGATGAAAAATGGATTATGTATCACAACATAAAAAGAAAAAGAAGCTGGAAGCATGGGAGTGAACGAGCAGAATCTTTGGCAAAAGCTGAATTGCATTCAATGAAAGTGTTGTTATGTGGGATTGCAGAGGAATACTTTATTTCGAGCTTCTTCCACGTGCCAAAACAATAACTGCGGAGAAGTACTGTGAGCAACTCACCCAACTAAATGTGGAAATCCAAGCAAAACGTCCAAGTTTGGTTAATCGAAAAGTCATCATCTTTCACCACGACAACGCTAAACCACATGTCGCTCA
The DNA here is from genome assembly GCA_963971575.1 of Liopterus haemorrhoidalis. NCBI lineage: Eukaryota > Metazoa > Arthropoda > Insecta > Coleoptera > Dytiscidae > Liopterus > Liopterus haemorrhoidalis. The sequence continues at coordinate 8,861,475 of OZ020621.1, read as the reverse complement.
ACAGACACTGCAAAAACTTAGGGAGTTAAAATGGGAAATCCACCAGCACCCGCCGTATTCCCCTGACCTTGCCCCTTCAGATTTTCATCTGTTTCGTTCTCTTCAAAATAATTTGAATGAAAATTGTTTCTGTGGAAGAAGTCAAAAACTACCTTACTACTTTTTTTGAAGATAAACCACCCAGTTTCTACAAAGAAGGAATTCAAAAACGTTGGGAGACAGAAAATGATGGGGAACATCAAAAAATGTCTCAAATAAAAGTTGTTAGTTACTGCTTTTATAGCAACTTTTGTTAAATATTTTGTTTCGAAATATTTCTTTGTTGTGAAATATTCGCAAAAATTTAGAACCGACACGAGTTTTTTTTTTTTTTTGCAAAGTTACACATCCCGCCTGTTCAAAAACTATTTTTTAAATTAATTTTGTTGAAAATGGAACGGTCGGAAATTCGCACTGTTATGAAGTATGAGTTCTTGCGTGGAACTATGGCATCGCAGACCGCGCGAAACACTAATAGTGTATTTGGCTCTAGTGTTAGTGGCTCTACTACGCAGCAGACAATATCAAATTGGTTCGTCAAATTTCATAAGGTAAATTAAAAAAAAAAAAAACTTGTTCATCGATCACAGCAGAAATATACTGCAACCAACTGTACGAAATGATGCAAAAACTTAAAGAAAAACAGCCTAGATTGGTTAACAGATCAACTATCTTATCCTATCCTATTCTCTGATCCTATTGTATTGCATGATAACGCTAGACCACACACTGCACAAATGACTATGGCAAAACTACAGGAATTGGAGTTAGAACTTCTTCATCATCCTCCATACTCACCAGACCTAGCCCCCACTTACTACCGCTTCTTCCGCAATTTGAACAACTTTTTAATAGGAAAACAGTTTAATTCCGGCAATGCTGTCTGTAAAACTGGCCTTCCAGGAATTCATTGACTCTCGTCCGCCAGGGTTTTATACCACCGGCCTGAACAACTTGCCGCTTAAATGGCAAAAGTGTATAGACAATATGGGTGCATACTTTGATGAATAAAATAATTAAAATAATATTTTTAAGTTATCAACCAACTTTTTTTCTACAAATTTCATCCTTGACGACCTAATATACAGGGTGTTTGTTTGAAACGGGGCACCCCGAAAATCACTTTTATTTGTAAAGATACAAAAATCTTCAGAACAAAAGTTAAACTGGACAAAAAGGCCCATCTAAAGGTTACTATAAGAATTCTGAGGCAGTTCCGGTTTCACCGGAAATGATGTCAACTTTTGATCTAGCATAGGGAATCGATAATTTTATATTTTTTTCCTAAAAATCTATTAAATTAGCTTTACAATGACACCAAAAAATCATATTTTTATGTTAACCATTTCAAAATGGCGACCATTTATTTACAAAATAATAATCTAGAAGAAAGAGTTAGAAGTGCAATCTGGGATATCCAAGAGTGTACTCTTATAAGGGCGATGGAAGAGTTTTTATTAAGAATGAGAAAATGTGTGGACAATAATGGTGGTTTGATCGAACATTTGTATTTTTTTTTTTTTTTTTGTAAAATAACTGTAGAAAGTAATAGTTTTTTTTTTTCTAAATAGTCAAATAGTTTATTTTAGAGATATTTTGTTTCTTTTTTTTATTGTTTTCAAAGCTTGCTACGTTCAACTTTGTAAAACTTATGTTGATTATTATTTTGTAAATAAATGGTCGCCATTTTGAAATGGTTAACATAAAAATATGATTTTTTGGCCTCAGAATTCTTATAGCAACCTTTAGATGGGCCTTTTTGTCTAGTTTAACTTTCGTTCTGAAGATTTTTTGTATCTTTACAAATCCGCGGCATTGCAAATGATCTCATTAGATCTTATTTTTCTAATAGATACCAGTTCGTCTCGATGAACGACGTAGATTCTTCATATAGGAAGGTCAATTTCGGAGTTTGTCAGGGCGGAATTTTGTGTCCGTTTTTTTTCATCGTTTACATCAATGACCTCCCAAATTTACTTCCTGAAAGTGTCAAAGTTATACTTTACGCCGATGACACTACTGTCCTGACAAATCATACGTCTGTTAACGATGTGGTCAGAAATACAGAACAGGAAATGGTGAAAGTTAAAGATTGGTTCACTTCAAACCGACTTTCCCTTAATAATAATAAAACCCAACAAATGATTTTTTCACTTAACCGCAATATTGATATTAATATTCAGTTCGGTGGGCCAATCAAATTTCTTGGGATTTATATCGAGTCAACTTAGCTGGCATGATCACATTGACTATTTGGCAAAAGTTCTTAAAAGGGTTATCTATGCGTTCATCAGGCTGAAAACGTCTGTGTCTTTTGATATGCTGCGTATGTTCTATTTTGCTGCTTTTCAGTCGCGTTTAACTTACGGCATAATTCACTGGGGTTTAAGCTCGTCTGTCAACAGAATTTTCTTACTCCAAAAACGTGCTGTAAGAATCCTGAATAATGTTCCTAACAGGCACCACTGCCGAGAGCTCTTTAGGAAATGTAGCATTTTGTCTTTTTATAGTCTTTTTGTTTATACTTGTCTGGTATACGTTAAAGAAAACCCGAACAGATATGTAACCGTATCCTCTAGACATGTCTACAATATTCGTTCTGCTGGCAACATCAGACTACCAAGACTTAGATTGTCTAAATCTAGGAATGGTATTTTTTTGGCAGCCACTTTCTTTAACTACTTACCAGTTTCTTTAAAAAAATTGTCAATTAGATTGTTTAAGTTCAAAATAAAAAAAATTCTTATTGAGAATTGTCTCTACAATTCGGACGATTTTTTCAAAATTAATTTCAGTTCCTACATCTAACATGTAAGCTGTTGTTTTTTTTGCTCTACCATTGTTAATTTTATATATATTTTTTCCCTCTCTTTTCTATATTATTTAATATTGTATTTCATTTTTCAATGTTTTCAAATACTTTCTACTTTTGTTCATTGAATTTATCATATATGTACTGACAAATGTAAACGTCGTAAGATGTCTAGCATGAAATAAATATTATTATTATTATTATAAAGGAGATTTTCGGGGTGCCCCGTTTCAAACAAACATCCTGTATACGAGGGAAGTTCAAAATTGTCCTACATTTTATTTTTTTCTGAACGTAATTGAAGAACTACTGCAAAAAGGTTTTATAATTATCGTAGTAAGCGTTTTATCAATGCTATAAATAATTTGAACTTGATTGTATCGTGGTCTGGTTGTCCCTTTCCTAAACAAGTATCCTGACCGTTACCCGAAATCATTCTGTACCTCAAATTACGTATGAGTTTTATTTGTAAATCCTCCTGAAAAGAAAGTAAATTTTTCATTATAATCTGTGGAAGTGTCGAGTCGTGAAACCGTTTCTGAATTTAAGATTAAATCCAGGTGAAAAATGTGGGCCACCAGGGATTAATATTTTATACTCGAGTTACTAATTCTCTGATTATTCTTCTGTGTTGTAAAATTGTAAATACATACTTCTTTTTCAATCTAGCCTTCACGCCTGGCGGAAGGGGATTTTCATCAGGGAATGACACTTCATTCTAGCTGACGTTCTCGCTAACTTCTAAACCGTGAATGTTTCACATTTTACCCATCGATTTTATGCCTAGATAAAGCTTTTATATTTTTTGTTCAAAATATTTTTTTTAAAAAAGCGCTGAAAGTCTGTACGTATTGTCACACAAGTCGGTGTGACACTACTTGACGTTCAGAGCCGGTTTGTTTTATATTTATTTTGCTATACTCTATCTCCGAAAGACTGATAGTAATAAAATTTATTATTTGTAAAAAGTTATTGTATTATCACACAGAAGCGGAAAAACAAAAGCGACAAAATATGAATAGTTCGAAACGAAATATTGTTAAAAACAACTGAGTGTGCCGCACATATTATATGGGAATACGAACTAGGGTTAAACACAATAGACCATAATTTGACCCTAAAATTTTGAGGAAAAATATGGTCACAGGGGTGTGTTTAATGATATGATAAATATGCTCACAGGCGTGCGTTTAATAAAATGATAAATAGTAATATAGAAATACACAAAACCAATTTAAACGTGTTTAAAATGTGCACGCCACTGGTAACTGCCTGACAAAATGATTTATTACTATCAGTCTTTCAGAGAGTATAGTTGAATTGATTACGAGGGCTACTTTTTAAGTTTTTACAAAAACTAAGAAAGAATTTTTTTTTTGAACAAACTGTTTTATTGCTTTTCGCCTTTAAGCCTTTAAAATATTCGCCATTAAAATTTATAGACTTTTGCATGAGTTCAAACTAATTCTCGAAACATTTTTTCCACTCTGAAGTTGGTATCTCAAAAACATGGTTTTGGAAAGCTTCAACAGCTTCTTAAGGTGATGAAAATCGCTGTCCACGCACTTTTTGTTGGACATTGAGGACCAAAAAAAGTTGTTAAGGGATAAATCAGGTGAATACGGGCAATGAGACATTAATTCAATGTTTTTCTCTTTCAAATAATCAATTGTTTAACGTGCTGTGTGGGAGCGTGCATTGTCATGATGAAGAATGATGTTTTTGGTTGTTTTTCCCTGATTTTGTCGATAACTTCTGGCAAACAAATTGTTGTATACCATTCAGCGTTAACTGTTATTCGATCCTCTAAAGGATCGGTTGCGACATGTCCAGTACAACCGAAGAAACAAGTGATAATTTTCTTGGAAGTGCTTCGTAAACGAACAACTTTTGTAGAAGACCCAAACAGTGGAGTGCTTAGTTTCCGGTTCATATGAAATCCAAGTTTCGTTACCTGTAACGATGTTGTATACAGATTTTGCAGTGCCTAGGTTGATTTTTTTTAGCATTCCCTTACACCAATCAACACGAGCCTTTTTTTTGACCTTCGGTCAAATTATGCGGAATCCATCAGGAACAGATCTTTTGCTCAGCTAAATGTACATGCAAAATCGAATGTATTGCAGTCTGCGATATGCCAAAGGATGCTTCTATCGCACGGTAAGTCACATGCCGATCTTCTTCAATCATTTTGTGCACAGCATCGATGTTTTTTTTTTAATCACAACCGATTTTGGTCGACCTTCACGAGATTCATCATTGACGTACGCACGACCATGACAAAATTCTGCAAACCAATTGTAAACTGTCTTTTCTGATGGTGCTTCATTACCAAAAGTTGAACGAAGCGAATCTATGCAATGTTGCTAAGTTAGGCCTTTACCAAAATCGTAAAAAATCATCCAACGAAAACCTTCACGAGTAATTTCCATTTTTTCACGAACTTGTTTTTTTTAAACGCTCACTGTCAACAAACTTCTCGGTAAATTTATAAGCTGCCACTGATTTCACAATAACAAATGTCAAATTTTACGTATATAGTAATGACACATTTCAATATTGCCATCTAGTGGTCGTTTGTAAAAACATAAAAGGTAACCCTCGTAACAACATCTTACATGTGATAACAGACTAGATAAGAGACTCTCGCTCGCCAAATAGAATAATATAAAATGTCAGTATGTGTTTATGCACTTGATTATAGATGTATGTCTACCAAAGAATGCAATTTGTCAAAGCTTAGAATCCCCATTACTAATTTCATTACTAATTTGTCAAAGCTTAAAATCCCCATTACTAATTTCATGCGCAGGTTTTACACCCTGTCACGATATTTTTGTCGAACTGTAGACCAGCGTTTCTCAACCGGGGGGCCGTGAAGGCTTCGTCAGTGGGCCGCGAAGTCATACAAGATCGAAACATGAAAATATTATAAAAATGCACATAATCATACAAGATATAAATTTTGATCATATTTATAAATTCGAGTATATTATATTGATATTCATAAAAATATACCTTTCACAACATAAATAAAATAAATATTCTATTTATTTTTATGCTTAATATACCTATTTTGACAACTAATTTAAACTACAGGCTATTTCAAATGTTTAAGTTGTCACTAGCTAACTTTATAATGAGTAAATGGGCTTTTACTAAACAAAATGATCAAAAGCTTCAATTAATCGATAAAAATTACTAGATTTGAAAATCTAGTTCCGCTTTAACAAAATAAACAGACTATAAGTAGACTATATCAAGGTCAAATAAATTGTATGTGTCGGTTAATGGGTTTCTCTGACAATAGTTCGCGTTGGCAAAAATACTTGAAGTACCAAGTATTTTTAAGTTGTGCTTTGAAGTACGATTTGAAAGTGCAATATTTGTTACTATATATTTTTTTTAGTTGCTCTCCGAACTACAGGTAACTCAAGAGTAAGGATACGAATGTGTTTAAATTAAAATGGAAGGCACTTTGAACACTTGTAAATAAAAATACTTTACTTTCAAGTCGTTATAGGGAATATAATTGTCATTTAAAAATATCACAGTTTTTTTGTCAACCGTAAAAGGTATTCAAAAAATGTTTAAGAAAAAGTTGTTGAAAAGCTCCGTCCAAAGATATCCAATATGACATGCGTTCCCATTTAAAAATTCAAAATTGTCCTTGATATCCTGTAATTCCGGTTTTTTCCGGAAAATTTCAATACTACCATTCAATTTTGTGCATAAATTTTAGTTCAAAATTTTCGACGTGTGAGCGACGTGTGAGCAACGTCGCCTTTTCGAAAAAACTCGTGTTCCCATTATCTTGATACACCCTATATATATATATATATATATATAATTTGGGGGGTCCCAGGCCATAAAAGGTTGAGAAGCACTGCTGTAGACTATATGAAAGTATCTTTAGTAGTTTTCTTTTTGCGGTACAGCATTATTTCCAATATTGCCATTTTTTGTATTCCGAATAAATTTAGTTTTTCGGTAGCAATATGAACATGCTCGTTCCAATCAAATAACGGTATATGAACATATATTAAAACAACCAAGTCTCGCAATAGATAGGTATGTGAAAAATTTAATAACAATGCCAATAACATGAACCTCATATAGAAGAGGAAATTAAATTATAGATGTTTGTTATAATAATTGATTTTACGGGCTACATAATTAATATTATTAAATTTAGTTATTCACAAAGGACTAAATTCTCGGTAAAATTAAAAAAATATGGTGAAAATAAATTCGATTTAATATTACAATCTAAAATAAATATTATAATGAAAATGAAAAATTTTAAGGTATATTATACAATTTTTAAGAAATCAATTCAGTCTGCATTTTGAACAAGTCCATATTATTACTTTGGTTCGGTGACTTATCCGCACAATTAGAATGCTCACGCGAAAAATGCCCACAGAAAAGTGCATAAGTGCTTTAAAAACACAGTACATTGTTGCTTTTCAACTAATGTGAAATTTAATAACTATAGCAAACATATTTGTTGTGGGCATTGGCCATGTGAGGATTTATAAAAGTGGGTAATTTTCCGTGTGATCATTTTTCAGTGTGAGCAATTTTCGTGTGACCATTTATCACTGTGCTCTATTTTGGTGCGGGGAATTTTCTATGTGAGCATAAAGCCTCATTCATAGCTCATGTTTTAATAGATAACGCTTAATTCACAGTGCATAATGTTAATGCATAATGTTAGTGGCTAATGCATAATGGCGGCAGATCCAAAAATGGCGTCAAAAAGTTGTAAACACGAGGTAGATTCATCCAGCTATATTTGCGGCGAATTTATCAAAACAAGAGAATGGTTGGATTTCTGATGGGAATGCATCCCATCAGAAATCCAACCATCTTAAAATCCCCTATCACTGGCCAGGTATACTCATCATACTTTAAATTCTCAAGCATCATTTTCCCACTTTCGTAATTTTCTTTGAGCATTACGGAATGAGCCAAAGGAAGAGTTGGAAATTTATTTCCATTGTGAAGAAGGACAGCTTTTAAACTTTTTGTAGAACTGTCTATGAAAAGACGCCAGTCAGAAGAAATGCATGAGATTCCGACCGCCTTGCATAGGCGGTTATACTAAATATCCTTGCTGCCTTTATTTTTGTCGGACCACAAATAAAGAAAATAATGACCAGTGACGAATTTTCACAGATACTCAATACTCATAAAAGGAAAGCCTGAAAGCAGTGGTTCATCGGAAACAACAGAGCAGACAATTACAAAGAGCTTATTGCAACTATGCTTGATAACTTTAAACTCAAGGGTTGCAGAATGTCCCTTAAAGTGCATGTTACATGCGTACTTGGACCAATTTAAAGATAACATGGGAGCCTATTCGGAAGAACAAGGTGAACGTTTTCATCAAGGCGTGATGGATTTTGAACGTCGTTATCAGGGGCAATACAATGAGAGTATGACGGGGGACTATATTTGGGGGCTAATACGAGAAGTCCATACAATCACAGACGAAATACGAAAAATAATCATTTCTAAACTTTTTCATATATTCTGTTACAATAAGTTGTTTGTTTCGAATGGTTTTCTTGTTACTAATACCGATTCAAATTCATAACAAAAGTTTGTATTATTTTTACATACAATAAAGGTCTGAAAAAGGGAAATTTTCTTAAAATCCGTAATTTCATTCTGATAGCTACAAAAGAAAGCTACTTTTCGGGTAAAACTATTTTTTCTTTAATTAATAATGTGGAACAAATAAAAATCAGATATGCAAGAGCCCAGACTCAAAATTCCTGTTGACCGATGTTATCAGCAGTGATGCAAGACTCAACTGTTGCAGAGTTCGAAGCTGGAGAATGCTGACAGTGGCAAATCTGCCTGAAGGCAGGTTTTCAGTAGTTGGGTGTAGTTTAATTAACAAATCATAAGGATATCGTGGTCATGTACAAATATGCAAGATTGCTACTGAACCATGACTGACGCATTCTCGGATCACTGACTGGAAAATTGATTCTACACACAGCTGAAATTTTCTGTAAAAATTAATATTCGCAGAGATTAAACTCGACATGTTATAGAAGATGTTATATATTTTTAACAGATTAATTGATGAACTTTATAATAAAAACTACAAAATTTAGATTAGCAATTTTTATTGAAGAATTAATTTTCTCCACGACCACTATAGAATTTAACAATTCTAAAACCAATTTTGACCACAGAAAGTTAATATTCTAACACAAGAGTTGGAATGTTATTCTAAAGCACTTATCTTCTTATGAATTTTGCGTGTATTTCATTCCATCACTTGTTATGGAATAACTATTCCATGCTTGTTGTCTTTTGTTTTTGTAGGGTTACATTAAGATATATGCAACGTTTACATTAAATAAATGCAACATAACTTCCTAACCTAAAATAGTGGCCGATGTGCGGCAAATTAAAATAAAATTAAACAAATAATAAATAAAAAAATAGTTTAATAAATTGATTAATTTGTTATGTAATATAAATTATTTGTTAAGATAAAATGTTTGTTAAAATAATTATTTGTTAATTTATTTTTCTTTTTGGTGGTCGTGGAGAAAGTAGAGTCTGTGACTCGGTTGGAATGAGAAAATTCGTTGCTCGTGGTTCCTCACGCTCGCCTGCGGCTCGCGCTCGGAATGTTCCACTCGCATCGAATTTTCTCATTCCAACCTTGTTACAGAATATACTCTTATTTTTATTTTAAAGTCAAGGCGAAGATAAGAGCTGTTATTGCTTTAGTGCTTATTGATCAAACTGTTTTATTACTTTTCAAAATATTCGCCTTTAAGATTTATACACTTTTGCATGCGTTCAAACCAATTCTCGAAACATATTTTCCACTCTAAAGTTGATATCTCAAAAACATGGTTTTCGAAGGGTTCAACAGTTGCTTGAAGTGTTTAAAATCGCTGTCCACGCATTTTTTATTTGACACTGGGGAACAAAAAAAAAGTCCTTAGGGGATAAATCAGGTGAATACGGGCAATGAGACATTAATTCGATGTTTTTCTCTTTCAATTGTTTGACGTGCTGTGTGGGAGCTTGCATTTTCATGATGAAGAATGATGCAACGTTTTTGGTTGTTTTTCCTGATTTTGTCGATGATTTCTGGCAAATAAATTGTTGTATACCGTTCAGCATTAACTGTTCTCCAATCCTCTAAAGGAATGGTTGCGACATGTCCAATACAACCGAAGAAACAAGTGATCATTTTCTTGGAAGTGCTTCGTGAACATTTGTGGAAGACCCAAACAGTGGATTGTTGCTTAGTTTCCGGTTCATATGAATAAATCCAAGCTTCGTCACCTGTAACGATGTTGTATACGGATTCTGCAGTGCCTAAGTTGCATTTTTTAGCCCTTCCTTACACTAATCAACATGAGCCTTTTTTTGAGCTTCGGTCAAATTATGCGGAACCCATCGGGAACGCTTTGTTTCTGACATGTTGGATATGGCTAGTAAAATTTAATTTTTTGTCTAATTTAACCCCTAAATATTTTACGGAGTCAGACCAGTCCAACTGTGTGTTGTTGACTTCAAGATTGGGAATGTCTTTAGGTCTTTTTTTTGTTAATAATATTGCTTCCGTGTTATGGGTGTTTAGTTTTATTTTTCACTTTTTTAAATGACTATCGAGTTTACTTGCAGATTGAGTTAATCTATTTTTAATGGTGTCTAATCTCCAGGATGAAGTGTAAACTGCTGAGTCATCGGCAAATAGAGCTAGGTCTGTGTTGTTACAAGTGGGTATGTCGTTTATAAACAATATATAGAGAACTGGGCCGATGACTGAGCCCTGAGGGACACCTGCTTGTATAATTTTTATAGCGGAATGTTGCTCTCTTAAATGGACGCTAAAGATTATATTATGGAGATACGTGTGAATTAATTTGATTAAATATGGTGGAAAATTTAGATTAATTAATTTATAAACTAGACCGTTTTGCCATAGTTCATAAATGTGTTTAGTGGATATACTTAGTATTTAGCTCGTTGATTCAAACTATTTTTTCGTTTCTTGTCAAGTACATTTCCTAAGTAAGACTAATCTATATTATTGTAATTGTATTGTGATTTATAGTATATTTTAACTAACCTTTATTAATATAGAAAAATTTTCGACATTATATTTATATCGAACTGATAAGTTTAAATTGTATAACAGGATACCACACACAGACTTGTCTAAGTGGTATAAGATCCATACATACTGTATAGATCCCAAGTAACTACATAAAATGTAAACTGTTTTGTAATGTGCATTACTTATTTAATAAAGGTAATAATAATAATACTAATAATAATAATTAACAATAAATAATGTAGTTAATAAACAAATGTTCTTTACTGTTTGGATAACCCTCGTACTTAAAATAAAATTTCTGTTGCAGGTGTCAACAATGAAACGGCAAAACAAGAGTTACGTTCAAACCTTAGGTTATACGGTTACCTTTCCTTACCTTACATTCTAATTGTCGCGGGTTAGTGGTCGAGTGTCGCGCGTGTGTGTGTGTGAGTGTCGAGAGGAGTGAATCATGATGTGCTGAGGGAGTCAGAGAGTGAGAGCGCCGTGTGATCGGACCCCGTTGCGGGTCGCGGTGCCTGTGACACACCACTCAAGGGTTTGTGATGGGTTGCTCTCCGAGTGCTTTACTAGAACATATCCACATTAGAGACAGCTCCACGGCAGCCTATCAAGATGGAAACAAGAAAAATGATGCCAGGCACGCCAAAAATCACTCAGGTAATTTATTTTCTATTATTATTGTTAAGCAAAATAAAGCTTTTGATAACGCTTATGGAAGATTCCGAGAATTGCGAACAGTAAATATAAAAATAATCCAGTATCTAAGAAATGACTTGAAATACGCAAAATAGACCATTGGACATCAGATAAGCAAGAATGAGTGGACGTGCTGTACTCGGAGAAGGTAAAATAAGGGCCGGTTTCTCGAAAAATTCAGTTGTAGATATCGTATCGATATAGTGTATCCATATCCATGGATACCGAAACTTATCGACGCAATAGCAGAATTTGGGTTTTTGGAATGTATTTTTCTATTTATCGATGAGATATCGAACCAATAACTTATTGATACGTTATATTGCCAATGAGCACCCTTTATCGTATCGATAAATATGAGAATTGTCATCTAATGTCAGTTCTGACATATGACAGATAAGGTTATTTTGCAATTGCAATATATTTTTGAAAAAGTATATTTTTATTACAAGATATAATAGTAATTGCTTCTTAAAATCATATATATTAAGGTATTCTTATTCTGTTATAGAGGTAAAATGGACAATTCAAGTTCTGATGAATTTGATGAGGATGTTGTAATTGCAGTATGTTTATTACATCGGAGAACTATCAGAGATAAAAGTGACCCATTCCGCATTTATAGCGAATTAGAATTTATTCAACATTACCGGTTAAGCAAATGAAAATGCATGCAATTATGCCGTCTAATTGGAGATGATTTAGAACCCATGACCCAAAGAAGTAAATCTATTTCGGCACAGCTTCAAATTTTAATTGCTTTGAGATTTCTGGAAACAGGGGCTTTTCAAATGCTAGTTGGTGATGATGTGCATGTACATAAAAGTATAGTTTGCAAAATTGTTAAAAAAGTAATACATCGAATTGCTCTGTTGAGACCGCAGTTTATTTCATATGCTGGAAAATAATGAGGAAATTTTGAAAATAAAAAAAAAATATGTCTTTTGCAAATTTTCCATGTGAAATTTTTACACATTTTTTCTGCCATTTTTTAACAATCTATTTTTAAACTAATTGTTAAAAGTATATATTTTTGTAAATTATTTTTGACACTGACATTGACTAGTCATTTGTGAACAATTGATCACATAAATGACAAGACATTTTGTAAATATTTTGGCTGTGTGACTAATGAGGCGATATCGTGTCAATAAAATTTTTTTCCAGAAACCGGCCCTAAGTGGCATAAACTAAATAATCTTTGATTATCTAAAAAAGTCCAGTCAAAGTCATATGACTGAAATAATAACACAGCCCAACAGACATTTTGGTGCCTGCGAGTTTTTAACTGTCTCTAGGTATTTTTTGGGCACAGAATCCAAAATAGCCGTCAGATTTTGGTCTATCAGATCTAGTTTATGAGATACGCTATATTGGCCTCTTTTACAATAAAATATCTTATTTCTTAACTTATGAATTTTTCACGTTATTACTGTTACTATTTGCTCCAACTGCCAGTTACAAACACAAAAGAGACAAAGTAAGGTATTTATTTCACAAAGTAGATAAATATACATTCATCACTTAAAAATGTTCTTTTGTACGACTTTCTAGCATGGAGTTTACCAGAACAGTCTTTCTGAAGACTCCAGCCGTAGTAGGCCATCATGTGGCTATCTTATCTTCTTTGATATCCATCTTCCATAGTTTTATGTTCTGATGGAATCTTTCCCCCGGTTCTTCACTAAAATCACCTAGGTTTTCTGGTAAGTGGTCATAATACAACCGAGAATATTAAGGTTGGAAAGCATATTTTCCACTAATTCTCTGCGTTATGATTTCCAAGAAAATTTTGTACTACTTGAATAAATGAACACCAAGAATTAGATTCAATCTCGTTCATTGATGCGGTTGGATTGGATTGTGGATCTTCAGTAGGTTGCCTTATCTGAGGACCATCAAATATTCTGGCTTTCAGTTTTTAAGAGTTAATCCCAGGAAATTTACGTGTCAAGTAGCCTACACAAAGTCCATCTCGATTTAAAGCCTTCAAAAATTGCTACATTAGCCCAAACTTGATATGCAATGGTGGAAATATAATTTTCTCTCCCGCAACCAAAGGTTCGTTGACAACGTTTTGTTTTTCTTGAATTATGACATTTCTTAATGGAAATCACCCAATTTCTGTTAACCCAGTGCTGATCCTTAGCTATGCTGTCCCAAAGACATAAAAACAAGGATATTTTGTATATCCACTTTACTGTCCAAGAAGGAAGTTTTCCGTTTTTAGATAAAAAACTAAAATCAAATAGTCAGTATCTCAAAAACTAGAGCTGCTACGAAAAAGAGTCAGGTATTTTTGGAATCAGCACATCAAAAATATCCAAAATCAGTTCTTACTTTTCCGGCACCAAGATAAAAAAATTATTTTGTTGGGCAGTGCAATTAACGTACTGATGTGTTTCTCTCTGACTCACATTGGCAAAATAGTAAGAAAAATACAAAACAAGTTTGTCAATCAATTTTGTTTATCGTTCAGGTATAGCTACGACAAATATACTAATACATACAAACGTGTACCATAGGTTATCCCACCTCGGGGTTTGTCTGAGATTACTAATGTTTTCTAGTGTCATTTGTACTGAACCAGTAGCATCTAAAACTCTGTTTTGCTATTTATTTCATCGTGTTTTTCATTAAATCTGTCCTTTTCAGGGCAACATTTGTATTTTAAATAATTGTTTTCTTTAATTTAATACAATGTGAGTGTAAAAGGCAAAACGTTAAGAAAACAGTTCAATGAATTGGTTTATAACCTATACGAATATTTCCTATGAGAGCAAGAAAAACAGTAAACTTTTGTTAACTGTACCTACATGCAGTTTAGCAGGTAAATAAATATGAATTAATATATGATAGAACGCTTTATAGCGTTTATGATAATATCAATTAAAACACACAAATCCAAACACATATAAGCATTTATTACTACGTCTCTTTACAATCTGTCACATATATGTCATCATATTATCGTTTCTATCGTAACATATTTCAAAGGACGTCCAAGAACTAGATCTGATCCTTACACGGCCGTCCTGATTTAGCCACGTCCTCGCGGCATCTACAATTTTAACTGAAAAAAAAAACAACTTGCTATTTTAACACGGCCGTCCTGCTCCTGCCACGTCCTCGCGGCACTCTTATATTTTAATAATATCTAGAGTTCCACCAAACTCTCTGACTCTACAGAGATCTACCAAGCTCGTTCCACCGAACTCCTGGATGTATTCACCTAAGTCATAACCTGTAAATAAAGCAATTTGGGCGCAAAATTGATCTTTCAAAAAATCGAGTATCAGTAAGTAAAAATATTTATTTGCTTAAAACTGAACCTTCCAGAAGAAAAGTAAAAATCGTGATCTGAAAGCTTCGAGACTTTTTAGAGTTATTATTATTTTTTTAACCGCGAACTCAGTGACTAGATCAATAAGCTCAGATACTCAGTAACTATTTATCATTTTCTTTCATTATAAGTTGTCTACAGTACCCAACAAGCTCAGTGACTATCGTTGCAGTACACCAATGCCTTATCATCCTGCACTCACAGTGTCTCATCATCAGCATTGCACAATGTGTCTTGTGGTACTCAACAAGCTATCAGTTCTCATTTACTATTCCAATATTTACTATTTCCAATAAATGCTCTAACCATATGCTCCAAAGAATTCTATTTACCGACGAAGCAACTTTTAATTTAAATGGTGAGGTGCACTGCCATAATTTTAGGTAATGGAGTCGAGAAAATTTACATTTATTTAATGCATCACGTACGCAAAGACCGCTAAAATTAAATGTGTGGGCAGGCATTATAGGAACACACACAATAGGACCCTTTGTCATTGATGGTAACCTTAATGCGGATAAATACTTGACCTTATTACAAAATCACATATTATGTATTAATGCTTTAAGAAATTTAAATTTTACTGGTCAAAGATGGAGCTCAAGTGCACTATTCCAAACAAGTAAGGGACTACTTGGACAGGGAATTTCCCAGCAGTTGGATTGGGAGAGGAAGGACGATAAAATGGCCAGCACGATCTCCGGATTTATCACCAAACTATTTTTTTTATTGGGGATATCTTAAAGCATAAGTATATGATGGAGAAGTAAGGAGCATCATGGACTTACAAAATATAATCATACAAGCATCAAACACTATCCCACAAGGGCAAATAAATGTTTTAAATAATTTTTATGAGCGTCTTACTTTTTGTTTACAAGTTAATGGTGGTATTTTTGAACATTTAATTTTGGTGTTGTTTTGTTATTTTTGTATTTAATAATTATATTTTCAATAAAAAATGTTTAGCCTTTTCAATGAATGTTTAACCCTATGTTGCAAAATAAATGGAACACAACTTTATACTGCTGTCAAAATAATTTGTCGTTACTAGGGAAACCATGCATAATAATAATTTCAATATTACAGGATAAAAGAAATTTTGTAAACACTGTATTTCCTGTAGAACATTTTGATTTTAACGGTCCGTTTTGATATAACAACGCAATATGAAATAATGAACGTTTATGAATACGGACATTGATGACGTTATTTTTGTTTCAATCTACAATACATTATATTTTAAATTTTAGTCATATTATTGTACTACACCAATACAAACAATAATAGATGTATGAAAATGAAAGCTGTTTTCAATTCTCTAAATGAGAAGGCTTACATTCTCTGTCCTTATGCTTATTGATGCCCTGATAGTGAATAGTAAATCCATTGTACGCCACTGTTATTAATGTTTATTGTAAACCCCTTCACAGAGTTTCTGTTTTGTAGTGGAGTTATTTTGCGCCTGGATACCCACGTATCGCCGGAGGAATTTGCTCCCCTTTGCTGGTTTCCTTTAATCCTGTGATGACAGTCGCCAATATTGAATTCAAACTTTAGTATCTAGGGAAACAATCTTGTGACTTGGAGAGGACTAACTAGTTGGAGATGTATTTTTATAATCATTCATTGCTGGCTTAGGAGATAGAATTTCAGTTAAATTTTATTTTCACAGAAATTGTCTGACATTAATAATATGTACAGTAAATATAATACCAAGTTTCAACCAAGAATACGATTTTTCGTTCCGAAAATACAAAAATGCTGAAAAAATATTATTTATGGAAAGCGGTTACTGAAGTTTGATAAATTGATTATTAACTAAAACAACCAAGATCGAATCCTGGTTTATCTCAGTTTCTTACCTTTTTCCATTTTTTTAAGTGAATCTTCTGTTCAAATAATTCATGATAAATTCATCATCATCGCTTTCAATCGACGATGAATCAGTTAAAAGTATCTCATTTAATAAATATTGTTACATACAGTAGCGGTCACAGAAATGTACACACTTTAAGGTGCGTACTGACTTGAGCATTTGTACGCGCACGGATTATGTGCGCGCACGGATTTTCGTGCGGGTAAAAATATTTGCACACACAACTTTCTAATTTGTGCGCGTAAAATCTCGCTCCGCGTATTTCAGTTATATCCACGCACATATTTATTTAAAGTAAGTAGTGTCAATGATGGCGAAAAGAAATGTTGTTGGCTTAACAAGTGTAGCGTACATAAGTCGCATTCAGCAGACTCATCGGTGTCTTACCGGTACAAACTTACCGGTGAATTTGACTAAATGCACATTTTTTGACAGCGTTGTCGAACGGCGTATATAAAAACTACAATATCTAAACAATGACAGATTGTAATGACAGTAAATTTTGAATGTAAGCTTTTACAGTAGTTTTAAAAGTACATGTGCTTTATATACGTCTCCTCAATATCTAAGTAAACTGACTTAACACTTAATTCCATAATTTTTTACTTGCTTTGTGCTTGATTCTTTGTTACTACAGATATAACTGTCAAAATGTCCACCGGTGAGCAACTAATCGTTCATGAAATCCGGTGAATAAAATGGCGACCGGTGAGTAAATACGGTAACTCACTGGTAGATCAACGTAGGCATACAGGAAAAAAATTTACTAACCGGTAACTCACTGGTGAGTCTGCTGAATGTGGCCATAGTATACTTAGTAAAAAAAAAAAGAAAAAAAAAAAAACGGTGGTGGATGACACAACTATATAGAAGCAGGGAAATATACATTAGTTTAAGTTTGCTAGCAGAACTGCAAATGCAAGAGGTTAGTGGACAATTTAAAAATTTTGTTCGAATGTCAGCGGCAGATTTTGAACTACTCGTTAATAAAGTTGGTCACAAAATTGGGAGAAAGACAAGTTTTATAAGGGCTGTTCCCGCGAAAGAACGATTAGCCATAACCCTACGTTTTTTGCAACTGGGGATTCGTTTACCAGCATACAATACATTTTTACTCCATTCCATGTTGAATATTTACTGGTGTTTACTTAAATTTACGCGCACAATTATATGACTGCGTAAATCCGTACACACTGAGCGCACAAGTTCTTTGATCTTATCGGTGGGACCGACAAGCTACGGATAGCATTCGTGGAAGGATTACTGTACGCGCACACAAATTATACCTCGTACTCACCTCAGCATTTGTGCGCACACATAATCCGTGCGCGTACAAATGCTCAAGTCAGTACGCACCTTTACAATATTCGAATAATCATCTATCACGTTAAAATAGGATTATGCAGGTTTGTACAAGTGTATTGTTGTGTTAGCTTGGCTACATTAGACTGGCCCAAAAAAAAAATTGTTTTTGTAAACCTTTGTCTCACCCCTGGATATTTGAGGTTAAATGAAAAAATACTCTGTGCAAAATAACAGCAAAATAGAAGAATATTTAGTAGTGCCACAAGACGTTTTAATTATACGTATGTATTAATAATGTACAATTTTTTAAATTAAATGTATTATTAGTGTTTCTTTTCTTTCGCAGAGTAATTATTAGTTTAAAAATAGTAATAGTAGTAGTAGTAGCTTTTGGGAGTCCCGAAATTAACGGCAGGCACAGGTGCTAAAATGGCAGAAGCGGTTGTTGAATGTCTTCGGGATTGGAATATCTATGACAGTGTAAAGGCCATGTGTTTCGACACCACTGTTAGTAACACTGGTGGTAAGAAAGGTGCATGTGTGATAATAGAAACAGAACTAAATAGAGGTCTTCTTGCTATTGCTTGCAGGCATCATGTCAATGAAATAATTGTGTCTGACGTATTTTAAAAGTGTTTTGGTGTTTCATCCAGACCAGAAATTCAAATATTCAAGCGTTTCCGTGATTCATGGAAACAGATCAATACTTCAACATATGAAGCACCCAATAGAAATGTTTCTTGGAGAGAAGATGTGATTATTATTTGCCAAAATCAGTTGAAGTGTCTTCATCCTCGCGCAGATTAGAAAGAAGTTTTACAACTATCACTTCCTTATTTAGGAGATGACCCACAAGGTTTTACCTTCAAAGAGCCTGGAGCAGTGCATCGAGCACGTTGGATATCTAAAGTGATTTATTCAATTAAAATTGCACTCTTCAAATCGCAATTTAAAATGACCAAGAAAGAGCAGTCATCAGTCGAACGATTTGCACAGTTTGTTGTGCAGTACTACGTTCCCAACTGGTTTACATGTACAACTGCATCCACTGCTCCACGAAATGACTTACAGTACTTGCAATGTCTCCAAGTATGTGACGATAAAGAACTTGCTTCTGTAGCCAGCAAAGTACTTTGTCGTCACCTTTGGTATTCAAGCGAAGAATTGGTGTCACTTGCTTTCATGGATGAAGGTGTTACTCTAGATTTGAAACGAAAGATGATTGCAGCTTTGCAGAAGCCTGGCTCGCAGCATCCAGACAAACGATGTACACTAGAAGTCGACATTTCTTCACAATATTGTCGTTGATTCCTCTTTTTTAGAAGTAGACCCTTCTGAATGGAGTGCACGGGAGGATTATCAAGTAATGAAACAATATACTGATACTATGAATGTCACCAATGGCAATGCAGAGAGAGTTGTAGCCTTGATTCAGAGCTACAATAATCATCTTACTAAAAACGAAGATCAGCTTCAGTACCTATTACAGGTGGTTGAACGCCACAGATATATATTTCCAAAAACAACAAAATATGCATTGAAGAAAAGCATGACTAATTAATAAAACTAACTCAGTTACTTGAAAAACATTGTAAAACTAACTCGCCTATAAAAGGAACGCGCCTATACATGACCTAATGGGTGGTGTGGAAAAACTGTACAACAACAAACTTTGTGAGCTTTGTGGCACTACTAAAACTCATTCAATGAAGCTCAAACTTTGCAAAACTTGTTTTTACATGAAGCATTACAATTTGCATGGGTGAGACATACAAATTAATAAATATGAAAATTTGCCTCTATAATTGTGGGCCAGTCTAGGCTACATGTATAAGTGTACAATTTCACCTTTTCTGCAATATTAATAGTGTAAATTAATTTAAAAGTGAAAATATGACAAATGGAAAACAATTAACAGAAAACGGATATCCTGAAAATCACGCCGCGATCGACCGGTAGATCGCGATCGACTTGTTGGGCAGCCCTGATCTAGAGTATCAAGAACAAAGCAATATGAATTAGCAGCTGGAATTCCAGTATCTTAAAACTGACAATCGATGAAATAAAAGCGAGCTATTTTCGTTTTCTGACAAATTGTTGATTCCGATACGTAATGTCTTAACTATAATGTTTCGTTACCTGTTCAGTTGCAGTTAATTTATATGCTAGGAACTTATAAATAAAATTACGCATTTAGAATTGGCACAAAGTGTATTTGTATTTCAGTGAGGCATTTAGCTTTGTTGTCATAATGTAATTGTCTATACTACATGTCACTCCTCTTGTTTCCCAACATGCCCGCTACGAACGCGAGCGTGAATGGCATCAGACATTGACGTCCGCACTCCTTCTACATTCTGCATCTACACATAATTCCATATCTAACGCACAATCTCAACACGATTTTTTTAAACAAAAAGTGAAATTTCTATTTGTGTTACGTAAATATTTTTATTACCCTCAATTAAGATGCAAGGAACGTATTCTAATCGTAAGTGTGCAGTTACATTGAATGTGGAAACGTGCGATTTTTTGCACGCACGAGAACTGACAACAAAACAAACGCACGAAATTGAATGACCATGGTTACAGTACATGCATACTTGCGTGCGGTAACTTGCATCGACGCACAAACATGTTTGTTTTTGATGCGTCCAGC
Organism: Liopterus haemorrhoidalis; assembly: GCA_963971575.1. Lineage (NCBI taxonomy): Eukaryota > Metazoa > Arthropoda > Insecta > Coleoptera > Dytiscidae > Liopterus > Liopterus haemorrhoidalis. Next base: position 8,840,635 of record OZ020621.1, on the reverse strand, counting down.
AGGCCAAATATAAGAGTTTTGATCCAAAGAAAAATAGAATTGTTAATATACTGCTGCAAATCAATGGGATTTTTTTTTTTATATATTTATGTCGTTATTTATCTGTTTATTTATTTTGTTTTCTTCATTTCTTTAGAGTTCTAAAGAAATAAATAGGTTCCTTTCTGTCCGACAAAATCAACAAAAAAATTAATTTCTGTCTGTTTTTTCCGAGATTCACGCAAAAATTATTATTCATTCAGATGAAAAAGTACTTCGGGCAAGAATATTTGTTTTTTTATCCTAAACAATTATTGTCATACACGTTTTTGCTGTTAACAATAAAGAAGATATTTGAAGATCTTAGTTTTAGTGTGTTCCCCAGTAACTCCCCAAATATTCATTTAAAAATGCATATAACAAAAATAATTTGTTTTATTACTATAAATAATGTTGTTCTATATGTTTTTGCTGTTCAGTAACTGAGATATTTAAAATAAAATAGTTTAATTTGAAAGAGACCGTACGCAAGTTGCACGTATGTACTGAAACCACCCATCCCCGGATCAGGACAAGAACGTTGACGGTAAACGCTCATTACCACACGCACGGATACAGTGTAACCGTAGCCTAAAGTGGGGAACAGAATACAACGAGTTCTACGGCGCGTTGACGGCGTTCGTACAGCGCTATCTGTCAGAAGAAAGTTAAAACCAAGCTGTCGTACGCAAGTGCACAGAATGGACATCGTCCTACGGCGTTCGAACGCCATTGATACTTCCAACTTTCCAACTTTTGACGCCGTTGAACGTTGACGCAGAACACCTAACCTCAGTTTTTACTGAATGGTAAAGTGTTTGTATGTATAAATAACTTGCATACAACATAAATAACATCACACACAAGTCTTCATCATCCATTATACTTTTAATAAAAGAAAGCGCACGTATAAACACAGATATAGGTTGTCACGTGACACTTGACGGCGTTAAAAATTATTGCATTGTGTGCAGGCGAAAATTCTCAACGGCGCTAACGCAACGCCGTCGCAAATTACGGCGCGCTGACGGCGTAGCGCGCTGTGCATTCTGTTCCAGGCTTAAAGCAGAGGAGGTAAGTTCTCTGTAAAGATAGAGCCCGAAGATCTAGGACTAACAATTGACTAGGTACGAGGTGAATAAATTAAGTAACATGGCTGATTTAAAAATATATATATTCGAATACAAATACAATTCAATATTGTCTCCCTCAAAATAACTTCCTTGGGAAGCCACACAGCGCTGGAGACGGTTCTTCCAATCCTCATAGCAGTGCTGGAACTCGGATACTGGAATAGTTTTCAGCTGGACAGCAGAATTCCATATAATCCGGAAAATAAAATACTAAATTCTTCAAAAATTTCCGAAAATAATACTTCTTTAAAAATGTCCGTAATAAAAAGCAAACAAAATTTTACTAACAATAATATTTTAGTTGTGGAAAACGATCTTTTTTCCAATTATCTGAACGTTCTTTTTTAATTTTGCTTTCCATTATCTATATCAGGGGTTCTTAAACTGGGGTCCGTGGACCCTTGGGGGACGCGAAACAATTTTGACATTAACTTTATATCCCCCAAGTTTTCGCATTTATTCAAATAACTCATTTAATAAAAATCCTACATGGTCATGACTTTTTGCATTTGCTGTTATCTAACTAGTTATTGACATGACTAAACAATAATTAGCAAAAATTTAATTATTTTTATTCAACTGCAAATTATTTACAGAAAACATATTATAATAAGATCTATTTTGACCAAGAAATGTTTGTATGACTTCAACGTATTATAATTTGTAACTTTTTAAATTTTTTTTATTACAATTTTTACTCATTTTATGTTTTTATTCGTTATTCTAATAAAAATGTTCATCTCTATAAATGCGCAAGACCATTTATTAAAATAAGCAGCGATACATTTTTACCAATATTAGTTATAACGTAGTGCCTATGAGATTATTGAGATAGAAATTAAGTCTCAAGAACGACGTAAAATGCTTGGGATGGGGTCCGCAAAAAAAAGTTGTTGAAGAGGGGGTCGTTGGACTATATAAGTTTAAGAACCCCTGATCTATATTATTTAAGAAAGTTCAAGGAAAAACAATCACAATAGTATATTGTGCGACTAGCGCGGAATATGCATTCTGCGCGTGTAGCTCACTATGCTTTTCCTCCGATTATCATTTTTCAATAAATAAATAATCAAGGAAATAAATATGGTTAATAGCCATTATTGCGCGCGCAGCCAGTACGGGAATGTAAATTCTCGGAAACTGCACTTTCGCATTGCTGCGAATTTATTCTTTCCCACACACTGCATATGCGCATTGGGGCGTATTTATCATTCCCGCATCGCCTGCGCGCGCATGAGGTTAACATGCGAAATTAAGCTAATTTCCTGTCAAATAACAGTATCGAAATGAGGCAGTTCCATAGTGGTCGTAGGAAAAATATATATAAAACTCTATTACGCTCTGAAACTATGGCTATGAATTGACAGTTAAGTTCAATTATTTTATTACCAACTCGCACAATTTTCAGTTTTCTTTATTTAAACAGTGTTTAGATTAGATATTATTTTAAAAAATAGTTACTATGTTTCTGAATACACAAATAAATTAAACACTGTCTAAACTTTAAACAGTGTTTAATTTAGACAGCGTTTAATATTTTGTCTCTGAGTAGCCCTGTAAAACTTTTCCCAAAACAGCTTTAAAATTATTTAAATTAACCTTACTATGAAAAAGTCGTGTTTATTTAGTAAAACATTATTTTAAAACAAATTTTATTTATAAAGGTCAACAGAACATTTTTTATTCATAATACATTATTATTAACAAATAATAAATGTGGAGTAGTCGTGTCCGTAGATACTAATGGAAGATATTTGATACTTATTTTCTAATACGTTTATATTTTTACTCATTTATTTTATATTCCTATAAATTTTACTATTTCATTTGACTTGTAGTTTAATTTTATTTTAATTTTATTTTATTATATATTTTAAAGTCTATAGTTTTTTAATTTTTATTTCTCATGTATTATTTATTTATGTATTTTATTTCACGTTATAATTACCCAGATTCTACATTCTGCATTATACATTATACTCTCATTTATGCTGTTATATATTATATATTTATTACAATTACACTACATTCTATTGTCATACACTTATACTAATTATCCTATTGTAGCTCCGATGAAGAATAAAACTTATTCGAAACTTGTCAGCTGATTTAATTAGTTTTCATTGCTGTCCGCAACCCGTACAACCTCCTCTTCCATTATTATTAGCTAACAGAAATACACGGTGTTGCCCGGGAGAAAAATAAAGTTTATTAAAGTATATATACTCGGTTAAATACCAACAAACGTTACTTCGATTTTAGTATTTAATTTAAGAGCGTTTAATTTATTAAAATAGTTTTATGTAGTTTTATGACATCCTCAACAAAATCAGCGGATAAGGATAAGTTTCTTCTTGCGAAAATCCGTGGATACGAATAATGATATTTGGTACATCTCTAATGTGCACTTCTGTGTTATTACTGGCTAAAAAGAATATTCATTTCTTAAAGTAGTATGTCTCGCAATTATTTTTAAAATGTTATGAACAAAGAATTTCATTTATTACAATCAGTGTTGCCAGTCCAGACATGTTAACATTATATTTTCATTTATTTGCAGGTATCTACTTTAAAATATCCTATTGTACGCGTCTGTTTCTGCGAGCTGAAACAATTGAAGATTTTGCAATGGGGTCAAGAGTACATTATTACGTGGTAAGGCATTTTAACCATAAATGTAATTGAAAATAATTGTAAGCTTTGTAATGTACTTCAATTGAAAGCAATAAGATTTAAACAGTACGTTATTTTCTTGGGAATATTCTTACCTTTAGGAATAACACTGGTACAGTCTTTCTACTTTTAATACCGTAACGATACGAACACATAGCAAGATTGTTTTCGGCGCTGATTTTACTAGACAGACATATAAACACATTGGCTATCGCATTCTATCAGCGACACCGTAGTTATCGAATGCCTTTACATAGCCTAACATAATGTCATCATTAACTAATCTTGCTCAAAATTACAAAGACGGACAGTAAATATGACCAATTTAGGTAATTTGGTAGTTAAAATCTAAGACAACAGAATTATAAGAACGATAATACATATAAAATATTTTACGAAGCTAAATAGTTGGTTTCAAAATTCACAGATGGAGGGCTATTCGTAACGTGCTAATTTATTATAGATGTGAACGGTACATTGAACATTAAAAGAATGCATTAAAGCATAACTCAGAGCGACACAACGCAGAGTCTATAACTTATTAATATAAAGAGGTCTGAATGCGGCTTAACGTACTGTAAAAAAAAAACTGTTTTTGATATGGTCGCCCAAAAATATCTTTATTTTTCGAAAAACTAACCTGATCAAAAATTCCTGTTGAACTATTCAAGTTCCCATCACTTAACATTATTGAAGAAAAATCACATGGTATAAGATTCGGTTAATGCTTACAGAAAAATAGTTTTCTTCAACCCGTTAGAGCCCAATTGGTTTTGCCCTAAATTTTGAGTTGTGGCACTGTTATCTCAAATTATTGTTATGATGTTTCAGAAAACTCGTAAATACTAAAAAGAAACACGTAATACGAAGATGAAAGTAATAGAACTGTACGAGGTCTGTTCAAAAAGTATCGCGAATTTTGTGTTTTTTCAAAAATTATTTATTTATACATGAATATATTTTGTCCCCTTCAAAGTAATCCCCACCAGATTTTATAAACTAGTGCCAACGTTTTTTCCAATCCTCGAAGCACTTGAAAAAATCATTTTTTGTGATCTTGTTCAGCTCCTCCTTCGATGCCGTCTTTATCTTCTCACTCGTAGCGTAGCGTCGTCCTTTCATGGGCCTCTTCAGTTTCGGGAACAAGAAAAAGTCACAGAGGGGCCAGATCTGGGGAATACGGTGGCTGCGGCATTATTAGTGTGTTGTTTTTGATCTAAATTGAGCAATTTTGGTACGAATTTCGCGGCGACCCGTCTCATGCCCAAATCATTGGTAAAAATCAGAGCCAATCGATATGTTTAGGTCCTCAGCAACTTCTCTAACGGTGATTGGCCAATACTATTTTCTTCACTTCATCAATGTTTTCGTCTGTTGTTGACGTGCTCGGGCGTCCGGCACGCTCTTCGTCGTTCACATCTTCTCGGCCCTCTGAGAACATTTTGTACCACCGATAAACGTTGCTTCGGTCCAAGGTAGCTTCACCATATGCCACAGTCAACATTCGGAATGCGTCCGCGCACTTAATTTTGTTTTTCACATAAAATTTGATACAGATTCTTTGATCCATTTTTTGGTATAGGAAAAAATCGAAGACGAGCCAAAACACGTGCAAGCAAAGCAACTGTCAAAAATTAACTGAACATTCAAAATGGCCGAACTTGGCGGCATAAGTGAGAGACATGAGTACCAACACAAAAAAATCGAAAATCGAATATACGTAACCCGCGTAATTCAAAATACGCGATACTTTTTGAACAGACCTCGTATATAGATTTTTAGTTAATGCTTTGTTTGTATTTAACTTGGGATATATGCAGGAAAAAAATGCCATTACGCTTTACAATGAAAAATATAACATAACAATGTTGAAGAAAAAAATATATACCAGAATAAAACAAAATTTTATTCTGGCTATTTTTTTAAAGCAACACCATATAAAATATAAAGCATTCGTATCACGAACTTTTATAAAACATTGCTTATATAGAACATAAAATTGGATAAAATATTTTGTTATGTGCATAGTCTGAGTGTAGAAGTATATTTTCAAACATAAATTAAGTTGTAGATACAAAGAATATTCTGCTTTTCAACAATATCTATTTTTCTGCTCCATTTTAAAGTGCATTTCATCTTGGACAAGATGTTTGAATGTGTACACAAAATACTTTTGAACTTTAACAATAGATATTCATTCAAGAAAAATATGTTGATATATGTATTCCATGTCTACACTTATTCACATAATACGCGGAACGAAAAATATTGATTTGAAGTAAATTTTCACACGTTTCAGGGTTTTATAGGTATTTAATAAGTGTAAGAAGTCAATAGAATGCTGAATGTTTAATATTTTTTACCTAAGAATATTTTTTCGATAAAAAGTTTTTTCCATTTAATTTTTTTAAACTAAATTTAAATAATTTGCGAAAATTTCATCCATAAAAATTTAAATTATACAATCTCTACGATTTTTTCTGCATTTGCTTCGTATCTCAGTCTTCATTAAATTTATAAGAAATACATATATTGATATATGGCTTAATTTTTTCAATTTCAAAAACATATTTCTCAATTTTAACAAGGGCCGGCGCGAGTTTCTTTAGCACTCGTATGCAAGATTTAATTGAGCGCCCCTAGGCAGGGCGTAACTAGCTTTTTTCGAGCCTTGGGTAAGAACTTCAAAATTTCAAGTTAAGACCTGAGCGCCCCTCTTGCAGCGACGCCCGCATGCGCCGCATCCCTTGCATGCCAGCTTCCGCCGATCCTGCTATTAACTATGTGTTATTTAACTTATAATTTTATAAGTATTTCACTACTATAAATGATTTATTTTTGTTTGATACCTTAAAAACAAAAAAACTAATTCAAACAATAGGTTAAATCGTGGCATATAGCAGTAGGCGCTCCGCCTATAGGCTCCTTGCACACATGAACTCGATTCTCAGCTATTAACATTTTTGTTCATTATATTTTCAATATCAAAAGAAGACATATACTACCTTAGCCATCAATACAAAAAATCATAAAATTAATAGCTATAAAACCAGGGCTTGGAATCGCAATTGAACCGAAAACCGAAAAAACCGTTATTTTTTTCGGAACATAAACCGGAGCTGAACCGAAAAAAAATATCGGTTTATTTTTTTATTTATTTATTTCGGTTCAGATAATGTTTATGGAAGTGAATATAAAATACATTTTATTTAAGATTATTTTTTAAACTGATGAGCAGAAACAAGTCTGTAAGTAAAAAAAATGCGCTTCTATTATTTCGGGGGGTTGAACGTCCAGAACCCTCCTCGCAACGGCCTTGGTATGATTATTACAAAATAATGAATAAAATGTTTTTCTAAATTTATCACTCGGAACTGAACCGAAAACCGAAATAAAAACGTTATTTTTGCCGGAACGAAAACCGGAACCGAACTGATATATATATATATATATATATATATATATATATATATATATATATTAATTGAACCGGAACGAAAACCGAACTGAAAAAAATAACGGTTCGAAGCCCTGTATAAAACTAATCTGATCAAAAAGACCTTTTGAACTATTCCGGTTGCCATCAATGTTAATTATGTAAATTTTTTTTCAGGGTTTTAGATCAACCCTTCTTGAAAAAAAAAAAAGTTTTTTGACTTTCTGACGAAAATCTTTCTGACCGAAAATCCCATAAAAAATTATTCTAAAATCCAAATTTGTTTGTTGATACACGCATTTTTCATTTGATACGACAATCAAAATTTTAAAAAATATTAATTTTTTCATTAAATACATATTTGTTTATATTTATCTCGGGATAGGATTTCTTGAACTGTGAGTATTTTTCCTATATGCAGGTCAAAGAGTACAAGTAGTGATTCTTCTCGAGAAATAGTTTTAATTCTCATTTTTCATTTCTCGAGAAATGTAAAATTTGCTCGACGCCTTTACTTTAGTACTTTAAAGGTGATTATAATTTTAACATGATTTTATCTTATACAATATTTTCAACATTAAAAAAAGATGTATATTCTAATAATTATATAATTATTTTTCTCGAGATTTCTCGAGAATTCTCGAGAAAATAAGTCTAATGTCGAGAAATCAGAAACACTAAGTATTCTAAACAAGCATACCAAATTTCAACTTTCTATGTTAATCCATTTGACTACAATTTCTACCGTACAGACAGACAGACACAGGAGTGACGTTATAAGAGCCTTTTGGTGGTCATTCATAAAAAGCCCTAAAAAGGTACCCGCTTCTAAAATACAAGTAATGACCTAAAACAACAAGATCCTCACTTCCAAATATGACGACCTAAAAAAGTCTTCGTTTCTAAAATACGAGTGGTGACTAAAAAAAAAAAATCAAGTGCTCTAGAATTCAAGTGTATTCCTTAAATACAAGAAAATCATGTGTTTTTGAGTGGGGGGGGGGGTATTTGTGGTATTTGTAACTATTTGTGCTATTCGTGGCTAAATGTTCGTATCCAGAATTGGCCTCTTCAGTCACTCTCGTCGAAATTTGTGAAATATTTTTCTTTTACTAGCGTAGTACTGTGAAAAATTAAAACCAATTACAACTTACGATGGGTGTCTAAATGGGCCTTAATAATGCTACTTAAATTTATTTCTCTTTTACTTCTCGATATCGATATTCCGTAGCATTTGTGTTACATAATAAATTTATTGATTTATGCATCAAAAGAAGCTATTTATTTGCAAATAAGTATCATCTGTTGAATATAAAATATTTGCAACCCAAATTTCGACACCAAATTTATTTTATTGCCGATATATGTGCCAATGTTTATTTCTTAATCAAATTTCATTGTTTAGATTGTGAATAAAATTATTTATTTAAAAGACAATAACATTATTAACTATAAGTTAATAAATTATCGAAATTGTCGATTGATTTAAAAGGTTGTCAGTTACATCCAACATGCATATGAAGTGTAGTGTAAATGCAATAAAATAATGCAGTCACTTGTACGGCATTAGGAAACAGACCTACTTATATAACTTAATTCAATAAGCTAATGTAGTTCATTAGAATAAAAAAATAATCTTTTCTTTTCTTCAAATTTTATTTTAATGAACTAGATGTCAGCAGCGCACCCAGGGAGGGGGTCCGCCCCCCCCCCTAATATGGAAGGAAATAAAAGTAAAAACACACACACTAGAAAATTTTAAAAATAGAGATGAGGACCTTTTATGTTTTAGGTCGTTACTTGTATTTTAAAAGTGAGGACCTTTTTTTCAGGTCATCGTTTTATATTTTCATAATTTATATAATTTTGTCTTCCGCCCCCCCCCCCAACAAAAATTCCTGGGTGCGCCACTGCTAGATGTACATTAAGTTTACAAAGTAGACTTCTTCAATAGTAATGATTTGACAAACTTATGAATTACTAAAAAATGTCCTGAGAAGATACTGGCTTATACAACCGTTTGTTTCACACTAGATACGTTCGCGGATGAAAAATCCCAGACAGCTCCCCGTCGCACAGCGTTTATTCGACATATATTCAGATAAAATCGCTATCAGAATATACCGAAATACAAGTTATATATCATTTAATATTCTTACAATGGTTTAATGCAAAATATTCTATAATAAAATTTTGTAATTAATATGTTTGATTATATGTAAACTAGCAGACCCCGTTGCCAACAACGTTGGCAAACTGATATCGAATAAAAATCAATATAAGCAGGAATTAATTATTAAAATTTGCATGATTCTGCGTATATTAACAAAACAAAAACGTTTCTTGATTATACCTAGGAAATCCTAAAAACCGCTTAATGCGTGTCGTTTAAAAATTAGTATCGGGCTTGATACGGCCCGCGGCCCATATGCTGGATATCAATGTTATAGCTGTTTCTGATTATACCTAGGAAATCCTAAAAACCTCTTAATGCGTGTCGTTCAAATATTAGTATTGGGCTGGATACGGCCCGCGGCCCATATACTGGACATCAATGGTATATCTGTTTCTGATTATAGTCAAGGTATAAAAAAGAGAGCAAAGTGGCGAAATTAAATAAATTAATTCCTGTTAACACGCGCATAGTGGAGCGTACTGCAACGAGGTTATATCGTTGTTATAGTCGAGCAAGGCGGCGCGTTCAAACAATTTTGATTTCTCTGTAATCATCGTTCTGAAATAGTTGTTTAAAATGGATATTGAGGCATTTACAAGTAGTTCTCTCGGCGATTAGCCTCGTTGCAGAAATAAAGGCCGATGTAAAATAAATAACTTAAACAAGTAGTTCTCATTTATAAGAGGTATTTAGTGTAGGTTCCGATTGAAATTTGTCCGTTTTTTACCAATTTATGTTGAATTTTTTCCAAAATATAATCAAACGTTGAAATACTCATGCGAAAATAAGAATGAAACTTTTCTGGATGTTTGCGGAATTGCATATAGAAATGAAGAAATTCACCATGTATATGTCTACTTTTATTTATTCTGTGAACATTGCACCTTCTAGTGTGTTTATTTTTATTTTTTACTAAATACCAAATTTTCAGGAAAAGTTTTATGTTAGCAAGAAATCCATTATAATTTTGTGAACTTTCTGCTCGATTTTAAACGCGTCACTATGTGTAGACACTCTTTTATAAGCGCGACATTCTTCTAAGTGAGCTGTTGTTTGTCGGAGAACGTCGTTCTCACTGGTGGGGAGTGACCGACCACACACCTCAACCCCGCTAGAACCAAGGAACTTAGCGTTACAAACACACAGAAATTAGGGCTATTATATATATAATGCCAAGTGCCGAATTTATTGGAATTACCTTCTCCACCTCGAGGTTACTGACAGCCACTAAGCCGGACATAACCCTCCTGGATATCGAGACCAAACAGATGTTTGTGATCAAATTCTGAAGTCCAGCTGAGAAGAATATCTCTCTCAAGGAGGTCCAAGTATATGGACCTCTTGTCCGAGCTTAGAAAGCTGTATCCCGGGTATAAAGTTAAGCTTGTAGTCCTGATAGTTAGTGTTTTGGGTGGTATGAAAGCCTCCTATCGAAAGGAAATCGAGTCCATTCCCGTCTGCAGATCTTCTGCCAACTCTTTGATCTGTAGGATGCAGAAAGAAGTGCTGCTCGGGTCACTCCGCATTGTGCGGGCACTGGATCTAGCGTAATTTCCGCGGCTGCATATCGCCAGGGTTTGGGATGCAGTCGTGTGTATTTAGCTCCACTAGTCTCTAGTATGACGCGGCTCAAAAGGTTGCTGAAGTTTGAGATTAGTGGACGCTTGTCAAGACCTGACAAACCCCATAATAATACTTTATTGATCCAAAAAATTACATAATTTCAGGACACGTCAATTATAAAACATAGTTATTGATTAAAAAATATTATTACAGTCATATGATAAAAAAATAAATATAATACAAAATGTTATAAAGTGTTAAAGTGTAAAATGTAAAATGTATAAGTATAAAATGTATAAGTAAAATGTAAGCGAAATAGCCACTCATGTTAAACTAACCGTTGTTAAAAAAATCCTCAACAGAGTATATGTAGTTATTGATTAAAATTGACTTCACTTCTTTCTTAAAGGATTTAATATTATTTATTTCTTTTAAAGTTGTAGGCAAATGACTATAAAATTTACAAGCATTATACCTAATACTTTTTTCAAATAGTGTTAGGTTGTACTTGTTAGTGTTAAGTTCAATTTTGTGTCGAGTGTTATGTTGATGCTGTGGGATGTTAGCGTTAAATAAATGCATATTTTTAAAAGTGAAAATTAATATTTCATAGATGTAAATATTAGGAGAAGTCAGAATTTCGAGATTTTTAAATGCAGTTTTACATGAGTCTCTATTTCTTAAGTTAGCTAAAATTCGAATAGCCCGTTTTTGAATCACAAAAACTCTCTGAAGCTCGGATGATTTTCCCCAGTGCTTTATGCCGTATTTAAGAAGCGAATGAAAATTTGCGAAATAAATGTTCTTCATAACCAATTTGCTGCACTCGGAAGACATTATTCTCATTCCGTATAGCGCCCTGTTTAGCTTTTTGCACAATTCATTAATATGTTCAGTCCAAGTAAGATTTGAATTAATGTGTAGGCCTAGTATATTAATACAAGGTGTCTCAAAAGAAATTTTATATTTATTTAGCTTACTGCGTGAACGCAACGTATCCGAGGGGCGCGGGGGTTATATCAATCGGTAGCCTGGCTCTTGGGAATTTAGTCGCTATGGAGCGTTTCTCGGGAGCGACCGCGCGTTATGCGTGCGAGAGTTTTACAAAAACGGTGATTCGGCGACTGTAGCGCGTAGAAAATTCTGCAGTATTCGAGGTTTTCGCCACTTAAATGATGCGCCAAGCATTCCTCTCATTCGACATTGGGTTAAAAAGTTTGAAGAGACTGGTACAACGCTGGATAATTCAAAATCCGGGCGACCTAGGTCATCAAGAACGGTAGAAAACGTGGAGAATGTTAATCAGTCTGTTCGTGACGACCCGAACCTTTCAATTCGGAAGCGCGCAAGTGCTTTAAATGTGCATAGATCATCATTACATCGCATTATGCACAAAGACCTGAAGCTGCACCCCTACAAAATTCAATTGGTGCAAGAATTAAAGCCCCAAGATGCCAGTCAGAGGCTTAATTTCGTAAATCAGGTGATTGAGCGATTTTCAACGTTTACCAACATTTTGTTTTCGGATGAAGCTCATTTTCATCTTAATGGCCACGTAAATAAGCAGAACTGCCGCTACTGGAGTGCAACGAATCCGAAACGCAAACATCAGAAACCCCTACATTCGCCTAAAATGACCGTATGGGCTGCGAAGTCGGCGCGAGGAATTATCGGCCCTTACTTTTTTGAAGACGAAAGGGGGCGTGCAGTTACAGTGAATTCAGAGCGTTATGTGGAGATGTTAGACAACTTCTTGGTACCTGAACTGCAAAACTTTCCTGGCTATAACCAAAGAACATGGTTCCAACAGGACGGAGCAACTTCACACACGTCCAATATGTCTCTGCCACGTGTTCGTGAAATTTTCTCAGGCAAATTGATCTCCCGGAGAGGTGACATAAATTGGCCTCCACGCAGTCCAGATTTAACCCCTATGGACTTTTTCCTATGGGGTTATCTTAAATCTAAAGTTTACGCCAATAAACCGACTTCACTGGCGCATTTGAAAGAAAATATCCGTCACGAAATGGCAGCCATCCCTGAGTCCACCTGCCGAGACGTCATAAGTAATTTTACTGTTCGATTAAATGAGTGCCGAGAACGCGAGGGTCTACATTTAGACGATATTATTTTTAAGAAATAAATCCCCAAAAAGTGTATTTTAATAATTAATAAACATTTTTTCTATATACGGCTTACTTTTTTTTTAATCGATCCACTAAATATAAAATTTCTTTTGAGACATCTTGTATAATAAATATTGGCATGCAAGTGAAACTTGAAATCAACACGTGTAGCTATTATACGATAGATATACTCGTATTCGCGTAATTATTGAACTATAAGTAATGCGACACAGTTTCTAAACAAACTGATGTCGAGTTTGTAATTATTCTCATTACGCTACTGTAAAGTCAATTAACGTAAATTATATCGTATCTTCCTATATGTATTGTTGGGTATGATAACAAATTGATATCTGTTGTGTTTACGCTCATGTTCACTGTAAATCCAAATGCAGGCAATTTGCTTTTTCATATGTTGTTTGGGTTGCGGCTCTAACGACCTTCATCATTTGCATATTGACATTCCTTACTCGGGTTACAAAACAGGAAAACGATATACTGCTTCATTATTGGTAAACCGATTTTTAAGCATAATAAGATGATTAATTTAGGGAGTATGATGGTGCTTAATTTTTACATTACAATAATGTGGAAAGATTTTTATGAAATTGTTGAATATTGAATATGAGCTCAAAGATGAGCGTTAGACCTGGTTTATAATATCATAAGACAAAACATGGGTATAAAGATGAGTACAAATGCGTGTCCCTGTTCTGAACATCTGTTTATAATAATCAGAACAAAAATAGTCCTGAGATTATAAATAAGGCTTCAGTGCTGAGCAGTGGTGTAGCAACTTTGAGCTGCGCTGGTAGTCAGAAAAATTTTATGCGCCCTAAGTGCCAATCTTAGGGCGATACTTAATTAAAATTACGATATTTATTTGAAGAACATTTTAGAAAATCAGCAATACAACAAAAATAGTTTTAAAAGAAGAATATATATATATTAATATATATACAGTGTTGTAATGTATCTAGGTATTTGTATCTAGATACAGTAACTAGATACTGTGCAAGTATCTAGTTACTGTATCTAGGTACATTTTAAAATATGTATCTGTATCTGTATCTAGATATTTAAATCAGTATCTAAGTATCTGTATTTCAGGTACTTTTTTCAGATACTTTCCTATTTTGTCTTTTTCAAGGTCTTTTTACAAAATATGTCCTTACGATTTTTCAAGTTGGTAATACATTTAGCATCATTCAGATATTTGAATTTTAAGTTTAAATTAACCAATCAGCGACCAGACAAAAATATAATAAATAAAATTGTTGTTTTATTTTTGTCATCCTAAATACTCATTTAATAATCAGTAATTTATTAGCGAACAAAAAATGTTCGAGATATCCGCTGAAATTGGAATAAAAAAGTGATTTTTTTAAAGATTACATAGGTATATAGTTAGTTAATATTTCTGACACACAGCATCAAAGGCTATTTGTGTTTATTTTAAGAGTAATAATAGTGCATAACTTATTTTTTATTGTGAACAAATATATTCCTTGCTCTAGTTATTTCTTTTTTTTGTGGTGTTTTCATTTTTCCGAAAGTATCTTAAAAGTATCTTGAAGTATCTAGATACATTGTAAAAAAAAATGTATCTGTATCTAGATACTTTTTAAAATTTGTATCTGTATCTGCATCTAGATACATTTTTTCTCAAGTATCTGTATCTGTATCTAGATATATTTTCAAATGTGTCTATTACAACACTGTATATATATATATATATATATATATATATATATATATATATATATATATATATATATATATATATATATATATATATATATATAAATGAATAATAATGTTTAAAAACTTACCAAGAGATTTATAGGTATACATTTACAGGGTTATTCAGAGACAACATTTTAAACACTGTCTAAATTAAACACTGTTTACATAAAGACAGCTGAAAATTGTGTAAGTTGGTAATAAAATAATAAAAAACTTAACTTTGGTCTCTTTCTAATTTTTATGTGCTAGAAAGAGATAGAATATCACATTTATAACCTTACGATCCATCAACGACATAGCTCTTATATACTTTCTTTTTCTACGACATTGTAAAGTCGCTATTGTTCTCTTTTTTACACATTATACTGCCGTAAGAGTGATTTCAGAAGAAATAAATGATATACGTCCAATATTATATGACAATGGCTGGAACGATTTAAAAAAAGAATATTTGGTGCACCTACCTAACCTATTTCGGGATATGTAGGTTTTTAAGAGGTATTGTATAGGTAATTTAAAAATTATTTTCTTGAGAACGGCTAGACCGATTTTAAAACTTTTTTTAAATTAAATTGTATTTATACTTAATATAAATCCCGGTGGTTTCATAATTTTAATATGGGTGCCATTTATTGCTCCACTAATAGACGGACTCTTCCATATTATAAAAATTTCTAATTTTTTTTTCTTGATGCAATTTTATAAAAGCATCTTTTTTTAGGGCCAATGCAACTGAAACGTCCTGAATATCCCCTACCGAAATATCTTAATTCGGATAATAATTGTAATTTTGAATCTATATGCCGTCCCTTATATGTCACATTCACGAAAAATTTTATCACTATAATTATTATAGGGATTTACCCTGTCCATTTAAATTCTGACAAAATTTGTACGCACATACTCATTTATATCCTTCACTTCTTCAATATCTTTTAAATATTCTTCCACTGAATCACTCATTTAGAAGTCTCACGTAGTTAATAATCTTATTACACAAATTTAAACTACCCACATACGTTATTTAAAAAATGTTGATTAAATTGTAACTTAAC
The DNA here is from genome assembly GCA_963971575.1 of Liopterus haemorrhoidalis. Classification (NCBI taxonomy): domain Eukaryota; kingdom Metazoa; phylum Arthropoda; class Insecta; order Coleoptera; family Dytiscidae; genus Liopterus; species Liopterus haemorrhoidalis. The sequence continues at coordinate 8,824,709 of OZ020621.1, read as the reverse complement.
TATGGTAACTAGAATGAAATGTTGTCTCTGAATAGACAAAATCAACTTAACAACTGTAAATAAGAAAAACAGTGTTTAAAAATTAAACAGGGTTTAAAAATTGTCTTTGAATAAGAAAAAAAATTAACACTGAATTTAGACAGTGTTTAATTTAAACGCTGTTTATTTTATGTCTCTGAATAGCTCTGTTAGTGTTTAAAACAGAGATTTTCGCTTCCTCAAAAATGTCTATTAAATCTTCATAATTCATTGATCTTGCACGAACGGTTTCAACACTAATTAATGTTAAGTCATTCAACCGCTGTTGTCCTATAGTATTTCTTAGATAATTTTTTATAATTTTTAACTTTTAAAATGACCTCTGAGAATGTTATAGGAAGTGTTAAAAACAGCATAAAAGCTGTGCATATATCGTCGAAACTGGATAAAATTGTACTATAGTCTATTAAAAATATTTTGGCAAGTTCTCTTGCACTGGAATATAATTTAATTTTGGACCTTTTGGTGATAAGATCTTTTGCCATCTGAATTGAAGAACACAGAACCTCCTGGAAGAAACAAAAAACCGATACCACATTCGCTGTACATTTGAACTCGGAAAAACATTTTTCAACTTTCAAACCAGATATTATTCATTCACAACCAAAAGGCCCCTAATTAAATTTATTGGAGTCGTACGAGATTATGAAATTGAACAAACAAGATAAACCCTTAATGAGATGACCGACTTGTCTACCTCCCCTCTCATAGGATTGTCATTATTAATTTCTTACCTGTCAATAGTATTTAAGTTGTACAGTTTGTATCTTATTTCATTGCTTTGAAAATGGCGGAAGCCGAAACTATTGAGCAGTTAATAAATAAAAATAGTGAAAATTTACTATGTTTTTTCTTTCAACCATTATTAAATATACAACATTTTCACAAAATTAATTTGTCCACATTAAATTATATTTTAATAAGTACCCACAATTCGTTATTACTTACTAAATGCCTACAAACTCTGAAATATGAGAAAATTCTTCAATTTCTTTGCTCATCACTTAATTTTTGAATGATTTTTTTAATTAAACGGCGGTCCAGCTAACATTTCATAAGTGCAATGCGAAGGATATATGAGTGAGTCCTGAAGTCGACCTGTTGATTCTCAAAAAGGAAGAAAGAAAATGTTAATTTTTATAGATATAAATGTACACAATATTTTCGCAAATTAAATCAAAATCAAATAGATAATGGTTTTAGTAGTCTAATAATACAATATTACAAGATTATAAGACAGTAATTACAAAATAGCAAAATGTATACATTAAAAAAATATATAATTTTTTAATCTTTAAACATTTGGATGGTAGGCAAATCCAAATATAGGCAATATATTTGTGTATGTGTATTTCGGGTTGCAGCACCAGTAACAGGGTAATATTGTACTATTGTAGTTTAAAGGTGAGCGCACTGGTTAGCTCATTGTTCGTTGTTTTGCTAATTAAGCCAATTAATTTATTGTTAATACTATTTAGTACGCTTATTTATAGATGAAATATACATACAGGGTCGCATTATGAGTTTATTAATGATAGCAAACTTTATTGTTACAAAATATTTAGAGGAATAGCTGCAAAAATTCTTTTAATTATTTCATATTGAGTATGAAAATGCTCTTAATCGTATATTTTTCTCATTAAAATATATCCTAAATAAAAAAAAAAATAAATAAATAAAATAAAAACATTCATTATAACAAAGCATTTTCAAAAATCGTACATTACCAATTTTTTCTGCGATTTTATATAAAAACAGTTTATATAAAATTATATTTCTTGGTCTTATACTAAAAATCACACTTAGAAAAAGAAAGTGGCAATGGATAGGACATACTTGGAAGAAATAAACCTGATTTATTACAAGTTCTTAATATTAGTTTAACTGGAAGCACGAGAGCAGGAAGACCAGAGCCGCAGTAAGGAAAACTTGCGCTAGGGGCAGAGCCGTGTTTTAGCGCCCTTCGCAAATAAAAACAAGGTTCTCACCTCTCAAAATTTAAGTAATGAGCAAAAAAAAGGTCCTAACCTCCCGAAATCCAAGTAACGAGCAAAAAAAAACGGTCCTCACCTCTCAAAATCCAAGTAACGAGCAAAAAAAAAAAGATCCTCACCTTCACAATGGCGCCCCTTAGTCAAGCCCGTCAGCGCCCTTTTCCTTAGTACCTTACACGATACATTACAGGATCGGTTCGCTAATGTGGGCTTGTGGGTCCTTCCCGTGCTTTCGCTCCCGGGAAATCCCGAGTATTTCAAGTAAAGAGAATGTAAATGATAGACATGAAACTTATTCATCTTCTACTAATGAATCTTCGTTAAAGCACGCTTTGAAAAAAGAGATAATTGCATCCCATAAACCTATGGAAGAAATAAAATCCGATTTCTTCTATAGGTTAAACATAAAACTTCTGTTCTTTTTATGTTTTTTTAAAACTTATTTTAAAATCAACAAAACATATAATATTATGTTATATATGTACATGTATTACATATATCCTCTTTTGCTTATTAAATTAAAAATTAAAAATAAAAAATTAGCTGTGGCCACCACAGGACCGACCGCCTTCACAAAGTACTTGTATAAAATACATTCTAGCAGCAGAGTTGTTATTATTGTAAAAGAAAATAACGTATTATATTACTTTGCCAATTTCATAATGTGTATTTATAATTTACGGAAATTTCATGGAAACGTAAAAAACATATCTCAAATAAAAGTTGTTAGTTATTGCTTTTATGGCAACTTTTGTTAAATAAATTTTTTCGAAATATTTTTCTGTTGTGAAATATTCGCAAAAATCTTAAAACCGATACGAGTAAACTCCCGTTTCTAGTTAACCGATTTTTACCAAATTTGATCAACTAGTGCCATTGATGTCAAAAGCTTAAATATGAAGTTTAATAAAAATCCTTTTAGCCGAATTTGCTCTGCACGTGTACACAGACCGATGGACAGACAGAGAGACAGACAGACAGACAGATAGACAGACAGGCAGACAGACAGACAGACAGACAGACAGATAGACAGACAGGCAGACAGACAGACAGACAGACAGACAGACAGATAGACAGACAGGCAGACAGACAGGCAGACAGACAGACAGACAGACAGACCGACAGACATGCTAAAAATAGTCAAAACGTTATGTAGGGACCTCAATTCGTGGAGATCCATCGAAATCTCGAAATGTCAAAATCGGTATGATCACAATACCTCCCTTATATATGTTGGCGGTCGGTAAAAATTGTTTTGATTTTCATTGATATGTAATATGTTATTGTAAAAAAAACATTTCATTTTTTTAAACTTTAAATTAAATTAAATTCCCAGTTTCCGGGAAATCCCGGGTTTTTATGAACTTTCAATTCCGACTCCCGGGATTGAAAAAATCGTCGGGAACAACACCCACTAATGTGGACCTAGCTTTACAAAAATTTGCTTTGGAAACGCCTTTTGGAAGCAAATTTTTGATAGAGAATTTTCTCTGGATTCAAACTTTACCTATGGTCTATTTCAAAGTAGATAGCGCTGCGAACCGAGTACGATTTACACTGATCAAATACAGTATAGCGGGAAATTTAAAATAAGTTACAACTAGGGCATGGGCGTAGCAACTGGGTTAGCAAGTGATTTTTTTTTATATGAAAAAGGTTAATAAGATATTGAAATAAACAAGGCTGATAATACACTTACGTTATTTATACGACATAAATTCAGTTTAATGGGAAATTTGAAAAAGTTAAAAAAATATTAATTTTAAAAATTATGTACTATATATAAAAAGAGAGATTTGGCTAAAAGAGTTTAAACAAAGCAATAAAACAAACAATATATCTTCAGAGCTAAAGTTTCTTATTTAAATAATTATTGTAAATAAAAATTAAAAATATATGTATATATGAAGGTCTAAAAATTATATCAATAACTTCTTCTTTGGGCACAATCAGCTGGGCTGTCTTTTGGCCTCACATTAGTCCTATTTCTTGATCTGTTAATTGTCAACTGTTAAAAAATATTTATATGTCAGATAACCTAAAAAATATATAACTGCGTAAAAACAAATTACATGGAGAATTTTCTCCATAAAATCTACGCCAAGAATATAAATAAAAGTCTAAATATGTAAATAATAACAAAATATATGAGAAAAATTAAATAATATAAATAATATATATTCCCAATGTACGACACTGAACATCTGTCAACTTGGACTAAAAACAATATTTTTACAGTGTAATAAGGATGACAAGCAAGGACAAGCAGCTCCTATCTTCTTACACACATTTTTCTACTTTGAAATAGACCATAATTTAATACTTTCGATGTATAATACCTGTGAAAGTGCGTCGAAAAAAAAATTTTTTTTTTTTTTCGGTATAAAACATATATTTCTTGTCACGTAGTTTTTTATTTTAATTTTTATGGCCTTTGCTGCTTTGGCAATTAGCCACTTGTCACATAGTTAGCGAATACATACAAAAAAACGACAGGACCCATGTAGCGCTAGATCACGATGATATAGGGTTGGGAAACACTGCTTCAGAAGACTCCCAACACACGTAGCATTAAAAGAAAAACATTCTCTGATAATTGTATATTTGTGAAATACACAGATTGGTTACAAAAATATTCCATCAAATCCTATTAGTTATTGCAAAATCCAAGCAAAAAATGAACAGTATATAGATAATTGAATATAACAAGCTAACCCGAATTCTTGTAATCGGATATTAGACATGTTTTTTTACCTAATTATTGGCCGTATTAAATTATACCAAAAACGGCAACCTTTATTTAATAACCTGTATTGCAAAACTCGATAACTGCTACTTAAAAACCCATTGAGAAATTGTTGCTTAAATCATTCAGAGTGTATAAACAACTAATATATTTACCTGCCTGCTGTTTATAATATGTCATAATGGACTACAAAAGTGTGCTAAAGTTTTCGTGGATTTAGAGAGACTGGTCAAATATGTAAGCTTTTATCGTAATTGTTTGGTGTAAGGCTTGTTAGCAACCTACAGCAAGGGTATTGCATTTAAGCCTAGCGCACACTCACTTCAAGAACGTTGTAATGGGCTGGAATTTATAAATATTATATAATACATAATGTTTAAACTGGCAGGATATTAAAGATAATCAAAACAACTAAAGATTCACCAAAGCTTCGGTTTCGCTTTGGTATTTGGCTGCTCATAAGGTCGATCGCGTAATAATTGAAAGTCGATCGCCAGAGAAAAAGTATTTATATATAAAAAATGTATTAAAAAATATACTAAATTCAAGACGGCAGGGCATTAAACATGCTTACATGTGTTCCGGAAATAATGTGAACTAATTTCAAAAATTGTAGGCGCGACGAGTTTCGACCAATCAGAATTGTAGATGGAACGCAATAATAATAATAATAATGATAGCCCATTTCGTCCCTGAAGGGCACGGGCCTCCACCAGTTAATCAAGATTTGGGGGGGGGGGAGGTAAGTTCACATTTTTACATAGCTTAACCTCATTTGCCTTGAATGTTTATGACATCACTTAATTTATGTTTTACCATTATTTCATTCACTGTAGGTCTATGGCACTATGTAAATTAAAATATTTCATGACTGAATTTAAATTTAAATTATATATTTTTTATATTTGTTTTTAGGGTTTTGTAGGTATGACCAAAAAACCCTTATACCGTCATTTTGTCGTCTGTCTGTCTGTCTGTCTGTCTGTCTGTCTGTCTGTCTGTCTGTCTGTCTGTTTGTCTGTCTGTTCGGTTAAAATTGTAGCCAAACGGCTAAACCTAGAGAGTTGAAATTTGGCATGCTTATACAACTCTTTGACCCGCACATAGGAAAAATACTAAAACATCTAAAAAACATACCCCCCTAAAAATATAAACAAATATGTGCTCATCGAAAACAAAAATATTTTTTTTTAATTCTGAGTAGGGTATCAAATGAAAGCCCTTAGTACGTGGATTAACGATCAAATTTTTATTTTTGCAAAATAAATTATTTTGATGCGATTTTTGCCAAAATTGTGCAAAAATTTTTTTGTCCCACACCCTGTAGCCCAGATGGTTTAAACTAAAAATCTAAAAAAATTCCAAGTAATGTATATTGGTGTGAACCGAAATAGTACAACAGGAATTTTTGATCAGATTATGTTTTCGGAAAATAACGCATTTTTTGTGGTTTTTGGTTCACAAAATACAAAAGTTATACCAATGTAAGACACTCATATACAAGGCGTGCGATGGCGCAACGGGTTAGAGCGCTGCTGTCGGAAGCTAAAATTCTCTGGAAAACGAAGGGTTTCGAGTTCGAGTACGGACGGAGTGAGTTTTATTTTTTCTGTTTTTTTTTTTTGCATTTTCATTATGTTGGAATTATTTTGTCAAAATTCTAGTTATATTTTGACAAATGTTGTATTTAATTTTTAAGAGCGTAAATTTAATAACCAGTCTTATTATATGATTAACAGACGATAAATTATTTTAAAAATATCGTTCATTTTGCCGTGATTACTATAAAGTAAAATTCGTCCTACACACTCAGCATACCGCCTTCACTTATTATATACCTGCGAAACCCTGAAATGTGTGAATATTCACACTTCACATCAATTTTTTTATGTTTTGTTTATTAATATGGTTTATGTCCAGTTTTAAATTCACTAAACAAACTCTCTTATAAATCACTTGTAGTTAACTCTGTTTTATGTGAATGTTGAGAGCATGAAGTTAGCTTCTGATTCTCTCCTTAGCTTCCTATCCCTTGCTATTTGGGGCCAGTTTTTTCCGATACTCCTTCTTATGTCATTTTCCCAGCGTTTAAATTGACGTCGTCTTCTTCTTCGGTTACTTAATGGGGGAACCATTCTGTCGTTCGGATAGTCCACCTGTCATGCCTTATCCTCGCAACATGACCAGCCCATATTCTGCTTTTGCACCAATCTGTGACGTCGCTGATTTTGGTTCTTCTCCGTATTTCTTTGTTGGTTATCCTATATTCATGTTTAGCATTATCCTCTCCATCTTCCTTTGTGTCGTTTCCAAGTTTCTCGCACTGCGATTGGTTAGCGACCAGGTTTGGCACCCGTATGTAGTATGCACATATTGTATAATCTGGCTTTTAGTTCCATGGAAAAGTTGCCTATCATGTTATTTTTCAAAGATCAGAATTTGTTCCATGAACTGCTTATTCTTTTTTTGAATCTCTTTGTCTTGGCTATTTGAAAATTAAACTATCTGTCCTAGATACGTAATATCATTGGCATATTCAATTTTTTGATCGCCTATTTTGAGGTCCAACCTGTTTCTATTTGTGAGGTTTTTTGTTTTGGATATGTTAATGTTCAGACCCGCCTTCTTGCTTTCACAATTTAAACAATTAGCCATTTCTAAAAGTTGTTGTATGTTACTTGCTAAAAGAATTACATCGTCGGCAAATATTTCCCGTCTACTCTTATTCCTTGTTCTGTATGGAACGCAATGCAGAACACAATCAAATGAACAGAACGCAATCAAATGTCGCAAAAGATTCAAAATAAGTTTTTCTATGTTAGAAATAATTATTCGTTATGTGCCACGTTTCTTTTTTACTCAATAAAAATATTGATAAATATATATATATATATATTTTTTTTTTTGGTCCCAAATTCTCCTTCCTTTAAATATTAGGCTCGATTACTCTTCAAACCCAAAAATTAGGGTTATGGTTAGGATAGATCGCAGATAAAGGATTCCACACACCAAAGCGGCCGCGGTGGCGGTAGCGTTAGCGATACGACTAGCGATCAGGTCTCCTCACACTAACGCGGTGGGAGTGGCGGTAGCGGTAGCGATCAGTTAGTGAATCACGGTATATAGTTGTATGATAATATTGTCTACTATTGTCTACAGTCTGTTTCAAACGGTTAGGCGGAACTAAATGGGAATTTCGTTCTTTTAGGTTATCAGACCTTGCTTGGGTTATTTCATTTTTCACGTTGGACTGTCAAAATTTAAAATTCCAACAATGAAACCATGGAAACGAATGACATATGTCAAACTTAAATTAATTTTCTTACATATTTTAATGACAAAAAATAATTAAATGGGATATTTGTATTAAGAATGACACAAAAAATCAAAATATAAAGAAAATGACATTTTAAAATGATATTAACCTTAACCAAAAAATGTTTGTTGCAAGTATGATTTACAAAGCTTAAACAAAACGGCTGAAAAGCACGATTTAAACGATGAAAGTAACTAGATTGCAAAATCTAGTTCCGCCTAACCGTTTGGAACACACTTTACTATCAATTTCCAAAACTTTTCCTATTTCGTTCCACACTTTATTTGTTTTCCTAATATTCTTGTAATCAGGATGTGCTAAGTCATACAAAATTAAATGATCCTTTACTGATCTATGATTTTTTCTGTTAAATTATCTATTTTCGACATTATTTTCTTAAATATATTCACTCTGTGGTATATAAACAATGAATATCGCGCGGCCTAACGCAACTTGTCGAGTTCGGCCGCCAGTGTTTGGTGATAACTAGACTGAACGCTGCATTCGGTGGCGTTCTCAGATAGCTGAACGCTTGTATTTGCGTGGTCTCATTGTATTATATAGGTTGCGTTAGGCCGAAGCCGTAACGCTACCGCGGCCGCCACTGCGGCCGCATTGGTGTGTGGAATCCTTAAAATTGTATTTTAAAAGTAGAACGCGTGAAAAAATGATCACCACTGGATCTATACAGTTCTTTGACCCACTTTGACCAAAAAAACATAAACGTCATAAATTTAATTTTAGGGGTGCTGCAGCCGTCACTGGTGTGAAGTCCAAATAACACTGGCAGACATTTGTCAAATATTGGATGTATTTATTACCTGCCGTTAGAACTGAAATCAGGAATAATATTTACTGATCTGTTCCTGTTCGCAAATATTTCTAGCAAATGTCTTGTCTAATTGAAAGTTGGATTACTATCAAATATTTAATATTATGTGTGATATTGAGTCAATTAGTATTTTTAGTGACAGATGTACATTCAAGGAAGTACATAAAGGATGGTATCTAAGAGTAAGGGTAAGGTGGCCCCCTTAACAATTTCTGAATATGCAGTTTCCATTTTTTATCCTTTGTCTTTAATATGCATTCTTTCTCTAATATATATATTTTTTTCACTAATTGCGTACTGACATCAATATCTTCTAAATTATGGATCTAATTTGTGTAAGGCATTTTTTCTTTTTTTTGCAACATTCATGAATTTTTTACAATAAGTTAAAATAATGTGCAGGACTTACACATAAAACAGTAAGTTCGATTCTCTCAGGAAGAGCATCAGCCTTTCCATAAGTACTCTGTCTAATGACTTTAGGTAATCCTAAAGCAACTGACAGGTCATAGCACAGGCCTAACCTCTCCCTGACAACCTCCAACTGTATAAACTGAGTTAAAATGTGTAACACAGACAAATCTGTGTTACACGTCTCACAAATAGGAGATTCACCTAGAAGGAGGTAACCATGAGTCCATCAACAGTGACATTTTTAGGGTTTTGTAGGTATGATCACCAAAAACCCCATCACTTATGTGTCTATCTGTCTGTCTGTACGGTAGAAATTGTCGCTAAACGGCTAAACATAGATGGTTGAAATTTGACATGCTTATACGACTCACATATAGGAAAAATCTTGAGAGTTCAAAAAACACATCACAAGATAAGAAATATTAACAAATATATATCTAATGAAAAAATAATATTTAAAAAAAATTATTGTGTGATATAAAAGAAAGCTATAAGAGTTTCTGAAAATAACTAAGCCATTTATCAATATATTTCTTATTAATTTAATGAAGACTTGAATACGAAGCAAATATAGAATAAAACTATTTTTTAATTAAAATTTTATTGAAATTATTGCGTTATTTAAATTTTGTTTAAAAAATTAAATAGCCCATTAATACAAGTTCCAAACTCATATTCCCTCCAGCAATCCCAACAATTCAAATTTCTAGGACTTATAATCCATCGTAATCTTCGTTGGTCTCCACATATTGATTATATCAATACTAAGCTATCAGGATCATGTTATATGCTAAATAGGCTCAGGTACTTTATTTCACCTTCATTATTAAGTTCAGTTTGTTTTGCGAAATTTCATACAATTATGCTATTACTTTCTGGGGAGCATCAAAAGAAGATAAAATTCTCTTGCAGGAAAAAAAAGCTATTCGAATATTAACATTTACTCCATATAGAACTTCCTGTAGAAACTTATTTAAAGATCTGAAAATATTAACAGTTCCCTCACTTTTTATATTAGTATGCGTATTATTTATCAGAAATCATTATAGACACTTTAATATAAACAGTGATTATCAAAATCACAATACAAGGAGTAAATCTAGCTTGAATATTGAGGCACCATACTACTTTGTACGAGCAAAGTCCTCGTTTTATAGCTGCAAGATTATATAATAAGGTTCCTGATAGCATTAAAAGTATAACCAGAGCCGCAGTAAGGATGGGGGGGCGGAGGGGGCGACGGCCCCTAGCGCACTAAGGAAAAGGGCGCCGACGAGCTTGACTAAGGGGCGCCACATTGCGAAGGTGAGGACCTTTTTTTTTGCTCATCACTTGGATTTTGGGAGGTGAGGACCTTTTTGTTTTGCTCGTCATTTGGATTTTGGGAGGTTAGAACCTTATTTTCGCTTATCACTTACATTTATTTGCCAACGGCGCCAAAACACGGTTTTTCTACTAGCGCAAGTTTTACTTACTGCGGCTCTGAGTATAACCAATGTGAATATATTCAAAAACAAGTTTAAGAAATATCTACTAGAACATACATTCTATTCAATCTCTGAATATTTAAATTACAAATCTGATTCGTGTTAAATTTTGCATTCAGTTAAATTGTAGAATATCTACGTATGTATACATTATATTGACTTAACCTCTGTATTTCTAATGATCACTAACAGGCTCAATAAAATATTATTATTATTATAATAAATAGAAGCTCGTAGTACTCAATTACCGAATAAAAATGATTATCAAAAATCTATTGATTTTGATGTGATTATTCGCGACTGAAACTAACCTTGGCGGCGCTGCGTACAACAGCTGATGGCGGGCGAGAAGCGTATATGTCAGAAGTTTTTTCTTAATATTTATCTGTTCAAACAATATTTCGGCAAAAAAGCACTGTATTTAAGTCACTATATTTTAAAATACTTCTTAATTCACATAAACTGTAGCACAACACGCTACAAATATTATCCAAATATACGCTTCTGTTTAATTTAGCCAGTCACCACCAGATGTCTCACTGTTATTTGCAGTCGCGAATAGAACAAATATTCCTAGAGATCCGGCATTATGTTAGCTTCTTACACTTATTAAATATCTACAAAATCCTGAAATGTGTGAAAATTCACACTTCGCATACATTTTGGCACCATTAATATCATATAAGGTTTAGTTTCCCATTGACTGTATCCTGTATCCCGTTTTTATTTGAATTATACGAATATGCTATACGTTATTGCATTCAAAACTGAATGTAGATTTTTCTGTAAGAAGAAAAATAATCCACCATCATTTTTTAATCAATTAATTTTTACTCAACGCTTATTGATCAATTGTCATCAGCAGGTTTGCTCTGATTGAGCGACATCATAAGCTGATGAATGTATGTGTATAGCGGGCTTTATGCTGTGCCTCTTCTATGTGTTGATGTGTGAATGTGTGTGTGACCGCCTTGCATTTGTTTTTGTGTAGTGAGCTCTGACATCACAAGCTACCGTCCGCATTAGCTTTCACTTTGAACGAGACCACATACACTTTGTTGATTGTAGGTATACTGTTGTCCATTTCTACTAGTTTATTTCTTGATTAGAGGCACGAAATACAGTATGTGAAACTACTGAATTTTGTGCGTTGTATAAAAGTTCAAAACTTTAACGATCGAAAAAAAAAATAGTATATCAATCACAGCAGGACCAAGGCATTTCTGCACCGAAGGCAAAGTCGAGTGCTCCCATCCTTAAAAAAATTGATGTGAAGTGTGAATATTCACACATTTCAGGGTTTCGCAGGTATATAATAAGTGAAGGCGGTATGCTGAGTGTGTAGGACAAATTTTACTTTGTAGTAATCACGGCAAAATGAACGATATTTTTAAAATAATTTATCGTCTGTTAATCATATAATAAGACTGGTTATTAAATTTACTCTCTTAAAAATTAAATACAACATTTGTCAAAATATAACTAGAATTTTGACAAAATAATTTCAACATAATAAAAATTAAAAAAAAAAAACAGAAAAAATAAAATTCACTCCGTACTCGAACTCGAAACCCTTCGTTTCCAGCGCATTTTAGCTTACGACACCAGTGCTCTAACCCATTACGCTATCGCACGTCTTGCATGTGAGTGTCTTACATTTGTATAACTTTTGTACTTTGTGAACCAAAAACCACAAAAAATGCGTTATTTTCCGAAAACATAATCTGATCAAAAATTCCTGTTGTACTATTTCGGTTCCGACCAATATACATTACTTAGAATTTTTTTTAGATTTTTAGTTTAAACCATCTGGGCTACAGGGTGTGGGACAAATTTTTTTTTGCACAATTTTGGCAAAAATCGCATCAAAATAATTTATTTTGCAAAAATAAAAATTTGATCGTTAATCCACGTACTGGGCTTTCATTTGATACCCTACTCAGGATTTTAAAAAAGTATTTTTGTTTTCGATGACCACATATTTGTTTATATTTTTAGGGGGGTATGTTTTTTAGATGTTTTAGTATTTTTCCTATGTGCGGGTCAAAGAGTTGTATAAGCATGCCAAATTTCAACTCTCTAGGTTTAGCCGTTTGGCTACAATTTTTACCAAACAGACAGACAGACCGACAGACAGACAGACAGACGACAAAATGACGCTATAAGGGTTTTTTGGTCATACCTACAAAACCCCAAAAATGAGCTGTGGCCACCTCAGGACTGACCGCCATCACAAAGTATTTATCAAAAAATGTCCCAAATAAAAGTTGTTAGCTATTGTTTTTATAGCAAATTTTGTTAAATACATTTTTTGGAAATATTTCTCTGTTGTGAAATATTCGCAAAAATCTTAAAACCAACACGTGTAAACTCCCATTTCTAGTTAACCGATTTTTACCAAAAGTTGATCAACTCGTGTCATTGATGTCAAAAGTTTAAATATGAAGTTTCATAAAAATCCTTTTAGCAGAATTTGCTCTGCACGTGTATACGGACCGACAGACAGACAGACGGATAGACAGACAGGGCAAACTAGGGTTCCGGTCTCGAGGCAATTTATTTTTTTCTGTTTTTTTTGCATTTTTATTTTGTTTAAATTAGTTTTTCAAAATTCTAGTTATATTTGGCCAAATGTTGCATTTAATTTTTATAAGCGTAAATTTAATAACCAGTGGAAATTGTTGAAATTAAATACACGAAATCAGAGGGGCGGAGTTATGACTTAAAATAACCAATGGAAGCTATAGGCGCAATTTTCAAAATCTTAATGATCCTTGCTATATAAAAAAAAAAAATTAGTGCACATATTTAGAAACCTAAATAATGGTATAAGCTGTTCACTTTTGTAAGAACACACTAGATCTGGTTATTTTGGTTACTTTTATGGTGTGTTACTGACTTTAAATGTCAATTATAAATATTCCTTACGCTGTAAAACCGACTTTAGGTTGATAAGGTTATGATCACTACAATTAAGATATCATTTTTCATTATGACATATGTCAAATGGATCGACATTTTAAAAAAGTGACATTTTTTAATACCAACATGACATACAGCTTCAAAGGTGCAAAATATTGAAAACAAAATTCCCTCTTAGTTTGTTCTTACAAAAGTGAACTGCTTATATTAGGCATTCGAATTAAAATTAACAAAAAAAATATTTTAACATAAAATTTGTTTTGGTATCCCAAATAATCATCATTTACTTACTAAACACCTATGAAACCCTGAAATGTGTGAAAATTCATACTTCACATCAATTTTTTAAATGTCAAAAGCAAAATCATGGCCTCTTCGAGAAATAGTTATACCGAACACAAAACCGAAATTAATTTTATTGAGGCTTATAACTCAAATTTTAATTGAAAAACCAAACAATAATAGTCACAATAAACCAAACGATCAAACACCAACCTGTATCTTACTCTAAACAAAGTGTCGAAAAAGTTAAGCAATATCGAGTCTGCAACAATAGCTATATTTTCTATTTGTATACAAGTTTGATGAATGGCTTAAAATTTAACAATTGATATGTAATTTTTTATTGAAAACATTAGCTGACCTACATTCCACTTTACATTATATCACTATAATACCTGTGTCTATTCACACACGGTATCAATGTAATTAATACCTATTTTATAGCAAAAGTTAGATAAAAAAGTAGGTTATGAATGCAAAATACAAAGGTAGCAGTTCCCAAACTTAATTTCGACGAGCAGTTTAGACCGGCGCCACCATGGGATAACTCTTAAGCTGCATTCAGAGCTCTTAAATTAGTCGACTACAGGCTATGACTTGTGCACTGTTGATTGTCACTACAAGTGTATCATATGGTAATGCAACCAATCGTTCAGAGCTCTAAATTTAATACACTATACGTTGTCAATTATGGATAGTTTTCCATATATCCTATTGTAGCTCCGATGAAGAATAAATCTTATTCGAAACTTGTCAGCTGATTTGATTGGTTTTCATTGCTGTCCGCAACCCGTACAACCTCCTTCTTTTATATTTATCTACGGACACGACTGTTCCACATTCCACATACTAAATATATAACCGAAAAAATAAAAAAGCAGATATAGCCTTCAATTTTATTAATATACAGTATTGGCCATAAAGATTGCAACTTTTAACATTTTTCAATTTTTCAAATTTTAATAATAATAATGGAAAATAAATACTCTTAGTTCTATAATTTAATCATATTTTGTCTGTTACATCAATCAGTAGTCAAATAATCTGACTTACAGATTAATAATAAATTATTTCTTCATTTTTGCTTGGACAAAAATATTGCAACTACTTGAATTTTCTTGTTATATGCAGGTTTTATCCATAAATAATATGTAGTGAACGAGTAATATTTCAGTTTACATTTGCCAATCATGGGTCGTAGTAAATCTGTTTCACTTGAAATTAGAAACTTAATAATTTCTGGTTTTAAAGACGGGCTGCTGCAAAATGTGATTTCACAAAATTTAAATGTTCATAAATCTACTGTGTCGCGAATTATAAAACGATTTCGAGAAGAAGGTACTTTTGAAGTTTCAAAAATCCCAGGACGGCCACGAAAAACTACAAAACGAACTGATAAAAAAATTATTTATTTATCTACCAATAACCCCTTTCTGTCCTCGGAGAAAATCTTGGGCCTTTTGCCACAAATGGATCAAGAAAACATCTCAACAAGAACTATTCGCAGAAGATTAGTTAGTGAGGGTCTTTTTAGTCGACGCCCTGCTAAAAAACCACTTCTATCCAAAAAGAATGTGAAGGCCCGATTAGAATTTGCTAAAAATCATATTGACTGGACTGTGGATCAATGGAAAAAAGTTATTTTTAGTGATGAATCTAAGTTCAATTTGTTTGAAAGTGATGGTGTAAATTACGTTAGGAGGCCTGCTAATAAAAGATTAGTTCAAAAATACACCTTCAAATCTCCCTTTTAACATCAAAATAACTGGTATAAACAAGTCAGCTTCACAAAATCTAATTGTATTACATTAAGCATTTTATTGAAACTGTCTTAGATGTTATATTTGACTAATTTACCCTTGTTACAAATAAACCAGTATAAATTACATCTACTCACTCTCACAATCACATTAATCTCCTGTTTCTCCTTCTCACTTTCTCTCCTCCTTCATGTTTATCCGTTTACGAGTCTACCTACAAATTTCAACGAATTCACCAAACAAACTTTGATAAATACGGACGTAGTGTTACATATATATATGTTTAATATTTCAACGGTTTCGTAGAAGTTTTGCAGGTTTCATAGAAATGTATTTCTATTGTTTAGTTTAATTAATTTTAACAGATTTAGATTATGTTTAATTTGAAATTTGATATTACAATAAATATGTTAACAAATTTATTACAGGTGGCCAAAATTAACTTCACAAATTTTATTTTAAACAGTTCCTATAATAAATACAAAACACTAAATCTATTTAAATAAAATTGGAAGCTACGAGGTGTGTAAATTAAGTAACCAGACTGATTTTTATTATTTTTTTTTTTATTAGAATAAAATTACAGTTCAATATTGTGCCCCTCAAAATAACTTCCTTGGGAAGCCACACCGCGCTGGAGCCGGTTCTTCCAATCCTCATAGCTGTGCTGGAACTCGGATACTGGAATAGCTTTCAACTGGTTGGTTACGGACGTTTAAATGTTTTCGAGTGTCCCAAAATGACGTCCCTTGAGGTGATTTTTTTAATCTTAGAAAGAGGAAAAGTCACAAGGACTCAAGTCAGGCGAATAAGAAGGCACAGGAATGTTTTTACTGGACATAAACACAAGGCGCATTGTCATCCCCAATTCATTGGTCAAAATCTGATGAACGGTAGTTTGAGTCAAATTCAACACTTCTCCGATCATTCTGCCTATCAACCGACGATCTGAACGCACAATATCCCAGATTCTGTCGACATTTTCATCGGTTCTTGAAGATGAAAGCCTTCCGCTGCGTGATTCATCTTCAATCAACTCTCTTCCTTCTGAAAATGCCTTAAACCACTATAAAACCTGGGTACTTGACAAAACACTGTCTCCGTAGGCTCCAAGTCTGAAGCAAAACCTGATAGCACAACAATTGCTCGAAATGAATTTCACTGATTTTTAGAACGCACTAGAAAAAACTGTTTGACGAAAAAAATCGCTACGGACAACAAAATTACTCTAGCGAGTTTCAACTCGTACTGAAGGTGTATCACATGTTAACCTGCCGCCCCTCCAAGTCTCACGTCCCAAATGTTGCCAGATCAAACGCTATGTTGCCAGTCCGGTTACTTAATTTACACACCTCGTATTAGGTTGTCAAGGAGGAAATTTGTCTATACACTTTTGTCATTTAAGCGGTTGTTCAGGCCGATGGTATAAAACCCTGGCGGACGAGATTCAATGAATTCCTAGAAGTCCAGTTTTACAGCATTGTCGGAATTAAACTGTTTTCATATTAAAAATTTGTCCAAATTGCGGAAGAAGTGGTAGTCAGTGGGGGCTAAGTCTGGTGAGTATGGAGGATGATGAAGAAGTTCGTACTCCAATTCCTGTAGTTTTGCCACAGTCATTTGTGCAGTGTGTGGTCTAGAGTTATCATGCAATAAGATTTATTACCTGTACGAAATTTGGCGAACCAATTTGATATTGTCTGCTGCATAATAACACTAGAGCTAGATACACTAGTATTTCGCGCGGTCTGCGATGCCATAGTTCCACGTGAACTCATACTTCATAATAGTGCGAATTTCCAACAGTTCTAGTTTCAACAAAATTAATTTTAAAAAAAAGTTTTTGATATTTTTTAGAGTATACAATGATTTCTTTAAACAGGCGAGATGTGTAACATACCAACAAAAAAAAAAAAAAAAAAAAAACAGAACTGTAAAATATTAAGCCAATGTCAAATAATAATCTGTTAAAGTTGGCAATATTATTAACTACAAATTTCATCCTTGATGACCTGATATATTAGTGTATACCAATGATATGTATTTTTTGCTCCAAAATTGAAAATAAACATAAAATTAAGGTAACAAAAATAATGACATCAGCAAAAATTTCGAAGGAAACCGTTGACAAATGGCAGCACTGTATGTGACGTCACACTAATATGGTCTATTCCAAAAACTCTTGTTGCACTCTGCTTGTGAAATTTGCAAATATCACTAAATTCCCGGAGCAAATATTTGTAAAATCGCGTATACTATGTTTATGTTTGTTTATTAGTTTCCATATTTCATATATTGAATTTAGATTTTAGTTAAAATAATATTTTCATATGTCCTTATTATGAATAATATTAAATACGAGTTTATTGTTATGTTTATAAACTCATTAACAAAACAAAATGTAAAATTAAAACATATTCAACCCGTAATGCACATCACTGCAGCAGTTAATTTATTTAGAGGATAACTAAATATTAACGGTAAATACATTTAATAAATAATAAGCATAGGTGTTGACTGAAACAAAAAATTATAATATGTTTATGAAATATTATTTATTTAACCCTTTCGCTACTGTGGGGACTTAAATCTGTTCTTCGATGCCCTCCGAATAATACGATTTCTTGAAGACCTCAAAATAGACCTCTGTTTCAGCGATGACTTCCTCATTCGACCCAAATCTCTTATCACTGCGCTTTTTCTTCTAGTTTAGAAATAAATAACTGTCGCAGCAGGAAAAATCTGGCGAATATGGTAGATGAGGAACTAATTCGTAGCGCAATTCATGGAGTTTTGCCATTGCGAGTTTGGTGGTTCGATTCTTCGTTGGTGATATTAATCGGGCGAGAATAATATGTTTACATTACTCTCATTTCACAATCATTCACCCCTCAACCAGGTGTAGGAGCTCGCCCCCTGGCATCGGGGATTAGCCTCGCTGCAGAAATAGGCCGATGTAAAATAAATAAATAAAAAAAAGTTATCTTGCAATTAGTCTGGATTTTAGCTGTTCACTTACGTTCTTAAAGGTGAAGGATTTAGATTAATGAATTTTATTTATTGAATGTAATATTTACAAAAAGATTAAAAGATTAAAATATAGGTCTTAAAATAATGAAAAGATTAAAACAAATAGAATTAGATAGACCACCAGAATGCCGACACAGTGCCTCTAAGAATTCAACAAATTAGATATTTACGCTAACCGGACCGAATACTGTCTGATCTTGTCTTCAGAGAGACGTGTGTTTTTATAGGACATTTCTAGGCATTTCTACGAAAAAGGGTTTAAGCATTGTTCGAGGAAATGCTAGTGTTCAAAGTTATTAAGCAATAACTCTGAACAAATGTCTCCTTGGACAATGAACCATTTAAAAATATATTTCTAAAGTTACGTGTTGTAAACGTAGAGTTCCTAATTTTATTTTATTATCTGAACTCTAAAAATATGTACCCTTTAAAAAATCCCAAAAAATGCCTTTCAAAGAAATTCTCGGAACGGGTGGTATACGTTAACATTGAGTTAAACACCATCGTCTTTGCAGAGGACACTACGGTCCTTGATAGCAAGTCCCTAACGTCACTTATAGATAATAGAAAATTATTCATGTCCTACTACCACAACTGGTTTCTGGCAAATAAGGTAACTTTGAACACGAACAAAACCCAACTTATGGTCTTTTCTACTAGAAATCTACAGGAAACCAACAATCCATTCTCGGTATCCTTTCTAGGTTTAGAAATAGACAGCAAGCTGACTTGGGATCAGCATGCTAACAAAATAGCTAAGAAACGTTGTTCGTCTATTTACTGCCTAAATAACTTAAAATGTGCGTCTAAGGCAGTTCTAAGAACCTACTACTTTGCCTCTATTCAAGCTCAATTGACTTATGTCATTCTAATCTGGGGTCATTCCAGCCATGTGGGGCTATTTTCTCTACAACGTACAGCTGTCAAGATTATGGAGAATATCCAATACCGGTGCGACTGCAAGAAATCATTTGTGGAGTTGGGTTTATTAACGTTACCTTCCCTGTATATTCACCACTGCATCCTCTACGTTCAAAAAAACCAAACCAAATTCCTAGTCCAAAGTTCAGTCCATAGACACGACACTAGAAATAAGAACGAGATACGTCCAGACTTCACAAGACTTGGAATGTCCAGATATAGTATCAATTTCTTCGCGATTAAATTCTACAAGGTGCTTCCCCTAGCTATCAAAAGCCTCAACATTTCAAAATTCATAAAAATAACCAAGAGATATTTAATATAAAGGGCCTTCTACTCCACTGGAGAGTCTGCTAAACGATTTTAGTGACTTGAAGGAGGTTCTATGATCATTTAGTTTGTCCACCTAAACATCATAAACCTATGTATGACATTTGTAAAAATACTGTATTTACAACTTCCTTGCGTTAACTGTGCAGGATCTTACCAATAAAGCACTCGTAGTTAGCTATGAGTTACACTGTGTTTGTTTTACTAAAATTTTTCACTGGGTAACATTTTAAATCCGTACAATTCTGGCCAGCAGGAAGTCAAGATCTTTTTTAACTTTTACAATAAATTAATTTACACTGCCACAATATACAGTTCCGGCAAAGTTTCCCTTCGTCCCATAATTTTTCTGGTATTTGAAAAGTTCTAATATAATTTATCACCTTCCGTCATATTTTACATATTTTTCCAGCATCATCCATAAACATTGTTCATAAATAGCATCAAATCTTATCTGTAAGACTCAATAAATCGATCATGTCTCAATATGTTAGTACATAAATTAGAACAGTTGAACATAAATTATTGTCCGTTGACAGGCGAACATCACGTTCACATTCTCATTACAATATCCTTTATTTCCCAAGAGGCCGATACGTGCAAGAGTGTAGTTTAAGTTGGGAGAATGCGGTAGGTCAGTGTTCTCATTAAAAACTTCTCCAATCACGTCACTACACTCTTATGACGTCATCTCTTCAAATATAAAATTAACTTGTTTAGCACAAAAACTGTTTTTAGGTCGGCAAATTTTAAGTACATTTAGAGCTGGGAGCTTCAACTCGATGCCCATGGATGCCATGGCACCCTCTGGTACGAGGGTTACCTTTTATGTTTTTATAAACGACCACTAGATGGCAATATTGAAATGTGTCATTAAATAAATGTGAAATTAAATATAAAAGATGAAAAATTAATTTATATTCTTTTTATAATAGAGTTAACATAACTTTGCAATTGTAGTTTTTAATTTTTTGTTTATAATTAGTTTTCGTTATAGTAATATTTGATGATGCTATATATTGATCAAACGCATTGAATGCATTGCCAGCCACAGATTTAAAATAAGTATCTAGTTTCTTTTTCTTATACTTAGCAGGTAATGCTCGCTTCATAATATTATTTCGTGTGTTGTATATGTGTTCTGTGACGAACTATTTCAGGATTAATTGTTATATATTTGGTTATGGCAGTGCCGCAACAAGGGTGGTGCGACAGGTGCCGCCGCACCAGGCGCCGGATTCATAGGGGCGCCGAATGGCCAAATTTAATTTTTTTTTATTATTATCTTTTATATTAATAAACTATAATCAACACAAATTTGATTTCATAATCGAAAGTTTCAAATTTCAGGCAAGATCATTAATTGATGACTGTACAACTGCCACTGCAATGCAATTATTAGAAGTGATCCACACTTACGATTTAAAAGATGTGTACCCTAATATTGGCATTGCACTGCGCATATATTTAACGCTCCCTGTAACTGTTGCTTCGAATTAACGCAGTTTTAGTAAATTAAAGTTAATAAAAAATTATTTGCGTTCTACAATGGGCCAAGAGCTTGTAAAATTTAGCTTTAATATCAATAGAAAATACTACAGCGCAGTCATTAAATTATGAAGACTTAATTAACGAATTTTCACAGTTAAAAGCCAGAAAAGTTCAATTTATTTAATTTTCCATTCCGTTAAAGTGATTTTATATATATTATTAAAATACCTAAATATTTATTATTTTTTGTTCAAATATCTCATTTTCTTGTCATTAAATACATATTTTTTTATTTATTTTGTTATTCAATTATGTAATATAATATTTATTTAGCCCTTTTGTGTTTCATTTTAGGTGTTTTTCATTTTGTGTTTTATTTTGTCCCTTTTTATATTAGTTGATTATCATGAGTTTATTAAAAGATTTGTAACATAATTTGTTAATATAATCGTTAATATTGAAATTTAAACCATCCAAAGAAAAAGGTTAAAACTAAACTAAAAAATAATACCAACGAATGTTTTCTTTTATACATTTATTGTTAAAAAATGACTTTATAATATATATTTTTGTATGTTCCTTTACTGGTAATAAGATAGTTCCTTTATTAGGAGTAAATGTTCCTTTTCTGGCGATTTTGTGATTTTTATGAATAAAGT
The DNA here is from genome assembly GCA_963971575.1 of Liopterus haemorrhoidalis. Classification (NCBI taxonomy): domain Eukaryota; kingdom Metazoa; phylum Arthropoda; class Insecta; order Coleoptera; family Dytiscidae; genus Liopterus; species Liopterus haemorrhoidalis. The sequence goes on along the minus strand of OZ020621.1, from coordinate 8,802,486 downwards.
GTTTTTTATTTTTCTAAGTTATTCTTTTATTTTCACTTGCATCAAAATAAAACAATAAGATTTTAAGGATTCTCTATAAAATATGGCAAGTAAATATCTTAAATAACATTTTGGTGAAGAAAACAACGTAAGTAAATGTTTTAAACGTTCCCTTACTGATGCAATCACCCTACCATAAAATTTTAAAAATTGCGTATGTAATTAGTGAGGGTGGGGGGGGGGGGGCGCCAAATAATTTTACGCACCAGGCGCCAACTTATGTTGTTGCGGCACTGGGTTATGGCTATTAGATATAACTGGCTTACTGTGCATATTTTTAAATCATTAAAAAGGGTTTCATTTGGATATCTTATTGGTTTGAATGCAATAGTTTTCAATATTTTTTTTTTTGGATTACTTAAGTTTATTTAAGTGCAATTCCACTGCTCCCCCCCCCCCCGCTTAAAATACCGTACTGAACTATGGACTGAACCAATCCGAAATAAAATGTTTTTCTCCACGACCACTATAGAATTTACCAAATCTCAAAACCAATTTTGACTACAGAATGTTAATATTCTAACACAAGAGTTGGAATGTTATTCTAAAGCACTTATCTTCTTATGCATTTCGCGTGTATTTCATTCCATCACTTGTTATGGAATATCTATTCCATACTTGTTGTCTTGAAAAAAAAATAGAGAAAAGTTACTTGGTAGAAGGTGCATCATATTTTTTTAAATAGCCACATGTGGCGGGTAATCCGCGGATACCCGCGGATATGCAGGGCTCTAATTATATTTTCGAAATATATCGAAGTTTTTACCTTTTTGAATGGAATAATTTCCTTAAATTAACTTCAATTTCGTGTAAGTTATTGAACAATACTGCAAGCAATCCTTTTGGCCGCCATCATTTAATATTAAAGATACCTGCGAAATCCTGAAATATGTAAAAATTCAATCAACATATCAGTTCATATTTTCACAAGTTTTTAATATAAATTCTTCAGTAACCGGGTGGTTTGCTACTTCATGTGTATAATTATTTCGATAATTTAATTAATATCCAGTAATGTATGTATAAAATTTTTATTGAACAAAATTTAATAAAACGCTTCTATTAAATTTTTCCGTAATTTTAATTAAAAACTGTTTGGTTTCATTGTAAATAGTACGACTATTTTAATAACGAAAATTGCATTACTAAATTATATTAAAAACGATATGAACAACCCTCTGACACGCAAAATATTTTGTTTCTCTTTTTACAGGTGAAATATTAACAATTTCCAAATGTACTTACACGAATATACCTGTAAATAAATTATACGGATATCTGTAAATAATTTCATAGAAAATAATATGTTTCATATGGATCATTTTGGAAATGGAGTGGAGCGTTATCATTAAGAAAATGAAAATTCGTACAATCCATTGCAAACAGTTGGCAAACCAGGGGGGCGGGCGATATCGATCCCGGGCCCCGGGAAACAATAATAACCCCACACCTCAAAAACGATAATTACGAGCTTGTTAAAAGAAAAAAGTTGATGTGAAGTGTGAATTTTCACACATTTCAGAGTTTTGTACATCTTATACATAAAACTCAATTTCTGTTTGTTTATCAGATTCTCTAAACTTTGGAGTCTAAAGGAATGGTTGCGACATGTCCAGTACAACCGAAGAAACAAGCGATCATTTTCTTGGAAGTGGAAAAAATTTGGAACAAACTGTTTTATTGCTTTTCAAAATATTCGCCTTTAAGATTTATACTTTTGCATGCGTTCAAACCAATTCTCGAAATATTTTTTCCACTCTGAAGTTGATATTTCAAAAATATGGTTTTCGAAGGCTTCAACAGCTTAATGAGGTGATGAAAATCGCTATCCACGCATTTTTTGTTTGACATTGGGGAACAAAAAAGTCGTTAGGGGATAAATCAAGTGAATACGGGCAATGAAACATTAATTCGATGTTTTTCTCCTTCAAATAATCAATTGTTTGACGTGCTGTGTGGGAGCTTGCATTGTCATGATGAAGAATGATGGACCTGATTTTGTCGATGACTTCTGGCAGACAAATTATTGTATACCATTAACCATTAATGTCATCCGATCCTCTAAAGGAATGGTTGCGACATATCCAGTACAACCGAAGAGACAAGCGATCATTTTATTTGAAGTGCTTTGTGAAAGAACAACTTTTATGGGTTTCGGTTCATCTTGGAAAACCCAAACAGTGGAATGTTGCTTAGATTTCGGTTCATATGAATAAATCCAAGTTTCGTCACCTGTATCGATGTTGTATATTTTGCAGTGCCCAGGTTGAATTTTTTTAGCATTCCCTTAGACCAATCAACACGAGCCTTTTGCGCTTCGGTCAAATTATGCGGAATCCATCGGGAACAGATCTTTTTCACAGCTAAATGTTCATGCAAAATCAAATGTATTGCAATCTGCGATATGCAAAAGGATGCTCTATTTCACGGTTAGTCACAAGCCGATCTTTTTCAATCATTTTGCGCACAGCATCGATGTTTTTTTGAATCACAACCGATTTTGGTCGACTTTCACGAAATTCATCACTGACGGATGCACGACTACGACGAAATTCTGCAAACCAATTGCAAACAGTCTTTTCTGATGGTGCTTCATTACCAAAAGTTGAACGAAACGAATCTATGCATTGTTGTTGAGTTAGGCCTTTAATAAAATCGTAAAAACGTTTTTTTTTTTAAACGTCAACAAACTACTCGGTCAATTTATAAGCTACCACTGATTTCACAATAATAAATATCAAATTTTCGAATATAGTAATAACATATTTCAATATCCATCTAGTGGTCGTTTGTAAAAACATAAAAGGCAAGTTTTGCTCGTTAATCTATCTGTCAATAGTTTTCATTTGATATCCTATTCACAATTGAGGGACTCAGAGAAAAAGTAGTATAAGCGACATTGAGAAAAGTATAAAATTGTATTAATGAAATTTGGTTAAAATCAGAGAAAAAAATCAGCTGTGGCCACCACAGGACCGACCGCCATCATAAAGTACTTATATTATATACATTCTAGCAGCAGAGTAGAAATAACTTGGCCTAATATTTTCTAACAGAGATATTATTTATCATGACCATGGAAACGTTACATATAAGTATGAAAAAATTGAAAAATTTCGAAAAATTTTACAAAAATTATTCGAATTTTTTCGTTTTACCAAAAAACGTCTCAAATAAAAGTTATTAATTATTGCTTTTATAGCAACTTTTTCAATAAATTTTTTCGAAATATTTTTCTGTTGTGAAATATTCACAAAAATCTTAAAATCGACACGAGTAAACTCCCATTTTTAGTCAACCGATTTTTACCAAAAGTTGATCAACTCGTGCCATTGATGGCAAAAGCTTAAATATGAAGTTTCATAAAAATCCTTTCAGCCGAATTTGCTCTGCACGTGTACACAGACAGATGGACAGACGGACAGACAGACATCATGCTAAAAATAGTCAAAACGTAATGTAGGTACCTCAATTCGTGGAGATCCATCGAAATCTCGAAATGTTAAAATCGGTATCACAATACCTCCCTTATATATGTTGGCGGTCGGTAAAAATGTCAAAAACCATGTTTTAGAGATACCAACTTCAGAGTGGATTTTTTTTTCGAGAATTAGTTTGAACGTGTATGAATCTTAAAGGTGAATATTTTGAAAAGCAATAAAACTGTTCCAAACATTTTTTTTTCTTTCTTAGTTTTTGTAAAAACTTAAAAGGTAGCCCTCGTATAAGGGTGTCTTGGTCATACTTTAAATTGAAAATGTTCATCGATGATTGGGTTCAACGCAGCCCGGGGACATTCCCTTTAATTATTAAATAAAACTAATAAATTATTAGTTTAGATTAATGGTTGCGTTTCAATATTAAAGTAACCTTGTTAATAATAAAGGCGAGTTGATCTTTAATAATTAATGAACCGCAGAAGCCAGACGTAGTTGATACAATTCTAGGTTTCCGATCAAATAAGATGTAGGTATTGCATAATTGTGCCCTGAAGAAAGCTTCAAGAAGTTCAGTTTAGAGTTTACAATCATCTTATGCTGGTATAATTGGAACATTTCAATTCCTTGATAGCTGTAATGGGGGCGTAGTTGAAGGAAGAAAAGTCGTTCTAGATGATTACATTTAAAAGCACAACTTTTGTACTTAGAATATTTAAAGAAAATTTACTCTTAAGTATCTAGGAAATGTTAGTAATTATGGTAATTTTCAGTTCTTACTGCATTTTATAGTTTTTATTTAGAAATCACTTAAGGTACAACCCTATAGTTCTCAATAGTTTCTTATACAAAACTAACAATCGGAAATAAAATGAATAATAATCTATACAGTGGCACACCCAAGAATTTTTGTTGGGAGGGGGCGGAAGACAAAATAATTTACATTATGAATAAGGTTCACACTTCTAAATTTCAAATGATAATATACAAGGTGTCTCAAAAGAAATTTTATATTTAGTGGATCGATTAAAAAAAAAGTAAGCCGTATATAGAAAAAAAGTTTATTAATTATTAAAATACACTTTTTGGGGATTTATTTCTTAAAAATAATATCGTCTAAATGTAGACCCTCGTGTTCTCGGCACTCATTTAATCGAACAGTAAAATTACTTATGACGTCTCGGCAGGTGGACTCAGAGATGGCTGCCATTTCGTGACGGATATTTTCTTTCAAATACGCCAGTGAAGTCGGTTTATTGGCGTAAACTTTAGATTTAAGATAACCCCATAGGAAAAAGTCCATAGGGGTTAAATCTGGACTGCGTGGAGGCCAATTTATGTCACCTCTCCGCTCAATCACCTGATTTACGAAATTAAGCCTCTGACTGGCATCTTGGGGCTTTAATTCTTGCACCAATTGAATTTTGTAGGGGTGCAGCTTTAGGTCTTTGTGCATAATGCGATGTATTGATGTAACTATATCTATATAATCTATATAATCTATGCACATTTAAAGCATTTGCGCGCTTCCGAATTGAAAGGTTCGGGTCGTCACGAACAGACTGATTAACATTCTCCACGTTTTCTACCGTTCTTGATGACCTAGGTCGCCCGGATTTTGATTTATCCAGCGTTGTACCAGTCTCTTCAAACTTTTTAACCCAATGTCGAATGAGAGGAATGCTTGGCGCATCATTTAAGTGGCGAAAACCTCGAATACTGCAGAATTTTCTACGCGCTACAGTCGCCGAATCACCGTTTTTGTAAAACTCTCGCACGCATAACGCGCGGTCTGCTCCCGAGAAACGCTCCATAGCGACTAAATTCCCAAGAGCCAGGCTACCGATTGACATAACCCCCGCACCCCTCGGATACGTTGCGTTCACGCAGTAAGCTAAATAAATATAAAATTTCTTTTGAGACACCTTGTAAAAAAAAAAGTTCTCGCTTCGGAAATAGAAAGTGATGACCTAAAACAAAAAAGGTCCTCACTTCTAAAATACAAGTGACGACCTAAAAACAAAAAGGTCCTCGCTTCGGGATTACAAAGTGATAACCTAAAATAAAAGTCCTCACTTCTAAAATACAAGTGCCGACCTAAAAAGAAAATCCTCATCTCTATTTTTAAAATTTTCTAGTGTGTTTGTGTGTTTTTATGTTTATTTCCTACCTTTTTAGGGGGGGGGGTGCTGGGTGTGCCACTGAATCTATAGGTTTATCAAAATTTGCAGCGATTTTTTATCTATCTAATAAGATATTTTTACCGACCGCCAACATATATAAAATAGGTATTGTGATCATACCGATTTTGACATTTCGAGATTTCGATGGATCTCCACGAATTGAGGCCCTTACATAACGTTTTGACTACTGCCTGTCCGTCTGTCTGTGTACCCGTGCAGAGCAAATTCGGTTAAAAGGATTTTTATGAAACTTCATATTTAAGCTTTTGACATCAATGGCACGAGTTGATCAACTTTTGGTAAAAATCGGTTGACTGCCAACATATATAAGGGAGGTATTGTGATCATACCGATTTTGACATTTCGAGATTTCGATGGATCTCTACGAATTGAGGTCCCTACATAACCGTTTGACTATTTTTAGCATGATATCTGTAGGTCTGTCTGTCCGTCTGTCCGCCCTGAAAAAATTATAAACAAAAGTTGCTATAAAAGCAATAGCTAACAACTTTTATTTGAGAAATTTTTTGATAAAGCAGCATAAATTAAACAAGTACTTTGTGATGGCGGTCGGTCCTGTGGTGACCACAGCTGCTTTTGTTTCTTTAAGATTTCGCGGCATATTTGGAAAATTTTGCTCCACACTAATGTGCCGCGGCACACCTTTTGGGCAACACTGTTCTAAACTATAGACCGGAGTATCACAAACTGTGCTCCGCGAGCATCTACTATTGCTCCGCGAGTGTCTACTATTGCTCCGCGAGCGTATACTATTGCTCCGCGATGTTAATATAACATCGATCTATATATAACATTTCACTCAATAAGTCTCCGGTCTGACATATATATATGGCAACACTGTTGACAGTCCCACATGATTTCTGGGTAGTATCAACCTTCAAACGATACGTGTGAAAATTTCATGACATTCTGATAATTAGTTTAAAGGTTACAGTGGTTTTAGTGACTCCAGTTTTGTAATTTTCAAAAGGATGGATAAAAAAGAATTTCGTGTGTTGATTAAACATTGTTTTTTTATGGGAAAAAATACTGCTGAAGCCAAACATGCATGGCTTAATAAACGTTATAGAGGTTGAAGCGTTGCAGCAGGCAAATCAACTATTACTGATTGGTATGCTGAATTTAAATTAATTAATTAATTTTATTTTTGTTAATTTTAGGAGCGTTGGAATGAATGTATCACTCTTGAAGGAGAGTATGTTGATGAATAAAGTCGAATTTCTAAAAAAAAATGTTTTTCTTAGTTAGACCGGTGACTTATTGAGCGACGTGTTATAGCAACGATAGTGCTCCGTGACGAATTCTTCTCGTGAAAAGTGCTTCGCGGATCAAAAAGTTTGGGAAACTCTGCTATAGACAATCATTTCGAAAAAATGTTGATGTATTACTTGAACATTTCTACACAAAACTACAGTTCCAAACGGTTAGGCGGAACTAAATGGGAATTTCGTTCTTTTAGGTTGTCACGAGAAGGGACCTTGCTTGGGTTATTTCATTTTCACGTTGGAATGTCAAAATTTAAAATTCCAACAATGAAACCATGGAAACGAATGACACGAATCAAAATTAAATTATTTTTTTACTTATTTTAATGACAAAAAAATAAATAAACGGGATATTTATATTAAGAATGACACAAAAAATCGAAATATAAAGAAAATAACATTTTAAAATGATATTAACCTTAACCAAAAAATGTTTATTGTAAGTATGATTTACAAAGCTTAAACAAAACGGCCAAAAAGCATGATTTAAACGATGAAAGTAACTAGATTGCAAAATCTAGTTCCGCCTAAGCGTTTGGAACAGACTTTATATTAATATAAAAGTAATTTGAAACCCACAAATATGTTTAAAAAATTACAGAACAATGTTGTCTGATATCTCTTATTAAGTTGTTGAGCCATAATATTTTTGCAATAATTTTTCTACAGTTAAAAATATCCTATTAGATAGATAAAAATTTGGTGTAAAATTTGGTGTATAGATTGATACTTATTTTATTTCAGATTGTTAGTTTTGTATAAGAAAGTGGTAACCTCTGGGGGTTAAACGCAGCTTTAAAGGTGAAGATCTCAGGAAGGGGGCAGTGCCTCCTTGCACCTTATTGCGGGCTCCCATACATGGGGCGCCAATGATTTCTCTTATTGTTTTAGTTTGAAACCTTTGTAATTTGTACATTACTTTCCTGGAAATCTCGAAAGTTCTATTTCATACTTTGAATATTATATACATGCTATAATATTACTGTCTTATAATTAAATTTGACATTTAGATATAAAAAATTGATGTGAAGTGTGAATATTCACACATTTCAGGGTTTCGCAGGTATATAATAAGTGAAGGCGGTATGCTGAGTGTGTAGGACAAATTTTACTTTGTAGTAATCACGGCAAAATGAACGATATTTTTAAAATAATTTATCGTCTGTTAATCATATAATAAGACTGGTTATTAAATTTACGCTCTTAAAAATTAAATACAACATTTGTCAAAATATAACTAGAATTTTGACAAAATAATTTCAACATAATAAAAATGCAAAAAAAAACAAAAAAAAAAATTAAATTCACTCCGTACTCGAACTCGAAACCCTTCGTTTTCCAGCTCATTTTAGCAGTGCTCTAATCCATTACGCTACACACGCTTTGCATGTGAGTGTCTTACATTGGTATAACTTTTGTACTTTGTGAACCAAAAATCACAAAAAATGAGTTATTTTCCGAAAACATAATCTGATCAAAAATTCCTGTTGTACTATTTCGGTTCACACCAATATACATTACTTAGAATTTTTTTAGATTTTTAGTTTAAACCATCTGGGCTACAGGGTGTGGGACAAAATTTTTTTTGCACAATTTTGGCAAAAATCGCATCAAAATAATTTATTTTGCAAAAATAAAAATTTGATCGTTAATCCACGTACTAAGGGCTTTCATTTGATACCCTACTCAGAATTAAAAAAAAATATTTTTGTTTTCGATGAGCACATATTTGTTTATATTTTTAGGGGGGTATGTTTTTTAGAGGTTTTAGTATTTTTCCTATGTGCGGGTCAAAGAGTTGTATAAGCATGCCAAATTTCAACTCTCTAGGTTTAGCCGTTTGGCTACAATTGTTACCGAACAGACAGACAGACAGACAGACAGACAGACGACAAAATGACGGTATAAGGGTTTTTTGGTCATACCTACAAAACCCTAAAAACCATGAATAAAAAGTGTTGGGTACAAGAAGGTAGAGATTTGTACAACAGCGTAGTTTTCTTCCTACGCGTGTATGCATAAATTAATCTCGTGTCTCATTTTCTTCCCAGCAGGGCGGAAACGCTAATATAGCGCTGACTTTTGTAAGTAAACAACAGTAGTTCAAATAAATCTGTATAATGCATTTATACACAGTTGCAGGTGTAACAGAACCGTACAATCCTCTACTCTAAACGACGTGGAAAATGATTTACAAATTTATCTTTATATATTATATTTCATATAAGATGTTGCATATATTTGAAAAATACAATAAGTAATACAGTATATTTAACAGTAAATATTTATATTAGAAACATTACATTTGTATCTCAAATTATTTAGCCAACCTTTGCTAGTATATCTCATTCAGTTTTTGAATACAGTTTAGTAAATATCTCGTGAAAGTGCGGTTTTTATGGTTTAAAGCCAGATGGTTTAAACTAAAAATCTGAAAAAATTCTAAGTAATGTAGATTGGTGTGAACCGGAATAGCACAACAGGAATTTTTGATCATATTATGTTTTCGGAAAATAACGCATTTTTTGTGTTTTTTAGTTAACGATGTACAAAAGTTATAGTTATGTAACACTATACTGGAAGGCGTATCCTGGTCTAATGGTTAGCTTGTTCGCTTGCTACGCAGAAAATAGGCAGAGTAGTCCCGGGCAGAGGAGACAATTTTTTTTTTGTTTTTTTTTTATTTTTATTTTGTTTAAATTATTTGTTCAAAATTCTAGTTATATTTTGGCAAATGTTGCATTTAATTTTTAAGAGCGTAAATTTAATAACCAGTTGGAATTGTTGGAATTATATTTTCATTCTATGTGTCATATATTGGCATCTGACACTACCGATAGAGGCGCTACTGCATTCACATCATGGCTGACTTTGGTAGGATATTTTTGACAGGTTCAATGGTATCTTCATGTGATATTTATTGAAACACACGGGAACACACTCTAAAATGGTCTTTAACTGTCTTTCCACTTCTAAGAACATATTCCCATGCTTGTCACAAACTCGACTATCCTACAACCGTCAGTTTCTCAAAATCTCACTAGAGGCGCTTCAGTTATTGTCAGTTGACAATATGAAACCAGAAGGGCAGAGCATAAAACAACCAATTGACATAGGCGCAATTATCAAAATTTTAATGAACCTTGCTATATAAAAAAAATACTGCACATATTTAGAAACCTACATAATGGTATTCGAAAAATATATTAACAAAATATGAACAAATTAAAATTAACAAAAATATATTTTAACATAAAGTTCTTAGATTAACATACGACGATAAATTATTTTAAAAATATCTTTCATTTTGCTGTGATTACTACAAAGAAAAATTTGTCCTACACACTCAGCATGCTGCCTTTACTTATTATATACCTGCGAAAGCCTGCAATGTGTGAAAATTCACACTTCACATCAATTTTATTTCTTTTCTACTACCTAACCTAAAATAGTTAATTAAGTACGCATTACAGTAGTTAAAGTACCACTTACTTGTACTATCAAATTCTATTTCTTTTATACATTTTTTGCAGCATTTTCAACTTAAAAGCAAGAGGCCGTTAACATATTTTAAAATCTCATATAATAATCATCTATGTTGGTTGTTTTTCGTGTACTTGTCATGAACAGTGGTGCCATAAGTATAGAAACTTTTGTTATATTCATATAAATTTAATTTGCATTATGATTATTTATTTAATATATCAAAATTAATTTAGGAAATGGGTATTTAATATATATTTATTGTACAATTGATAATATGTTTGAAATGAAAGATACAATTCAACATAAATGACATTTAATTGGTCAAAAGTATGGAAACTTATACAAAATAAATTTTAGTTAAACATTAAAATAATACTTGGTGGCATAGCCCTTTGCTTTAATCACAGAATAACATCTTCTTGGAATCGAATCTACTAAATTAGCACATATTTGTTGAGGGATGTTTTTCTACTCTTGCTCTATAATTTTAAAAAGTTGGTCATTGTTTGTAGCTGTATTTTTGCGAATTTGCTTATCAAAATACTTCCAAAGGTGCTCGATTGAATTAAGATGAGGACTTTGAGATGGCCCTTTCATTATCGGTACAATTTTATGTAAAAACCACTGTTTTACCAAATTTGACGAACGTTTCGACTCATTGTCTTGTCAATATTATAAACCACCTTTAGCTTCTTTAGCTTCTAAGAGAGCTTTAAGTTTATGATTGATCCAAATTGGCGCTCTTGAATTTAGATGCAAGACTGGAAGAGTTTCCAAGTCGGCTTTAATCGGCATGTATTCACTGTTGGCAGTTGGCAGCTTTATCCTATTAGAATCATCTCGTGATGGTCCATTTAACTGTCGGGACGCTACATTAGTCAGTACTGGCGGCCAAGAGTGTTGATTTAACGATAGCTGAAATTATACTCTTGGTGTCGTAGAGTTGAATGTCTATTACGTGGTATGAGCGCTATAATGAATTCCAAATTGGAGTGAAATATTCGGATACAACGTAAGATAGGTCTATATTAGCATTACACAAATTGTTAGCATCTGCTGACACATTATCAAATGTAATTCGATGTATTCAATCACGTTCGCGCGTGACTTGTAAACTTGATAATCGATAATTATTTCAAACAATCAGGGAGATTAAATCAGAAACTAAAGGAAAAACGTCCACATTTATTTAATAGAAAAGGAATAATATATACATATACTTTATTTTCCCTAGGCGTTGCGGCGTTTAAGGTATTAACCATTACAAAAAAAATTAAATAACGTACAATATGGATAATTTTACAATATTTTTTTATCTCATTTCTTTGTTCTTCCTCCAGTGTTCCTCTCTTTCTTCCTATTCTCATTCCATCTTCTCTCTCCGATCTCCTTTCTTCTTGCCTCCAGTTCTCTCGCCCATATTTCTTCCTTGCATTCCTCTTATCATTTCTTTGTTCTTCTCCCAGTGCCCCCCTCTTTCTTCCTATTCTCTTTCAGGCTTCCCTCTCCTATCTCCGTCCTTCTTGTCTCCAGTTATCTCGCTCATTTTTCTCCCTTGCCTTCTTCACTCATTACCTTTATCCCTTCTTCCCAGACTGCCATCTATCTGCATCTCTTCGAAAAATGCTCCAAGGTTTCCTTTTCTTCCTTGCACATTCTACATAGCCTGTCCTCTGGCTTTACATAGTATCTGTTGTAGAAAAGGAATAATTTCTCATCATGAAACTGCACGTCCTCACTTTGCAAAGAGAACGCGCGAAAAAAATCAGGATTTAAACTGGGAAATTATTTCACATCCACCGATTTCACCCTATGGAACATACACAAAATAAAAAATAAATCGAAATATCACCTATGTAGAAAATCACCTGATCAGTTATTTTAAGTCAAAACCAGAAAACATCTATAGAGAGGGTATCGAAAAATTAGTTCAATGTTGGAAAGCCGTAATAAATAATGGTAAACAATTCTGCACGCCTAATGATTTAGTTTATGAGTGCAAACTCCTTAAGGCGGCGCACAACCCTATAGTTCCCTATAGTTTCTTATACAAAACTAGTAATCGGAAATAAAATTAATAACAATCTATATATCAAAATTTGCAGCGAATTTTTATCTATCTAATAGGATATTTTAAATTTTAGAAAAAACTGTTATGTAATTGTAATTAAGCAAATTGCATTATAGGCGCCATCTTGTAAACCAATCGACGTATATTTGTGTACGATGCGGCAAATTGTAGCTAAAGCTTCATTCTACAAAAAGGATTTTGGCTATTTTGTTCTATTGTGAAAACTACTTATAGTTATTGTACTTGGTAGTCTATATTTGCCGCCATCTTAATTCTGCCGCGGTTCTCAAAATAGTTGTAACGGGTAAAAATGATTTAAATTTTGTGAAGAATACGTGTGCCAAGTGGCATTCTATTATCATCAATTATAATATTTTTCGACGAGGGTTCTAAACTATAAGTAATCAAATCGAAAAAAATGTTGACGTATTATTTGAACATTTCTACACAAAACTATATAAATATAAAAGTTATTTGATACCCATAAATAGATTTAAAAAATTACAGAACAATGTTGCTGATGTCAATTATTAAGTTATTGAGCGATAATATTTTCACAATAAATATTTCTACAATTAAAAATATCCTATTAGATAGATAAAAATTCGGTGCAAAATTTGATGTATAGATTGATACTAATTTTATTTCAGTTTGTTAATTTTGTATAAGAAATTGGAAACCTCTGGGGGTTATACGCAGCCTTAAGAAGGCGATTCGTTCTCATCTGTTCTCAATTTTTTATTATAATTTTAATATCACAGAAAGATATACACTACTTACATTATTAGCCATGATTTAAATAAATAATAAATTTTGTCAAAAACACAAAAACTGCAATATTTTTCAGAACCGAAATCTGATCAAAAATTCCTCTCGTACGTTTCCGGCTCAGATCAATGTACATTACTTACATTTTTTCAAATTTATAGTTTAACAACCTTGGGTAAAAAGGGGCGGGACAAAAACATTTTTGGCATATTTTTCTCTAAAATCGTGTTAAAAGAAACGAATTTTAAAAACCTACTTTTCGTTCCTCAATGTTCGTTTAAAGAGCTTTATTTTGATACCACACAATACATTTTTACAAAATAATAACTTTTTTCAAAAAATTACCCTAATCAAAAATTTCTTTTGAACTATTCCGGTCCCGTTTTTTTTTTTACTTATCACTTGTATTTTTGGAAGTGAGGACCTTTTTTGTGCTCATCACTTGTTTTTTATATGTGAGGACCTTTTTGGTCATCAGTTGTATTTTCACCTGTATTATAATAAAAATTCCCGGATATAGAATTGATCTCGGGGCCCGCGAAGAAAGTTTCTTCCCGGGGCCCCAGAAGTCCTCTCGGTGGCCCTGTTTAAGGGTGTTTTGGTGATCACACCTACAAAACCCTAAAAGTTATGTGAAAATAAGTTTAAAAAAAAATCATAATAATCACTATTCATGAAACTCTATTAATCCACGTTAGTCCAGATATTTTTGTTCAAGCCTCAAGTTCAAATGAAAAACATTTTTTGTTACCCGAGATTCCGTATCAAATTTCGATGATACTTCAACTAAAACGCGTACTTAGGTGTAGGCCTAGTGTTTGAGTTATAAAAAAAGAACGTACACTTGAAATATGCTATTCTTTGGGCAATTTTGATAGAGCACTGGATCATTTTGTAATTGAGCAGTGAAAGCAAGATTGACGTATGTCAAATACAGAAAACTGTTGTTGTAATTTCACATACAAACAATGTTCTATGATGTCAACTACTTGCGTTCTGGTTAATTTTAAAATGAATTTCTGCGTAACTATGGCAATTAATAATCCTCTGTTAGTGTAACTATATGTAACTATATTAATTATATTGGAAATATCTGATTATTGACAATAGTTTTGCTGCTGGGTATTTTGTAATAAATTATATTCTGCACAGTAGGTATATAATATAGCTACGTATAGTATTTCCAAAATTAAATTACCACTCTTGTTAAGAAGCTTAACAATGCGGTAATGGGTTTATGGCAGCAATCCTAATAGCGCGTCTACATCGAGGCAACATGGTGGCATGCGACCGTTCGACATGTCGCATGCTACCAATGTGCACCGGTCTGATGGGAGCTGTGCGACGTGTTGTTCGTTCCCGTTACTTAGCGGTAAACATCAAAGAGTTTTCGTGCGACACGCTACCACTTCTGAAAGCCACATGTTCGCCATTTTGATATTTGACAGTTGTTATTATAGAAGTATTTGTTTTTTAAATTAACTAGTGTTGTAAGCGTAGCTATATGAACAAAAATTATTAAGCAACTTAAATTTATTTAAGGTAAGTGAGTAAATATAAGTTTTGATAAAATAGAGTATGCGAAATAATGATAAACATAATTAAATAAGGTTATGTTTTTGTTATGGAATTAAAATTTGTTATAAAATAGTATATTATAATAGTATAAATAGTAGTTATTCTGTAAACTGACAGATCTCGGAACAATAAACAGTAGCACGCTCCAAGTGTTGGTGTAGACCAGTGGTTCCCAACCAGTGTT
The DNA here is from genome assembly GCA_963971575.1 of Liopterus haemorrhoidalis. Taxonomy (NCBI): domain Eukaryota; kingdom Metazoa; phylum Arthropoda; class Insecta; order Coleoptera; family Dytiscidae; genus Liopterus; species Liopterus haemorrhoidalis. The sequence continues at coordinate 8,787,454 of OZ020621.1, read as the reverse complement.
CCGCGGAACACTGGTGTTCCGCAAGCATTTCAAAAGTGTTCCTCGATAATTATATACTACTGAAGTTGGCGTTCCCCGGAAAGTGTTTAGCAATGGGAGCAAAATATGAAGGCTTACTTTATAATAAGGTGGCTTTCTCGAGGAAAGGTGTTTTCTCGTATACTACAACTAAAAAAGATTGCTTGTGTTCTGCGAATAGGAAAATATGTACTTCGCGCAAGACCTTAAGAATAATATGTGGTGCGCTAAATTGGGCTATTTTACAGATATTTTAATTATTTGAACACTGTCAATACGAGTATGCAGGGTACAAATTAACATCAACAGACAAACTATGAGCTTTCCACAAGAAGATCATTCTTTGGAAAACAAGAGTAGACAAAAATAATCTTAGCATGTGTGTCCAGCAATATCAGCGATTGTGTTTCCTTGATATCACAACATTTATCAATACTGGACAGCAACATACGAAAATATTTTCCTTCTCAGGACACAGAGAAATACGACTGGGTTAGAAATCCTTTTTCAAAAGAATTACCTAATAATTTTGAATTTAACGTGTCAGAGGGAGAAGAGCATATATCCTTGTCATGTGACCGCACTTTGAAAATTAAACACGCTGAAACGAGTCTTGACGAATAGGGGATACGTATAAAATTTGTATTTCCTTAAAACTACATTATTTTGATATGTTAATGTTAGTTATGTCACCTAACAAAACAAAAATCACATTTTAATTAACATTATAGCCAAATTTTTTAATTAAAATATTGTAAATTTGAAATATTCCGAGCACGGGGCGAAGGTTGCCGAGTAGAAACGACTGAGTATGACGTCAAACGATAGGGTTTTCACATCACAGATGCAGACAGCTACAACATAATCTTCACACGTGTGTGTATTGTATTGTTCGAGAGTTTTGTATTTGTTTTTAAACAATTTTTCACGTATTTACTATTAAAATGGCAGATAAAGATTTTGTTAGGGCTCAGAGTGATAATTTACCCAACATTGATGCATTTATGCACACAACATAAAGTTTACTTTTTTCTGAAATATCGGTTTTATTTCGCCTCATAGTTTTCAGCCACAAATTTCGCCTTTTCTGTTGTTTTTCGCCATTAGGTAATGATATAAATAGTTTTTTTGGATTTCTAGTTGAACTAATTGTGCACATCGGTACTGAACAATATTTTCGATAATGTTTCGAAGTATTGGGGCCTGGATATTCCATATTTTAATATAAAATTTAATTCGGTAAACATGTATAAATTGTTTTTATAGAATTAAACTTTATTTTAATTAAAATCACTCTCCTTTACATAACCTATAAAAGTTACACAAACAAATAATTCACAACAGACTATGTTCGCTGCATAAACAACCGTTCGCTGGATTGGCTGTAGTCTCATGCGTCAGTTAGAAAGGATTATGACGTCACACGTCGTTTTCGCGCGCTACATACATTTTTGATTCTTTAAAGCCTTCAAATTAAAAAAAAAAAAATTTTAAACTGTTTTTTATGTTTATATACAACAAGAGGAATATAATAAAAAAATAAAAAAAAATCATGCCTATCCCCTATTCTGAATATCTGTCCAATAAGAATACACACAAGTATCAAAAAAATCCATAAAAATTTTACTGTGTTTTTCAACTTCATATTTATGTGAAGTAGCGTTTTTCACATTAACCAACATAAAAACTAAAAAAAGAGAAAGATTTACAAATTTGGGGGAAGAAATGAGGGTGGCATTCTCTTGATTATGTCCCAACATACAAGAAATATGTAAAAAACACCAATCACAAGTTCTACATTAAATGTTTTTTTTTTAAATTATATATTATAATTATATGAATAGATTTTTTTAAATAAATATTGAAATTGTAATTTTCCAATTTTATAAAAACACAGCTTACAAACATTTCATTTTAATTTAAGGTAAGTGTTCCGTCAAAAAATTTTTCTTGCGTAAGTGTTCCGTACCTTAGATGAGGTTGGGAACCACTGGTGTAGACACTAGCTTGTCAATGCGACTTGGTCTGACGGTCTCGTCAGACTTGTCGTATGCTACCATGTTGCCTCAATGTAGACGCGCCATAGGACTCGTTGCTGTAAACAAAATACAAGAGGTATTAAGGGAATTTTAAATTTAAATAGAATAGATGTAACACTAGTTCAATTGAAGTTTCTTAAAAACAATTAAGGATATTTTCCAAATTTATAATCCTATTGTTTCTAAATTTTAGGGGTTGTTATACTTGTTTGTTAGTTAATTTTCAATGTTCATAGCGTGCATACATTAACAACATGGTTCTTTGGCGACCATTTGATTTTGCAGAAATTCCTAATTTCTGTAGTAAAAATAGTGAATCTGTGCAGGGTGATTTGGAGTGCGAAAATGTGGACGTGGTTACTCTTTTAAGGCTAACACCATATTATTGTGTTTTAAACCATATAGAACTAATATGGAGCCAATTAAAAGGTAATGTGCGCCGGAAAAATACAACACCGGCAAAAAGTGACACTGTAGTATAATTAATTAAAGATGAAACAAGTACAATAAGTAGTGATTTGTGGAAAAAATGTGTAGAACATGTAAAGACAATTGAAACATTTTTTTTATAAATCCACCAAATAAATTTTCAATAATTATTAATTTAAATGACAGTGGTAGTGACACAAAGTCTGATAGTGATATAAACAATGATAATAGTGATAATGATTAATATTTTAATAATTTTAAATTACCATAAATTGACAAGTTCCAAAAAAGAATGATTTCTGTTTGTGCAAATTTGAAGTATTTAATATAGACTATAAAGACTTTAAAACAAAAGACTTTTAAACATGCCTATATTTATAATTCAAATATAGCCAGTCCTAAGCCTCATAAAAGGAATGTCATGTGAGTATATACAATTTATTCTATATAGCATATAAGAAAACACGTTTATTTTAAATAATTATTACGGTTTTAACAGAACCATAAACTCAGCAGGTATAATGGATATACTATCTGTCATTATTTGAATCAGCAAGTGAGAGTGGCCATTTCATTTTGGAAATACTATACGTGTAATATAACGGTGTCCCGACATGTGAACACACGGCAGATTAACATGCGACACTTTAACATGGACAGATTAACATGCGACAGATGAACATAGACACATTTTAACACACGACAAATAAACACTGTGACACAGAGCCGCAGTAAGGGGGGGCGGAGGGGGCGACGGCCCCTAGCGCACTAAGGAAAAGGGCGCCACATTGCGAAAGTGAGGACTTTTTTTTTTGCTCTTCACTTGGATTTTGGGAGGTGAGAACCTTTTTTTTTTTGCTCATCACTTGAATTTTGGGAGGTGAGGACAACTTTTTTTTTGCCAAGGGCGCCAAAACACAGTTTTGCCCCTAGCGCAAGTTTTCCTTACTGCGGCTCTGCTGTGACATATTATCATAGCGACAGTTGAACATAAGTCAATTGAACACGACATTTGATCTCATATTTCATTGTTATTTTTATTTTTTATTTATCCTAGGATATAAGTTCAGCGGTTGGGCAATGGTTGGTCATCGTTTAGTCAGTGATTGGTCAGCGGTTGGTCAGCGGTGGTTAGCGGTTGGTCAGCGACAGAATACAGACGAAATTTTTCGCGATTTCAATACTTGCTACTTATATATTAAGGTCGGGCAAGTAATAAAAATTAACAGCTGAGGACCGAGTTTTGAACACTACACCATCACATTGTTAATAGAACAAATATTCGTAGACATCCAGTTTTATTTTGGCTTCTTACACTTATTAAATACCTACAAAACCCTGAAATGTGTGAAAATTCATACTTCACATCAATTTTTTTTTTGTAGATCATCATTCATATTTTAAAAGTGAGGACGTTTTTTTGCTGCTCATTCATAAGTATTAATACCGATAAAAAATTGTGCCCTCCTCAAATATTTCCGCCCCTCCCCCCCACATTTTAGGGGCAAGCGATTTTCATATTCGTTATTTGTCTAAGGGTTGACATGTTGCTCTATTGAGTACCAAGAATTTTCGGATATCTTGTATATAGTCGGATTGCTGATAGGTGACTGTTACATGCATGTATCAAGAAGTGCATTCATATAATAATCTAGTTACCATTTTTCAGCGATTTTAAAAATGTTTTTTGTTTTAACTGTCAGTGTCTAGTAATAAATATTAATTAAAATATGACTTGCGGCCAATTATTAAATTCACAAACTTTAATTTTAAATCTGCTGGAATAAACAACAATTTTAATCCAAAATTTACTTATGAGTATAAATTTTTCCTTATTTATAATTATTACCTTAAAATTAATAATTTTGTTTGTTTGAATACTGCTGTAAATTTATTTTCGCGCTCTAATTAGTAAAGATATCTGCGAATCATTCCATTTCTTTCTAATGCTTTGTTTTTTATTCAAATAATTTTGAAGGTTAGTTGTCAACTTGCGTCACTATGGGTATGCAAATAATTATAATAATATAGACAGAGAAAGCATATAGTATTGAATATCGATACTTGTAACAACAAACAGTCACTTATCAGCAATCCGACTATACCAATACTCGTTAGATCTTTCAGCTTTTTTTTGCGAGGTTTTATGACGCCCTTTTTCAATAAATTAAGCAACTAATCTTTAAGTAAAAATATTTTATTTTTAGTAGATTACATACATACATATATTATTATGACCAGAGAGCGCTTTTAGTATAATATTCCATTTATGGTCGATCATAAAAATATACATAAAGCCATTGGATAAAGAGTAACAAATAGCCAGGTACTATAAACATATGCTATAAAATCTGTCTATTTAAATTTTTTCATTTTTATTTGAAATAAATATGAATGACGTTTTATATATGCTGTAAAACACATATATCAGTCACTTTAAGACTATTTCAGATAATTTTGTGCATGTCTATCACATTGCAGTGTCGCCCGAAATACGAGTGCTACATCCTATATAATATTTTATGGGAACATATTTTTTGTTTTTAATGCTGTTTTTATTTAAAACATATAAACTATTCACTACAATATGCATCCATTCAGATAACAGATTATTTTACACAATTGTGTAGTTTGTAATGTAGCATCGAAAGTTGGAAGGAAGTATTGTGTTTAACATTATACTTTTTACGTCAGTACTACGCAAAAAATCTATAGTGCTTCGCAAAAAGGTATAATGTAGAACGGACTTACGATAACTGATCCTTCTGGTTAATCAATTCAATTCCTTAAAACTATAGACATATATAAATTAAATATTCAGTTCGTTAAAAAATATAGATACATATATAAATATATGTTTGATGATAACTAGGGACATGCGATACTGAGAAAGTATCGATATTTGGGTATCGATAATATCGAATAAAAATTATCGATACCGGTATCGTATCGAAAAAAATATCGATATTTTCAACTATCGAAAGGAAAAATGAATACATTTTCTATAAAACGTAAAAAACATTATATTCTTAGTGATATTATAACGTTATTATCTAATTGTTTTACAATAATAAATGTAAAAGTATGAGCATTAAAGTAGTATACACGACTGAAAAGTGACAGATGGCCTAGGTAACAATAAATTGGACACCTACAAACAACGTAGGCGAGGAAGATTTGTTCATGGAAGAACTAATAAGAGGCGTTCATGAAGAGAAGAGATAGACGAGGTCATGGAGCCTAGCAAGAGTTAATATACATACCAGTTTTAAAATTGAAAGATTGGAAATCCCTTCGTAAAATGTTTTATTGTTTTCCTAATTCTGCTGTCCTAGATTTTTACTAACTAAACCTAACCTAATTACCTAAATTCATCGTATTTACTAGAGTTAATTACCTATTTTTAATGGGCTAACGTTTGGGAGAAAATAAAGTACTGTATACCTAAAAACTAGGTAATTAGCTTAGGTTTAGTTAGTAAAAATCTAGGACAGCAATTAGGAAAATTAGGAAAAATATAATAGGTAATAAACATTTTACGAAGGGACTTCCGATATTTCACTTGCAAAACTGGTGAGTATATGAACTCTTGCAATATCGAATGAAAAATATCGATACTGGTATCGTATCAATAGTATCGGAACATCCCTAAATTTAATATCAGCTATATACATTACTAATCCCGCCGATTGTAAAGTACGCGCTGTGATCGGTTTTTAAATGCAAAAAACACTCGTCCTGCCAAAATCCATCAGCAACTTGTTGAAATGTATGGGGAAGGTGTGATGAACGAAGGCAATATGCGAAAGTGGTGTCGTTTGTTTAATGGTGGAAGAACAAACATCCCTAATGTGCAACTTTCTAGCCATAATGCTGCCACAACGCAAACGTTGCAAGATAAGTTTAAATGGGAATGTCTTTACCGCCCACCGTATAGCCCAGACCTGGCAACTGCCGACTATCTTTACAAAATTGAAGGGATTTTTAGGCGGAAAAATGATGCAAACAGATGACGTCAAATACACTGTTTAAATGGAGTGGCGGCCGACATCTACGATCGTCAAACTCATTGCCCGTTCGGAATAATGCGTTGAGCAGAACGCGGATTACGTCGAAAAATAACGAGTTGGTTATTGTAGAAATAAAATTTTTGATTATATTTTTACATATATATTTATATATTTTATTTAGGTAATTAAAGGTACATCAACGCCTTGGGTTATTAGTACCCGGTATTGTATTTTATAAGATATTGTTGATTATATTTCATTGTGTGGGTATTATGTATATTGTTGGTAGTTTATATTTGTCTGTATAGTTTTGTGTCTGTTAGAAATTTATGTAGGGTTGTTTTGTTATTGTCGATAAGTGCTTCTTGTAGGGTGTCAGGTATTTGGTGTTTCAGATTTTTGGTGCATTCTGTAATAAGGTGTTGTACTGTAATAATTGCGTTGCAGTCATTACACAATCGGAGATCTCCTTTTTTTCATTTTGTAACTGTGTGTAAGTCTTGTGTGTCCAATTAGTAGTCTGGTAGTGGAAGTTTGCTCTCTTCTTGTTCCCAAGAATGGTCATTTCTTCGTGTCGGATTTTATAGTTCTTAGTTTATTCAGTTGTATATTTTGCCATTGTTGTCTATTTGTTCGCGGATTTTACGTTTTATTTCATTTTTCATGTCATAGTCTTCTACGGTCGAGTTATTCATTGGAGCCTTTCTGGTGGCTTCTTTGGCTGCTGCATCTGCTTTTTCGTTACCTTTTATGCCGTGAGTGTACCCTAACCAAGCTAATAATTGTGTTTTGTTCTGGTAGGCTTTGTATTTCTTCTCGTATCTCTTGGATAATTCTATTGCTATTGATCAGACTTCCTGAGCGTTTTAACCACTATAGGCAAAATATATGTATATTAGCAATAGCATCATCTAAGATAAAGTATTAGTTGTAGGTATATAATATTAACTTATCGCGAGAGTAGTCGGAACGCAACCCCCCGCTAGAAAAGGGGTTGAATGTACATTAATTGGGGATTTGTTTACATCCCATCTAGGACTTACTTATTCATCTGATCTTATCAACCCACGATATGCACCACAATCAACTCCTGGTATTCTCTTACTCGCGAGTTTATCGCCGTAAGTAAATAACTTAAAAAATTAATAAATCAATATTGGTTTCATTGCCAATAAGAAATATTCAATTACTGTGATGGCCTGTGGCGAGCCTACTTCTGTGTGTTTTAAGTAATACTCACATTAATTGATTTAGTGTTGGACAGCGTCTAGAGAAAGTATATCCCTGGTAAAACAATGGTGTCCCCGACTATGAGTGTCACGTGACAGCCAAGGCCGTTCAGATATCGTGAGTGTGTACAAGTACCCAGCCTCCTGAGAGTGGTGCGTGTACCTAGCGACCAGGTGCTACTCAACACCGTACTGTCAATCAGTGTGCTTACGGGCCGCGAGTAGTGAGTCGAATGGTTCGTATCTCTCATCTCTCACTTATCCGTGCGCCGATGTGTGTGTGGTGACGTTTGTTTTATCGTGTGTGCTAGTGTAAACAAGCAACTGTGTGTTAGATAAGTTATCGCTTGTTTTCAGTGTTTGTCGTTCACTGTCAGGTGTGTTTCTTGCAGGATTATAGATCGTGGTAGGGTGTCATATGTATTTTACTTGACATAGCTTAGGCCGTAATTCCAACTCACACTTTAACATTATATATGGTTATCCGATAGTGGCACATACAATTTATGGTGTTAAATGTTTATACGGTCAATACCTGACACCGGCTACAGCCTAAAAATATCTTATGAAAGTACCAGAAAAGGATCAAGAACAGAGGGCACTCGCTTTGTGGGGACCTTCAGAATGAAAAAATAAAAAGCATAATACATATATTAAAAATTTTGATTTTTATAATTTCTTCAAGATTCTATTTCCTTTATTAATCTCCATATATGAGTAGTTATAGGCGCTTACAAAGGGGCTTGAGCTCTCCCCCCCCCCAAGAGCTCCAAAAACACGTGGTTTTTACGTATTTTTGTCAAAATATAAGTGATGAAACCCCACTCCTTCCAATAGACCGGGAGCTCATGACATTTTTGGTCTCCGATTTCATACAGCATGCCTTTTGGAGGAGAGAATATTTACCCTGTGACAACAAAAAAAGGGATGGTACTAAACCCCTGCACGCTTTCCGGTCATAGGGAAAATTGCATTTCCACTTGCACAAAATTTTTGTGGTTTTCTCTGATTTAATATTGCTTGCCCTTTTGTCAAAAGAAAGTTAAAACAAATTTAAAGACTTTACAAAAAAAAAACTGTATGAAAACGTGGAAAATCATATTTTTTTATTACAAGATCAAGCGACCGTTTGAGCCGTTTGGGACCCTCCGAATCGCATGCCTATAATTAAAAGACTTTAAATTTGTTTTAACTTTCTTTTGACAAAAGGGCAAGCAGTATTAAATCAGAGAAAAATACAAAAATTTTGTGCAAGTGGAAATGCAATTTTCCCTATGACCGGAAAGCGTGCAGGGGTTTAGTACCATCCCTTTTTTGTTGTCACAGGGTAAATATTCTCTCCTCCAAAAGGCATGCTGTATGAAATCGGAGACCAAAAACTGTCATGAGCTCCCGGACTACAAGATCTCCAAACATATGTGGTTGGTGGTTATTTTTGTTCAAATAGAGGTGATGACCTTTTTTTGCTCATCACTTGTATATTAAAGGTGAAGACCTTTTTTTGAGAACCCTGATACATAATTAAAATTTTTTTGTCTTCTGACAAAATTGAAAAATGTAAAAATTTGGTCTCAAGAGAGACGCAGAAAATAGCCTATTTGACGTACAATAGGACCTCTATAAATCGAAGTTGATGAATAGAAATTATATCGAAACTTCGATTTTTAGGGTTTTGTAGGTATGACCAAAAACCCTTATACCGTCATTTTGTCGTCTGTCTGTCTGTCGGTTCGGTAAAATTGTAGCCAAAGGGTTAAACCTAGAGAGTTGAAATTTCATGCTTATTCAACTCTTTGACCCGCACATAGGAAAAATACTAAAACATCTAAAAAATCCCTAAAAATATAAACATATACAGGGTGTTTGTTTGAAACGGGGCACCCCGAAAATCCTTTATTTGTAAAAAAACAAAAAATCTTCAGAACAAAAGTTAAACTAGACAAAAAGGCCCATCTAAAGGTTACTATAAGAATTCTGAGGCACTTCCGGTTTCACCGGAAATGATGTCAACTTTTGATCTAGCATAGGGAATTGATAATTTTATATTTTTTTCCTAAAAGTACATTAAATTAGCTTTACAATGACACCAAAAAGTAATATTTTTATGTTAACCATTTCAAAATTGCGACCGTTTATTTACAAAATAATAATCAACATAAGTTTTACAAAGTTGAACGTAGCAAGCTTTGAAAAAAATAAAAAAAGAAACAAAATATCTCTAAAATAAACTGTTATAACTAGTTATTATATAAAATAACATGAAATATCTTAAATTTTAATTTGTCAATTAAATGTTTTATAAATAATAAGAGTTTAATAGTTTATTTTGCTTATTTTTTTAATAATTGTAAAAAGTAATAGTTTTTTTTTCTAAATAGTCAAATAGTTTAGAGATATTTTGTTTCTTTTTATATTGTTTTCAAAGCTTGCTACGTTCAACTTTGTAAAACTTATGTTGATTATTATTTTGTAAATAAATGGTCGCCATTTTGAACCATCAATTCACATCATCACTTGCCGTTTTGAAGTGAAAACCCTTATACATAATTGAAATAATTTTGTCTTCTAAGCCCCCCCCCCACAATTTCCAGGGTGCGCGCCTGAGGAGGTAACCTTCAAAAAGTGATTTGTCACAAAAAATCAATTTTCTGTCACATTAAGTTGTTTTTCGGATTTTTTTAACTGCTCAAATTTCAGTGCTGTATACTGAAACGCTCTTAATAATATTGTTGCCAACGGAATGGCCGAGCTCATTAAATCAGTCAGTTCATGTCCCCGTTGGTGATATTATTCGGGCGATAATAGTATGTTAACATTGCTCCTATTTTCGCCCCCTGAGATTGGCGATTAGGCTAGTTGTAGAAATAGGCCGTTAGAAAAAAAAAAAAAAACATAATTTTTGTAAATTCTATGCCCACAATGCACTGTTTAACAGAACTATAGGGATTTGCAGCTAAGCACCCTACCATCTGGTGAGCGTTTCATGAACTTGTGTACATCAGATAACATTTCGTTTTGTGTATTGGTTTTGTATGAAGTTTGTTTTTAAAGTTTTATTATCATCATTGAAAAATGTATAATACATATTGTTGTGTGCCTATGTGCAATTCATTGAAAAGAAGAAACCCGGAAATATCGTTTCATTTGTTTCCACCAATATCAGGCACCGTACGGTTCGAAACAAAATTGGGAAAGCAAGAGGTTAGGAATCGACGCGATGTTTAGATAAACAATTTAAAAATTGGAAAAAAAGTGAGCCCTTATATCAAAGTTTTCTCATTACATTTTAATGATAGTGACTACAAAAAATATTTTCAATTTTGTATTTATTATCGCATATCTTGAAAATTCCTGTTATTGTGTGTGGGTTTGTAATGCACAAGTTTGTAGGCATAATGCATAAATCTTTATGAACTCTCTGTTTTTTTCAGTGACTCCACACAATATTATATGCCCAGCATTGTAGATTTCTACCCCTTGGTAAACAACACGGGAATTATTATTTCCCCCAATATAGTTAAAATAATCGACAATGGAAAACCGCCATAACTTAAAACCAGATCACAAAATGTAGTATTTTAGATGTTTACAAGTAATGTCACTTCACAAAATCAGAAAATCCCAAACAATTATTTATTTTTTGTCGTTTTTTGATACACTTTTCGCTATTATTTACTAGTAAATGTCAAGTGGTATCTGATTTAGAATGGTTTCAAAAAAATCCGCGTGGCGCTACGATCTTAAAGTTTTTCCCCTATAGTCTACCCTCGTTCTTGAATCGCTTTGTGTAGAGATCTTTGGTGAGTTGTAGTCCCAAATATTTATATTTTGTATAGTATCTAATGCGTAGTCCAGTTTCTAAATTAAGATCTCGTTGTATTCCGCGTACATACATTATTGTTTTCTAACATATAAATATGTTATTTATATTTATATTTTATAAACTATACAAAACCCTTTAAAAACTGTTATTAAAAATGTTCTAAAATCAAAACATCGAAGTTTAAAATACATTTTAGTTTATAATAAAAGATGTTTAAAAACAGTGAATAGCGTAAACTGTTAAAAATGTGCGTCAAAGGTAAACAAACACATCACGGACCAGCGCGGAAAAAATTAATTAAACGTCCGCCAGGTGTCAAAATACATGGATCTTGTTGGACATGAAAAAATTACAAGCAACCAAAATTTATTCAACTTTGTAACTGTGTTAACAGTATCAATTTCATTTTAACTGTGTGAAATATATGTAAAAATATTAATAAAAACAACACAGACCGTTTATTAGATTTTTTTCTTTGATTTAAATGTTTTAAATTTGTTTTAATTTTGCCAGTTTTATTTATTTTTTAACAATTCCTCTCTTCTGCTGTATATTGCTGTTTTAAAGTTTTACATTTTATATAAAGTTGGTTTAAGAGTCGAATAATTGTAATTTCCATCTTTATTTTTTAATCTATATAATCTCAGTATGACGTTAGATAGAAAACATATTTTTGGACCAAGTAATATTATGTGATAAAAATTTTAGTAGTGTTTTAAAACAGCGATATGCCAAATAAGGCGAAACATGTTAGATATTTCCAAACAGACAGCAAATCCTGTGCGGAGCAATGCTGGATCGACCAAATGAAGCTACTTATCGGTCTTATATTTCCCAAAGCTGCACATCTGGCTAAAGATCACGAGGCGTATGCTTCGAAAATTAATTCCATCGTGCCAGCGTGATACCACCAAACCTTCCTGAGAAGCAATGAATCAAAGAAAGAGATTGCCTAGTAGTAGTAAAACTTCATATAAATATTAATATGTTTTTTTAAATAAACTTCATTAAATTATAATTCATATTACCATTCTAGTGGTCATAACTGCCCTTACAAAATGTATTATATAATTAAAGTGAATTTTGCCGTAATTGACTTTAATTTTTGATTCAGAATTTGAATTTCATTGATTTCATTTTTTAAATTTAGTTATTACTTTTAGGTTATAACATTTCTACTTGAAATTCTAGTCGACAGCTTCATTGGTATGGTGGACACGTAGTAAATTTATGCATAGTTGCAAAATTACTTATAAAATATGTGTATTACTGCTTTCAAACTTATAATAAGTCTTTTTTATTATCAGTATGAAAAAAATAACCCACTTTTTAGGATATTTATGTAAGGTTTATATTTGTTGATATTTTCAACAAATTTATAATTTAAATAAAATAATTGAACTTTTGAAAATGGCTTTTGGAGAACAGCTTAGTCGAACTGCGTGTTTTAAGTGGTTCGGACTAGAGATGGCAATAACAATTAATTAATCGACTAACTGATTATTTGATTAAACAAAATGTTATAATCGACTTTCGATTAAATTGGTAGAAGATAATCAATTAATCGATTATGAAATAAAGAAAACGTACTTATATACTCGTCGACCAAAAATATGGTACTGTCTAAATGTGTCTTAATTAAAGCTGATAAAAAAATATTTATCCGTTGTTACATGTCTGCATAAACAAATCTTTTTTGTTGCTAATTAAACAGGCTGTAACAATAAATAATGCTCGTTTGAACGATACTATATACGAGGTGTGTAAATTAAGTAACCGGACTGATTTTTAATTTTTTTTTTTTTAGTCGAATAGAATTTCAATTCAATATTGTCTCCCTCAAAATAAATCATTGGTAAAAATCGAATGGCACGAGCCAATCGATATGTTTAGGTCCTCAGCAGCTTCTCTAACGGTGATTCGACGATTGGCCAATACTATTTTCTTCACTTCATCAATGTTTTCGTCTGTTGTTGACGTGCTCGGGCGTCCAGCACGCTCTTCGTCGTTCACATCTTCTCGGCCCTCTGAGAACATTTTGTACCACCGATAAACGTTGCTTCGGTCCAAGGTAGCTTCACCATATGTTTTGTTTTTCACACAAAATTTGATACAGATTCTTTGATCCATTTTTTGGTATAGGCAAAAATCGAAGACGAGCCAAAACACGTGCAAGCAAAGCAACTGTCAAAAATTAACTGAACATTCAAAATGGCCGAACTTGTCGGCATAAGTAAGAGACATGAGTACCAACATAACGCCACAAAAAAATCGAAAATCGAATATACGTAACCCGCGGAAATTCAAAATTCGCGATACTTTTTGAACAGACCTAGTACTCATGAACAGAAGTGTGCATCTACATGATTCGGTCGTAATTTTTCGCGGACCTGCTGGATTTTTCTGCGAACCACGGGTTGAAGAACACAGGTTTAGATGGACTGCGTTAGGCGCCAATAGCCTTTGTTGCTGTGCGCCAAAACATTAACTAATGTTGCCATCTCTACTCTTATACCCTTTTCACACTAGATCTTTAAGACGAGTGAACTTAAAGTTCACCGATGTTTAAGATCGGTATGCTTTCACACTTGATGTTTAAATCTCTGGTGCTGTCATCAGCTACAGTAATTTTGTTCTTAAGTTACCGTCATGAAATTACCAGTTTTGAACTGTCTGCGCAGACGCACATTTTGAATTATTATAAACAATTAAGGATATTTCATTTCATTCTACAATAAAGGCACTACAATAAAGAATATATTACACCTGTATTAACATGTAAGTCGATACACTTTATCTCAATTATTGTAGCTCTGTATTTTATTAAACACATTATTAAAATAAATAATTTTATTATAACAATAAGTATAAACTTCCTATAACGTCGATATAATACAGTATTCTTGTTTATGATAATATAAAATGTTGACAGCACAAATTCAAGGAGTATTTTTTTATAATAGAAATTAAGTTGGCAATGCGGACGAAGTTTAAGACGCAGATCTCTGTCTTAAACATCGCTTGTATTTAGACGAGGCCATACGGTTTCACATTAGCGTTTAAAGATACATTCACTTTAGCATCCGATCTTAAAGATCTAGTGTGAAAAGGGTATAAGCTCTACTGTATACATATAGACAATAAGAGTTATAAATATTATATAATACTTATTGTCTTATTCAATATTTACAGAGATAATACGAGTGGGTGGGGATTAAGTATTTGCATGTTGTGCTAAGTTGTTTTTCTGTAGTGGAACACTGGTTCGCGGATTATGTTAATATAAAATATGTGATAAAGTCTTATGTTTACTTCACCGTTCTAATCTTCATTTAATATGACGTTTTTCTGTTTCTATTTAACAAAAAAAGTAGATTTTTTATTTTTTTAAAACTCATTTTGTTTATCTTAATTGTACGTGTCTAATTATAAAATGTATTGATAAAGAAGTAATTATGTTAGTATAGAAACTATGTATGTCCATATCAGCAGTCAAGAAGTTTTTGTCAATAGACATTTATCAAATTTTGAATAATGAAACGCTTTCTTTTTCTATGCGATCTCAGTGCTCGAAATGTACCAACGATAACTGGAACGGTGGTCCGATTCGTGAAATTATGAAAAATATCGTTCCGGTTCTTAAAATATTTGAATATATTGAAATATTAATAATTATAATCTTGATTAGATGAGTTACGTCCGTAAGTTAGTACAGGCGGTCCTCGACTTTCGCACATAATTGGTTCCTGAAAGTGTGTGCGAATGTTGAATATTCGAAAGTAGAGGGATATAAAAAAAAAAATTTCAAAAATTGTACTACTATTTTAAAATATGTATGTATTTATTTGTCAATAATAGAGACATATTACATATTTAAAATATACGAGGTCTGTTCATAAAGTATCGCGAATTTTTTGTCCTCTTCAAAGTAATCCCCACCAGATATTATACACTTGTGCCAACGTTTTTTCCAATCCTCGAAGCACTTTTTGTGCTTCGAGAAAATCATTTTTTGTGATCTTGTTCAGCTCCTCCTTCGCTGCCGTCTTTATCTCCTCACTCGTAGCGTAGCGTCGTCCTTTCATGGGCCTCTCCAGTTTCAAGAACAAGAAAAAGTCACAGGGGGCCAGTTTTGGGGTATACGGTGGCTGCGGCATTACTAGTGTGTTGTTTTTGGCAAAAAATTCGCGCAAAAGCAACGATGTGTGGGCAGGAATTTCGCGGCGACCAGTCTCATGCCCAAATCATTGGTAAAAATCGAATGGCACGAGCCAATCGATATTGGCTCGTGCAACTTCTTTAACGGTGATTTGACGATTGGCCAATACTATTTTCTTCACTTCAACATCTTCTCGGCCCTCTGAGAACATTTTGTACCACCGATAAACGTTGCTTCGGTCCAAGGTAGCTTCACCATTTGCCACAGTCAACATTCGGAATGCGTCCGTGCACTTAATTTTGTTTTTCACACAAAATTTGATACAGATTCTTTGATCCATTTTTGAATCCAATTAATTGAATATCACCCTTTTTCTTTTTTCTTGATACAGAGTTCTATAGCTCTATAATGATTCTGAGAATGAGTGACGAGCGCGATGTATGAGTGAACGCAACACAACCTTTGACAAAAATCTTTAAAAATATATTTTTTAAAAATGTGCGAAATAGCGAATTGTGCGAAAGTAGAATGTGCGAAAGTCGAGGGTCGCCTGTAATTATAGTTGATAGATAATGGGATTCGGACCAGTCAGAAAATAAAACAAATTTATTAACTTCGCTAACGTTTCGATTTAATTTAAATCTTCATCAGAGCTTAGTTAATAGTCACGATATAAAATAACAATTTAAAATTAATATAAAACACATCATATTGTCCGGTTAAACTCTGGACCTCCGGACCCCGAGTTAATATCTAATATATAATATGTTCATAAATAAAATCTGTCGCTTTAGGGTGTAAATATGTGTGTGTAAAACCCTGTTAATCTCGTTCACTCTAACTGAGCTAGCGGCCTTGTATTTCACGTGCATAATACAGGTAACAGTTTATTCCATCTCGCTATTATTATCAAATTTATCAATTTCCCTTCAATGTTTCGTGAATGTACTAGCTAAGACCCAACTTTAGTTTTATTAAAATCCCTCTTTAGAATCTTCAGAACAACAAAAGTATTTTTTGTACGGGTCATACTTTCGCTATCACTGCAATACCAGTTAGAGCTGCCAATGCATACAGCACATTCAATCACTGTATATCATAACTTGTGGTCGAAATATTTGTGTTTCGCACAACAGTACGGTTTTAATTAAAAATTAAGTAAATTTAAAGGGATAAAGAGAGAGAGAGATAGAAAGAAATATTAAATATCTGTAATGTTCAAATTAATTTAATTTTGGGGGGTGCTGCAACTCTGCAGTTCTTATGTACCAGCCGCTACTGGTGAGATTTGAATAGAACTGAGAGATAATAATGCTGCTTTGCTTTTTGCAAAAATCTTTGTGTTTCTACAGATAAATCATTGCTACAGTTAACGATGCTAGATAATTGAATTTATATTATTATAATTATACATTATTCGGTGCCTTATTGCATTACAAATAAAAATGATAGATGGATCAACACAAACAACACGAAGACTTCAAACATACAAAAGCCAGAATTTTACCAAAACAACGTCTATGAAATAGCTACTTTGAGATTTCGCCGGTAACAAAATTTAAGCTAGTAACAAAGACATAGGGTAAAGTTGGTATAGATGCCCCAGTGGGATAAACGCCCCACTTCGCATATATCCATAATGGTGTGTGTTTGTATCATTTCAGTACTGACAGTTTGTACGAGAAACACAGTCTTCTGAAATAAATGTGTTAAATTATCATCAATGTTAATAGTTTATGAAAAATTAAATTGTAAAGGTAGGTGCTCATATGAGTTGTTGTATTTCAATAATTACGACATTTTGTCTTAAGGTTTTATGACGTAACTATAACTTTAACAAAATTAGTTTCATTACTAGGTATCAGAAGACACTTAACCTCACATTATAGAGTAGAAAATAATGCTCAATATTGTATGCATTCGAAATAAATACATGGGGTATCTATCCCATAGAAAAAGGATGTAAGGCCGCAATACATGTGGGATATATGGCTCGGGCATTGTATATATAATCTTATAATAAAATATATATAAATATATATATGATTGAATGATGTTGACGAGTCAGGATAATAATTGTGTTTCTTCTTTAATCGTCAATTAGGTAGGAAAATTAATAAATTAGCTTAATTCATTGGGACGTTTCGCATATATATTAGTTTTATGCATCTTCAGCCTGTGATATGCAGTTAATCATCAGTGGCTGATGTAATGTACGTACATTATAAAATACGGTGGTTGTGTAATAAAAACTTAGTATAAAAATAAAATAAAATTAAAAAATATAAAAAATCACTAATGTTTGTCAAACTTTTTGACGAACTTTTTTATGAGTTTGACAAACATTAGTGATTTTTTATATTTTTTAATTTTATTTTATTTTTATACTAAGTTTTTATTACACAACCACCGTATTTTATAATGTACGTACATTACATCAGCCACTGATGATTAACTGCATATCACAGGCTGAAGATGCATAAAACTAATATATATGCGAAACGTCCCAATGAATTAAACTAATTTATTAATTTTCCTACCTAATTGACGATTAAAGAAGAAACACAATTATTATAAATATATATATATATATATATATAATCTTATACTAACATTTTCCCAAGGACACGCAACAACATATATGCCAAAATAGATACTTGGAAAAAATATCGCAAAATATTGAAATTTTTAATTTTTTTTTTTAAAAAGTCCTATCAAAAAATGTTTCAAATAAGTTGTTAATTATTACTTGCATAGTAATTTTTGTAGAATAGATGTTTTAGAAAATTTTCTCTGTTGTGAAATATTCTCAAAAATCTTAAAACCGACACGAGTAAACTTACATTTATAGTTGACTGATTTGTACCAAAAGTTGAACAACTGGTGCCATTGATGTCGAAAACTTAAATATGAAGTTTCATAAAAATCCATTTGGCCAAAATTGCTCTACACATCTCCATGGGCCGACAGACACACACACCAACAGACATCATGCTAAAAATAGTCAAAATCGGTATGACCACTCCGTAATTGTAATTTTGATTAAATTGTAATTTTTAATTATTATTTTAAAAAAATATTAAAATTGTTGGTCAAAATCAAATGTATTATTTTAGTGAGGCATAAATACCACCATATGGGGTAAAAATTCCATCGATATGGGATATATGGCCAATTACAGCACTATTTTAAATCATTAATTTTATATATTTAGAATAATTATAAGTGTTTTAATCTTATGTTATTGTGTATAGTGCGTTCGAAGGTGAGTTTGCAGTACAGGGCATATGGAGTAGTTCTTTTTCATACTCTCTAATGGGTTTACACAATGACACTATCCTTTTCTTGCTTGTCGACGTTGCCAGCTCTAAAACGCGTGATCTGTGAAGACGCAGTATTCTACAAATGACCATTTGTTTTTGTTGAGTTGATTTTTGTAAAGAATACGAGTTTTTTATATTATTATAATTGACACATTTGACACTTTTACAACATTTGGCAACACCGCTCCCATTTGCCATAAGAGCAATACTGCAAACTCACCTTCGAACGCACTATAGTAAGATTATCTAAGAATTATAGCAAAGTAACAGATAAAGTTTAATGATTAAGATTAATGCAACACGATTGTTTTTCTATAACTGGGGCATCTATCCCACCTTTACTATACGTATCCAGAAATTTTATGTAGAATATAAAATAAGCTAGACTTAGGTATATCTGTTCTTCTTTCCTCTTACTTTGTTAGATTTCGACTTATGTTTAATGTTCTGTTTCGTTCAAACAAATTGTATGTGTGTGAGATACGTAAAATCATCATTTGATTTATCTCTGCATACATTCGTCCTTGATGGGAAATCTTTCGCTAGGTGAACTTTACCATGCTTATTCTTTCTACAGCAGCTCGGAATAGAACCCGAACCACTGTCAAAGATTCATCAATCGTATGAATCTTCAACCATAACCATCAATATTTATATTTCTTACGCCCAGAATCTGCTACCATATGGTTTTTAATATTATAAAGTTTGACGAGCACTGTTCTGTAGTTTTGTAATAAAAAATGCAGCGTTTAGGAAAATGTACATAAAATTTTTATTTTGTGTTTTATCTACCACAAATTATATTCAGGCGTAATAATGATTCATTAAAACGAAAAATTAGAAATTTCGTTGACGTCAAAGATATTAATATTGCGATATAGACTGATACCATATAAAATCAATAGATATGCTACAGAGAAAGATGAAAATTAGTAAAAGCCCGCGTTTACTAGATAAAACCAGTATTCACTTCAATGCAGCTGGCAAAATTTAATAATAAATTCACACCAATGCAAAATTAAAATTTTAAAAAACTAAAAAGCTACCATTTAAGGTCCCATGCTGTAAAAAAAGATAAAAGAAAATGAATTGTAAATTTTCAAAAATTGCAATATTTTATTAAGGCCCGGTCTTTCCACCTTCAGTTAAAGTCCCAGGTAACTATCTGACAGATAAGGTTATTTGTAACTTCATCTGCTGAATAAATGTCAATACCAGTCAGTGAATCCAATACGTCAGTCTCATTATCCGTTAGATAACTATCCGATAGATACATTTGTATAGAAAGAAGGGATGACATTTACTCAGCAGATGAAGTTACAAATAACCTTATCTGTCAGATAGTTACCTGGGACTTTAACTGAAGGTGGAAAGACCGGGCCTAGTGAAATAGTCCAATAGACTGCTCGAATATTGGACGTCAGGGCAATAGTTTTGACATAATCGCATCAAAATAAAAAAGAAATTATATTTCGTCTATTAATCCATGTAATGTACGAGGGTTGCCGTTTATATTTCGGGATTTGAGATCAAAATTCAGTATCTAGTACCCAAGTTAAAGCAGCTATATTTGTGGAACATTATTTTTTTTTTGCGGTAATCAAGTCAAAATGAACAATATTTTGAAAATAATGTACCGTTTGTTATTCTATGTACTAAGAACTTTTCCTTAAAATACTACATGAACTTTTAAAATAAAATATGTATTTTTTCAACAATAAAAAATTAATCTGACAAAAATTCCTTTTGAACTATTTTGGTTTCCATCAATCTACATTATTGAGATTTTGTTTCAGATTTTTAGACCAACACTTCTGGGAAACAGGGTGGAAACAAAAGTTAATTATTTTTTTTTTGTGAAATCAAAAAGTTAGGTTAGAGTGAGTAGCTTTAGAAACATTATAGTTATTTTATTTAATAATTAACTTAATAAATATTATTTTGGTTCTTTTAAGAAGTACATTAATAAAAAAAAACAATAAATATATTTAATAACAAGATATTTTTATTATAAATTGTTTAGTAATTTCTATTGCGTGTAGATGGCATCTAGATCGATTTATCTATTAAAACATGAGCTATGAATGGTACTAAAGTGTTGTGCTTAGCCACTAACATTATGCACTATGAATTACGCGTTGTCTATTAAAACATGAGCTATGAATGACACTTTATGCGTTAAATATTTTCTTACGCTTATCCACTAAATTGGAGCTATGAATGCTTATACGGATTTGTGTAGAACTAACATTGTTATGCGTTAACATTAACACTATGAATTACGTACTATCTATTAAAACATGAGCTGTCAATGATACTTTAAGGTATATTTTAAACAAAAATTGCTCTGTTAACCTGAACAACTATGCAAGAGAAAGAAAAATATCTAACACCAGAATATAGAATTTGAAACACGCATTCAAGCTATGTTTCGCCATAGTTTGTAGTTGTTCTAGCTAAGTGATTGTTAGTAGAAATGTTTCTAGTATTGTACTTGTATTTTTTTGTTAAATGAACAGTATTTCTTGTATTCGTAGTAACATATAATGATTTTTCTAATCTCATATAGGCATATAGTTTAAGAAATCTCGCAATGACCAAAAATGATGTCATGTCAAAAGCAATCACTCGATCTGTCGGAGACATAGAGCTGGTTGTAGCCAATTATAGAGACCTGCTCTGGGAGTATGACGCCAAATATGTCACACGAAAGATCAAAACACCGCTTGAAACTGGTGCGCGCTATACTTTTGATTGACAGCAAAACATTATAAAAAACAAAATACCACGGATTTGGATATTGGTTCTTAATTAAAAACAGGTGAAAGTCACTGAATAAAAGTAATGTGTGAACATGATTTTTTAATTCTTTAATTAGTTGACTTTTACATCCATGGACTCACACGAATACTTATTAAAAATATCATAACTTATTCTTCTTTATGTGTTGTCCTCATATGAAGTTGACCACCATCAGGTAGATTTTTATTTTATTCACAACTGATTAAATAATTAATTTGATGCTCAGTTTTTTTCGAAAAATGAGCTGAGGAATGATTGTTTTTTTTTTTAATTTGTGCATTTGGTCTTAGCAACTATGACCATTAAGCAGGACACATGTGGTTTTTATACAGTGAATTTATTCTTTTATGCAACATGTACTATGTCATTACCATGGATACAGTTTTTGACAGCAATATAAATCGTGTTCATTTTCATTTGCATCATAGAAAAAACCATATTTACTAGCAAAATCAAAATATTTTATTGAAAATACAAATTAAAAAAAAAATAAAAAATAATAATAATAAATAAATAACTAATAAAAACTTATAATAAATGTTCAAAAGTTTCTCCGTTTACTTGCATACAAAATGTTAAGCGATCATAAAAATGATTCAAAACATTCAGCAATTGCTCTTGAGGTATATTGTTGGATGCTTGAACAATTTTGTCTTGCAGTTCAGCAACATCCCTAAGTTCTCCATTATATACTTTGGCCTTTAAATATCCCCAATAAAAAAAATCATTGGGTGCCAAATCCGGAGATCTCGCTGGCCAATTCATCGACCCTCCTCTTCCAATCCAGCTATTTGGGAATGTTCTATGTAAATATTCTTTAATTATTCTAGAATAATGGACTTGTGCGCCATCATGTTGAAACCATACTTGTCCATAAATATTCAGTTTTCGCAACGCAGGTAATATTTAGTTTTGCAAAAGGACTAGATATTTTGCGGCTTTAAGGTTACCGTCAATAAAAAAAGGCCCTATAATATTGGTTCCTATTATCCCTGCCCAAACATTTAATTTTTGCGAATTTTGAGTTCGGAAGGAATGAAACAAATGTAAATTTTCTTGTACTCCAGTACCTAAAATTTTGTCTGTGCCCTTCACCATTTAGAGTAAACGTTGCTTCGTCTGTAAATAAAATTCTTTGAAGCATTTTTGGGTCGGAATTAATTTTTCAAACATTTCAAAACAAAAATCCGTACGTACTGCTGCGTCCCTTTCTAACAATTCTTGATGATTTTGAAATTTGTATGATCGAAACTTTTCTTTTTTTAAGAAGTTAAAAACAGATCCAGTACTGACACCAACGGTTTGTGCAATTTATCTTAAAGTATTTTGATTGTTTTCTTCCACTTGTAATAATATTTCCAACTGCTTCTCTTCTGTAAGCACGTGGGATGTTGTTCTTTTTTTTATTATGTTTTGACTTAAGACATCCTTCGCGATGAAATTTATTAACTAGTCTTGAAATTGTAGAGGGATTTGGTATTGGCCGATCTGGATAAGTTGCACTAAATACAGCAAAAACATCTCTTAAACTCATTTGGGAGTTATATCAAGTTACCATCATTATTTTTTCTTCATCTGTATACATGTTGATTAATTTTTAAATCAGTAATGAGCAAAAGTATACACACTAATTGTCTATGTTGCAAATGAAAATGAACATGATTTATATTGCTGTCAAAAATTGTATCCATGGTAATGACATAGTACATGTTGCATTAGAAAATAAATCACTGTAAATCACTGTATGATTATACATTTTTAAACCTTAATCCTAAATACAAATACAAACATCCATGCCATCACCGGGATTCGAACCAGAGTCACCCTCGTCTAACAGTCAACACGGTAGTATATTAACCATTACACCATGGTGACCGGCAAATCTTCAGTAACAATGATCTTAAGAAATTGAACTGTGAATTTTTACACATTTTAGAGTTTTGTTAAAAATTTTAAAAATAGTATTTTATATAAGAAACATATAATGGAGGCTATATTTCACGAGGATGAAGGTAATCATCAGAGAAATAGGCGAGGGTTGTAATTATCCGAGTGTATTATAGTCATTATATGCGAGTCAAATATATCATTTTACCTACAACTATATATAGTCGGATTGCTGATAGGTGACTGTTACGTGTATGTATCAAGTAGTGCATTCATATGATAATCTAGTTACCATTTTTCAGCGATTTTAAAAATGTTTTTTCTTATTTGTCTTAACTGTCAGTGTCTGTTAATAATATTAATTAATAGACCTTGCGGCCAATTATTAAATTCACAAACTTTAATTTTAAATCTGCTGGAATATTTTAATTCCGAAAAAGAGAACAATGGGCCACTTATTTCTCTATCTTGTGTCCATCAAAGAGTAGCAGATGCCTTAAAGATTTCGGAATCAACAATTCGTAGAATTATAAAATTTAATAAATCTGAACTTCTCACTAACAAAATCACGAGAAAAGGAAGGAAATTAAAATCTGAACTAGTTTATTTTATTGATACATTGGCACAAACGTATGGTCATGAAGTACTAAGATTACCTCCTTATCACTGCCAGTTTAACCCCATTGAACTAATTTGGGGTGTAACAAAAAATCAATAAACTATTTGACTATTTAGAAAAAAAAAAGCAAAATAAACTATTAAACTCTTGTTATTTATAAAACATTTAATTGAAACATTAAAATTTAAGTTATTCATGTTATTTCATATAATAACTATTTATAACAGTTTATTTTAGAGATATTTTGTTTCTTTTTTTATTGTTTTCAAAGCTTGCTACGTTCAACTTTGTAAAACTTATGTTGATTATTATTTTGTAAATAAATGGTCGCCATTTTGAAATGGTTAACATAAAAATATGACTTTTTGGTGTCATTGTAAAGCTAATTTAATGTACTTTTAGGAAAAAAATATAAAATTATCGATCCCTATGCTAGATCAAAAGTTGAGAATTTCCGGTGAAACCAGAAGTGCCTCAGAATTCTTATAGTAACCTTTAGATGGGCCTTTTTGTCTAGTTTAACTTTTGTTCTGAAGATTTTTTGTTTCTTTACAAATAAAGGAGTTTTTCGGGGTGCCCCGTTTCAAACAAACACCCTGTATACGAGGGATGTTTCCAAAGGAATTTAGCTATAATTTTTATTATTTTGTTAATTTTCGTCAATATTACAATGTAGTTTTTCAACATAATCTCCATTTAACTGAATACATTTATCCCAACGATAAACAATTTTTTTTAAGCCGTCCTCAAAGATCAGACTTATTGAGTTTCTATTCTGGTCCCAACAGCCTTGGCACCCAGCGCGGCGAATTCTTGCTAACGCCCAAACAATCATGCAAGATGTCATGAACTTGTCGTGTACCTATCCCTAGGCGCACACTAATTTGACGAATAGTCATTCGCCTGTCCTCTTTCAGTAGGTCTTCGACAGCAGTAATGTTTCTTTCATTTACCGACGTGCTTGGGCGCCCACTGCGTGGCTCGTCTTCTAGTGATGTTCTACCGGTTTTAAAACGATCGATCCACCGATAAACAGTACTTTTGTATTCTGCAGACTCACCAAATACTCCTTGCAGACGCTGAATAATTTCTGATGTTTTCACACCTTCTTTCCACAAAAAGAAAATTATTGCTCTTTGAGATTTTGCTGCGTCTTCCATGGTTACAAAAACAGTGCTATGAAAACGCGTCTATATCAGTCGAAAACCTAAATCAGACTGAACAATATTGCACTAGATAGTTGCATAAACATGTCAAGACTTGTCAGGCACCAATAACATTGCCTATAAGTTCTGCGTAATTTAATTATAGCACAATTCCCAGAATTTAGGAAACATCCCATCTATAATATATATATCCATCCCTACTATATGAATATATATATATATATATATATATATATATATATATACACCGGAGAATTTCTTTCTTCTGTTGAAATTAAATATACTTAATTTAGTTGGGACAAAGAAGATAGTGTTGTGAATAACCCACATTTATTTCATAAGACCTATAATTCGCCAACTGTTCGTTAGCTTTATTCAAGGTATCTATAACAACAATGTGCAAATTAGTTAATGGAATTATAACAACAGTTAATTTTTACTCACTGAAATAATTAAGAGGAACACATAGATGTTATCAAAAAACGAACTAAGTCGTTATAAATTCCAAACCAATCAGGCACCATAACATTTTGACAATAAAAAACTTTAAATTAATAACATTCTATACATTTTTTACCAAACAATCGTGAAACGGCCATTTTGTTTAATAAGGGAAGAAGAACAGGTGTTGAGGGGTGGAGATAAGGAAAATTGTTCTAGAATGTTCTATTATTTGATTAAAAGGTAAGAAGAAGTATTAAGTAAGAAGTTAGAAGTAAGATTGAATCATGGGATAAAGAATACTTCTTCTTACCTTTTAATAAAATAATAGAACATTCTAGAACAATTTTCCTTATCGCTTCACGATTGTTTGGTAAAAAATGTATAGAATGTAATACATCAGTAATTTCTATCTGGTAATTATTTCGATTTTCGAAGTTATCGATTTTTTCGCAACATCGTGTTTACTATATTTATCTGACTGACTGGAAAACTGGGTAGCTATAGCTGAGTCTTGATGCGGGTGCATCTCGTAGTTAAGTACGCTTGTAAGTTTCTAGAGCGCGTGAATTATTCTTTCAATTGTTATTGAAATTTATGATTTTTAATATGTAGGTACCCACGATGTACTAAATACATAAAAAACCCTGAAATGTGTGAAATTTACACTTCCCATAAATTTTTTGCTTTTTACTTCATTTCCTGTACAATATTCTACCCTTTTCTCATTTTGGGTTGACAATGTAATTTGATATATTTATTTTGTTAAAAACAGGTAAAACAAATAAAAACGAAAATATTAACTTTTACTCAATACGTCCTTCTTGTTATGAAAACAATGATTATGTTTTTTAATGCCATGCTCGTGAATAATATTCTGCTGACATATTTATACAATATTATGTAGGTATATAACCAGAGCTGTAATCAAATAAAAATATAAATTTTTACGCAAATTAAGTGTAAATTTGTAGAACTGTAATAACTGTAAATAATAAGAGATATATTAATTACTTTACCTCAAAAAAAGTTCTTTGAGTTTTTAAAAACAATAATGTTTTTTAGTATCTTGAAATTGTTTATCGGGCCGCCGGCGGCCCAGAGACCACTAGTACACTCAAAAGTACTGCGTCACATATTTTTATAACCACAAGGGTGCTACATATTTGACTTTTGCCTAGACCAGTGATTCTTAACCGGGGCGCCAGCGCCCCTTTGTGGGCGTTTTGGAGGTCTGGCGGGGCGTTTTTAAATTTTTAGCATTTAGGGGGCGCTGCAGAAGTTTGAGTGGGCATTGTGTCAATATAGAAAAATAAGGTATGCTCATTTGCTGAAATAAAAGATGTAAACAATGACAACATATGGAGTGAATTGAAATTACTACGAAATGATGTGGCCTATCTTTCGGATATATTCGAAAAGATTAACGAAAATCTCCTAAATCTTCAAGGAAACAATATCAGCCTTATTAAAGCCAAATGAGTTGTATTGAGCTTTATCAATAAACTCAACTTACTTATATAAAAATAATCTTTGTCGGCGAGAATACCATATTTCCTTCTTTACAACAATTAAAAGAAGATACGCTCAAGGATTCTGATTTGGAAACATACTGTAGCCACATTGACGCCCTTATCAAAGATATGATAATACGATTCAAAAATTTGCAGGAACTTGTGATACCAGCTTTGTTAATTAATCCATTTTTATCAGAAGTAGAAAGTGTCAGTCAAAAATTAAAAGAGCAGTTTATTGAGTTACAAAATGACTGTGAAGCCAAAATAATATTCAATCAATGTGATTATAATGCTTTTATTATATTATAATGTTGTATGTGATATTAATATGACATAAAAGGCAATATATTCATAATGTTTATAAAAATAATAACGTGTATTATTTCTATTTCTCATCATTTTTTATTTGTAGTAGGAAATTCAGTGCATAAAATACATACCTACATAGAGAAATGTGTAAATTTTAAATTTTGTTTTTTGTTGGGGGGGGGGGGGGGGCGCTGGATAATTTTACTGTGGTAAAGGGGGCGATTCTTTCAATACGGTTAAGAAACACTGGCCTAGACAGTCCTCCTTTTTGACTTAAGGTTTGTTCGTTTGTGTTGCACCAAACTTGTCCATGACAAGAGCAGCTGACGTCACAGTGCAACTAAAAACTTCTTCCGAATTGCTCGAAACAGGAATACAAACGAACGGTTTTGCAGGCAGGAGAATGACATTTCCAGACAAAGTTGATAACCTCACTTTTTAAAACAAATTTGTGCTAAAGTAATAGTAAATAAATAAGATAATATGAACAGTTTAAATGCTGAAATAAATTTTATAAAAATAAATAATAAAAATCAAGTTTTGGCAGATTTTATAAAATTTCTGAATTTATTTATGTTAGTTACCAGCATTGTATGAAAAGTACTTTCCTTCTATTCATATGACTCGATTCATGATCGATATATGTTAGATAGATAGATGTAAAATAAAAATTTCCACTAGACCGAATACAGATTATAACCAAGTTAGTTTAGGTTTGCCGCCATTTTACAGGTTGCCTAAAGCTACACTCACTCCCGAGCAAGTGTAGATTTTGCTTGTCCTGAACAAGTTCACAAATATTTGTTCATCATTGACTTTGGAATGATTACTTTTTATGTCTTATCGGCTCTTTTTGATTTATAAAATGTGGCATCCCCACTTATTTCGTATGTTAGACGGTTTTTTGACGTTTAATATGCCTTAACCATAGACCTAAAGCTATGTTCACAGCTTTAAAATTAATAGACTATACGCTGTGAGTTGTTCACTGTTGATTGTGACTAACAAGTTTATCATATGGTAACGCAAGCGACCGTTCACAGCCCTAAATTTAATAGATTATGCGTTGTCGATTGTTGACTGTTTTCCAAACTTTGTAGTTAGTGCGTTGTTTTAATAAGACAGACATATAAACACACATTAGCTATCTCACTTTACATAACCTAAAAATACTGTTGCACAAATTTCAACAAATTTCGGAAATTGTGAAATGAAAAAGAATTGCTGTAGTTGCGGTTATAATTTTTTTATTAAAATATAGTAAGAAATTACGATCTCGCTGATGGCTGGTTCGTAAAAAGTCACAAATGCTTTTATTCCATCGTAGTTGCTGAAAAAACATAGATGTCACAACATTCGTCACGCAATAATTTTCAGAGCTGTGAACACTGTGTTAAATGTTAAAACTATCTACTAAATTTCAGCAAATAGTCAACTAAATCTAGAGCTGTGAATTTATTGATGTGTGTAAAATGTTCAAATTTCACCAATGAATTGAACAATTTATTGACAAAAAATCTATTTTTCATATTTTTTTTTTAGGGAATTTAGGTATATTTTTATCTGTTTAGTTATTGCCAACTGTTTAGTGGTAGCATAACCAAGAAATGTATTGAGAAGTTACATTACCTATAGAGGCGCTGTTTTCGCTTACAAAATGGTGATTGGAATAGGATTTTTTGCCATTTGCCATTTGATATACAAGAATTCACATTGCAGTTAATTTTCTATTTGCGATTTTAAAGACATTTTATTCACTTTTCTTCACTGTAACACATAGAAACAATGCAATTAAATGAGCCACATCCAACAAAATCCTATTCCGTTAAGTTCCAAAATATTCCGCTATGTTTTTCTTCAGTTATTGTCAGTTCTCAATAAGTTACGTGTTTCGTTTTCAAATGTGAGAGAACCGCAAACGTTCTAATTCACCATCATCTTTACTCTGTTCAAAATCAAGAAGTAGTAATCATGCAATATTCACGTGATAATATTGTCGAACTCTCGTCGTTGGCTGTTGAGCAGTTTTTTTTTTAATTTAATGGCCTTTGCTGCTGTGGCAATTAGCCAGGACAATTTTTATTTCAGAAACTTTCCATTCCTGAACGGGATTCGAACCATAGACCAGTTGAGCAGTTAAATTTATGCAACAGCCAGTAGGATTCAATTACTATCTCTGCATTTCGAACGGGGTATAGGTTATTTGTCTTGTTTTTGTTCACAGCTCGTAATTTTATGAATATTTTTTCAATATTTCATTTTAATATATGATACATTTCATTTTGAACATGTCTTACAGTTGG
Source organism: Liopterus haemorrhoidalis (assembly GCA_963971575.1). Lineage (NCBI taxonomy): Eukaryota > Metazoa > Arthropoda > Insecta > Coleoptera > Dytiscidae > Liopterus > Liopterus haemorrhoidalis. The sequence continues at coordinate 8,757,380 of OZ020621.1, read as the reverse complement.
TAATGTAAAAAAATTGATAAATAAATTGATGTGTGTAAAGCGTGTTCTACATTATACAATTCTCATCAAATTTTCATACTTATTTCTTTGACTAGAACTTGTACTAGAAATAAATCAGTGAAATTGTACAGTGTAGAACACGGTATATAGTCAAGGTCAACTTTATTCAAAACTAGATTTGATCCAACTATTCTTGAAAACACATCCAACTTAGAACTCGGTGCATGCGCAGTAGACAGTTTTAACAATAGTACCAACATTAAAATTACGCTTGTAAATATTTTGTATTACCACGTGTTTAATAGTGTTTTGTTGATCATTGGTTTGAATAAGCGAATATATAAATTGTGTTTTGTACGTAAATCAGTAATTTTACAAATCTAATAGCTAGGTTATAAACATTTGAGAAGATATGAATTATATTTTTATGTTGGTACTTTAAATGAACTGAAACACGTGTAAGAATTTCATTCTCTACCAAAAAATTGTAAAATAAATTGTATTAAAACTTTGACAACTTCTAGTTCAAAGAAAAAAGTTTAGAAAATTGATGAATAAAGTATAATGTAGAACACGCTTAAAGTAATACTTTTATTTTCAAGTTTATCAATAAATTGTTCAATTAATTGACAAAAAAATTGGTCATTTTATTGATCAATAAATTGTGTAAAATCAACTTTAAAGATGTATAAATATTTGTTTAAGAAATGTAGTTGACCAGTCCGTCTCTGTGTATGATGAAACGCTTTATGAATAAGAATGATTTGATTTAAAAATGTCAGTGAGCAGTTTCTAAAATTCAAACGAAAAAATAGTGAAAGGGTAAAAGAATTTCTTGCAGAAGGACGTGATAAATCTATTTATACATTTTTAAAATCTTAGTTGTGCAATCTGCGGGTAATATATTGATTTTTATGAGATGACATAAAGTCAAACTAGTTATTTTTTTACGTATTCATAATGAGATAGCACTAATCGGTTGACCTAATTCTATGCTATTTAAAATACATTTAATTTCGCTTGTACTACATTTAAAAGCTAGCTTTGTGAAGGATTTAATTTTATTCATTTATACATTATACAAATTTTGTTTTTAAACATTTAGAAATGTCCAGTGGCGACTCGTCACTCGGCAGTAGCACAGAAAAGTAAACGATAGTAAGGAAAATAAAAGAAAATGTAGTGACCAGGGCTCGAAATGTTCCGGAGCAAACCGGAAACCGGAACTGGAAGTTCGTGAAATTATGAAAAATATTATTTCGGTTCGTGAAATTATTGAAAATATTGTATTGTTAAGTCATACTATAAAAAAATGGCCCAAACGTGGAAAATTTCGGAAAAATTTTGGGTGATTAAAAGTTTCACTAAACTTTTCCGAAATTTTCCACCCTTGGGCTAACGAGGGCCGCATGCCATTTTTTTTATAGGAGCTCTATGACTCAAACTTTAATTCTTTTCATCGGCATGCTGCATAAAAACGCGGAAAATCATATTTTATTTTATTATAAGATCACGTGACCGTTTGACCCTGCGAATCGCATGCCTATAATTTTTAAGACTTTAAATTTGTTTTAACTTTCTTTTGATACAAGGGCAAGCATTATTAAATCAGAGAAAAACACAAAATTTTGTGCAATTGGAAATGCAGTTTCCCATATAACCGGAAAGCGTGCAGGGGTTTAGTGCCCTCCTTTCTTTGTTGTTACAGGGTAAATATTCTCTCTTCCAAAAGGCATGCTGTATGAAATCGGAGATCATAAATAGAGCACTGCAAAACCGCGGATATCCGCGGTTTACCCGCGGATATCCGCCATTTTTCTGCGGATGCGGATAAATTATTATTTAAATCGTGCGGATGCGGATTATATATCATATCCGCTTATCCGCAATATCCGCGTTAACAAAAAATCTTCGATTGGACGCCTCTTCCTGCGGAATACGCGTTTAGAACCCCAAAAATGTATCGCTGGCATTTGTATTGTGCTTATGGCAAGAGTGAAATAATAATACGTTATGGCAATTTTTACTTTTTTTAATCCTATAAAGACCTAGTTTACGCTTACTTAAATAGTTAAATATAGTAGAGTTTATATAACAGTCGTAGATACAACAATTTCTTTGGATTTATTGCCAGTTTGTTAATTTAAAAATAATTATGTATCGCCTTATTTTCCATTTTTCGAAATATTAGTAAAAATTAACCATGGTAATTTGCCACATTTAAAAACATATAAAGTTCATATCAAATTTTACAAAATAAAAATATCTAAAAATCGTCATATAACTTTCATCTTTTAATAATAAGGGTGAATTTAAGAATTTAGTTTTCTTATTAAGAACTTATTTTTTTTAATTTGCTGATCTTATAGGACTTTCCTTGTTAGTTATTGGTCATAAATGTAATAAATTAGTCTAAATATCGCTGATCTAAAACAGTGAGATATCTTAAAAAACTAAGTTTCTGAGATATTGCTGTTTAAAGTTTACATTTTATATAAACTTAAGGTTTAATGCTTGGTTTATATACGGAACAAGAATAAGGAATAGGAAATAATAATAGTGCACAAGATGTTAAAACATGGCTGCGCCGAATATCGGTTTATGTAGGAATGAAATTTAACTTAAACATAAGAATAGTTGGTAACATTCAACATTTTTATTCTTATTTCAAGAATAAGACACGATAAGCCTGCGCACAGCAATTAAAATGTCTGCCGTAATAAAGTTTGGTCAACAGATGTTTTTCAGTTGTGATCAGAGGGTTGTAAACAACAATAAAATGTTCTTAACAGTAATAAACGAAATTTAAATTTAACAGTAATAAAAGGTTTTATGAATCAGAACCTGTCAAGTGACAAACGTTAAACACAGGCCAACGCAAGTACGCAGGCGCAGCGACGAAATGTTATGTCCTATATAAACGGTTTAATATTTTTTATTCTTGTGTACTATTCTTATTTCCTATTGCTTATTCTTGTTCCGTATATAAACCAACCATAAGAGTCGAATAATTATAATTTCTTCAAATAAGACGAAACATGTTAGATATTTCCAAACAGACAGTAAATTCTGTGCGGATTATGCGGATATTTTTGCGGATGCGGATCGGATGCGGATACTGTCTATGCGGATGCGGATACAGAAGAACGTATCCGCGCAGGACTCTAATCATAAATTGTCCTGAGCTCCCGGTCTATTGGCTTTTAAGTAACAGACGACAAATGATTTGCAAAATATTATTAACTCTTTTTTTTTTTTTTGTAAGATTTGCACTTTTCGATTTCGGTTCGAAATACAAACTTCATAAATGAAAAAAAAAAGAAGCACTTTCCACCCTTCATAACTATTACAATCCTTGATTTATAAATCTCTACATGTTTAAAAAATAATAAAATTTTATGTTACAGCCCTCGTCATGTTTTTAACAGTTATAAAATCTTTAGATAGTTCTTATTTTTTATAAACTATAAACCAAAAATAATAAATATAGTGGAAGTAGAATTTTAAAATTAGAATTGTTTATTGAATCGTGACAGAGACACTTCCCAACTGTCTTGGTTTGAATCGGCTATTTCACCTTTCGAAGCGCATACTTCGCATTGAGTATCTCAAAACTCCCAAGTATTTCAAGTAGGATGTTTAAATATTGAAATTCCATTAAATAAAGCCTCAACAAATCAATAATGTCGAACTTTTACTTTAATTTTTTGAACAAAATCTCAAATATTTTAAATATTTCCCATATATTACCTAATATTAGAAAATTTTATGTCTGAACACAGGAGATTCAGAAAATCTGCAGGATCTACATACGGGCTAATAGGGCTTAAGCCCTGGGCCCCAGATCCGCAAGGGGCCCCCAACCTCTCGGACATATACAGTCATGTGCGTAAAAATAGCAGTGGTTGCATTTAATCACTTATTTTTTAGTAAAAATGGGTACGGTTAAACATTGCACACAGGAGAAATGTCAGCTGATTTTACAAATGTTGATTTCTAGTAAAACTTCTAAATTTATTCAGAATGTGCTAGGATGGCCCGCTAAAATGATATCTAATGCCAAAAAGTGGACTCTAGAACCTGTAAATTGTGATCGGATGTCTAGAACTTCGCCGACAACAGATAGAAAAATTGTAAGGTATGCAAAGTTAAACACTTTTCTTACTTCTACACAAATAAAAAACGAATTAGACTTGCCAATTTCTGCATCAACTGTAAGAAAACGACATAAAAGCAAATCTGAAAGCCAGAAGACTCCGCTGTTAAACAAGAGACAACAGGAAAATAGAATTCAATTTGCCAAAGAACACCAACTTTAGACGAGTCAAAAAGATGCAATATTCTTTGGTCTTATGAAACAAAAATTGTTTTTTGTTTCATAAGACCAAGAAAATAATCATTTATAAGCCTTTCGCGGACCACTAAAATTTTGCTAAGGACCACCAGTGGTCCGCGGACCACCGATTGAGAAACACTGGTCTACAAGACGTACCTAAAGGACACCTTTCAATCTCATGTTACTATTTTCGGCACCCGATTGGAAAGACCTCCTTCACATATTAATTATATAAATAACTATTTTTATAAAACTTGTAAAATTCATATTAGTTGTTTATGAAAATGTGTCAGGCAAATTTAATATCGGATGCTGCCTACGCTCCAGTATCAAATAATGAGATAATCAACTAAAACTTTCATTCAGCTTGAAAATTTGCAGCTCACTTTCGGACAGAAAATTGTTCACGTAATTTGAGATAATTTTGTTATAAATTACATCACGTTTTAATATAAAAAAATAAAATAATTTGCCACATTTTAGCACGTAGGCGGCCTAATTTAAAATAAAAAGTTATATACCCATACAAGACCTTCCAATTTTAAATCACTCCAATTTAAATTATTTTAATTTCAATATAATAATAATAGTAATGGAAGCAATTGTTATTATGTAACAATATTGTTATTAATTAATTTTATTATTATTGGGGTTTGTCAGATCTTGACAAGCGTCCACTTGTCGCAAATTTTAGTAACCTTTTGAGCCACGTCATACTAGAGACTAGTGGAGCTAAATACACGGCTGCATCCCAAACCCTGGATATGCAGACACAGATGATCTTGTGAGAATGGACTAGATTTCCCTTCAGTAGAAGGCTTTCATACCATCTAAAACACCAACTATCAGGGCTAGAAGCTTAACTTTATACCCTGGATACAGCTTTCTAAGCTCGGACAAGACATCCATATACTTGAACCTCGTTTTCTTCTCAGCAGGATTTAAGAATTCGATCACGAACATCTGTTTGGTCTCGATATCTAGAAGGGTTATGTTCGGTTTAATGGCTGCTCCTTTCCCACGAGGTGGCAAGATTATTAAAGCAAATATTGTCTCGTAACTTCTGACCAATTAGAGCGTGAGAGGGAATACGTCACACGTATGCGTAGTTCAAACTAGCATACAAAATTAATATAGATGTTGCACGTTTATAAATATTTTATTGACTATTTTCATAATATATATTTATTTCAAGACAGTTCTACTGAATAAATTATAACTAAAAACCTAAGGAAATTTTTATACTGATTTATATATAATTTAAGGTGATGGGTATTTGTATTATAGTTAATAAATAACAATAGAATCGAATACAAATATAATTTTAGGTATATTTAAATAAAAATAGAAAAACAAATGCTATAATAATATAGTAATTAATAAAATTGGAGGTTATATCTGTTTTTAAAAACGGCTGGACGTATTTTAACGAAATTTGGTACAATACAGAAGAACCAGGATTAAATATAGGCATGGTATCTCAAAATTTTCTTTCATAGGGGGTGTTTCTGGGTTAAAACTTAAAAAATTTACTAAAAAAAGTTACTAAAAAACTTAAAAAATTTCCTTTATAAATAGAACTATCTAGAACAGAAAAAACTATACAGTAAAAATTGTTTATAAGAAAATAAATCTTATTTGTTCTATGATGAATTACTTATTATTCTCTTCACATCAAAAATGAATGTAAGAAAATTTATTTAGAACGAAGAATCATTCATTTCGAAGAAAAAAGAAATTACAACAAGTAGAAAATCAAAAAATTTAACGATATTTTTGTATCTATAGTAAAAAATCAAACTTCACGTGTATTTTACATATACGATAAACAAAGACTGACGTCCCGTTAGCATACGGATGACGCGTAGCCTCTCTATTTACCCCCACCACTACAAGTTACGAGACAACTTTATACTTTAATAATCTGTTTACACGAATAAATCTAATCCATCAAATAATGATTTTATAGCTTTTTCTTCTTCTGATGATAATAATAACAGTTGTCTTACTAACTTAGTGATAGATGAGCATATTGTTCATAACATTTTGTCTAATCTGGATATAAGTAAAGGGGCGGGGCCTGATAACATACCCCGTTATTTCATAAAAAACTGTGCTAACACTTTAAGTGAACCGTTAACCATAATTTTCAATAGATCTTTAGCTGAAGGAAAATGTCCCTTAGATTGGAAAAAAGCTCTCGTTGTTCCTGTCTACAAAAATGGAGAAAGGAACTTAGTTGAGAATTATCGTCCAATCTCAAAATTAAATGTCTTTGAAAAAGTACTTGAAAAAATCATATATAAACATTTATACTCATTTTTTAAACCTTATGTCATCCCAGAGCAGCATGGATTTGTACCTGGAAGGTCAGTTGATACTAATTTAATATCCTTTTCAGAGCAAATTTTAAAAACTATGAGTAGCAGACAACAAACCGATGCAATTTACACCGACTTTTGTAAATGCTTCGATAAAATTGATCATTCCTTACTTATATGTAAGCTGCACAAACTTGGAATCCGTGGAAGCCTACTAAATTTGTTTATTTCATATTTAACTGAAAGATATCAATCTATTTCTCTGGGAGGTTTCTGCTCAGATTGGGTTGAAATAACTTCCGGTGTGCCACAAGGTTCTCATCTAGCAACCTTACTGTTTAACATCTTCATTAATGATATAACAGAATGTTTTAAATTTGCTAAATTCCTACTTTATGCTGATGACTTAAAAAATTTTTTCCCTACTTTTAGTTTAGAAAGGTGTTTAGTATTGCAATCGGACTTAGATCGTTTTTATGAATACTGTATAGATAATAAACTATTTATAAATATTAAAAAATGTTTCCATGTAAAATTCTCGAGAAACAGAAACTTAATTAATTTTGAATTTAAACTTGATAACTCTACAATACAATCTGTTACCGAGGTGAGAGATCTAGGCATAACTTTGAATAGTAAACTTTTATTTGACGTCCACATTAACAATATTGCGAAAAAATCGCTAAAAATGTTGGGCTTTGTTATTCGCACAAGTCACAATTTCAAAAATCCACATACAGTACTGACTTTATATAAAACGCTTGTGCGAAGTCAAATGGAATTTGGGAGCGTATGCTGGTCTCCGCAGTACTTTACTTATATTAACAGATTAGAAAAGGTACAAAATAAATTTGTGAAATTTATGAACTATAAATTTCCCGTTTTTAATCCAAATTTAACATCCATGGAAAAAAGACGGGTCTTAAACGACTTGTCAATTGTTTATAAAATTTTTAATAATATCATTGACTGTTCCCCATTGCTCCATTTATTTTCCATCAGAATTCCTTCCTACCACATTAGAAATAATAATTTCCTCCTAGTTTCCTACGAAAGCACAAACTATGCTTCGAATTCACCCGTTTCTCGTTTATCCGAATTATATAACTCATATCATTGCAACCCCAACTTTCCTGACCTATTCAGTACTAATATATCAACATTTAAAATATTGGCTCTTCGTTGTTTGTAACGTCTACCAAGCTCTCTTTTTCTTTTATCTTTATTTACTACTGTAAGGATTCACTTATAACTGCCCTTTGGGCAAGAATATTGTAAAAAGTTTTGTATTACTATACATACGTATTTACTATTTATGTTAGTTAAATTTATTTAATAATTGTAATTTATGTAAATAGTGCCACCCTATTATTGGGAACTTGTGTCCTGTTGGTGTGGCCAAATAAATATAAATAAATAAATAAAAAATAAATAATCTTGGGAAAGGAGTAATTCCAATAAATGCGGCACTTGGAATTTTCCACCATCGATTCTATATCAAAAAAGACGTACGTTATAACAGGTATTGTACCAATACTATAGGCATGTCTAAGTTAAATAAATTTTAATATTATTACTATAATAATAAAACACAATACAATTTCCGATCGAGGGCTTTCCTCTTCCAATGTGAGCTCTCACACAGCACGACAAACAATTGTTTATTTGAAGGAGAAAAACATCGAATTAATATCTCATTGCCCGTATTCACCTGATTTATCCCCTAACGACTTTTTTTTGTTCCCCAATGTCAAACAAAAAATCCGTGGACAACGATTTTCATCACCTCAATAAGCTGTTGAAGCCTTCGAAAATAATGTTTTTGAAACACCAACTTCAGAGTGGAAAAAATGTTTCGAGAATTGGTTTGAACGCATGCAAAAGTACAAGGTGTCTCAAAAGAAATTTTATATTTATTTAGCTTACTGCGTGAACGCAACGTATCCGAGGGGCGCGGGGGTTATGTCAATCGGTAGCCTGGCTCTTGGGAATGCAGTCGCTATGGAGCGTTTCTCGGGAGCAGACCACGCGTTATGAGTGCGAGAGTTTTACAAAAACGGTGATTCGGCGACTGTAGCGCGTATAAAATTCTGCAGTATTCGAGGTTTTCGCCACTTAAATGATGCGCCAAGCATTCCTCTCATTCGACATTGGGTTAAAAAGTTTGAAGAGACTGGTACAACGTTGGATAAATCAAAATCCGGGCGACCTAGGTCATCAAGAACGGTAGAAAACGTGGAGAATGTTAATCAGTCTGTTCGTGACGACCCGAACCTTTCAATTCGGAAGCGCGCAAGTGCTTTAAATGTGCATAGATCATCATTACATCGCATTATGCACAAAGACCTAAAGCTGCACCCCTACAAAATTCAATTGGTGCAAGAATTAAAGCCCCAAGATGCCAGTCAGAGGCTTAATTTCGTAAATCAGGTGATTGAGTGATCTCCCGGAGAGGTGACATAAATTAGCCTCCACGCAGTCCAGATTTAACCCCTATGGACTTTTTCCTATGGCGTTATCTTAAATCTAAAGTTTACGCCAATAAACCGACTTCACTGGCGCATTTGAAAGAAAATATCCGTCACGAAATGGCAGCCATCCCTGAGTCCACCTGCCGAAACGTCATAAGTAATTTTACTGTTCGATTAAATGAGTGCCGAGAACGCGAGGGTCTACATTTAGACGATATTATTTTTAAGAAATAAATCCCCAAAAAGTGTATTTTAATAATTAATAAACATTTTTTCTATATACGGCTTACTTTTTTTTTAATCGATCCACTAAATATAAAATTTCTTTTGAGACACCTTGTATATAAATCTTAAAGGCGAATATTTTGAAAAGCAATAAAACAGTTTGTTCCAAAGAAATGTTTTCTTTGTTAGTTTTTGCAAAAACTTAAAAGGTAGCCCTCGTAAAAGTGAACTCTTGATAGGTAAATTAACCGTCCTACCATCGAGCCACTTGAGCATTAATATTATTATTAAGTTATGCTGATCCTTTTTATCAAATTTTGCAAATCTAAAAATTTAAATATATATTATAAGTGACAACTAGTTAAAATTATCAAAGTTAAAATCAAGAAAGATACTGCATAATTTAATTCGTGACACTGATTTCTACAAATCCAGTTTAGTTCAAGTGAAATATATTATATTAACGGCATTACTGTCAAGAATCACTGTGCTGGCTTTTATTTATGGACTTGGAGTTCGTTAGTAATAAGCTTATTCGAAATAAACATCATATACCAAGATTATACTCATTTATTAAATTAGAGGTATAGGGAAACTCAAGAAAAGCTAAAAAAAAATATAGTTATGGCCAACATGCATATGAATTTACAATTGTAAGTTGTTACTTTTTATGTTTTTACAAACGACTACTAGATGGCAATATTTAAATATGTGTCATTACTAGGGTGACCATTCGTCCCGCATTCTAACATTTTGTCCCGCATTAAGATGCGTCCCGCAAAAGTCCCGCATTTTGTAACTTGTATTTGAGGAAATGAGGACCTTTTTTTTTTGCTCTTCACTTGGATTTGGGAGGTGAGGACCTTTTTTTTGCTCTTCACTTGGATTTGGGAGGCGAGGACCTTTTTTTTTGCTCTTCACTTGGATTTGGGAGATGAGGACATTTTTTTTTTGCTCCGTCCCGCATTGCCTTCTTAAGAAAATAGTCACCCTCGTCATTACTATATTCGTAAAATTTTACATTTGTTATTGTGAAATCAGTGGCAGCTTATAAATTGACCTAGTAGTTTGTTGACAGTGAGCGTTTAAAAAAATAAGTTTGTGAAAAAATGGATATTACTCGTGAAAGTTTTCGCTGGTTGATTTTTTACGATTTTAGTAAAGGCCTAACTCAACAACAATGCATAGCTTCTCTTCGTTCAACTTTTGGTAATGAAGCACCATCAGAAAAAATTGTTTACAATTGGTTTGCAGAATTTCGTCGTGGTCGTGCGTACGTCAGTGATGAATCTCGTGAAGGTCGACCAAAATTGGTTGTGATTCAAAACAGCATCGATGCTGTGCGCAAAATTATTGAAGAATATCAGCATGTCACCGTGAGATATGAGCATTACGGAATTTTCTTTGAGCATTACGGAATGAGCCAAAGGAAGAGATGGAAATTTATTTCCATTGTGAAGAAGGACAGCTTCTAAACTTTTTGTAGAACTGTCTATGAAAAGACGCCAGTCAGAAGGAATGCATGAGATTCCGACCGCCTTGCATAGTTATACTAAATATCCTTGCTACCTTTATTTTTGTCGGACCACAAACAAAGAAAATAATGGCCAGTGACGAATTTTCACAGATACTCAATACTCATGAAAGGAAAGCCTGAAAGCAGTGGTTCATGGTTTTCTCGGAAACAACAGAGTAGACAATTAAAAAGAACTTATTGCAACTATGCTTGATAACTTTAAACTCATGGGTTGCAGAATGTCCCTTAAAGTGCATATGTTACATGCGTACTTGGACCAATTTAAAGATAACATGGGCGCCTATTCGGAAGAACAAGGTGAACGTTTTCATCAAGACGTGATGGACTTTGAACGCCGTTATCAGGGGCAATACAATGAGAGTATGATGGGGGACTATATTTGGGGGCTAATACGAGAAAGTCCATACAATCACAGAAGAAATACGAAAAATAATCATTTCTAAACTTTTTTATATATTCTGTTACAGTACTTGTTTGTTTCGAATGGTTTTCTTGTAAATAAAACTGATTTAAATTCATAACAAAAGTTAGTATTATTTTTACATACAATAAAGGTCTGAAAAAAGGGAAATTTTTTTAAAATCAGTAATTTCATTCTGATAGCTACAAAAGCAAACTTTTTCGGCTAAAACTATTTTTTCTTTAATTAATAATGTGGAAGAAATAAAAATCAGATATGCAGAACCCAGACTCAAAATTCCTGTTGACCGGTGTAATCAAGGTTAACAATCAGGTTAAAAATCAGTTAAAAATCAGGTCTCAAAATCGTTGTAATCGCTTATGCCATATTTTTTTCTTAATTTGACTTGACTTCTCCTGGGAGGAGGGCCCGTTAAATACCCATGGCCTATGGCCCTTACAATTCATAAGACGGTCCTGCTTATTGACCAACCCTACTAGATGAAATGTCTCACGCTTCCAGTCTGTTAAACAAAATTTATTTCAAAATTTAAAAACATCAATTAATTAATAATTAAATGACAACAGGTGTATATATTACGTAATTAGCATGTGATAGTTCATCATTTTCGTGCTGCTTGTGAAAATTATGTGTGTTTAAGTATGCTAAACAAATTAACCCACCCACGGATACCACAACAAATGTGGATTAAAATCGAGTTATTTATAAGGTTGGCAACATTGCCAACAACTAAACGATCATTCATTTAGTCATATTCAAATTTATAATCAGGTACGACATGCAACTTATCAACGTCAAATTTCTGCTTGTTCTAACCTGTTATTTCACATTCCAGAATTTTCTTTATTATTTACATTTACACCCTCATTGGTTTGCTGTCTCTGTGTAGTTGAATGAAATCAGTCACACCGTTTTGACAGGAAATTAATCAAGTGAAAACACAAAGATAATGGAATAAAATATTTTATTGTTTATTTAAGTTACTGGCTTTTAGCAATATAGATTTTGTTTACTTAAACGTTGAATATTACTTAAAAGTTGTAATTGTTGAAGGATGTACGGATTGCGAACATAAATAATATAACTAAATACAGTTTACCAGTTTCGAAATGCTTCAATTCTTCTTCAGAGCTTACTTACTTAATCCTGAAGCCTTTCTACCTTGCGGTGTAAGGCTATAGTCGAGTTACTTATTTTCTGGTGTTGTTCTCCATACTTCTTTCCATCGTGTTCTGTCCTTTGTATATTTTCTTATCTCCTCCCACTTTACTCCTCTCTTCGTTGCAGCTTCTTTTGTTTCTTGGTGCCAGGTTTTTCTTGGTCTTCCTGGTCTAACTTTCTTCACTGTTCTTGCTTCATAAACTCTTTTTACTATTTTGTCTTCACTCATTCTGTGTATATGTCCCAGCCATCTTAGCTGTCCTTCTTCTATTATAGTCTCTACTGGTTTTGTGCCTAGTTTTTCCCTAAATACTTCATTTCTTATTCTGTCCAGTTTTGTTTTACCTTCGATTTTCCTTAAAAATCTCATTTCGGAGCTTCTTATTTTAGACCTGTGCGTCTCTGTAGTGGTCCAGGATTCTGAGGCATATGTCAAAATTGGTACTGTCACTTTTTTGAAGATCTCTACCTTGATGTTAGTTGGTATTTCTTTTTTAGTTAAGAACGGTGCTTTGATGCTGTTGAACATTCTTCCTGCTGCGCCTACTCTTTCCATAATTTCTTCGTCCATTTTTCCATCTTCGGCGAAAACTGTACCTAGGTATTTGAATTTTCCAACCTGTTCTATTATTTTGTCATCTATTTTTATCTTGTGTTGCATTTTTGTCCTGCTTATTACCATTGTTTTTGTTTTTTGTGTGCTAATTTTCATATTTATTTTCTTCAATTCTTTATTGTATTGGTTCAGATTGTTTTGTAGTTCGTCCTCGTTCCTTGCTATTATGACCATGTCATCCGCATAGCAAAGTTCTGCTACTTTCACATTTTCCATTTTCCAGTAGCCCACACAATATTCTTTAATATTTTGTCTCACTTCTTTTATGGCATCGTCTAGAACCATTGAGAACAGTAGCGGACTGAGTACGCACCCTTGTCTGAGTCCGTTTTCCGTTATAAAAGATCTCGATACTTCATTTTTTGTTCTGACATAATTATTGCTGTCGGTATACAGACTTTTAATATTTGAGATGGTGCTTTCATGGATACCTCTGTTTTTAAGTGTCAACCAGACGTCTTCTCTGTTCACTCGGTCGAAAGCTTTCTCCAAGTCTATGAAGCATAGGTGGATTTGGCTATTTGTTTTTAGAGCTTTCTCGCTTAGTTGCCGTAACGTGAATATTGGGTCTTGCACCCCTCTCTTTGACCTAAATCCATATTGAGAGTCTTCCAAGGTTGCTTCCAGTGCGTTTCTGATTCTTCGCTCGAGTATTCTTGCATATAATTTTCCTACTGCGCTAAGCAGGGTTATTCCTCTGTAATTTGAGCATTCTCTACTGTCGCCTTCAGAGCTATACAGGCGAAAATCAGAGATTGTTCATTACATTTGTGGATTTACAATTGTACTCCACAATCTAAATTTCACTTTGATCTACAACTCTGGTTGTACGGACATAAATAATGCAACTAAATAGTTAGTTAATTAAAATTTTTGACGCACAGCAACAATGGCTATTTGCACCTAATGCAGCCTATCTAAATGACTACACTACATATTAAAATCAATAAATTAAACAATAAATAAATAAATAAAATCAATAAAAATACGCATACTCAATAAAAGAAATCTTTTACGGACAAAGCCAAGTAAATAGGATAAAAGGTCTGTTCGAAATATTTAACAGTCTCAGGGTGATGGTAAGAGGCTGTAAAGGGGCCAATTACCATCGAATATCACAGTCTGTAAATAGAACTCATTAAAATAAGGTGCAAGAATTCACAAGTAAAACAGTAAGTTCGATTCTCTCAGGAAGAGTATCAGTCTGTCCATGAGTACTCTGTCGTCACCTAAAGCAACTGACAGATCATAGCACAGGCCTAACCTTTCCCTGACATCCTCGAACTGTACACATTCAGTTAAAATGTGTAACACAGACAAATCTGTGTTACACGCGTCACAGATAGGGTTTTTTTCACCTCGAAGGAGGTGTCCATGGGTCCACCAACAGTAGCCTATACGGAGTCGTGTGATGATGGTTTCCTCCTTGCGGTTAATTCTGCAGGAAAAACCCCATGATTTAACGTCTCCCTTAATCTGTTTCAACTTAACGTTCTGTATGCTGCTCCACTCATGTTGCCACATGGCTAAAACAAGATGTTTCAGATGATTCTTTGCGTCATATGGAAATATGAAACTCACATCAATCATAGGTCTGTGGGTGGCGGCTTTTGCAGCTGCTTCTGCCGCTTCATTGCCTTTAATACCAACATGTCCCGGTATCCAAAACAGCTCTACCCTCACATTCTGAGCATTCAGATTGTGGAGCAGCAACCGGATATTTAGTACAAGAGATAACATTTTTTTTCGGCAACATAATAAATGTTAAGGGTAACGAAATTAATAAATAAATATAGCAAGTCAAAGTCGTAAAAGATATTATACCCTTTTCACACTAGAACTTTAAGACGAGTGAACTTAAAGTTCACCGATGTTTAACATCGGTATGCTTTCACACTTGATGTTTAAATCTCTGGTGCTGTCATCAGCTACAGTAATTTCGTCCTTAAGTTACCGTCATGAAATTACCAGTTTTAAACGGTCTGCGCAGACGCACATTTGGAATTATTATAAACAAATATGGATATTTCATTTCATTCTACAATAAAGATACTACAATAAAGAATATATTACACCTGTATTAACATGTAAGTCGATACATTTTATCTCAATTATTGTAGCTCTGTATTTTATTAAACACATTATTAAAATAAATAATTTTATTATAACAATAAGTATAAACTTCTTATAACGTCGATATAATACAGTATTCTTGTTTATGATAATATAAAATGTTGACAGCACAAATTCAAGGAGTATTTTTTTATAATAGAAATTAAGTTGGCAATGCGGACGATGTTTAAGACGCAGATCTCTGTCTTAAACATCGCTTGTATTTAGACGAGGCCATACGGTTTCACATTAGCGTTTAAAGATACATTCACTTTAACATCCGATCTTAAAGTTCTAGTGTGAAAAGGGTATTAGTACCTTAATAATATTTATATATTTTCTGCACCAGGCATAGATTTCTATAACTCTATATTCACTACTTGGCAGCGCCACTTATACTTCAATTATTAACTTGGAGTAGTAGCAAACAAAGAGAAAATACTTTTTTACATCAATTAAATAGAATTTAAACCCCCATTAAAAGGCCAATTTATATAGAGATTGTCTTTATTTGTAAAAGTATTTATAAAATTCGTCCTACATACTGTTGAACAGTAATTACTTGGAGATCGTTATCGAGTTAAAGTTAAACGTTATTTTGACATCGACTAGCAACTAATGAGATGTTGATTTAAAACAATAAATAAGTGGTGAACAATAAACAACTTGTTGAAATTGAGTGATGTGTCAAAGGAAGTTGGTGTTTGTGAAATGATTGTGTTAACTGGAGAACCCGATATGGATAACAACATTATGGAACCAGAAGATATCCTCGCAGATGTTGATTATGGTATGACATTATTTTAATTAATTTTATTTAATTATTATAATAGTTACTAACCTTAATTTTACTAGAATTGTCATAAAAACATCCATTAAGTATAAAGTGTATAAATTTGCTTCTTTTTTTTATGGTAAAGTATTAGTTTTTATTTTTTTCCTTTCGGATTAAAATCAGCTGTGGCCACCACAGGACCGACCGCCACCACTATGTACTTGTTTATTTATGCTGTTTTATCAAAAAATGTCTAAAATAAAAGTTGTTAGTTATTGTTTTTATAGCAACTTTTGTTTAATAAATTTTTTCGAAATATTTCTCTGTGTTGAAATATTCTCAAAAATCTTAAAACCGACACGAGTAAACTCCCATTTCTAGTTAACCGATTTTTACCAAAAGTTGATCAACTCGTGCCATTGATGTCAGAAGCTAAAATATGAAGTTTCATAAAAATCCTTTTTGCCGAATTTGCTCCGCACGTGTACACAGACCGACAGACAGACGGACGGACGGACGGACGGACGGACGGACGGACGGATGGACGGACGGACAGACGGACGGATGGACAGACAGAAAGACCGACAGACATAATGCTAAAAATAGTCAAAACGTTATGTAGGGACCTCAATTCGTGGAGATCTACCGAAATCTCGAAATGTCAAAATCGGTATGATTAGGTAAACTTAAAGAGATTCTTTACTTCACAAATTATTTTATTTTCACTATACGTACATTTCGGCTACGAAGTACTGAAGATGGCTACTTCGTAGCCGAAATGTACGTATAGTGAAAATAAAATAATTTGTGAAGTAAAGAATCTCTTTAAGTTTACCTTATCCTAAACTTCACGTTAACTCAACAATTAATATTCGGTATGATTACATTATCTCCCTTATACAGGGTGTTTGTTTGAAACGGGGCACCCCGAAAATCTCCTTTATTTATAAAGATACAAAAAATCTTCAGAACAAAAGTTAAACTAGACAAAAAGGCCCATCTAAAGGTTACTATAAGAATTCTGAGGCACTTCCGGTTTCACCGGAAATGATGTCAACTTTTGATCTAGCATAGGGAATTGATAATTTTATATTTTTTTCCTAAAAGTACATTAAATTAGCTTTACAATGACACCAAAAAATCATATTTTTATGTTAACCATTTCAAAATGGTGACCATTTATTTACAAAATATTAATCAACATAAGTTTTACAAAGTTGAACGTAGCAAGCTTTGAAAACAATAAAAAAAAGAAACAAAATATCTCTGAAAAAAAAACTATTACATTTTACAATTATTTTACAAGAAAAAAAAAATACAAATGTTCGATCAAACCACCATTATTGTCCACACATTTTCTCATCCTTAATAAAAACTTTTCCATCGCCCTTATGAGAGTACACTCTTGGATATCCCGGATTGCACCCTTTCTTCTAAAATTAAAATTTAAGTTATTTTATGTTATTTCATATAATAACTAGTTATAACAGTTTATTTTAAAGATATTATTTTCTTTTTTTATTATTTTCAAAGCTTGCTGTCACTAACAAGTTTGTCATAAGACGACTAAAGCCGCATTCAGAGCTCTTAAATAAATAGCTTATACACTGTATCTTATAGACTGTTTACTGTCCCTAGAAGTTTGACGTATGGTAAGACGTGAAACCGTTCAGACCTCTAAATTCAATACGTTGTTCGTTGTGGATTGTGGATAATTTTCTAAACTTATAGCTAGTGAGAGGTTTTAATGAAACAGACATATAAACACATTGACTATCGAATTCTATCAGCAACACCGTAGTTATCGAATGCCTTTACATAACCTAACATAATGTCATCATTAACAAATCTTGCTCAAAATTACAAAGACGGACAGTAAATATGATCAATTTAGGTAATTAGGTAGTTAAAATCTAAGACAACAGTATTATAAGATCGATAATACAAATAAAACATTTTACGAAGCCAAATAGTTGGTTTCAAAAAACACAGATGTCGGACTATTCGTAACATATTAATTTCTAACTTGCTATGAACGTACAACGTTAAAAACAATGCATAGAAACATAACTTACAGCTAACAAAGAACAGTCTATAACCTGTTAATTTAAAGAGCTCTGAATTCGGCTTAACCGTTCAGACCTCTAAATTTAATATGTTGTTCGTTGTGGATTGTGGATAATTTTTCAAACTTATAGCTAGTGAGATGTTTTAATGAGACAGACATATAAACACTTTGGCTATCTCAGTCTATCGGAGACGTTTTAGACATTGAATACATAACCTAACAAAATGTCATCATTAACAAATCGTGCTCAAAATTACAAAGACGGACAGTAGTTATGATCAATTTAGGTAATTAGTTAGTTAAAATCTAGGACAGCAGAATTATAAAAACGGTAATAAATGATAAACATTTTACGAAGGTTAAAAGACACCCAGATGTCGGGCTATTCGTAACCCACTAATTTTTAACAGCTTAAGCACCCTACCATCTGGTGAGCGTTTCATGAACTTGTATACGACAGATAACATTTCGTTTTGTCTATTGGTTTTGTATGAAGTTTGTTTTTAAAGTTTTATTATAATCATTGAAAAATGGATAATACATATTGTTGTGTGCCTATGTGCAATTCATTGAAAAGAAGAAACCCGGAAATATCGTTTTATTTGTTTCCACTAACATCAGACACCATACGGATCCAAACAAAATTGGGAAAGCAAGAGGTTAGGAATCGACACGATGTTTAGATAAACAATTTAAAAAGTGAGCCCTTATATGAAAGTTTGCTCATTACATTTTAATGATAGTGACTACAAATAATATTTTCAATTTTGTAATTCGCATACAATTATTTATTTTTTGTCGTTTTTTGATACACTTTTCGCTATTATTTACTTGTAAATGTCAAGTGGTATCTGTTTAAGAATAGTTTCAAAAATATCCGCGTGGCGCTACGATCTTAAAATTTTTCCCCTATAAACGCTACGTAAAACATTAGAACATACCCCAAGTCAACTATGAAAAAACGGTAATTTTAAGTCACCGGATTCGACAGTCCCTTAGTCGGCAGACCCCTGGTCGACAGACCCCGGGTCGACGTTCCCCGGGTCGAAGGTCCTACCCCGCCCATGCTAATAATATTCTTAAACAACATTAAATAGCTTAAGGCCTAACGTTATCCAAGAAAAACAACAATAAATAATTTTCTACGTTCTGTTAAAAAAATCTGTTTGTACAAACAGATCACTACAACCAGAAACAATCTTTTTTTCGCTGTGTTTATATAACAAATATAAACAAAACTACTATTTGAATTAAATCAATATCAAAATTAAATTTTATTTATTTACAATATTTTTTTAAATACGATATTACCGCAGACCAGTGTTTCTGAAACGGTTTTATTTACAATTTTGCGATTATTTTAATGCTTTCATGTAAAGTATATTTTTAAGTAAATTATTAAGTAATTTAAATAATTTAACCAGTTAAAGAAATGTCTTAACATGCGTCTATCGTCATTTATTATATTTTTCTTGTATATTTGATAAGTTATCAACATGTATTTTGTGAACTGTTGCACGAGAATATATTTTTATTCGAATTTAACATAAATAGCTAAAAGCAAAGCTCTGTTCATCACTGTTATTATCATAAATGATGGTATAATTGCTCTTCAAACATCTGTCAAGCGGCGTCATACAAAATTACTCCTTAATTTGATATGATGTTAAAGAAACAAATATTATCATTACATAATTTTGTAATTATATAATTTAAGAAATAGGATAGTGCGTACAGATTTAACGATAGTCCAAACACTTCTCTTCCTAATTTACGTAGCGGATCTTCCATCAATTATACAAGGTGTCTCAAAAGAAATTTTATATTTATTTAGCTTACTGCGTGAACGCAAAGTATCCGAGGGGCGCGGGGGTTATGTCAATCGGTAGCCTGGCTCTTGGGAATTCAGTCGCTATGGAGCGTTTCTCGGGAGCAGACCGCGCGTTATGCGTGCGAGAGTTTTACAAAAACGGTGATTCGGCGACTGTAGCGCGTAGAAAATTCTGCAGTATTCGAGGTTTTCGCCACTTAAATGATGCGCCAAGCATTCCTCTCATTCGACATTGGGTTAAATAGTTTGAAGAGACTGGTACAACGCTGGATAAATCAAAATCCGGGCGACTTAGGTCATCAAGAACGGTAGAAAACGTGGAGAATGTTAATCAGTCTGTTCGTGACGACCCGAACCTTTCAATTCGGAAGCGCGCAAGTGCTTTAAATGTGCATAGATCATCATTACATCGCATTATGCACAAAGACCTAAAGCTGCACCCCTACAAAATTCAATTGGTGCAAGAATTAAAGCCCTAAGATGCCAGTCAGAGGCTTAATTTCGTAAATCAGGTGATTGAGCGATTTTCAACGTTTACCAACATTTTGTTTTCGGATGAAGCTCATTTTCATCTTAATGGCCACGTAAATAAGCAGAACTGCCGCTACTGGAGTGCAACGAATCCGAAACGCAAACATCAGAAACCCCTACATTCGCCTAAAGTGACCGTATGGGCTGCGATGTCGGCGCGAGGAATTATCGGCCCTTACTTTTTTGAAGACGAAAGGGGGCGTGCAGTTACAGTGAATTCAGAGCGTTATGTGGAGATGTTAGACAACTTCTTGGTACCTGAACTGCAAAACTTTCCTGGCTATAACCAAAGAACATGGTTCCAACAGGACGGAGCAACTTCACACACGTCCAATATGTCTCTGCCACGTGTTCGTGAAATTTTCTCAGGCAAATTAAATTCCCGGAGAGGTGACATAAATTAGCCTCCACGCAGTCCAGATTTAACCCCTATGGACTTTTTCCTATGGGGTTATCTTAAATCTAAAGTTTACGCCAATAAACCGACTTCACTGGCGCATTTGAAAGAAAATATCCGTCACGAAATGGCAGCCATCCCTGAGTCCACCTGCCGAGACGTCATAAGTAATTGTACTGTTCGGTTAAATGAGTGCCGAGAACGCGAGGGTCTACATTTAGACGATATTATTTTGAAGAAATAAATCCCCAAAAAGTGTATTTTAATAATTAATAAACATTTTTTCTATATACGGCTTACTTTTTTTTTAATCGATACACTAAATATAAAATTTCTTTTGAGACACCTTGTATATTCGGCATATGCGATGTTTGCTGATGACACGAAGTTTTTCAATGATGCATTTAACGATCACTTAACAATTCAAAATGATCTCAACAACATACATTTAAGGACAGTGGATTGTTGCTTAGTTTCCGGTTCATATGAGTAAATCCAAGTTTCATTACCTGTAATGATGTTGTATACGGATTTTGCAGTGCCAAGGTTGATTTTTAGGGTTTTGTAGGTATGACCAAAAAACCCTAATACCGTCATTTTGTCGTCTGTCTGTCTGTCTGTTCGGTAAAAATTGTAGCCAAACGGCTAAACCTAGAGAGTTGAAATTTGGCATGCTTATACAACTCTTTGACCCGCACATAGGAAAAATACTAAAACATCTAAAAAACATATCCCCCTGAAAAACAAATATGTGCTCATCGAAAAAAAAATAATTTTTTTATAATTCTGAGTAGGGTATCAAATGAAAGCCCTTGGTACGTGGATCAATGATCAAATTTTTATTTTTCCAAAATAAATTATTTTGAAGCGATTTTCGCCAAAATTGTGCAAAAAAATTTTTGTCCCACACCCTGTAGCTCAGATGGTTTAAACTAAAAATCTGAAAAAATTCTAAGTAATGTACATTGGTGTGAACCGGAATAGTACAAAAGGAATTTTTGATCAGATTAAGTTTTTGGAAAAAAACGCATTTTTTGTGATTTTTTGCTAATAATGTACACAAGTTATAGCTTTGCAACACGCTGTACTGAAACGTGTATGCTGGTGTAGTGGTTTTGATGCTGGCTTTTCACCCAAGTAACTCGATTCGAAAGGGATCGAACTCTGCGAGAAGAGACAATATTATTTTTTGTTTTTTTTTTTTTAAATTTTTATATTATTTAAATTATTTTTTCAAAATTCTAGTTATGTTTTGGCAAATGTTGCATTTAATTTTTAAAAGCGTAAATTTAATAACCAGTGGAAATTGTTTAAATTATAATTTAATTCTGTTTCAATGTACACGAAATCAAAGGGGCGGAACTTATAACAACTAATGGAAGCCATAGGCGCAATTTTTAAAATTCTTAATGAACCTTGCTATATAAAAAAAAATACTGCACATATTTAGAAACCTAAATAATGGTATTAGGCGTTCGAATTAAAATTAACAAAAAAAAAAAATTTAATGTAAAATTTGTTTTGGCATCCCAAATAATCATCATTTACTTACTAAATACCTGCAAAACCCTGAAATGTGTGAAAATTCACACTTCACATCAATTTTTTTAGAATTCCCTTACACCAATCAACATGAGCCTTTTTTTGAACTTCGGTCAAATTATGCGGAATCCATCGGAAACAGATCTTTTTCACAGCTAAATGTTCATGTAAAATCGAATGTATTACAGTCTGCGATATGCCAAAAGATGCCTCTATCTCACGGTAAGTCACATGCCGATCTTCTTCAATCATTTTGCGTATAGCATCGATGTTTTTTTGAATCACAACCGATTTTGGTCGACCTTCACGAGATTCATCACTGACGGATGCACGACCACGACGAAATTCTGCAAACCAATTGTAAACAGTCTTTTCTGATGGTGCTTCATTACCAGAAGTTGAACGAAGCGAATTTATGCACCGTTGTTGAGTAAGGTCTTTACTAAAATCGTAAAAAATCATCCAACCTTCACGAGTAATATCCATTTTTTACAAACTTTTTTTTAAACGCTCACTGCCAACAAACTACTCTGTCAATTTATAAGCTGCCACTGATTTCACAATAACAAATATCAAATTTTACGAATATAGCAATGACACATTTCAATACAAAATACCCACACAAGGCTTTGGAACCTTGACGAAGAAACCAAACTATAGGCTTGGGATCCTCAACCAAGAAACCCACCCGTGGCTGGTATTGCACGGCTATCGGGTGTGATCCCTATGGCGATGGGGTTACTGGTTCAAGTTTCTGAATTGGTAGTGACTATGTCACCATGGACCAACGTAATTTAGGTACTTATAATATCTGTGTAAAACAAACAAGATGAAAAATAATGGAATGCATGCGATATTGCGATAGCAGCATGTGATAGAAACGTCCTCAACTTTGTTCCTATTTCTAAGGCCTTATATGTCAGCGGTTAAAAACCAACTCTACTTTTTTAGGGGGTTTGAAACATGCTCTTTCTAATGAAAATAATTTTAAAAAGTTTCCAGAAGGTATATTTTTGTAAAAGTGGGCTAAACATACCCTATTTTCGGCATTTTCAAAAATCATCAACTTTACACTCAATTCCTGAACTAACGAAAAATATTAGGAGAATGAAATTTTATATTCGAATACCTTGTATTGATAAGGTATTATGAGCAAATTTTCACGTTTATTGTACCTTTACTTACAGAGGTATGTAAAGCCAAACTTTAAAAATGTTTCGAGCCACAAATTTTTTTGCCAAGTTTTCTCCAAATTTTCTTCACGGAAATCGCTCATGAAGATTTGTTTATTATTTTGTTTAATAGAGCGCAAAAAGTTGTACAAGATGGCAAAGTTTTGTTTCTCTCAACAAACTATTGCCAGAGATACTGCGTCTCAAAGTTGCCGAAATCTCGGAGTCATACTATAGAAGGCTGCAGTATGGGGTTAAACAAATTACTAAATCTCAGCTACACTGCAAATCTCAAGTGAGTACTAGTACTCATTTAAAGTGCGTACATTGCTTGTCCTGGTTTTTACTCACGTACAAGTGAGTACTTTTGTACGCACTTTAAATGAGTACTAGTCCTCACTTAAAGTGAGTACTAGTACGCGTTTTAAATGGGTAGTGGAAAGGAAGAGAGGGTAGTAATACGCACTTATACTGCGTACATAGGTATAAAACTCTTTTCTTGAGTGACGTCACAATAAAGCTTTAAAATTCAGGAAAAGTAAAAATGTTGATTGAACATCAGAAAAATAGTTTTTAAATTATTATAATCAATAATTTATACACTTTTTTGCCAATTTTGAATGCAATCCTTTTCCAGAATTTATGAAGCTTCATATTTTTCTGTAAATAATAAAATGTGATTATTATTATTTCTTGAATATATTTATTTAAAAAAATTTCAAACCTTTCAGATATTACAACTAAAATAATTATAATGATTAAGTATAAGTATGAACTTAGTTATCATCTAAAATTCAATAAATTATTCTAAACAATTTCTACGAATAATAGAAGATAAAAATTATGATTTTCTCCTTAGTTACATTTTGAAACGTATTATTTTAGTATCTAAAATATAATGTAATTGTCTCGGTAATTATGTCGTATAATAGAATCAATGTTAAATCTTTAAACATATCTAGAAGGTACCTGAATTAATCTGAGCGCATTTATTCCTAAAATAATGCAATCATCACATGTGCTATTATTATATCGCATTTAAATTAAAACTGCATATTTGTATAACTAACTTTGAGGCTTCCGAATCTTCTTAAACAAAAACTATGCAAAAATAAATTCTGGCTTCAGCAGCCTCTCAATGCTACATTTCACTTTATTATTATTATTTTTCATTTTTATTTAACTTTAAATTCACTTATTAATCAGCAGATACTTTGGTACTTTTTTTTAAAAATTTTTAATTGTCTAATAAACGTTAATATTGTACTATTATTTAGTTGTTTAGTTTTAAAGAGCTTATATGACCGGAAATTTAATATGTTAGGTTAGGTTACTGACATATAACGCGTATTAAAAGTGAGCATTTAAAATGAGTATTAGTACTCACATATAACGCGTAGTTTCAGTTCCGCTTTAGAAGTGAGTACTTGTACTCGTTTTACGTGAGTATTTTGAAGTACTCATTTATAACGAGTACTAATACTCACTTCAAGTGCGTACACTTATCTCCTTCTTCAAAGTGAGTACAAGTACGCACTTTAAATGAGTAATATAAAAAGTACTCATTTAAAAGGAGTACTATTACTCACTAAGATTTGCAGTGTAGTATTGGACGGATGAACGTAAAACTTTACCAATGTTCGTTGGGGAGATGTGTGAAACTTGTCTGAAATCAGACCACTTGACATGGCCAATGACACATCTCCGAATCATTTTTCACTACCTAATTTTTTTGACTGCGATTTAATTTGTTATTTATTTTATGAAATAATTTGTTTCTTTACAATACTAGGCAAGCAAGTTTAAATTGGTTATCTACTATCAATTTTATTTAAAAAAATCAGCTGTGGCCACCACAGGACCGACCACCATCACAAAGTAGAAAATACATTCTAGCAGCAGAGTAGAAATAATTTGGCCTAATATTTTCTAACAGAGATATTATTTATCATGACCATGGAAACGTTACATATAAGTATGAAAAAATAAATACTTTTTTAAATTTTTTTTCGTTTTATCAAAAAATGTCTCAAATAAAAGTTATTAGCTATTGCTTTTATAGCAACTTTTGTTAGATAATTTTTTTCGAAATATTTTTCTGTTGTGAAATATAAATAATAAATTCTAATTAAATTTTAAAATATTTCTTACCTTTTTACAACTTTTCAGCACAAATTTTCAATTTAATTTCCTTAAAAAATATCAAATGTCATCATTAGACAAAAATAGGTAGCCATGTTGGGATTCTCACCGTCATTTAACGACACGTCTCTAGGGCCAATCAAAATGCCTAATTATAAAGTCCTTGATCAAATTTTATCTGCATAAATTACAATTAAAACATACGTTTTTCTAGTAAATTACATTGTAATCCTAATGACGTATATTTATATTTTGATTTGATTCAGAAACGTATGGCAAGTGCTGCTAACCCGGGAATACACCTAAACTAAACCAAATATCTGAACTAATTACTGAATTAGACCAAATATTTAGAGCGGATTAATGGAAACTAGTTCAAATGACTAGCTCGCTTATTTATGAATGGATTTTGAAAATACTTACAGTTTTAGAATTAGGAGTGCATGAGGCTTTTGACTGTATAGTCAAAAACATCAAATTCGCAAGTCGGTAAAAAAATTTGCTCCAGTTTTGACCAAAAATAGAGCACGGCCATAACTCGCTTATTTATGGACCGATTTCGATGGGATTTGACACAGAATATTAGAATTAGTGTCTCCTGATATGTAGGTGTTCAAAATGCATGTATCTGTACAAAAAAGGCCTAAATGGGGGTAATTTTTTTTTTAAATTACAATATTTTTAATTATAGTTGAAGGTAATGGGATTCGGACCAGTCAGAAAATAAAAACAAATTTATTAACTTCGCTAACGTTTCGATTTTATTTAAATCTTCATCAGAGCTTAGTTAATAGTCACGATATAAAATAAAAGTTTTAAAATTACTAAAGAACACATCATATTGTCCGGTTATTGAACTCAGAGATCTCAGATCTCAGATCTCTTACCCATTACCTTCAACTATAATTACTAACTTACGGACGTAACTCATCTAATCAATATTTTTAATGTTTATGGGCCAATTTTGATAAAATTTTATACATGGAGATAGAATTAGTTTCTGCTCCTTATATGAGAGACAAAGTTTATATATCTATACAAAAAAAAAAAAACCTAACGGGGGCCCTATTTCAAAAAATTAAATAAATGTTATCTTATATTTTTTCGTTTTATCAAAAAATGTCTGAAATAAGTTGTTAGTTATTGCTTTTATAGCAACTTTTGTTAAATAATTTTTTTCGAAATATTTTTTTGTTATGAAATCTTTGCAAAAATCTTAAAATCGACACGAGTACCATTTCTAGGCAACCGATTTTTACCAAAAGTTGATCAACTCGTGCCATTGATCTCAAAAGCTTAAATATGAAGTTTCATAAAAATCCTTTTAGCCGTATTTGCTCTGCACGTGTACACAGACTGACGGACGGACGGACGGACAGACAGACAGACAGACAGACAGACAGACAGACAGACAGACAGACAGACAGACAGACAGACGGACAGACAGACTGACAGACATCATGCTAAAAATAGTCAAAACGTTATGTAGGGACCTCAATTCGTGGATATCCATCGAAATCTCGAAATGTCAAAATTGGTATGATCACAATACCTCCCTTATACAGTTACGGTCAAAATAATAAATACACCTAATATAGTAACCTTATTATTTGCAGTTCGATCACTAAATAAATTCATATTTTTATTTTAACTGGCATAACCAATAAAGCACTTTATGAGCTATTAAATCCATAATATTTATCAAGAAATATTATTTGGTCATAGAAATATTTAGATTTTTGTGAAAACACTGCCTGACATGGTTGGTCAAAATAATAAATACATTTCCTAAAGCTCTTAAAAATGATTTGATAACGGAGTTAAGACAGGTTCATACAAGTGCATAACGTATTTATAAGTATATGTTTCACAAAAAAAATTATTTAGTTTTGTTCAAACTATTGCAAAGATGGGTGAGAATAAGCATTGTGGTAGTGAAATGAGCAACTTAATTAAAAAATTAAAAATGATGGCAATTCTTTTAAAAGATTTGCTAATATTATGGGTTGCTCTTTGGGAATGGTACAAAATGTCATCAGTCACTCATTTAAAGAAGAAACCCGGGGTAGACCACACAAAACTTTAAAGAACGAAGATAAACGCTTGGTAAAGGAAGTGAAAAAAATCATTTCATGTCATCAACTAATTTACTAACCGAACTACAACCGAATATTTCTGCACGAACCATTAGAAGGAGGTTGATAGAGCATAACTTAAGATCATGTTCGCCTAGAAAAGTACCATTATTAAAACCAAGACACTTACAAGCCCGTAAGGAATATGCTCAAGAACACATTTACTGGTATGATGCAGAAGGTATTAAAAAATGGAGAAATATTTCGTTTAGTGATGAAAGTAAATTTATGTTGTTTGGAAAGGATGGGAAAAAATTTGTTAGGCGTCCTCCAAACCAGGCGTTTAACCCTAAGTACGCGAAAAAAACCCGTTTAACATGGAGGAGGTAAGATTTTAGTTTGGAGTTGTTTTTCTGGGTATGGTATAGATCCCTTATTTCGCATAGATGAGATAATGACGAAAGAAATTTACATCCTAATTTTGGAAACTATCTAATATGGATCTACCAGCAAGATAACGACTCTAAACACACGGCTCGTGCAACAAAAACATAGTTCCTGAAAAACAATTTTCAAATTTTACCTTGGCCTGTTCAATTACCCGATTCGAATCCAACAGAAAATCTTTGGAAACTAGTCAAGGATGGGTTTGAGCAGGAAAAACCAAGGAACAAAAATGCATTATGGACGGCTGTTCAAGAAGCTTGGTACAGCATTCCTTTAGAGAGCTGTCAACGACTCATTGAGTCGATACCCAAACGATGTCGGGCCGTTTTGGCAAATAAAAGGCTTGCTATTGACTATTAAGATTATAAAAATTAGTATTATGTAAGTAGTAACAGTAAAATGAATATTAAATTTTATATTTGACTAAATTTTCTCGTTTGTATTTATTATTTTGACCAACCGTTTCAGGTAGTGTTTTCACAAATATCAAAATATTTCTATCACCATATAATATTTCTTGATAAATATTATGGTTTGAATAGATCATAAAGTGCTTTATTGGTTATGCCAGTTAGAATAAAAATATAGATTTATTTAGTGTTCCAACTACAAATAATAAGGTTGGTGTATTAGGTATATTTATTATTTTGACCGTAACTGTATATGTTGGCGCTCGGTAAAAATGTTAGAAAAGTCAGTTTCGGAAATATTTAATTTTATATATATTTTTTTATGGTTGTAGAAAAAAAAAAACTTGTAGGAAACACGTGTGAAATGAATTTTAGGCACACAACGTGTTGTCAAATTTCGCGTCTAGTGCCTAAAACACTACCATTTCGCTACTTGTTGCATAAATAGTTATTTTATTTCCCTTATTTGAAGGAGAAGAATGACGCAGAAAACTTAAAATGTGATGTTAAAACCAATTTTAATCTACATTTCTTATGCCTCTGCTCAGAAATTTAAATTGTACACGAATTAATAACATAGTTATTTTATGTTAAAAAGTAATTTTAATAACACTTTCTTTAAAAAAGAATTTTTAAAATACCTAGAATAGATTATGAAAATACTTAAGCTTATATGCAAATTAATTATAAATATTATTTCAAGAGCAAGTCTTGATATACATAAGCATGTGCATACATTATAAGAGCAACATAATTCTGTTTCCTTAAATGGAATGTTATGCAGAAAGTTTTCGCAAATTCACCGCTACTATAAATTTACTGAACAATTAATATTCCATACATTAATCTTGTCACGATCGCATGGAGATAGTAGTCCGGGTTATTATCTAGCCGAGCCACTAAATGTCTCTCTCTCTCTCTGTCTCTCTTGTTTACTCACGCGCAGAATTTATCATTGTTTTACTTGAATTAAGTAGCCGATATGCACTTTTTAAAATATGGACTCGATATCACGTTAATATTATGCTATGAATGTTGAAAATTAATTTTAGAGTTATAGCAATGAAAACTACTAGTTAATAGATCTTTTCTCAAAGATTCTTCGTTAATAGCTATAGATGTTGCATGCCAAAATTTTAACTAGTACAGTGGAACTCCAATATTCGTCATTAATCCGTTCCTGAGGCTAGGACGAAAATTAAAAAGGTCGAATATCAAATGAATTTTTCCCATAAGAATTAACTAAAAATAGTTTAATCCGTCCTCAGCCTCGAATTTTGCCTATCTATTCTTTAACAAAAAATAAATAAATCCCTCGAAAATCAATTTCGGAAATTATTGGAAATACATTATAATTAGATAAATACCTACATACATAAATAATATTTTAAAAAGAAATTTACGTTTTGGATTAAAAAAAAAACAATGACTGTTGTTAAGAGTTTATAATATTTTAGAGGGATTAGGTTATTGTTTAGAAGGGCGTCACCTTCCATTATGACATCAGATAATGTCCCTTCTGGTTATTGATGTCTTGATTCAATAGCATTTCCAGACGATTCACCAGCACTCGTTTTTACTTGCCCGACCTTAATATATAAGGGGCAAGTATTGTAATCGCGAAAAATTTCGATGTCGAGATTTTGACTGATGACCACGTTTCATGGTCCAGGGAATCCAAAAAACCTATTTTCGAAGTGCCGTCCGTATGTGTGTGTGTCTGTATGTATACACGATAACTCAAGAACGGTTCAACTTAGAGAATTCGTTTTGGTACTAAAAAATTCTCCTATTAAATGGGAAGAACCCTATTGTTTTTTTATAAAGATCGTTTGAATAGAAATGGGAGTTTACTCGTGTCGATTTTAAGATTTTTGCGAATATTTAGCAACAGAAAAATATTTCGAAAAAATTTATTGAACAAAAGTTACTATAAATGCAATAACTAATAACTTTTATTTGAGACGTTTTTTGATAAAACGAAAAATTTTAAATTTTTTTTGTAAAATTATTTAAAATTTTAAATTTTTTCATATTTATATGTAACGTTTCCATGGTTATGATACTTAATTCGTAACAAGTAAACCATGCCTTGGACAAAAATTTGTATTGAACATAATTTGATGTATTTTTGTAAATATTTAAAAAAAAAAAAATTAAATTAAATTTTTTTTTTGGGAGGGCAAGTCTAGCGGAGGTTTCCCTTCGCCACTGGTTTTAAAGAAGTTATCCAATGTTGTTTGTGTCGAAATACATCGTCATCAAATGAATTATACGCTCATTATAGTCTATCTCAGGAAGACTGATAGTAATAAAATTTATTATTTGTAAAAAATTATTGTTTTTTCACACAGAAGCGGCCCACAAAATATGAATAGTTCGAAACGAAATATTGTTAAAAACAACCGAGTGTGCTGCACATCTTATATGGGAATACGAACTAGGTTTAAACACAATAGATCATAAAAATTTTACCCTAAAATTTTGGAGGAAAAATATGGTGACAGGCGTGCGTTTAATGGTATGAATAAAAATTGAGTAAAATTTTTATTTATATTTACTATTGATCTTAAAAATTCTTTAATATTTATCACTTCATTAAGAATGACAAACCAGCATTAAAAAAAAAATTGAATTTCGAACAATTCATTCCGAAATTCTGTTTTATAATCACTCAGCCTCCAAATTTTTTAGAATCAATCTTTTTCTATCTTTACGCCAAGCACTCGTCATCAGACTAAAAATCCTTTCAATGTTACATTTGTATGTAGAATAGAGAAAATGTGTTCAATAATTTTTAAAAATTGTGAAGATTTTTTTTTAACCCATCTTTGATCACACGGTAATTGCCTTTCAATATCCATTATATTTCCCATAAACTTGACAAAAATGTTACACGGCGTGTTACTTTACGCTGTACATTACAGGATCGGCTCGCTAATCTGGACGCAGCTTAACTTGTCCCGCGATCATTAGCGTGCAACTCACCAGCCAATGCCTTAAATTCATACATGTTAGGAAAGAAATACATTTCATAACAGCATCCATCACTTTTATGGCATAATTTTGTTATTTTACAGGCAAAATCTGTTTTTACCTGCGGGATATTTAAATGTTTATACGGGACGCGGGACAAATTATTCTTGTGCGGGACGTCTGGCATCACTGATGGCAGCCCATGAAGTTCTATATGGTATGCAAGGAAAAACTAATTTCCCATGTTAAAAGCCTATGGCCCATATTTCGTGTTACATCCGGTATACTACATATATTCGCTTATAAGCATAACCTCAATTAATATATAAATGATGATAACAACATATTAACAAAACACTAATGGTAAATTAACATAGCTATTCAAGAAACTTCATTAAGGAAAACTGTTTAGTAGAAAACTTCTTGTAGTTCACAATGCAAAATTAAACTCTGTTTATATCAAATTGCAATTACAAACTTGGACCTAAGTTTTATATAGTTATCAACAAACTTTCTCAACCATCTATACAAATTAATAATTAACACGAATATGGCCAGCAATTTCTTCAACAAAGAATAGATTTATTTTTGAAAGAGTTTTAATGAAAACTTAGTTATGCAATGTATTATTTCTTAGAAAACAAAGTTCTAGAATTTCTATTTTCTACCAGATTAATGTCAGTACAAAACAGAAGTCTCCCATGGTGCACTTCAATGGAAACTATAAGGGAAAATATCACAGTGTACGTTGAAAAACTGTGAGCTTTCAGTGCTTAAGAAAATGTTTCCTGGGGCGGATTGAGGACCTAAGTCGGACCGAGGAATTTTTAAATACGAGGGTTACCTTTTAAGTTTTTACAAAAATAAGATTTTTTTTAACAATCTAGTCTATTGCTTCTCAAAATATTCGCCTTTAAGATTTATACACTTTTGCATGCGTTCAAACCAATCCTCGAAACATTTTTTCCACTCTGAAGTTTTTTTTAATTTTTATTTACTTTACATAGGCCTGCTTCTGCGACGAGGCTAATCGCCGATGCCAGGGGGCGAGCTCCTACACCTGGATGAGGGGTGAATGATTGTGAAAATGGGAGTAATGTTAACATATTATTCTCGCCCGAATAATATCACCAACGGAGACTTGAACTAGCAACCTCACAATTCAGACTGTTGTTACAAGTCAAAAGTGCGATTTAACGAGCTCGGCACACCGTTGGTCACTCTGAAGTATCTCAAAAACATGGTTTTCGAAGGCTTCAACAGCTTCTTGTATTGATGAAAATCGCTGTCCATGCTTTTTTTGACATTGGGGTACTAAAAAAATTCGTTAGGGGATAAATCAGGTGAATACAGACAATGAGACATTAATTCGATGTTTTTCTCCTTCAAATAATCAATTGTTTGACGTGTGGGAGCTTGCATTGTCATGATGAATATTGATGTGACGTTTTTGGTCGTTTTTCCTGATTTTGTCGATGACTTCTGGCAAACAAATTATTGTATACTATTCAGCATTAACTGTTTTCCGATCTTCTAAAGGAATGGTTGCGACATGTCCGGTACAACCGAAGAAACAAGCGATCATTTTCTTGAAGTGCTTCGTGAGCGAACAACTTATGTGGGTTTCGGTTCATCTTGGACCCAAACAGTGGATTGTTGCTTAGTATCCGGTTCATATGAATAAATCCAAATTTCGTCACCTGTAACGATGTTGTATACGGATTTTGCAGTGCCTAGGTTGAATTTTTTGAGCTTTCCCTTATACCAATCAACACGAGCCTTTTTTTGATCTTCGGTCAAATTATGAATCCATCGGGAACAGATCTTTTTCACAGCTAACTGTTCATATATTGCAGTCTGCGATATGCCAAAGGATGCCCCTATCTCACGGTAAGTCACATGCCGATATTCTTCAATTATTTTGCGCACAGCATCGATGTTTTTTTGAATCACAACCGATTTTGATCGACCTTCACGAGATTCATCACTTACGGACGCACGACCACGACGAAATTCTGCAAACCAATTGTAAACAGTCTTTTCTGATGGTGTTTCATTACCAAAAGTTAAACGAAGCAAATCTATACATTGTTGTTGAGTTAGGCCTTACTAAAATCGTAAAAAATCATCCAACTAAAACTTTCACAAGTAATATCCGTTTTTTTCACAAACTTGTTTTTTTAAACGCTCACTGACAACAAACTACTTGGTCAATTTATAAGCTGGCACTGATTTCACAATAACAAATATCAAATTTTACGAATATAGTAATGACCCATTTTAATATTGCCATCTAGTGGTCGTTTGTAAAAATATAAAAGATAACCCTCGTATTTAGACAGGCGAGCCAAATCGAAACTGGCTCCATTTTCAGACGGTCTGTAAACCTCCGTGGAGAGTTGGAGGGTAAGAGCGGGTGGTCAGTTCATGCGGTAGAATTACACTAAAGCGAGCCATCTAGATCAGTGTTACTCAACAGATGGTCCTCAGAAAAATTTAAGTAGTCCGCGAAAGTTTTCGTAGGTGTTTTTTGCAGTTTTTTTGTCATTTTTTATACACATTTTTTATGTAAATAATTTATATTTTGTTTATTTTGTGTAAACTTTCTTTGATTTTCTACAAATAAAATAACTGTTTTTAGTAACACATTAAATATATTTGTTTTCTTGCAAAAAATGAACATACAATTATTATTAGTGGTCCGCGTTAGAAAACTTTATATTTTACTGGTCCGCGGTGCGTTTTTGGTTGAGAAACACTGATCTAGATCTTGGCCCGTTAGTTCGAGTTACCCTCACATAAAAGGTAACCGTCCTACAACACAGTAAAATAAGTGCAGATCCCAAAATATATTAGAGCACAATTCAGAATTTAGGGTGCACAGTGTACACTCTACAGATATGGACAGTACGCCACTGGTTTATTTCCTTTTCTTCACAGAAATCTTTAGGAACTTCCTTTGTATTCACATCCATTTTAATTCTAAGGGCTTAAATTAATGGCAAGTAGCGTGTGGTTCTATATCAATTACAAACATAAATACCTTCCCAAAGCTCTTACAGCTATTTAAACAACTCACACACCTTACCAGAGCTTACGAATATTGCAAGTTATGCGCTTGTTCGCAAAAATCAGATCGTGAAATTTCACCAGAATGAAAAATATTGAAATGCTACTTAAACTAGGCTTAAGTGTTAGATTTAAGATAAGAGTAGCAAGTGGTAAAGTTGTATGTTGATATGTTAAGTCAGATATGTAGTATTGTGGCATTTAAAAATGCAAGGTGTGCTGTAAATCATGTCTAAAACTGTTCTACAGGTAATAGGTAATGTGTAATCAACAGTTAGATCTATATGAAAGATCTCTAACATGAAATATGTCGGCGAATAATCAAGAGAGTGATCTTTTTTGTAGTAAAGGTCTTCCTTTCATGTCATGAGCCCTTTTAGTTTCATAATTAATCTTCTATATGTTGACCTAATTTTAGTACGTGTTATTTATTCTATTCTTCGTACTATACTCCAACTGGGCATTTGGAAAGTTACATGTCCCGCTTTTGACGGGGCAGCACTATAGGGATTGTAAATTTACTGGCTTTTTCAACTACCGGTAATTCGGTAAAGTTTTCAAACAAAACCGGTTTACCGGTATTTACCGTATTTTATATATTTTAAAAATAATACGTCCTTGTTGATTTTTGGCGAACTATAAGAGAGAAAAGGAAAAACTAAAACTAATTGATAAATTTACTGTAATTATTATTACGCTACTACCCAATAATTGGTCCAATCTTTATTATTATCAATCAGTGGCGCCGTAAAGGGGGGGCCAACGGGCCTGGGCGCCTCCCAGGACCAGCAGATTACACGGCGCTGCTCGGAGCGTAGGGATAAGATAAAATTTCTTAACCACAACAGTAGTTAATTTTTAAATTACTTCATTGTAAAAAATATTGGCTTTTTTTTTTTCATATAAATAAACATTTTTTTAAGATTGCCTACTCTTGATAAAGTTACATAATTATTGTTCAAGTGAAAATACATCACTTTCCAAATATGCTCCAACGAATTATATGAAGGGGAGCGTTGATCCTTTTTCCCCTGATACATCGACTAAAACATTCACTTGCCCAGGCAAATGATAAAACTGTTTTAAACAACTAATTACTCGATTCAGATAAGATAAAGTGGAAATCTGACTTCGGTATAATCTTCAGAATGTAATTTTAAAATGACACCTCAAACGTGAAATAGAGTAGAAATAGTAGAAATATAATAACGAGAGTAGTTTTGAAGACAATCGCGCTCTTAAACTCGGCATTTGGTTTTATTTTGTAGATAAATGTGAATATCAATATCTTCTTAGGTATATCTAGGATTTCGTAGGCATAAAAATGAAATTTTAGACACTTTTATATCCTTTGACCGATATGAACAATATTTTGCAGATTTATTCTCTAAGCATCTACGAATATAATTACATACATAAATGTCTAGGGTTTCGTAGGCATAAATTAACGTCTCAAATATAGTTTTAACAATATATATGTAATGTACTGAATAAAAATTAATCATTTTCCCATCTTAAAAAGTTCATGAATAAATAATCTAACTATATAATTAGCAAGTGTCTGTATGTATTGTCGGTAACATTATGACGTCAATTTTTCTCATGATTGGCTAACTGGGGACACCCTGTCTCTTGATTGGCTGACGGGTGATACCCTCTCCCGTGATTGGCTAACGGGTGATATCCTGTCCCGTAATTCGCTGACCAGCGAACAAATTAAGATACGTTAAGAAATAAAACCAAATACACATACAAAGAATTTAAATTTTTATATTATAAATCCGTCATTGTTCGCGGGTAATAACCTAGTCATTTATAAAATGCTTCGCGGGCCGGATAGAATACCAGCGCGGGCCGTCATTTGCCCAGGTATGGCCTAGCTAGATGACTGGCCCAGTTCCATTTTAGCTACGCGATTTTATTTCAGTTCAGCGTTATATTTTTCAGAATATCCCAAAACATGCGTATTTTTCAGCAATATCCTTCATATAAAAAATGCAACAGCTATCTATATCAATACTGTGTACCAATTAAAAATTATAATTTAAAACGATCAGATTATCGCAAATAGTAATTACAATTTCGTTTTACTTTGACGTTTTGAATAAAAGTTTTAATCGAAATTCACGTTGAAATCTTATGGTCTTTAATCTTCTGTTGTCATTAAAGTTAGTCGGTTATAATTAAGTTGATTTGAGTTTTGTGGTAAATTAACTGTCGTTAACTGTGTTCTGAAACAGAAATTGGTTAAAAAGATCGACAGAAATACGTACAAATGAACTTTAGAGTCTATAGATCTTTTTATTGAATCGTGTACCAGTTTCATTCTCATTCGTGGACTTCAGTGGCTATCGACTATCAAGTCCACTGCTGAACATAGCCTCACATTTTTCTGTTCATTTAATTCTTGAACCAATAGTATCCTATTTAGTATGTCCAACAAGAACGTGGTCTCCCAGTTGCATACAAGTCTTAGGACCGAATTCATAAACATTCCTAATCCTCACCTCATCCTCACCTCAACCTCAATTGCCAATGAGTCACTCATTTGGAATTCAGAAACAAAAGTTGGATATTAGTAACTCATTGCCCACTACCGGTCTTTAGACAATGTAGGAAGAATTACCACGAGAGATGGCGGGGGTATTTCCAACGTAATCTACGAACCTGTAAGGGCACTTTTATGTTTCTCTAAAGTTTAGTTTGTTTCTGTCTCGTGTACAGTACAGTAGTCGTCGATGTTGCAAAAATCCAGCGAATAAATGTTGTTATATTGATTATAATCAAATATACATATCTATTTCACATAATTCTGTGTAAACCTATCAATAACGTATTTTAACTACTCGTACCCAACGTACGTTCATAGTTTTTTTCTTCGTTGGTTATATTTTAATATATTCAGATAAACGTATGTGTTTTTGTACATAGACCACCGCTTTATTGCAGCTGTGAGAAGAGCGCCTGAAACAAAACAATAGTTCTTTCTTATCATCCAAACGAATAGCATCCCTTAATTTTGATGACCTTCTAAATTGAACCATACCCGTTTTCTAACGGACGTTGGCCAAGCAAATCATCCTTTCATTAAGTTTTCGCCTTACTGCCGTAGAGGGATACGTGTTAATTTGAACCAATACTGGAGCGCAATAAACGGACATAAATGGTTTTCCGTTAAACCTGATATAATTGCACTGCAGACCACTAAATGTAGAAATGTGGTCATTATGTAGCCACAAATAATATTCCCACACAAGTACTATGTTTGTGAAAGTAAAAATAACTCCTAATATTAAATATCTGTTATGACATGATGTCTTGAGTCATAAATGTGTATTGAGGTGCATATGGCCTGTTTTCATTCCATTTATTTACTGCAACGTGTTCAGTTGGCGACCCTGACTGCAACTTATCTACAACCTACGTCAATATATTATTTCCTTTCAACTAAACACAACTTCATTCCTATCAGTATAGCACGTAAGTCTTTTCCTAAATAATACATTCGAATACCAATTGAACTACTTTTTTTTTGTTTTCAGAGTCAATGACGATTGGTTGATTATTTTGTAATTAAATTTATAACCATACTTTTAATTAGGTATTTTAAAAGGATGCCTTGTATTTAGAAGTGAGAGTAACTGCTTAACTATATATTCGTAAATTATAATGTTTAAACCGGTTTATTAAATTGCATTCATTTTAAAGATGACAGTTTTATATTTCTACAAGTCATTTATTCCCTATAAATGTATGCGTTAATATAATGTGAAGTTTTCAATGAAGTATTAAATAACCTTAATTATATCTGATAAAGTATGACTTAAGAAAAACATAAACAGAATTAAAATGCATTACATTTCTACTTCCAACAACATTTCATAAACTCTCTCTTCATTGGCACTGTTGGTCGGGTTTAATTTGGCTTTACTCACGCATCTGTCGTAAATTTATGAATGAATTTTAACTGGCTTTTAAATTAATGTTTTTATACTCATTTAATGAGAAGGTTCAGTTTATTTTAGTTAGAACAATTTGTTGGACGTATTTGGCACAATACATGCTCAAATATACTGGTAATTTTAACATATTAAACTTACGACTCAATAAACTGGATGCATTTTTAAGTATTCTGTATGGATGTCAAAGAAAGTACCTAGATCAATAATCATTTTAAATGTGTTCGAAGACTGATTGTTAATAATAATACGAGGGTTACCTTTTATGTTTTTACAAACGACCATTAGATGGCAATATTGAAATATATCATTACTATATTCGTAAAATTTGACAGTTGTTATTGTAAAATCAGTGGCTGCTTATAAATTGACGGAGTTGTTTACTGACAGTGAGCGTTTAAAAAGAAAGTTTGTGAAAAAATTGATATTACTCGTGAAGGTTTTCGTTGGATGATTTTTTACGATTTTAGTAAAGGCCTAACTAAACAACAATGCATAGATTCGCTTCATTCAACTTTTCGCACCATCAGAAAAGACTGTTTACAATTGGTTTGCAGAATTTCGTCGTGGTCGTACGTCCGTCAGTGATAGATGATTTTTTGCGATTTTAGTAAACTCAACAACAATGCATAGATTCGCTTCGTTCAACTTTTGGTAATGAAGCACCACCAGAAAAGACTGTTAACAATTGGTTTGCAGAATTTCGTCGTGGCCGAGCTGAATCTCAAGAAGGTCGACCAAAATTGGTTGTGATTCAAAAAAACATCGATGCTGTGCGCAAAATGATTGAAGAAGATCGGTATGTGACTTACCGTGAGATAGAAGCATCCTTTGGCATATCGCAGACTGCAATACATTCTACTTTACATGAACATTTAACTGTGAAAAAGATCTGTTCCCGATGGATTCCGCATAATTTGTACGAAACTCAAAAATGGCTGTTGATTGGTGTAAGGGAATGCTAAAAAAATCAACCTAGGCACTGCAAAATCTGTATACAACATTGTTACAGGTGATGAACTTGAATTTATTCAATATGAACCGGAAACTAAGCAACAATCCACTGTTTGGGTCTTCCAAGAAGAACCGAAACCCACAAAAGTTGTTCGTTCACGAAGCACTTCCGAAACGTCCGAATTTATTATTTTTTATATTACTCTTGAAGTATTATATCTTTTTAATACTAATACTCATTATATTGTACTATTCTAGCCTAGTACTATCAGCAATGGCAAACGTCCAAAATAAAGGTGTCTGTCTCAATGTGTCATCGAATGCAGGAAGCGCTACTCCCGGAACGGCAAGCCTTCGATCTCTATGGTGGTGTCGTTCGCTGGCACAAGGTTTTCAAATTTGTATTATCAAATTTTTCATTCAATAAAAGTATTATAATTTTTAAAATGTTTCTCTACTTATGGTTGCAGTAGCGCACCCAGGATTTCTTGCTGGGGGGGGGGGTGCTACAATTTACCTACATGTACATATATAGTGTGTACGTGTGTGTGGGTGTGCGCCCATGCGCTTTCGTGAATGTATATATGCGTCCGTGAGTGCGTGTATACACACAAACGTATATACAGTATTGGCCATAAAGATTGCAACTTTTAACATATCTCAATTTTTCAAATTTTAATAATAATATTGGAAAATAAATACTCTTAGTTCTATAATTTAATCATATTTTGTCTGTTACATCAATTAATAGTCAAATAATCTGACTTACAGATTAATAATAAATTATTTCTTCATTTTTGCTTGGACAAAAATATTGCAACTACTTGAATTTTCTTGTTATATGCAGATTTTATCCATAAATAATATGTTGTGCACAAGTAACATTTCAGTTTATATTTGTCAATCATGGGTCGTAGTAAAACTGTTTCAAGTGAAATTAGAAACTTAATAATTTCTGGTTTTAAAGACGGGCTGCTGCAAAATGTGATTTGACAAAATTTAAATGTTCATAAATCTACTGTGTCGCGAATTATAAAACGATTTCGAGAAGAAGGTACGTTTGAAGTTTCAAAACTTCCATGACGGCCACGAAAAACTACAAAACAAACTGATAAAAAAATTATTTATTTATCTACCAATAACCCCTTTCTGTCATCGGAGAAAATTTTGGGCATTTTGCCACATATGGATCAAGAAAACATCTCAACAACAACTATTCTCAGAAGATTAGTTAGTGAGGGTCTTTTTAGTCGCCGTCCTGCTAAAAAACTACTTCTATCCAAAAAGAATGTGAAGGCCCGATTAGAATTTGCTAAAAACCATATTGACTGGACTGTGGAACAATGGAAAAAAGTTATTTTTAGTGATGAATCTAAGTTCAATTTGTTTAAAAGTTATGGTGTAAGTTACGTTAGGAGGCCTGCTAATAAAAGATTCGAAAATACACCTTGCCAACAGTTAAACATGGCGGACGCGATGTGATGATATAGGGCTGTTTCTCGGGATATGGTATGGGTCCTCTATACCACACTGAAGGATTAATGGATCGATTTAAATATAAAGACAGCCTTCAGAATGTTATGGAACCTTATTCTGATGAGTTCATGCATTTAAAACATATTTTTCAGCATGG
Organism: Liopterus haemorrhoidalis; assembly: GCA_963971575.1. NCBI lineage: Eukaryota > Metazoa > Arthropoda > Insecta > Coleoptera > Dytiscidae > Liopterus > Liopterus haemorrhoidalis. The sequence continues at coordinate 8,716,199 of OZ020621.1, read as the reverse complement.
TAATGACCCAAAACATTCTTCAAAGTTGATCAAAAAATGTTTCGAGGATTCAAAAATTAACGTAATGACTTGGCCGTCACAGTCACCCGATTTAAATCCAATAGAAAACCTTTGGGAGATTGTCGACAGACAGATTAGAAACGAATCGCATTCAAATATTGAAGATTTGTTTAAAGCTTTGCAGGGTGCCTGGTCTAATATTGATAATGAAATGATCACGAATTTATTAGAATCAATGCCTAAAATATGTTGGGAAGTTATAAATACTGGTGGTTACTATGCAAAATATTAAAAATGATCTGTTAATAATAATTCATTTTCTTAATAAATAAAAAAAAGATTTTTTTAAGAGTAGTTGCTATCTTTATGTCCAGGTAAAAATAATAAATACTATAAAAAAAAAAATAGAATTTACTATTAAAATTTAATTTTTTTACTATAATATATGTAGAGGATTGTTAAAGGTAAGAATAACATTTTTTATTTTTAAAAATATTGAATAGAATAAAAATAAAAGAGGATTATCAAAAGTTGCTATCTTTATGGCCAATACTGAATGTATTGTAAAAAATAAATTTATAGTATTACCTTTATTTAAGGTGGCCATTTTTTGTCAAATATAAAACCAGGACATTTAAAATAGCTCAAGTACAGGCGTGTGCAATAGGAGAGAGGTCCTTGGGTCTTGACCCCCCCCCCCCGGAATTAAAAAATCATATACTAAGCTACTGAAAATAAAATCATCTTTTTTGTTGATAAAAAACAAATTATAGTCAAAATGTAATTAACATTTCAAACCACTTCTCCCCGTAAACAGGCAATAATAAATTTTGTATTATTTATCGGATATTTTTTATAAAGAGACCCCCCTCTCAGTTAATTTTTCTAGGAGCGCGCCTGCTCAGTCAGCATGAAAAAAGTGTGTAGAATATATATTAAAAAAATATTGCGGAGTAAGCTTAGTTTTTTTTTGCCTTTAAGTGAAAAAATAAAATGTACTTCTTTTATTTTTAGGGTTTTGTAGGTATGACCAAAAAACCCTTATACCGTCATTTTGTCGTCTGTCTGTCTGTCTGTCTGTCTGTCTGTCTGTCTGTTCGGTAAAAATTGTAGCCAAACGGCTAAACCTAGAGAGTTGAAATTTGGCATGCTTATACAACTCTTTGACCCGCACATAGGAAAAATACTAAAACATCTAAAAAACATATCCCCCTAAAAATATAAACAAATATGTGCTCATCAAAAAAAAATATATTTTTTTAAAATTCTGAGTAGGGTATCAAATGAAAGCCCTTAGTACGTGGATTAACGATCAAAATTTTATTTTTGCAAAATAAATTATTTTGATGCGATTTTTGCCAAAATTGTGCAAAAAAAAAAATTCCCACACCCTGTAGCCCAGATGGTTTAAACTAAAAATTTGAAAAAATTCTAAGTAATGTACATTGGTGTGAACCAGAATAGTACAACAGGAATTTTTGATCAGATTATGTTTTCGGAAAATAACGCATTTTTTGTGTTTTTAACTAAAATATGTTAAATATTTAATTCGCTATGTAACACTTCACATCAGAAACTCTGGTAGCTCAGACGGTTTCGTAATGTAATTTGTAATTTGCAGTGCGAACGTTGCAGAGTTCGAAATCTGTTAATTTTATTTTTTTCTGTTTTTTTTTTTTGCATTTCTATTTTGTTTAAATTATTTTGTCAAAATTCTAGTTATATTTTGGTAAATGTATTTATTTTTTAAAAGCGTAAATTTAATAACCAGTGGGAAGTGTTGAAATTATAATTTAATTCTGTTTGACGAAATCAGAGGGCGGGACTTATGATATAAGCAACCAATGGAAGCCATAGGCGCAATTTTAAAAATCTTACTGAACCTTGCTGTATAAATAAAATACTGTACATGTTTAGAAACTTAAATAATGGTAATAGGCATTCGAATTAAAATTCATAAAAAATATTTTGACATAAAATTTGTTTTGGCATCCCAAATAATCATCATTCACTTACTTAATACCTGCAAAACCCTGAAAGGTGTGAAAATTCACACTTCACATCAATTTTTTAAGAAAGTAATTTTGTAAAGACCGCCGCACTGCTTAACCGTATTTTGTGTTTAAATTTACACGCGTACTGAACGAAAGAATGATTAATCGATCTTTTGAAAAATTAATCATTTTTGATTTTGTGTCCCTAAACTGTACTGGTTATATTTCACGACTAACCAGGACCAATGACCAAAAAAACAGTACAGTACTGGTAAAACCAGTACGAATGGACACATTACTTTATTTGTTATTATTCTTTTAAAAAAATTGTTCATTGCACTAAAAATGTCTTGTTCAATCACATAACTTATTATTTAAATATTGTAAGAAAATTAAAATTTTGATCAGGTTGCCAAATTTTTTCTATAAAATCAAGTTTTTCGTCTATCGAAATTGATCAACTTGCTTTTCTCATCTTTTTCGCTAAACATGCAATTTCGAGTCGACCAGACATATTTTTCGGGGATTCCTCTTTGAAATTAAATAAAATGAGATAGCGATCCTCAATTCAGGTGTTAAATTAAATAAACAAATCTCAATAATCATTAAATAATTTGGTTTAAGTAATAACACATTTTCATATTTTATTAAATATAACTATTAATAAATATTAGGTGTTTAACTTTATTATTATTTTTTTAAATGAAATATTCTTGCAGCCCGACAGCCCCTCCCCCTTTGGTACGCCACTGTATAGCTAATAGTGTATATGGATAATGGAGGTAAAATTTTGATAAATATTTTGTGGATTATGTACTTGTCATCCCAGTTTTCAGCATTTCAGTTCTCCTGACAAACAGAGGATCTGAAGATTTTGTATTGAATTTTCCGGTGTGTTGTTGTTGAATGAGAGGAGACAGTTGTTTAGTTGGCTGTATATCGATCTATCCTGCAATTTGCGATGAGTTCAAGCGTGAAATAAAGCTGTCTTCTCTGGTAACTCTTTTGCCGGTAACATGCGACAATCTTCAAATAGTTTTACGTACAAATGGGTTCGTGTCACTGTCACATTTTTTTGTTATTGTTCGAGAGAAGTAACTTCTTGTTTCATTTCAACAGATTGTTCCGGCATTTTAAGACTATTTCCTTTAGAAATTAAATTCTCTCTTAGAAATTACAGGTGGACTTTTTGATGACAAGTTGATGTCAATAGTTTTCTCAGTACAATCTGAATTTTACATCCACATTTTCGATACACAGCATTTATGATAAGTCAATATAACTAGGCTTTTAAATTTTTTTTCAGTGAACAACCTTCTTAATAAAAACCAATTTGGTTTCCGACCTAAGTTAAGCACTATCTCTGCCATCACTGAGCTCGTCAACTACGTAACCGATTGTTTTGAAGGTCATATAATTCCTCAAGCCACTTTATGTGATCTTTCAAAAGCTTTCGATTGCGTTCCTCAGTTTGCTTTTGGACAAACTTGAAAAGTATGGCATCCGCGGCAATGCAAATGATCTCATTAGATCTTATTTTTCTAATAGATGCCAGTTCGTCTCGTTGAACGACGTAGATTCTTCATACAGGCAGGTCAATTTTGGAGTTTGTCAGGGCGGAATTTTGGGTCCGTTTTTTTTTCATCGTTTATATCAATGACCTCCCAAATTTGCTTCCTGAAAGTGTCAAAGTTATACTTTACGCCGATGACACTACTGTCCTGACAAATCATGCGTCTGTTAAGGATGTGGTCAGAAATACAGAACACGAAATGGTGAAAATTAAAGATTGGTTCACTTCAAACCGACTTTCCCTTAATAATAATAAAACCCAACAAATGATTTTTTCACTTAACCGCAATATTGATATTAATATTCAGTTCGGAGGGTCAATCAAATTTCTTGGGATTTATATCTATAGTCAACTTAGCTGGCATGATCACATTAACTATTTGGCAAAAGTTCTTAAAAGGGTTATCTATGCGTTCATCAGGCTGAAAACGTCTGTGTCTTTTGATATGCTGCGTATGTTCTATTTTGCTGCTTTTCAGTCGCGTTTAACTTACGGCATAATTCACTGGGGTTTAAGTTTGTCTGTCAACAGAATTTTCTTACTCCAAAAACGTGCTGTAAGAATCCTGAATAATGTTCCTAACAGGCACCACTGCCGAGAGCTCTTTAGGAAATGTAGCATTTTGTCTTTTTATAGTCTTTTTGTTTATGCTTGTCTAGTATACATTAAAGAAAACCCGAACAAATATGTAACCGTACGTTAAAACTATCTACTAATTTTTTACACAATACAATAATCTATAATCGACTAATCTAAGAACTGTGAATGAAGTTTAATAGTAAAACTTTAACTTTACATTCGATTTGCTCACCTCTGAACCTCTTAGTTAGCATTATTTTACATATACATATATTAATTAACACATTGGCTGCCTCCTGCCTGGTTGAACCAAGACACGTTTTGTTGAAATTGGTAGATAAAGTCGTACATTCACGTATTAACAGTGAGTCGAGTCGAGTTCTTCGAGCTGACTACATGACAAACTGATTAAAGCAAGAACGACTTTCCACTTCTAATTAAAATATAACGTTACAATGTGTCAGGTTCGATTACGGTTCGTGCGATATAGCTGTGTTTTGTGCTCTGCTCTCGCGACTGAATGAGGTTAAACTACTCCTTGTATATCCTCCTACTTCCAGGAATACGATGCAAGAGCCAGTTTAATGGATGTTTTGTTAATTAAAAACTCAAGAACTCTGTCGCTTTGAAAATGTTGCTTCAAGTTTTCAAAGTGCAGAAACATATATCTATGACTTACCATACTTCTTTCAGTTTACTACTTATAGTTGGTCTTAATTCAAAACTTTCAGGTTTTGATATACAATAGTCGTTCTTTTATGTGAACTAACTGAAATCAGGGTTATTCATAGAATCAAATTGTTCAAATACTCCCAGATAGTATGTTTATCTACAAAGCGGAAATGGTGGCGTTGTAGACGCCACCATTGGTGAAAACAGAGACGCAGTAAGGGGGGGGGGCGACGACCCCTAGCGCATTAAGCAAAAGGGCGCTGACGGGCTTGCTAAGGGGCCATTGCGAAGGTGAGGACCTTTTTGTTTGCTCGTCACTTGGATTTTGGGAGGTGAGGACCTTTTTTTTTGCTCATCACTTAAATTTTGAGAGGTAAAAACCTTGTTTTTATTTACCAAGGGCGCCAAAACACGGCTCTGCCCCTAGCGCAAGTTTTCCTTACTGCGGCTCTGGGTGAAAAGTTGAATTTAGAATACTTAAAAAATCATTTTCATAATGAATTTCTAAATTTTTGTGACTGTAAAAGCGCCATCCAAAAATTGAGATGCCCTGGATTTGAGAAAAAGAATTATTTGCTAATTTATGATGTAATTAAATCTCTTATGTCGGGTTGCTAACGTAAGAGTTTTCTCTAACTCAAGTTAAAATCATTTGTTTTTATAATAAACATACAATTAAAAATTTACTTGTTAATAATAAACTAGATAAAACTGATTTACACAACAAAAGTGGAGTTTATCAATCACCGTGCCAAGATTGTTCAACAATATATATAGGCCAAACTGGTCGAAAATTTGCTACAAGATTTGGTGAACATTTGAAAGCCATCCAAAATAAAAAAGTAGAACAGTCCAACATAGCAGAACATATGATCACCAATAATCATAACCTTTCCGTTAATGACTTTAAAATCCTACACATTCACAATAAAAGCCTTAAACTGAACCTTTTAGAATACCGAGAAATTCACAAAAATATTAACTCTGAAATTCCCTTAATGAACGACCAGATTGACGTTTACAACTCACCCCTAATAAATCAGTAAAAAACTTTTTACCCTTATCTGCTAATATGGTTGACACTTGTATTCCGTATGACGTATGTATACTTGTATGACGTCTCTTGAGGTGATTTTTCAATCTTGGGAAGAGGAAAAAGTCACAAGGACTCAAGTCAGGCGAATAAGGAGGCTGAGGAGCCACAGGAATGTTTTTACTGGCCAAAAACTCATTTATTGAAATTGCTGTGTGATTTTTCTCTTCCCCAATCCATTGGTCAATATTTGATGAACGGTAGTGTGAGTCAAATTCAACTCTTCCCCGATCATTCTGACCATATTCTGACTGTCAACCGACGATCTGAACGCACAAGATCTCGGATTCTGTCGACATTTTCATCGTTTCTTGAAGATGAAGGCCTTCCGTCGCTACGTGATTCATCTTTAATTAACTTTCTTCATTCTGAAAATGCCTTAAACCACTAAAAAACCTGGGTCCTTGACAAAACACTGTCTCCGTAAGCCTGTTGAAGTTTTGCAAAAGTTTCCGTTGCACTGTGCCCAAGTCTGAAACAAAACCTGATAGCACACCGTTGCTCGAAATGAGTGTCACTCATTTTTAGAACACACTAGAAAAAACTGTCACACGAAAAAAATTGCTACGGACAACAAAATTACTCTAGCGAGTTCAAATTCGTACTGAAGGTGTAACACATGTTCACCTGCCGCCCGTTAAAGTCCCGCGTCCCAAATGTTGCCAGATCAAACGCTATGTTGCCAGTCCGATTAATTAATTTACACAACTCGTATCATTATACCTTTGGAATACTGAACAAATTTTTAAAATTATTTCTATTCTGATTAGTGAATGAATCATGTATATTAGCGTCGGCGAATCAACGCAGTTACGTCACACGACGTAACAAACGACTGTATTGTTTGGAACAATGCATTCGTTTGTTACGTCGTGTGACGTAACTGCATTGATTCGCCGACGCTAGTATATCAATTATTTATACAAATTTTCATCATTGTAGGTTAGAATAAATAAGTTCATTTCCTTCTATTGGTAATGTTTTTATAAATCTAAAATTCCCTATCATTTTGATCATGCGCATATATGTATATATTCGTGGCAGTTTAAACTGAGAAGCCATTTCTTCCGTCTTGCTTCGTTGTCAGATATTTTGTCAATGTTGTAAGATATACGTGCACTCTATATAAAAATATTAAATATATGAGTTCATTTAACAATTTAACGGAGTTTTCAAATAACCGAGCTCCTAGTATATCTGTCGGTTGTCTTGGCGCCAATGGCAATAATTTTCACCACCAACAAATACACTCCCAATAACGTTTGTCTATTGACAGATAAACGAATAATTTGAGAGCATAATAATTTTGCTTCGATTTCTCTTTCGGAAATTCTAATAGCATGTGTAATAGCTTATGTCAGCATAAATTTTTGTCGAGATATAGCTAAAAGGGCGTGTCACTACATTAAAAAATGACGTAATGTCCATGTTATAACCAAACGTTCATGTAAACGTTGTGAATTCATTTTTTATAGAGTCAACTGAGCCTATCTTTAGATGGATCAGTTCGACAGTACATCTAATATCAAACTATATTATTATATGCCATAAATTAAAACCGCACCTCGTGTGTTAAATCTTGCTGGATGTCCACAACACTCATTAGAAACTGCAATTTACAACTCGACAACTATAGCGCCTGAGATATAATTTCAATTTGCAGAGGAAGTTAACTCTATACGACATTTTTATACACGCATCAATTATATACACACATCGGAAAAGTCTAGGGATATAAAAAAATGTATGAAAATAAATAGCGTATGGTTTCTTTTGTACGTTTATTGTATTCTATCAATTAAAATACTCAATAGGGGATAGGCATGATTTAAAAAATTTTTTTTATTATATTCCTCTTGTTGCATATAAATATAAAAAACAGTTTTTAATTTTTTTTTTTAATTTGAAGGCTTAATAAAATCATAAATGTATGTAGCGCGCGAAAACGACGTGTGACGTCATACCCCTTCTAACTGACGCATGACACTACTAGCTTACCCAGCGTACATAGTCTGTTATGAACTTATTTGTTTGTATGACTACAGTACCTAGACAAAATATTATAACCACTTACAAAAACAACTGTTTATTAAAAATGCCGACATATAATCATATCCTACTTTATTTATTTCTTTAACATATCGTGTATTTATTAAAATATAAGCTATTTTAAACATCTTCAACTCTGTATTTTTATTCTGAGACTGATTTGCAAGAACAAAAAGTACCGATTTTGTCCTGGACAGGTAACTCGCCGGATGTCAATCCTATCGAAAATGTTTGGAACCTCCTGAAAAGACTTGTTTATGATTTAAATAATACTAAAAAACAAGTTAATAGATAATATTAAAAAAGTATGGCATGGCTCTCTAGAAATTGAAAATTGTATTAGGGCATGTATTGAGAGTATGCCTCGAATAATTGCGGCAATAATAAAAGCAAAGGCGGGCAACACAAAATATTAAAAAACATTTTATAAATGTACTAAAATAATTTGAAATAATAAAATACAAAATAAAAATAAAATTGGTGTATTACTATTTTGTTGATTTTGTGTAAAACAATGATTTTTTAAAACATCATAAGTGGTTATAATATTTTGTCTAGGTACTGTATTATAGGTTATGTAAAGTTAGAGTGATTTTAATTAAAATAAAGTTTAATTCTATAAAAACAATTTATACATGTTTACCGAATTAAATTTTATATTAAAATATATAACTTATAATGCAGTATTTCAATTATGCCTCTAACGTTTTGTAACTTCATGTAAACAATGTAGTAAAATTCTGACATTACATAAATATTTACATTTTACAGAGTTGCAGCGTTTGTTTACATAAAGTTATAGAATATAAAATAAAAATTACTTTGACACCACGTATTTCTTCAGCATTGTAGCATTCATTATTTTTCATAAATTCTCGAACAATACAATATACACACGTGTAAAGATTATGTTGTAGCTGTATCTGTGACGTGAAACCCCTATCGTTTGACGTCATACTCAGTCGTTTTTACTCGGCAACCTTCGCGCCGTTGTCGGCTTATTTCAAATTTACAATATTTTAATTAAAAAATTTGGCTATAATATTAATTAAAATGTGATTTTTGTTTTGTTAGGTGACATAACTAACATTAACATATCAAAATAACGTAGTTTTAAGGAAATACAAATTTTATGCGTATCCTCTATTATTAATAGTTTACGACGAAATAAACTAAATGTTATTTATAAAAATTATCAATATTTGAAAAAAAAAAAAAAAAATTAATGTACAGATGTACGAGGTCTATTCAAAAAGTATCGCGAATTTTGTGTTTTTTCAAAAATTATTTATTTATTCATGAATATCTATTTTGTCCCCTTCAAAGTAATCCCCACCAGATATTATGCACTGTGCCAACGTTTTTTCCAATCCTCGAAGCACTTGAAAAAATAATTTTTTGTGATCTTGTTCAGCTCCTCCTTCGATGCCGTTTTTATCTCCTCACTCGTAGCGTAGCGTCGTCCTTTCATGGGCCTCTTCAGTTTCGGGAACAAGAAAAAGTCACAGGGGGCCAGATCTGGGGAATACGGTGGCTGCGGCATTATTAGTGTGTTGATTTTGTTTGGCGGGACTTTCTGATGAAGGGATGCAGTGAAAATGCATGCAGGCAAAAGTATTCTCGTTAATGTCAAGGCTCGACTGAACTTCAGTTTTTTAAGGACAATTTCTAGTACCCTTTTCACACTAGACTTTAAGACGAGTGAACTTAAAGTTCACCGATGTTTAACATCGGTATGCTTTCACACTTGATGTTTAAATCTCTGGTGCTGTCATCAGCGACAGTAATTTTGTTCTTAAGTTACCGTCATGAAATTACCAGTTTTGAACTAGACAGTTCAAAACTCTAATAGAACTAGACAGTGCGTCATAAAAACGCAGATCTCCGTCTTAAACATCGCTTGTATTTAGACGAGGCCATATGGTTTCACATTAGCGTTTAAAGATAAATTCACTTTATCATCCGATCTTAAAGTTCTAGTGTGAAAAGGGTATTAGACAGATTCAGCTAAAAGTCTACTTTTATCAATAAGTAATTTTTTGTTTGCAAAATATAGAGCTGCAAAAGAAATTTTTGTTGACTCATAAATTAAGTCTGAATTAATCTAAGTTATTTTTGAAACCCTGAAACTAATAAATACGAATACCCTGAAATAAATAAATCGAGAAATAAGAAATTCGACCATAAAAAATTAGATAAATAAAAACTCAAAAATAACCCGTTCGTGCGTAAAAAACACGGTGTGTAAAATGCAGAAGATACTGAGATGAACCCGGGCAATCGATAACACCGCCGGTGAGCTCAAATAAGCTGACTTTCAGTGTGCATCCAAACTGACTTAAATCACACGCCCTGGTATTGCTGCGTACTCGACGTAATCCGTTCTAACGCGGAAACGATATCCCTATGCCACTGCACAAAATAAGGCTGCGTATTGGCTCTGGATGGAACCTTCTTAATTTTTCAAATTGCGATCAAATACACAGAAAAATTATTGAATTAAGGCCATTTAATCTTCAATTTGCTATCCTATACCCTAATAATTTTTTATTATTACAGGTTCACAGCCACGAGGACTAGTGCATCGGAAGAGTTCTTTAGCTTACACACCAGAAGATGAGCCAATCGATATCTCGGTAAGTCTTCATTTAATTATGAGGTGTATATAACGTCTAATTCGAATCGGCAACAGCACTTCGCTACTAAAAGAAAAATATTTCACAAAAGGCGAACTTTCAAATATTAGGTGTGTGAATTAATTCGGTCCATCTGGCGGTCAATTGCTAATTTTCTAACCTCTAATATCTGCAATTGACTTTATGTTTTAGTGTTGACATATGACAATAATATTCAGTTGATAAACGTTTGGGTTTGTAACAATAACATCGTGTCTATCTGATTCGAAAATGTCGAAATTCGAGCCAAAAAAGCATCATTTCTGGGAAGTTCTCATTTTCTGTTTGGATTTGAAGAAATCAGCTGCTGAAGCTTATCGAATGCTCGTAGAAGCTTATGGTGAAAGTGCTCCCACCGATAAATCATGCAGCGAATGGTTTCGACGTTTCAAAAGTGATGAGCCGAAGAAGTTCGAGGACGAGGAATTGCAGGCGCTAATTGATGAAGATCCGTGTCAATCGCAACATGAGCTCGCGCAATTGTTAAATGTTCATCAATCAACAATTTCTGTGCTTTTGGCAGCAATGGGAAAGATTTAGAAAGAAGGAAGTTGGGTGCCGTACGAACTGAAAGAAAGATACATCGAAAAGCGCAAAACCATGTCTGAAATCTTGCTTGCCAGATAAAGAAGAAAAAGTTTTTTGCATCGTATTGTGACTGGAGGCGAAAAGTGGATATATTTCGATAATCTCAAACGAAGAAAATCCATTTGCGACCGAGGAAAACCAGCCGCGTTGAGACCAAAGCGGAATATTCACGGCATCAAAGTAATGCTCTGTATATGGTGGGACCAGAAGGGTGTAGTGTATCATGAGTTATTAAAGCAGAGCCAAACTATCACTGCCAAACTTTACCAATAACAATTGCTCCGTTTAAGCAACACATTGAAGAATAAGCGGCCGGGATATGCAAAGAGACAATAAAAAGTGATCCTCCAGCATGATAACGTGCGGGGTTCAAGTTTTGCTTAGTTAATGTTAATTTTTAATTGTTTTGGTTATTTGTTATTCATATGTTATTTTATTGATTATATTAAATACTAGCATCGGAACTTTCCTTCAATATTGTGTTTTATTACACCAGATCTTTTGCTTATCATTTCTCATATTTGTTTTTGACATGCGCAATAGAATTTCCGCCTAAGCTACAATGAAACAGGTAAAAGTAAAAATATTGTTACTGCCGAATAAGTGCTGTTTATACGTTGCACGTACCAATTGATGAGAGATCGTACATTGTTAAAGCCCTACATAAATCTATTTTGATAAATTAAACGTTCTTAAATTAAATAACTAAAATCGAAGATAACATATGTTGGTATTTAACCCATCATTGAATAATTTGAATTTTTTGATTGTGCAGCAATCATTTATTTTTCCGAATTAAAATATTTTTGATAAATTATTATTTTCCTCCCTGAGTATGTCTGCTAGTTTACCATAAAGCTTCCATTTTTAGGGTTTTGTACGTATGAGCAAAAAACCCTTATGTCGTCATTTTGTAACGTCTAAAAAACATATCCCCCTAAAAATATAAACAAATATGTGCTCATCGAAAAAAAAAAAAATATTTTTTTTTAATTTCTGAGTAGGGTGTCAAATGAAAGCCCTTAATACATGGATTAACGATCAAAATTTTATTTTTGCAAAATAAACTATTTTGACGTGATTTTGCCAAAATTGTGCAAAAAAATTTTCGTAGCCCAGATGGTTTAAACTAAAAATCTGAAAAAAATCTAAGTAATGTATATTTGTGTGAACCGGAATAGTACAACAGCAATTTTTGATCAGATTATGTTTTCGGAAAATAACGCATTTTTGTGTTTTTAACCGCTTAATTCCCTATGTAAGACTGTAGTTAAGCAGGCATTCGTAGCGTTGTGCGTTTAGTCGTTTATTTGTGATTTGCAAACTAGAGTTCGAATCCTGTCAATTTTAATTTTTCTGTTTTTTTTTGCATTTTTTTTTGTTTAAATTATTTTGTTAAAATTCTAGTTATATTTTGGTAAATGCTGCATTTAATTTTTAAACGCGTAAATTTAATAACCAGTGTTCTATTACATACATTTAATTCTATGTTTGAATGTATACGAAATCAGAGGGCGGGGCTTATGATTTAAGCAATCAATGGAAGCTATAGGCGCAATTTTCAAAATCTTAAGTAACCTTGTTATAAAAAAAAATACTGCACATATTTAAAAACTTAAATAATGGTATTAGGCATTCGCATTAAAATTCATAAAAAAATATTTCGGCCCAAATAATCATCATTCAATTACTAAATACCTGCGAAACCCTGAAATGTGTGAAAATTCACACTTCACATCAATTTTTATATTTAAATCTTTTCTGTATGACCAACAAAATCGCATATATCTGTTTTTACATGATAAGTCCCTATTAGTACCTGGTTAATTCAACACCCTGTATGTATAAAGACCACAGATTGTTCGTTGTTTCGTTACTCTTCATTAAATAATCCTCTTAAAAAGTTTTATTATGAAATTAATGCAATATTTGTTTCCGTAAGTAGACGATCCGCATAGAACTAACGATATTTACGTATTCTGTATTATATAGGTATATGATACAGTATTTTGAGTCCTTTATAAAACCCTTTGAGCTCCATAGAATGAAATATTGAGGATTAACTCTCACTTATAATATACTAGATATGAGAAAATAAAATTAATTACTTTTTTACTCTCCACTTAATAGATTGTTATAACGAAGGTAGGAAGGAATATAGGCACGATAAATGGAGAAAAGAGGATTATTTTCTGGTCACAAAAGATTTTTTATTGATACTAGACACACCCTGATAATTTAATTTAGTTTTTTCTTTGCTTTTTGGTTTACTGGTTTATTTCCTTCCAAGCATGATAAGCGCATCAAATCCCTTTAAATCCGTGTTTATCTTTCGTATTACATTGAGTTACCGATCCACCAGTAAAAATTGATTTAACACATTTGAGTATACGTTTCATTTAATTGAATTGAACCAAGTTTGAAATACAGAGGTATTAAAAAAGTCTTCACCGAACGAAAACAACCGAAAAAAGCTTCAAGAAAAACGACGATTTACGGTTTATGTTATTTTTAAAAGTAACCATCGCAACTATTTACTCATTTATTTAAAGCAGGGGTTCTTAAACTTATATAGTCCGAGGACCCCCTCTTGAACTTTTTTTTTTTTTTTTTGCGGACCCCATCCCTACCCTAAGCATTTTACGTAGATCTTGAGACTTAATTTCTGGCTCAGTAATCTCATAGGCACTACGTTATAATAAATATTGGTAAAAATGTATTGCTGGTTATTTTAATAAATGGTCTTGCGCATTTATAGAGATGAACATTTTTATTAGCATATAAAATAAAAAAATCAGCTGTGGCCACCACAGGACGAACCGCCATCATAAAGTACTTATATAAAATACATTCTAGCAGCAGAGTAGAAATAACTTTGCCTAATATTTTCTAACAGAGATATTATTTATCATGACCATGGAAACGTTACAAGTATGAAAAATTTCGAAAAATTTTACAAAAATTATTCGAAATTTTTCGTTTTATCAAAAAACGTCTCAAATAAAAGTTATTAATTATTGCTTTTATAGCAACTTTTGTTCAATAAATTTTTTCTAAATATTTTTCAGTTGTGAAATATTCACAAAAATCTTAAAATCGACACGAGTAAACTCCCATTTTTAGTCAACCGATTTTTACCAAAAGTTGATCAACTCGTACCATTGATGGCAGAAGCTTAAATATGAAGTATCATAAAAATCCTTTCAGCCGAATTTGCTCTGCACGTGTACACAGACAGACAGACAGACGGACAGACAGACAGACAGACGGAAGGACAGACAGACAGACGGACGGACGGACAGACAGACCGATAGACATCATGCTAAAAATAGTCAAAACGTTATGTAGGGACCTCAATTCGTGGAGATCCATCGAAATGTCAAAATCGGTATGATCACAATACCTCCCTTATATATGTTGGCGGTCGGTAAAAAAGTTGCTCGTTTTCAATGACTGTCAAAAACAAACTAAATGACGCAGCTGGTTGAAATTTTTACACTGGTCTTTTTAAAGTTAGGATTTACGAAATACCATTGATTTGATACTGGTGGCGCGATCTGTTGCCTAGGCTGATTACTTTTCAACCGCCTCTCGTTTTATAAATAATGTTAATCTGATGCAACTAGAAATTAGAAAAATTAGAGTTAAAGCTGCTTAGGCATCTTACTTTGCGTTTCCCAAAGAGTGTACCGCAAAATTTTTCAAGTGTGCCACGAAACCTTAAAGAAAAAAAATCAGCTGTGGCCACCACAGGACCGACCGCCATCACAAAGTACTTGTTTAATTTATACTGCTTTATCAAAAAATGTCTCAAATAAAAGTTGTTAGTTATTGCTTCTATAGCAACTTTTGTTAAATACATTTTTTCGAAATATTACTCTGTTGTGAAATATTCGCAAAAATCTTAAAACCGACACTAGTAAACTCCCATTTCTAGATAACCAATTTTTACCAAAAGTTGATCAACTCGTACTATTGTTAAAAGCTTAAATATAAAGTTTCATAAAAATCCTTTTAGCCGAATTTGCTCGGCACGTGTGCATGGACCGACAGACAGACAGACATCATGCTAAAAATAGTCAAAACGTTATATAGGGACCCACAATTCGTGGAAATCCATCGAAATCTCGAAATGTCAAATCGGTATGATCACAATCCTCCCTTATATATGTTAAAATGTTTATGCGGTCGGTAAAAAACTAGCGTAATAAATGTTTTCTTCTATAACTACGTACGTGTGCCGCAAAATTTTATTCTTTGGAAAATGTGCCACGAGAGTAAAAATATTGGGAAACACTAGTCTAATTATATATATATATATATATATATATATATATATATATATATATATATATATATATATATATATATATATATATATATATATTTGGCTTCTTTGAGAAGGATGTATTATTGATATTCTTTCATCTACTCCTAGAATCCTCCGAAAATATTTAAATTGGATTTGCTCCACTTTTTCTTTCACTTTCCAACTCCATAGCTCTGCGCCGTACAGCATAATGGTTGCTATGGTAAATAAAGTAGTAGGGGAGATGTGGGGACGGTGGCACACATTTTGGTTTTCTGTACATAACATCTTCAATTTTGAATTTTTTAAATAAATCTTTTCGCCACTTAATACTTATAATGTCATTGTCTAAATAACCTGTTAAAAATTAATGTCCTTAACACGTGCCATTTATAATTAATATTTTTGTTGACCTCTGTAATTGTGCCACTGTACCTATACGTGAGGGTACAGTGAAACAGCATTAGGGATACAGTGGAACAGTAAATATAATAGGTATCCAAAAAATCTGTATATGTGTTAATAATTTTTATTGAAACTTCAATTCAATGTCTCTCAAAATAAATCATCTGAAAGGTACTGAAAAATTAATAATATTGTAAAAAAATCAAATTTTGTGGAAAAAACTACTAAGTAATTAAATAATGTATGTAAATATATAAATGTAAATTTATTATTAATATAAAAAAATAAACTTTGGTAAGTTCCTTGGAAGCAGTAAGTTTTGATAGTTTTTATTTTAATGTTAATTATATTTCATTAAATTTACTGTAAAAATCAAAGCGTCTAAACGGTGTTTTGTACTACCAGACGGAGCAGGAGATGGTAAAACTTTTATCAGCTCTGATTTTTTAAATGTGTAATTTTCATTTGTTTTAATAAATTTAAAGAGTAAAGTCAGCCGTCGGAGATATGTTACAACAATATCGTCAGTCGTTATTTCTATGATTTCCTCTATAGAGTGGCCCTTCATTTTATTCTTTCCGTATCTTTCAAATATTAAGGCATATTGCCTTACTTTAATATCCTTGTTTACGTAGTCTGTCGAATCTGTATCACATTCAGAGTCAACATTATCATCTGATTTTGATTTCTCATCAATATTGACATCAGTATCAGACGTGTCTGAACTTACAAGAATATCTTTTAATTTTCTGATCTTTTTTATTTTGCGCAGCTTTGAATTGTAACTCATACCCACGTGCGTGGGTACAGTGGCTCACTGTACCACTGTATCCACATAACACGTGTGCCACTGTTAGCCTAATCCTATTTTCACGAACATTTTATCAAATATAATAAATGGTATAGTTTAGAACATTAGTAATTGCTTTACACTGTAGACAAATGACCAATTTACAACATGTAATACAAAATTTTGTACTAATTTGGTTGTGTGTCGTTCAAATAAAAAATTTCTTCTTACGATAAACTTTAGTTTGTCAATCTCAAATCAACATTTTCATCATAAATGGCAGGACTTAAATTTATAGACTCAAAATGTGGATAGTATAATTTCTCAGTACCAGAGGGGCCAATATATATCCAAACAGACATGAAAATATTCTATATTTCAAAAATATTTCAAATGTTCCACTGTACCAATTGTGCCACCGTCCCCACATCTCCCCTATATGAACGTACAATGTTATTCTTTACAATAATAGATTAATCTGATAAATATGTATCCCCTGGTTTTATATATTTTTCTTTGAAAATCTAAAAATGTAACATGAATATATGGTTGGTGAAAGGATGAATAATATTCCGAATACAAAAAAGGCGGAAATAAATTTGAAGTGACTTTGATACCCCGTGTAAGGCTTGTGTGATAATATAATATAGTATTTTATTCGGAGAGGAAGAAGAGGCTATGAAATTCGCCGTGATCCCTTCATGTGACCCGGAATAACCGGCATACACCGGCATACACCGGCTCACCCTCCCCATATATCGATTCCACGTGCTTTTGTGTACCTTCATTTGTTGGACGTATTTGGCACAATACATGCTCAAATATACTGGTCATTTTAATATATTAAACTTACGACTCAATCAACTGAATGCATTTTTATGTATTCTGTCCGGACGTCAAAGAAAGTACTTAGATCAATATTTATTTTAAATGTGTTCGAAGGCTGATTATTAACAATAATACGAGGGCTACATTTTGTTTTTACAAACGACCACTAGATAGCAATATTGATGTGTGTCATTATTATAATCATAAAATTTGACATTTGTTATTGTGAATTCAGCGGCAGCTTATAAATTGACTCAGTAGTTTGCTGACAGTGTGCGTTAAAAAACAGTTTGTGAAAAAATGGATATTACTCGTGAAGGTTTTCGTTGGATGATTTTTTACGATTTTAGTCAAGGCCTAACTCAACAACAATGTATAGATTCGCTTCGTTCAACTTTTGGTAATGATGCACCATCAGAAAAGACTGTCTACAATTGTTTTGCAGAATTTCGTCGTGGTCGTGCGTCTGTCAGTGATGAATCTCGTGAAAGTCGACCAAAATCGGCTGTGATTCAAAAAAACATCGATGCTGTGCGCAAAATGATTGAAGAAGATCGGCATGTGACTTACCGTGAGATAGAGGCATACTTTGGACTGCAATACATTCGATTTTGCATGAGTATTTAGCTGTGAAAAAGATCTGTTCCCGATGGATTCCGCATAGATTGACCGAAGCTCAAAAAAGGCTCGTGTTGATTGATGTAAGGGAATGCTAAAAAAATTCAACCTAGGCACTGCAAAATCTGTATACAACATCGTTACAGGTGACGAAACTTGGATTTATTCATATGAACGTGAAAATAATTAAGAATCCACTGTTTGAGTCTACCAAGACGAACCGAAACCCACAAAAGTTGTTCGTTCACGAAGCACTTCCAAGAAAATGATCGCTTGTTTCTTCGGTTGTACTGGACATTTCGCAACCATTCCTTTAAAGCAGCGGTTCCCAACCTGTGCTCCGCGGAGCCCTAAGTGCTCCGCGTGCGCTTCTCAGAGGCTCCGCAGCCATTCCAGGAAATAAAATAAATAAAAATTGAATAAAAGCAAAAGAATTAGAAATAAAAAACAGAATCAATATAAGAAAACTGGAAATTACATTCTGAAAGAAAATTGGCCAAGTTGTATGTATGTCCGAGTGATTTCTGACTCTAGCCGGTTTATGACTAACTGGAATGTAATCGGTTAGATGCATTTTTGATTGAATAATCTGCGTGTATGTTGATTATTTGCTTCATTTTTTAAAAATCTGTCTATCTATCAATATGAGAGCTGTGAAAGAGAAAAGTGAATTTATATTAACTAAAAAATCTACCACCTCTCCCGTAACTTACTTCTAAACACTATTAATTTGTAAGACATAGGATAGGCCTAGGGGCTCCGCCATAGAAATTAAAAGGGGCTCCGCAAGTAAAAAAGGTGGGGAACCACTGCTTTAGAGGATCGGAGAACAGTTAACGCTGGATGGTATACAACAATTTGTTTGCCAGAAATTATCGACAAAATCAGGAAAAACAACCAAAAACGTGCATCATTCTTCATCATGACAATGCAAGCTCCCACACAGTACGTCAAACAATTGATTATTGATTGATTTTTTTGAGCCTTTATTTTAATGACTAAGTATTTTCTGATTCTTTATTTCGAAAAATAACTAAACCTTCGTTTATTTTTGAAAAACTTTGGTTTTGTACCTTTTAGTACGATCAATATATATTTATTTATTTTTATGACCATATAAGGAGAAGCGCGTTATATTAAGTAAGGGTGGGGATGAGCGGGTGGAAAGCAAGTGACATTTGACTTACGTGGTTCATAGTCGGTATGCGCATGCCCATTGCAGCGATACAACGCATTTTGTGTGGCGGCAGATCCAAAAATGGCGTCAAAAAGTTGTAAACACGAGGTACACTCATTCTGCTATATTTGCGGCGAATTTATCAAAACAAGAGAATGGTTGGATTTCTGATGGGAATGCATCCCATCAGAAATCCAACCATCTTAAAATCCTTTATCACTAGGGTGACCAGATTTCAGTGAAGGGAAACCGGGACACAGGGAAAAAAAAGAAGGTCTTTGTTTCCTCCCCAAGTGAAGAGCAAAAAAAAAGGTCCTCACCTCTAAAATTCAAAAAGTGAAGAGCAAAAAAAAAAAGGTCCTCACCTCCCAAATTCAAAGTGAAGAGCAAAAAAAAAGGTCCTCACCTCCCATATTCAAAGTAAAGAGCAAAAAAAAAGGTCCTCACCTCCTCCAAATTCAAAGGGAAGAGCAAAAAGAGTCCTCACCTCAAAAGCCGGGACAATTGACCTAAAACCGGGACGGATGGTCACCCTATCTATCACTGGCCAGGTATACTCATCATACTTTAAACTCTCAAGCACCATTTTCACACTTTCGTAATTTTCTTTGAGCATTTCTTTTTCGGGTAAAATATTTTTTCTTTAATTAATAATATGGAACAAATAAAAATCAGATATGCAGAACCCAGATTCAAAATTCCTGTTGACCGGTGTTATTTGAAGGAGAAAAACATCGAATTAATGTCTCATTGCTCGTATTCACCTGATTTATCCTCTAACGATTTTTCTGTTCCCCAATGTTAAACAAAAAATGAGTGGATAGCGATTTTTATCACCTCAAGAACCTATTGAAGCATCCGAAAATCATGTTTTTAGATACCAACTTCAGAGTGGAAAAAATGTTTCGAGAATTGATTTGAACGCATGCAAAAGTGTATAAATCTTATAGGCGAATATTATGAAAAGCAATAAAACAGATTGTTCAAAAATAAAAATGTTTCTTTCTTAGTTTTTGTAAAAACTTAAAAGGTAGCCCTCGTAAGTATGTCAAATTTAACTTTCTATATTCAACCGTTTGGCTACCATTTATATCGTAAAGACAGGCAGACACATGAGTAATGTTATAAGGGTTTTTTGGTGGTCTTACATACAAAACTCTAAAAATGTTTCCATCCATGAAAATCTCCCGAAGATTTCGCACGTTTGATTGTCTCTGTCAATTCGTATTTCATGCCCAAGGTACTTTTAAGATATCTATTTAAACTGTGTTGTGTATTTAAGACAGTTTATTTAATATTTTCAAAAATATGCCTATATTTTGACCCCTCTTGAAAAAAAATCTGTGAGCGCCCATGTCTAGAATAAACATCCTCATCACTTGTCATTTCCAATCGCTTGACTCTAATTTTTTGTACGTATTTATAGATCAATAATGATTTTCGTTTGTACTAATACCAAAACTTTCAATAACAATTTCGTAAAAACCAGAGCACAAACAACTAAATGGATATTTTTAATCGCATTAGATGTAATATATAGTTGTGGAGTGATTGTAGTTAATACAAGCTAACTCGTTGTGACAGTGATGAATTTGTTGTAAATGTTGTAAAAGTTTTAATGAGAATGTTCTCACTTAGCACGCATGTTCTATCGATATTAATCGGCTGTCCAAATTTCTACACAATATGATATATTGGGCATAATTTTTGATTTCTTAATACTTGCCCACATAACATGGCCCAGATACCACAGTTCGAAAACTTATTATAGATATTACAATTGTGTTTAACAGTGGTTCTCAAAGTATGTTCCGCGGAAATCTGGTGGTTCATTAGTTGAAATTTAATGACCTTTATTGACTTTTCCTTTGGTGCTTTCAAATGTAATATAGGGACATTTTTAGTGACATTTATTGACGCTCCCAAGCTGAATTTGCTCACCAAAGGACTTGTAGACCTCGAATTTCATTTCTTCGGATTGGAAGGTTTCCGTATCTAATTTAGTAGCAGTACGGTAGTAATCAGCAGTATGTCTTGGTGAGATTATGGCGATGTTTATGGCCTAAAATAATAAAGCTGATGATGTTAATGACTATATTTTAAAATGCTTGTTCAAGAAAGAATTCGCTATAAAAAAAAAAGCAAAAAAAATTGGAAGTTAAGTCTTCTTACTTTTCACAACTAATATCAGTAACAATTTTAGTTCAATGTTTGTGCATTAGAGTATTGTAGAATCAGAGCTGGAAAATTTTTAAATAAAGTATTTAAGAAAGTATTTCATTTATTTTTTGGTATTTGACATATTGTATTTCAAATACTTTCTCCGTGGTATTTGTATTTGATATTTGTTGTCTGAAAATGTTAATATTTCAAATATTTCCCCAGTATTTTAAATATTTCCACATCATTTCAAATATTCCCTAATATTTCAAATATTTCTCTATTATTTAAAATATTTCCCTATTATTTAAAATATTTCCTTAGTACATATTTCAAATATTTCCTAGTATTTCAAATATTTCCTAGTATTTCAAATATTTTCCTAGTATTTCAAATATTTCCGTATTATTTCAAATATTTACCTAGTACATATCTCAAATATATCCTAGTATATCAAATATTTCCCTACTATTTCAAATATTTCCCTACTCTTTCAAATATTTTCCTACTCTTTCAAATATTTCCCTACAATCTCCATTATTTCCCTATTATTTCAAATATTTCTCTACTACATCTGTCAAATACAGTGGCGCACCAAGGAATTTTTGTTGGGGGGGGCGCAAGACAAAATAATTTAAATGTGATGATCTAAAAAAAAGGTCCTCGCTTCGGAAATACAGAGTGATGACCTAAAAAAAAAGGTCCTCATCTCTATTTTTTAAATTTTCTAGTATGTTTGTGTTTTTATTTTTATTTTCTGCCTTCTTAGGGGGGGGGCATCCCCCTGGATGCGCCACTGGTCAAATATATCCTAGTATATCAAATATTTCCCTACTATTTCAAATATTTCTCTAGTATTTAAAATGTTTCCCTAGAATTTTAAATATTTCCCAATTATTTCAAATATATATAAAGTATTAGAAATACATCATTTCAAATACTGTTTAAAAGTATTTGATATTTCTAATACTTATTATTAATGATGACTAATAGTATTTGTTATTTTAAATACTTTGATTGGTATTTGAAATACTTTTACTGAGTATTGGCACAGCTCTGCGTAGAACTCGTCATTACGGTTTGTTTTAGGGGCCAAATACGCGTATAGCCTTCCCGATTGTTGAGTTATGACTGCGGAAGTAGCACGAAATAGCGTCATTTTTGCTTCGATTGCCTGCACGCGCTGGCGTCGCCTCAAACTCAAGGTCGTAGTATTACGCTTATATCTATGGTATATCACGTGGTACTGCTATGTGTCTTTAACAATAGTCGTTTGAAAACTATTTTGTTACGCTTAATTTCCAGGAATAACTCCCATACCCTCATGCGGACAAAGACGTATTCTACGTCAAAAGGAACAAATAGAAAAATATAAGTCGTCTTTAATTTTAAATTTTACAAATTGTTATATTTAGTTCTTTGCTTCTATGGTCCTAATATAAATTGTTAAATTTGTTTGATAGCATCTGATCTTATTTGAAAAGATCTGAGATAGTAAATACGTTATGCTGAATAGAATATTTTAATTGAACGTCAATGATGCACAGCAGAGATAGGGATGGCTGACATCCCTCAATGAAAGGAAATGAATGGCGATAACAAGTCACTTCAGTAAGAACTAAATATTATTCAGACATGTTTAGCGTGAAATGATACGTGTCAATTCATATCTGTGCATTCAGAACTAACGTATATTAATATGAGGTCGGCTTATGGTCGTTTCATATACTCGTAAGGTGGCTACATTCCATTGGCGTATGAGTACGTAGCACGCTAGGAAAGTTTTGAGATACGGGCTTAATTTTTAAACTTTTTCAAAGTGTTTCCATCACGTTCAATATGCTTCCTCATACGTATAAACAACGTGTTAAACAAGTCTTTCTACTTTTCAATTGGTACTTCTGCACAGATTTGGTACCAGTTTGCTAGAAGCTCATCATCGCTCTTAAAATGGCGGCCTTTAAGCTTATCCTTGATGAAAGGGAAGCGTCCAAAATCACAAGGAGCAAGATCTAAACCAGAGTTTACCAAACTTTTTGAGCCGCGGAGCACTATCATTGCTATATTCGAGGGAAAGTCAGTAATTAGGTCTCAAACCGATGTTGGAAAGCTGAAAATAGCAGTGAGCTATTTCTAAAATTGTCATTAGGTGGCAGCACAATCCAGCTTGATAACACTTAAATGTACACCTTGGTCAACAGTACTGATGTTTTGTGGGTGGTTCTTCATATCCACTCTTGTAACGATAAAGTTGCGTAATACTGCAGTTGCTACTATACCAATTATAATCTTATTGCTCAAATTCGAAGCGAATATTAGAATTATTAAACATTATATTGTAAGGCGTGGATCCCGGCTAACGTTTAATATAAAATATCCTTCTCGACACCGTTTACTTCAGCCTTTTTTTCATTAAAGAAAACAGTTTCACTAACATTTCATCCCAGGCTGCAACCACTCGTAGATAGCGGGCAATTTCGTAAAATACTTGTTGAAATTTGTATATTTAATTTTCCGTACAAGGCATACAGTCTGTTCCAAACGGTTAGGCGGAACTAGATTTTGCAATCTAGTTACTTTCATCGTTTAAATCGTTCTTTTCGACTGTTTTGTTTAAGCTTTGTAAATCATACTTACAATAAACATTTTTTGGTTAAGGTTAATATCATTTTAAAATGTCATTTTCTTTATATTTTGATTTTTTGTGTCATTCTTAATACAAATTTCCCATTTATTAATTTTTTTGTAATTAAAATATATAAAAAATAATAATTTAATTTTGACATGTCATACGTTTCCATGGTTTCATTGTTGGAATTTTAAATTTTGACATTCCAACGTGAAAAATGAAATAACCCAAGCAAGGTCCCTTTTCGTGACAACCTAAAAGAACGAAATTCCCATTTAGTTCCGCCTAACCGTTTGAAACAGACTGTACAAATGAAATCAGATATAAGCTGGATATTGCACGAGATACTTTTTTCATATTTTTCTCACCGTGGGCTGGTGCACTGTTATTTTGGAGTTAAGGCATTATTTCTATAATTAATCAAATTCAAACAAATTATATTTTTTCAAGTCCATTTTGCAATTTATTGTTCCTAGAAATCATTTAATTTCTAACTTTTTGACAGTGACAGCACTTATTTGTTACTTATTCGCTACTTTGACTACCGAATAACTTATCTGCCAGATAGCATAGTTTATTCGTAGGAATAACTATATCTAAAGGTGGAAAGACACTTTATTGTTTTTATCCGTCAGATAACGTTACCAGCCACTTTATCTGAAGGTGGAAAGACCGGCCTTAAATGTACAATAAGCAATATATTTTCATAGTTTTTTCCCTAGAATATCCCTAGACTTTTCCGATGTGTGTAGTTTATACCAACGAAACACTGTGCTCCGACTTGGATAATTCTCAGAAAAAATAGTTCAATAACATTATTTCAATGTACAATACTAATGTAATAAATTTAGTTTTTCTGCATTACTCCAACCCAACCCTTCTATATTTTAGCTTATAATAAAACCCTTGTCCATTGTGCTGTTAAGTACATTAATATTCAGGTAGTAATGCAGAGTTTTTGCAGTGCGGTGGTTGATAAATAATAACGTTTTAATGCCAGGCCATTTCCATTAGCAGCGTATAGTGCATCCAGTAATTTCATTTAAACCTGTCACCGCCTGTTTAGAGTAGAACAACCACCAAACTATTTCTTGGCACTAAAACTAACGTACATTGTATTATATCTAACCATTGTAATATTATCACTACATAAATATTAGTAGTTTCCAACTGACCGAACCTAATTGTACTTCCATATCTATTGTACATCATCAGTGATGGCAAAAGGTCATGTATCACTTGTATTATATGTGCAACAAAAAATTTTCATTCCACATTATAAGTGAAATCTTTATATTAGGCTTACGTCTTTAGTTTATTAAATTTTGGGTCAGTTATATGGAATCCTTCTTACAATAAATATGTTTTATGTCTTGAAAAAATCCAGAAAAAGGCAGTACGTTACATTCAGCCGTATGAATAAAGTTGAAGTAAATGCCCATAAGTATAAGGTAGAAGTAAAAGCATTTGCTTCGAGTAAAAGGTCGGAGTAAAAGCATTTGCTTCTTTTTATATGAATAATGATTACCTTTTACTTATAAGTCAATGCTTCTACCGGTAAGTAAAAGGTCAAGAGGATGTGTTTATGTTGAAATCTGAAAATCAGTATTTATCAAAATCGTACTACTTCTTTCTCAACTTGAAATTAGTGTATAAACACATCAAAACTGTACTAGTGCTGTACTGAGTTCCATGTTTGACATATCAGTTTATTTTTATTGGTGTAAAGTCATGTACAGATTCAGGGCACTTTACACCTACAGTTGTGAACATTTCACTGGCATCACAAATTGCCTATACATTTAGCATAGGTTTTCCTTTACGATTGACATATTCATCTTCATGGATCTTCGGTTTTTCTATCCCTATATGTGTACAGTCAATGCCACCAACTGTGGTTGGAAAACGGTATTTTCTTTGCCACATTTTTTTCACCTCCACTAATAAATTTTGGGAAGTAAGAAATTTAATCCAGTTGCCAGCTTGTGCAACTATTTGATCAACAACACTGCAGACAGTCAGTGATACTGTGGATTGCTCCACCCCAAGTTCCTCACCGATACTTCTTTAAAATCCAAGATTAGCTAGATATCTCAACAAAAAAAAAGTTACCTAAAAATTATTAGCTAAACACTCCATGTTCTCCTGTTCAAAACGAAACTAACTTTTATGTCAGTACGACGTGGTGAAGAACGATGACTATAATGTTTCATATTTCTTAAATGCACAATATCCGCCATGGCAATTAGTTCACTACAACACTTTTTCACAAGTGAGTATATGAATATATAGATATATAGATGCATGTTTTTCGAAGCATTTGCTTATAATTTAAAGTAAAAGGTCTGTTTTATTCATAACCATTTACTTCTGTCTTGAGCAAAAGATCAACAAAAAAGTATTTGCTTCTTACTCATAAGTAAAAGGTTTTGCTTGCATTTTTATTCATATTGTTGGGAGGAGTTGCTTCATAATTTGCAAGTAAAAGGTTATGCTTCTTTTTATTCATACGGCCCATTGTCTGTCTCAAAATCGGATACACTGTCTAATAATGAGAGTTACCAGCATCTTTGTCTAGAATTAAATATTTTACCGTTGCAGGAACGAAGAGTTCTTTCTGACATGATATTTCTTTATAAAATTGTAAACAATATTATTGACTGAAACGAACTTGTATTACTAATTAATTATCATGTGCAGAACTACAACACACGCCGTAACGAGTTGGTTGCACCAGAATTACGCTAGCACTAATTCTTTTATCAATTCTCCCATTGTCAGACTTTCTTCGACATATAATAATATTTTTGGACACATTGTATATTTAATAATTCTCTTCATAAATTTAGAGTAATGTGTAAACTTTTGTTAAATAATCAGTTAGCATAAATTACAAATCATTATAAAATAATTGTTAAATTTATTACATTTTGAACTGTACTGATTTTGTTGTAAATATTTGTAAAAATTTAGTGGACACTTCGCTGGGTTCGTCCCGTTTGTGTTCCCAGGGTAAATAAATAAAAATAAAAAAAGTAAAAAATAAATATCACTATGCAGATTTTACGTTTGTCAAATATTTTTGTTGTTTACAACATTTTAAATATTACTTTGTATCAGGTTGATGTAAAATTTCGTCCCGTTATTAGCGCTATATGGCATTGCAATGAAAAACTGAAATGTTATTGACTTCACACATGTTAAGTTTTGAGAGAAAACATTTCACTGTGTACATCGGGAAAAAAATGTTATTTGGTTTGTTTTTAAAATTTTGTTAAGCATTAAAAAAGGCAGAAAATAAGGCACAAAAACAAGTTTGTGAAAAAATGGATATTACTCGTGAAGGTTTTCGTTGGACGATTTTTTACGATTTTAGTAAAGGCCTAACTCAACAACAATGCATAGATTCGCTTCGTTCAACTTTTTGTAATGAAGCACCATCAGAAAAGACTGTTAAAAATTGGTTTGCAGAATTTCGTCGTGGTCGTGCGTCCGTCAGTGATGAATCTCGACCAAAATGATGGAGGTCGACCAAAATCGGTTGTGATTCAAAAAACGTCGATTTTGTGCGCAAAATGATTGAAGAAGATCAGCATGTGACTTACCGTGAGATAGAGGCATCCTTTGGCATATCGCAGATTGCAATACATTCGATTTTGCATGAACATTTAGGTGTGAACAAGATCTGTTCTCAATGGTAACCGATATGTAAGGGAATGTTAAAAAAATTCAACCTAGACATCGCAAAATCCGTATACAACATCGTTACAGGTGACGAAACTTGGATTTATTCATATGAATCGGAAACTAAGCAACAATCCACTGTTTGTTTCTTCCAATATGAACCGAAACCTACAAAAGTTGTTCGTTCACGAAGCACTTCCAAGAAAATGATTGTTTTTTTCGATTGTACTGGATATATCGCAACCATTCTTTTAGAAGATCGGAGAACAGTTAATGCTGAATGGTATACATAATTTTTTGCCAGAAGTCATCGATAAAATCAGGAAAAACAACCAAAAACGTCGCATCATTATTCATCATGACAATGCAAGCTCCCACGCAGCACTTCAAACAATTGATTATTTGAAGGAGAAAAACATCTAATTAATGTCTCATTGCTCGTATTCACCTGATTTATCCCCTAACGATTTTATTTTGTGCACCAATGTCAAAAATCCGTGGACAGCGATTATCTACCTCAAGAAGTTGTTGAAGCCTTTGAAAAATTTTTCTTAGTTTTTGTAAAAACTGAAAAGGTATATGATTAAATGTAACTAAAAATTCATATATTGATTAAATGTAACTTTTAGTAAATAAAATTTCTCTTCAATTTTTGTCAAAAAAACGAGACGAACTTTTGCATCACAATACGGATTTTAGCAAGGCGTATTTCATTGAGTATCCTTAGACCGTTTTGATGAGTGCAGTTAGCAAAACGTCTTAAAATAAAGATTAATTGAAATTTTAATTTAGGTTGTTAGATTTGTATCACAATAATCTGTGGTATTAATCTTGTCTATAAATGCTCGGGCCGGAATCGAACCCGAAATCTTTGGAAGAGAAGAATAGTATATTATCCACCAAGCTAAATTTTTAATAATTTTGACACTTAATTTTAAAATTAATGTAATTTCATAATTAATTAGTTTTTACATCTTGATTTTCTAATTTCTATACTTCATTATTTTCTTTTTGTTTTTGTGTAAAATCTTCTTTGAAAATGATGGAAGTCTTTTGTGAAAGATAACTTTTAACATTAAAAATAATACTTTGAAAAACAAAATTATTAAATTAAAAAATCTGTTTCAAGAAGATTTCATTGATTTACTTTTTTCTAAGTTTATTTTTATATTTACTGTCAACATTTTTCTCAGTTAAACTGAAAGCAATTTCTTAATATTTTCGATTTATCTTTTCCCAGAGTCTATGTTTGCTCTAAATTTAGAGAAAATTCTTCGAAAACTAGGTGTGAAACAGGAAATACTTTTAACGTAGGCACTCAGAAAAATCGGGGATTTATATTTCTCAATATACGTCGCACCGATATACGTTGTTTCGAACAACGTCTCTCCGTAATAAGAGACAATAATTTCAATATATATTATAATAGCAAAATATCCGTTCTTCGCACGAGATAAGTTCAATTAAGTTGATTAAAAATAAAAAATAATCATGTCTTTTAACAATTCTTAGTATAAAAAACTTCTTCGTACACAACGTTTATGGTCTTCCCAATCGGCGTATGTGCGTTTTTCAGTCAAAATCTGCTGATCCGATTTTCATGCGTTTTTTTTTTTCTCTCTGTAGCTATGATGTAGCTGGTTTGTTTTGCGATAACTATTAATAAATCGCAAGGTCAAACCCTGAAGATAGCTGTCGTTGGTTTGCGGAGTCCATGCTTCTCGCATGGGCAATTTTATATAACTTGTTCAAGTGTCATTTCTAGCAACAACCTTCATCTGCTAGCGACTAAAGCCGCATTCAGAGCTCTTAAATCAATAGCTTATGCACTGTAGCTTATGCACTGTAGCTTATGCACTGTAGCTTATGGCCTGTTCACTGTCACCAGAAAGTTTGTCATATGGTAAGACGTGAAACCGTTCAGACCTCCAAATTTAATACGCTGTTTGTTGTGATTGTGCATAATTTTCTAAACTTATAGCTACTGAGATGTTTTAATGAGACAGACATACAAACAGATTGGCTATCGCATTCTATCAGTGACACCGTAGTTATCGAATGCCTTTACACAACCTAACATAATGTCATCATTAACAAATCTTGCTCAAAATTACAAAGACGGAGAGTAAATATGATAAATTTAGGTAAATAGGTAGTTAAAATCTAAGACAACAGAATTATAAGAACGATAATCCATATAAAATATTTTACGAAGCTAAATAGTTGGTTTCAAAATTCACAGATGGCGGACTATTCGTAACATATTAATTTCTAATTTGTTATGAACGGTACGTGCAACGTTAAAAAGAATGCATAGAAACATAACTTACAGCTAACAAAGTACAATCTACAACCTCTTAATTTAAAGAGCTCTGAATGCGGCTTTAGTAAAACTAAAAACATTGTTTAAAAAAAGGCTATCAGATAAGTTACCCTGTTCAGTTTAATCCTGGCCTTTCACGTGTATATAGTTATTGTCTTCTGTCCGGTTAATTACGAATAGGTATGTTTAAAAAAAAAAATGTAGTTCAATAAAAACGAATTGTGCCCGAGCAAAGTTGGGCAGGTAGTCTTAATATATTTATGTATATATAAGAATAGTATATTCTGTAACAAAGTTGGAATGAGAAAATTCGATGCTCGTGGTTCCTCACGCATCGAATTTTTTCTTCCAAGCGAGTCACAGACCCCACTTTCTCCACGACCACCAGAATGAAAAAAAAATTAATAAATAATTAATTTAACAAACATTTTATCTTAACAAATAATTTATATTACATAACAAATGAATCAATTAATTAAACTTATTTTTTATTTATTATTTGTTTAATTTAATTTGCCGCATATCGGCCACTATTTTAGTACATTTTAGAAAGTTATGTTGTTATTTATTTAATGTAAAAATTGCATATATTTTAATGTAACCCTACAAAAACAAATGACAACAAGTGATGGAATGAAATACACGTAAAATGCATAAGAAGATAAGTGCTTCACAATAAAATTCCAACTCTTGTATTCAAAATTGGTTTTAGAATTGGTAAATTCTATAGTGGTCGTGGAGAATATATATTTTGAATATTAAACTAATTGAATATGTGTATAAGAAAAATCTAGAAACAAATCAGGGGTCAGTAACATTAAATAAATATTCGAGTATGTAGTTTGTAGCACATCTTAACAGCAGTTTAGTTTGAATAGAAAATCTTGTATTATCCGTGGATATCCGCAAATTTGCCGGGCTCTAACCATAAGGAACATTGCAGAAGAAATATCTTGGACGACAACTGTATCTAGATGACATACTATAGTCGGATTGCTAATAAGTGACTGTTCGTTGCTACAAGTATCGATATTCAATACTATATGCTTTCTCTGTCTATATCATTATAATTATTCGCATACCCATAGTAACGTATAGTGACTCAAGTTGACAACTAACCTTCAAAATTATTTGAATAAAAAACAAAGCATTAGAAAGAAACAGAATGATTCGTATATATCTTTACTAATTAGAGCGCGAAAATAAATTTACAGCAGTACTCAAACAAACAAAATTATTAATTTTAAGGTTATAATTATAAATAAGGAAAAATGTATACTCATACGTAAATTTTAGATTATAATTTGTTGTTTATTCCAGCAGATTAAAGTTTGTGAATTTAATAATTGGCCGCAAGCCATATTTTAATTAATATTTATTACCAGACACTGACAGTTAAGACAAATAACAAAAAACATTTTTAAAATCGCTGAAAAATGGTAACTAGATTATTATATGAATGCACAACTTGATACATACATGTAACAGTCACCTATCAGTAATCCGACTATAGTACAGAATGCTGTCTCTGAGTGGTTAACAAACCAAGAGCTCTATTTATCATACATGAATGTTTAACCTTATACCATGATGGAAGATATGCATTAATTCTCAGGTAGATAATTTAATTTTAAATGACTAATGAACTTAACCTTTAAAGAAAAAGCATAATGGTAGAATTTTTCAAATATAGAATCCATTTAGCAGGGTGAATTATGAAAGAGTTTTATATTGATGTTTGTAACTTGAGTCACAGAGGAATTTAACTTCCGCTTCTACTAAGTTTCACTTAATTGTCCAGCAAAGTTAAACAGGGGTCCCACTCACTTTTCAATCAATATACCCTACTAGTTTCGATAGACATTATATATAACTCCTACCTATGTACCAGCCAAAATATACAGTATTTGTAGAAATCTACTACTAGAACGTAAATAATTGGAATGAATTTTCAAATATTTCTGAGTTTCGTAGTTAACCAGTAAACGACAACTAATTTTGGAAACATTTATAATTTAGACCGGGAGCTCATGGCATTTTTGGTCTCCGATTTCATACAGCATGCCTTTTGGAGGAGAGAATATTTACCCTGTGACAACAAAAAAGAGATGGTACTAAACCCCTGCACGCTTTCCGGTCATAGGGAAAATTGCATTTCCACTTGCACAAAATTTTTGTGTTTTTCTCTGATTTAATATTGCTTGCCCTTTTGTCAAAAGAAAGTTAAACAAATTAAAAAAGAACAAATTTAAAGTCTTTTAATTATAGGCATGCTGTATGAAAACGCGGAAAATCATATTTTATATTACAAGATCACATGACCGTTTGAGCCCTTTGGGACCCTCCGAATCGCATGCATATATTTAAAAGACTTTAAATTTGTTATAACTTTCTTTTGACAAAAGGGCAAGCAATATTAAATCAGAGAAAAGCATAAAAATTTTGTGTGTAAGTGGAAATGCAATTTTCCCTATGACCGGAAAGCGTGCAGGGGTTTAGTACCATCCCTTTTTTGTTGTCACAGGGTAAATATTCTCTCCTCCAAAAGGCATGCTGTATGAAATCAGAGACCAAAAACTGTCATGAGCTCCCTGTCTAATTGTAATCACTGCAAAATCAATTTGTTTTTGAAAATGAACTTATACTTGGCCAATTTTAAATTAAAAAATATTGTATTCAAAAATTAACAAAACTTATAAAAACAATCTGATCGAAAATTCCGTAACCTGCTTCCATTTAGTGACTTACAAGCGTACTTAATTATAAGAAGTGCGCGCATCAATTCCCAAATAATTAATCCTCCGCAGGTAGTCTCGTCCCTACCCATACCTGATCCCAACCACCCAACCAATAGCAACGCACCTATAACCTGCTCCCACTCTTACAATACTCGGTATAAAAACTCGAAGAAAACTGAAATGTTTATCACTTCTCGTGATCGCTGAAGAAGGAAACAGATTGTTGAGCAGTTTCCGAAACGTCCGAATTTATTTTTTATATTACTCTTGAAGTATTATATCTTTTTGATACTAATACTCATTATATTATACTATTCTAGCCTAGTACTATCAGCAATGGCATACGTCCAAAATAAAGGTGTTCGCATTAATATTAGACCATTGCAAAATAATTTCAAAGATATTACTCTTATTTAGTATTATTAATTAATTAAATATTTAGTATTATATTCAAAATGGTAATTAAATATGATTATTTTATTATGAAAAAAATTATTGAATAAAATATATGTGGGGGGGGGGCTAATCTAATTTTGCATCGAGGCGCCAGGAACCCTTGAGCCGGCCCTGAGTGTTATCATCCATTTGCTCTGTACTGCATTCTAACGTTTGAATGGACTATAGATCTAGTTGCTTTATTTATGTCCGCAAATCCGGACAACCACACCGGTGAATTTCTTAGTACAGTCCTATGATTGCTGCATAGAAGTAGAAATGTAAGTCTATAATTTATAGATTAGTGTGCTTTATAGTTTATTATAAATAAGTTTGAAGGAAAGAAAACATCGTTATTAATTCTAAATATCAAATTGTAAACTGTGGTCCGCGTAGCCATTATTGGGGGTCCGCGAAACAATGTTGACATTAACTTTACATCCCCCATCTTTTCGCTTTTATTCAAATAATTTATTTAATAAAAATCCTACATGGTCAAGACTTTATTATTTTTTATTTTAGTATTTGTTGTTATCTAACTATAAAAAATAGTTATTGACATAACTAAACAATAAGTAGTAAAAATTTAATTATTTTTATTAAGCTGCAAATTATTTACAGAAAAACTATTATAATAAGATTTATTTTGACCAATATTTGACCAAGAAATGTTTGTATGAGTTTAACGTATTATAATTTTTAACTTTTTTTAAATCTTTTTACTATTTTTATTCATTTTATGTGTTTTATTCTATATGCTAATAAAATTGTTCATCTCTATAAATGCGCAAGACCATTTAGGCCCGGTCTTTCCACCTTCAGATAAAGTTCCAGGTAACTATCTGACAGATAAGGTTATTTTTAACTTCATCTGCTGAGTAAATGTCAATACCAGTCAGTGAATTCAATACGTCAGTCTCATTATCCGTTAGATAACTATCTGATAGATACATTTGTATAGAAAGAAGGGATGACATTTACTCAGCAGATGAAGTTAAAAATAACCTTATCTGTCAGATAGTTACCTGGAACTTTATCTGAAGGTGGAAAAACCGGGCTTTATTAATATAACCAGCGATACTGTTTTACAAATACAGACGATTCCGCTTAATTGGGCCACCGCTTAATTGGGGCAGCCGCTTATTTGGGCCAAATACCAAAGAACAGAAACCAAACCAAGGAACCAACAGTAAATTTACATGTTTAATTGGGACAACATTCCGCTTAATTGGGACAGTAAATTTAAGATCACAATAGATATTATGTTATTCTCAAGAAAAAATATGAACAAAGAATTTAATATTACAGCGTTATTTTATGCAGGAAGGAAATGAAGGGAGCCCTACATCCGCACTGAATACCTGTGCTGATTTTGTAGAAGTGAAATGTTACAAAAACAAAAGACACTTGACGCATTTTTGCATTGAATTAAATTGTATGTACAGTCTGTTCCAATCGGTTAGGCGGAACTAAATGGGAATTTCGTTCTTTTAGGTTGCCACGAGAAGGGACCTTGCTTGGGTTATTACATTTTTCACGTTGGAATGTCAAAATTTAAAATTCCAACAATGAAACCATGGAAACGAATGAGATATGTCAATATTAAATTATTTTTTGCATATTTTAATGACAAAAAAATAACTAAATGGGAAATTTGTATTAAAAATGACACAAAAAATCAAAATATAAAGAAAATGATATTTTAAAATGATATTAACCTTAACCAAAAAATGTTTATTGTAAGTATGATTTACAAAGCTTAAACAAAACGGCCGAAAAGCACGATTTAAACGATGAAAGTAACTAGATTGCAAAATCTAGTTCCGCCTAACCGTTTGGAACAGACTTTACCTATTTATTATTTTATTTTGGAATTTATTATTATTTTTTCTTAAAAGTTTATATTTTATGGTTATATGTAATTTATAGTTTTGTCCAAGAGTTTATAAAATAAAATTATTGAAAGAAAAATATGCATTATTTAATTTTATGTGAAATTCGCTTAATTGGGGCAGCCGCTTAATTGGGCCAAAATGCTTAAGTCCCGATGTGTCCCAATTAAGCGGAATCGACTGTATTTATTATAACGTAGTGCCTATGAGATTATTGAGCCAGAAATTAAGTCTCAAGACCGACGTAAAATGCCTAGGGTTGGTATGGGGTCCGCGAAAAAAAAAAATTTTATTCAAGAGGGGGTCCGCGGACTGCATAAGTTTAAGAACCCCTGTATTAGGATATTGTAAAGTTATGTCCGAGTATTTTGATGCAGAATATCAATTGTACAACACTGCACAATGTCACAGTTGACTTTTGCAATACCAGAATGACGTGTTGGCTGCATAGGTCACTTGAAAATGCAATACGTATCAAATGAACGGCGAGTTGTGACGTAGTAGACGCTTCACCGTCGTCTGAGCACTCAATTGGACATGACTTACGACAGACAGAAGGTTAAGGAAAATGGAGAACTTGAGATCCAGCAAAAAGGACGAGACAGAGTTTATTGGAATTATATATTACCTTGAGAGTGGGTGGTTTAGCAATACCTGTCTTTTAAAATTTTTATCATTTTTATAAAATAAGGGTAAATGTTGTGGACGTTCCCACCAGTTTAAGGCGGCGCACAACCCTATAGTTATAAATAGTTTCTTATACAAAACTAATAATCGGAAATAAAATTAATAACAATCTATATATCAAAATTTGCAGCGAATTTTTATCTATCTAATAGGATACTTTTAATTGTAAAAAAAACTGTTAGTTGTAAATAAGCAAATTGCATTACAGACGCAATCTTGTAAACCAATCGACTCATATTTGCATACGATGCGGCAAATTATTCCTAAAGCTTCATTCTACAAATATGATTCTAGCTATTTTGTTATATTGTGAAAATTACTTATAGTTATTGTACTTGGTAATCTATTTTTGCCGCCCTCTTAAATCTGCCGCGGTTTACAAAATTGGTGTGGCATTCTATTATTTTTAAGTATAATATTTTTCGACGAAGGCTCTAAACTATAAGTAATCAAGTCGAAAAAAATATTGACGTATTATTTGAACATTTCTACACAAAACTATATAAATATAAAAGTCATTCGAAACCCACAAATAGATTTAAAAAATTACAGAACAATATCGCTGATGTCTATTTTTAAGTTATTGAGCGATAATATTTTTACAATAAATGTTTCTACAATTAAAACTATCATATTAGATAGATACAAATTCTGTGCAAAATTTGATGTATAGGTTTACAGTCTACTCTCTACAACAGTGTTTCTCAACCTTTTCTGGCATGGGACCCCCCCAAAATAACTTAAATATTGTTGGCGGCCCCCCTATATATATGTATATGTGTATGTGTATTGTTTTATTAAGACTTACAAAAGAAATATGCAGATGGTCTGCTGCAGCAGAAAGTTAATTATTTTATTTATTGTACCAGTACAACAAATATTTTTAAGAGCCGGTTCTAATTTATAAATTGTTGTATACCAATATAATTCAATATTCATTTAGTCAATAATCGGGATTTATGAAAATGATTTAAAAAATAGTTTTGTTTCTCTAGTTATAGCCGATAGTGTATGCATGTATGTGTTTCTATATTGTCCATAGAAGCACATTCTACATAACAATGACTTACATTATAAAATTAACAAAAATTTCTACAAATACCTTTCCAGTCGCTCCAATTTTGGTCTGCATGGAATCCAAACACTAAAGTCTACACTATAACACACTATTTCAAGTATTTTCTGCACTTTTATCACTTAAAAATAACTAAAAACGTCAGAAAAAAAAATGAAGACGCCACTTGCAAAAATCACGTATCACTACATATCAAGATGGTTAATCTTGATAAAGCTCATTAAGGAATATAGTCATTAACAATTAATAAATAAGGAACAGAATTGCTTAAAATAACTCTTTATGAGAATAAACACATATATTTTATCAATAGTATACAGGTGGTTGAAATTGAACTACCGGGCCCAATACACTATTTTTTTATTATTGAAGATGAGGTATAACGTTAAATTTGGAAGTTACTTGGTACTACATGATCTAAAATAGTTTATATTTTGTTACTTTGTATCTTTATATAAATAGTTATTTTGATTGAGGATTTATTAAAATTTCAGAGCTATAGCTTTGGAGACACGGCCTATATGGTAAAATGGGACGACAGAGGTGATAATAGAATGACTTTTGGGCTATCAATGATAATTCTGAGATCTCAGAAAGGGATGAAAATTACTATTGGAAGTATAATGGAGTTATCTCTCGAGAATTTTATACAGATTAATTTTTTTATTTACGGGTTCATTTGGAGAGCTAAGGTGTCCCCCCTCCGGGCATTATGACCTTAAGGCCCGGTCTTTCCACCTTCATTTAAACCACTAGGTAACTATCCGACGATAATGTTATCTGGAACTTTATCTTCTGAATAAATGTCATTACCAAGCAGTGAATTCAATACATCAGTCTCATTATCCGTTAGATAACTATCCGATAGATACATTTGTATTGAAAGACGGGATGACATTTATTCAGCACAGAAATTATCATATAACCTTATCTGTCAGATAGTTACCTGGAGCAGTTTCCCAACCGCCGGTCCTGTATATGTATATAGGGGGTGAGCGAGGGAGGGATCTCAAGGTGTATCAAGATAGAGGAAACACGATTTTTCTCGAAAAGACGATGTGTGAGCAAGTTGGGAAACAAATTTGGTGACCAGAGTTTACCCAAATAATTGAATGGTAGTATTTAAATTTTCGGTATAATTTCGTTAGGTAACAACTTTTATATAAACATGTTTTTAATATCTGTTACGATTACCTATAATGGCTTGCAAGTATTTTTATTTACAAGTTCTATATCTATTTCGGGGTGGAACTCTCGGAAAAAAAGTTATGTTGCTAATAAATTTATAGGACAGTTTATTAGCAACTGGAACTCTCGGCCCATCGTCTATTAAATTTAGAGCTGTGAAGGGTCGCTTGCATTACCATATGACCAACTTGTTAGCGACAATCAACAGTGCACAAGTCATAGCATATAGTCTGCTAATTTTAGAGTTGTGAACACAGCTTAACTAACTCGCTAAAAGTTAAACTAATGCTACAGCCATGACGTCGATTGGTTTGTGTCTATTAAATTCATCACGTAGTACCTCAATCAGTCACCCTGCTATGCGCCTGATCCATTACTTTTACATTATCTTAACATAAAACACGAAAAAACAAGCTTCCGAAGTCTTTAAGATGTTTTTTAAAAATTGTGTGAGCTGTTTTATATTCATTATTAAAAAGTTTTGCGTCACCGGATATTAATCAATATATTTTATACAAGATGTTACTTAAAATTGTGTCTTCTATAATCTTACTATGAAAATATCACTTGTGGTCATCAGGTGTGTACACAGGGGGGCACAGGGCAT
This sequence comes from Liopterus haemorrhoidalis, assembly GCA_963971575.1. Classification (NCBI taxonomy): domain Eukaryota; kingdom Metazoa; phylum Arthropoda; class Insecta; order Coleoptera; family Dytiscidae; genus Liopterus; species Liopterus haemorrhoidalis. The sequence continues at coordinate 8,677,431 of OZ020621.1, read as the reverse complement.
TGAGCACCCCCTCCCCACCAAATTTGTCATTACTTTGGAAACGAGGACTTTTTTTGTCATCACTTGTATTTTGAAAGCAAGGACCTCTGTTTTCTCAGCACTTGCGTTTTGAAAGCGAGTACATTTTGTGACCATCACTTGAATTTTGGTAAAGTGGTTTTTGATTTTGGTCAGCACTTGGGTTGAGAGATGCGCGAGTCGTGTTTGAATGAACTGGTCGGGTTAGTAGTTTCCTGATAAAAATGTTAGTCCGTTACCGGGCCGGTAACGGACTAACAGGGATGGGCCATCCCTGCCCCTGTAAAGCAATTTTGAACTAAATAGAATTTTTATTTTCGTATTATTAGGTTATTTAGCGATAATAGGTATGTTCAATTTGCACCTTCGCGTTATACTGCTAACCGCTAGCATTAAAACGCTGCAGTTAGCAGTTTACTACTAAAATCTGGTAACATACAGCGAGTTTAATTTTCTGTTCGATTTGTTTATACGTAAAGAATAAGAAGTACGTCTGACGTAAATGTTAAATGTCAGACAGATGTCAGATAACTTTCCAGGTTAAGAATCTTTTTACGATTTCGTTCGGAGATTATCTTGTGTGTCGAATAGGGTGACCAGACGTACTCTTTTTAAGAGTATTATACTCTTTTTTTGAGTAATATTTTCTATACTCTTACTTTTTATAAAAAAATCCTGAATATACTCTTTTTTGATGGTCACTTGTTTTTATTACTTCTAGTTTAGAAATGAGGACCTTTTTATTTTCCTCATCACTCTATTTTGGGAGTGAAGACCTTTTTTTTTTGCTCGTTACTAGTATTTTTGAATGAGGACCTCTGTTTTTTGCTCATTATTTCAATTTTTGGAGTGTAACCTTTTTTTTATAGTATACTCTTTTTCTGTGAAAAAAATCTGGTCAGGCTAGTGTCGAAAGGGTGAAAAATATTAGATATATTTAATGGATCTTAAAATATTATCAAATCCAGAATCATCTGATTCAGATTTAGATTTTTCGAGTTCGGATGATGAAGTTATGAACTGTATTTGCGAGGTTTACAAGATGCCCCAGGATAGAAAAAATTAAAAATTTTGTAGAAACTATTGTCCCAGGATATTCAAAAAAAGAATTTGTAAGACATTAGCCATCAAAGAATATAGTATAAATATCAAAACAAATATGCTAGCCATATTCCTGTCAAAAAGTCAAAAACAAAGTACCAACCATTTATTCTTTATCTATGGTACCAACTCAAAAAGGTAAACAAACACAGCCGTAACAAATAATCCGCAAGAGAAGCAGCTGTAACTTTTTCGCAGTAGCGTCATAAACTGGCAGTAAATTACGACAAATCGAACAGATTTGCAGTTACTGCGAAACAAAACGAACAGATTTTTTTAACGCGGCAGTAAACAGTAACTGCAAATGTGCAAATCGAACACACCTAATATTTTTATATCAATTTTTTCTACAGTTAAAAATATTCCATTAGATAAATAAATATTCGCTGCAAAATTTGATATATAGATTGTTACTAATTATTTCTGATTGTCAGTTTTGTATAAGAAACTTTTAATTTCAGGGGGTTACGTGTAGCGTTAATAGAAAGGTTATTGGGGATTTGTAATGACCTGGAAATTGCAAGAAGTTGTGTGAATAAAGTTAAAATTCTATTGACCAGTGGCGTATACGAGGGTTACCTTTTAAGTTTTTTCAAATCTAAGAAAGAAATTTTTTTTTTTGGATCATACTGTTTTATTGCTTTTCAAAATATTCGCCTTTAAGATATATACACTTTTGCATGAGTTCAAACCAATTCTCGAAACATTTTTTCCACTCTGAAGTTGGTATCTCAAAAACATGGTTTTCGAAAGTTTCAACAGCTTCTTGAGGTGATGAAAATCGCTGTCCACGCATTTTTTGTTTGACATTGGGGAACAAAAAAGTCGTTAGGGGATAAATCAGGTGAATACGGGCAATGAGACATTCATTCGATGTTTTTCTCCTTCAAATAATCAATTGTTTGACGTGCTATGTTGGTTGCATTGTCATGAAGAATGATGCGACGTTTTTGGTTGTTTTTCCTGATTTTGTTGATGACTTCTGGCAAACAAATTGTTGTATACCATTCAGCATTAACTGTTCTCCGATCCTCTAAAGGAATGCATGCGACATGTCCAGTACAACCAAAGAAATAAGCGATCGTTTTCTTGGTGCTAAGTGCTTCGTGAACGAACAACTTTTGTGGGTTTTGGTTCATCTTGGAAGACCCAAACATTGGATTGTTGCTTAGTTTCCGCTTCATATGAATAAATCCAAGTTTCGTTACCAGTAACGATGTTATATACGGATTTTGCAGTACCTAGGTTGAATTTTTTTAGCATTCCCTTACACAAAATCAACCCGAGCCTTTTTTTGAGCTTTGGTCAAATTATATAGAACCCATCGGGAACAGATCTTTTTCACAGCCAAATGTTCATGCAAAATCGAATGTATTGCAGTCTGCGATATGCCAGAGCATGGCTCTATTTCATGGTAAGTCACATGCCGATCTTCTTCAATCATTTAGCGCATAGCATTGATGTTTTTTTGAATCACAACCGATTTTGGTCGACCTTCTTGAGATTCATCACTGACCGACGCACGACCAGGACGTAATTCTGCAAACCAATTGTAAACAGTCTTTTCTGATGGTGCTTCATTACCAAAAGTTGAACGAAGCGAATCTATGCATTGTTGTTGAGTTAGGCCTTTACTAAAATCTTCAATAATCATCCAACGAGAATCTTCACGAGTAATATCCTTTTTTTCACAAACTTGTTTTTTTTTAAACGCTCACTGTCAATAAATTACTCGGTCAATTTATAAGCTGCCACTAATTTCACAATAACTGTTGGGAAGTTTAAATTTAAGCGCCAATATTTCGCGCTATAGGCTTTTGTTTATTGTGTTGTTTATAAATAAGATTGACAGATGTAAAAATTATTCAATATATATTTTCCATATTTGTATATTTACTTTTATTTACACTTTAATTACTACCTGGAACTTCCTATAATTGTCCAATTTTCAAGTGGTTATGGGCCCAGGCATGTATCCAGTGTAGTAAGTGAATAAAAGGGTCAATTATTAGTTAATAATTTTTTGACTGCTGAACGCCAAGTATCTGATATTGGGTTCAAGATGGCAGAAAGTGGTAATAACATGGAAAATGTTGTAAACGTAAATGTAGAAAACGTAGGTGAACATTTGACAACAATGAGGCTGAATTGTTTAGATGGTACGAATTATAATTCGTGGAAATTAAAGATAATGGGTCAACTGATGAGAGATGGGCTGTGGCATGTTATAGAAGATGAAGTGCCACAATCTAAAACACCTCAATGGATTGCAGCAGATCGAAAAGCGTTTGGAACTCTCCTGTTGGCATTGTGTAATGACCAATTAGTGAATGTGACTGCCTGCAAGACCGCAAAGGAGGTATGGACCACATTGAAAGATATGTATGAGAGAAAAACTTTCGCCACCAAATTACATCTGATGCGTAAGTTGTTTGGCATGCGGTATACTGGCGGACCGATGCGACAACATGTGGCTGCAGTACGCGAAGTGACTCAACAACTTAGTAACATAGGTCAAGTGGTTGAACCAGGGTACATTGTAGCAGTGCTCATGAATAGTTTGCCAGAGAGCTACCTTCCGATGGTGACTATGCTAGAAGGTCACAAGGAAGAAGAATTAACAGTGAATTACGTCACAGCGAAGCTTGAAGATGAGTACGAGCGACGCCAACATGCTGGTAATGATTGTCATGATAGCAGCAAGGCGCTACAGACATCCCACAGCGGAGGTAGTACTTGGAATCAACGTCAACAAAGCAAGACTGGTAAACCGAAGAAAGAAAAAGAATGCTACTTCTGCGAGAAGAAGGGTCATTTCAAGTCAGAGTGTTGGGCCTACAAGCGCTGGAAAGAGCAGCAGGGTGGTGCCAGCAACGACAATCAGAAAGGGGACAGCAAGTCTCGCAAACGTCAAGAGCGCAAAGATGAGAGCGGAGCCAGTGCACAAAGCGACATGTACGTATTCACAGCTTTCACTACTGAACATTATGTACATTTTGCAGGAAGTGGCCACGGTGGTCGTTGGTGTGTTGACTCAGGTGCAACATGTCACATGACGAATAGAAGGGATGTATTTGTAGAGTTGCGTCCTGTGGATATAAATATTCATCTCGCTGATGGTACTATTGTCAAAGCTACAGGATCTGGTGAGGTGAAGCTATCATGTCACCTACCAGAGGGCGGAGTACATATGATAACAGTCAAAGATACGTTGTACTCTCCCGACCTCGACGCGAGCCTACTCTCCGTGCCACTACTGACAAAACGTGGATTTCGGGTTGTATTTGACAAAAATGTTTGCACCATTGAGCGAGGGAAGAATATCATTGCTAGGGCAGTAAGAACAAACAATATATACTGTCTGGAAGCAGAGAACAGGATGGAGAAGACAGGGCGAGCCGTTGCAACAGCGAGTCTGCAAGAATGGCATCGCAGGCTTGGTCATCGCGACTTCAAAGCAATTCGACGAATGATAACTGAAGATCTGGTGAGTGGTATGATCATCAAAGGCAAGAATGGTGACGTCGTGTGCGATCACTGCCAGCAAGGTAAGATGACACAGAAACCATTTCCAACTAGTACTTCAAGAGCTGAGAATCATAAGGAGAATATAAGCTACAATAAAATAACTGACTGGGACGATTTAGAACCAGAGTCAGAAGGGGCAACGCCACTAGAGTCAGTGTCTGTTGAACCTCCCCAAATTAACGAAGTTGTGATTGGCGAAGAAAGAGTTCGTAATCAGACGGAACAACGTGTTTCAACCAGAACCACTAAAGGTATTCCTCCAGAGAGACTCAGTTACAGGGCCGAGTATTCAAGGAACAAAGAGCCGGCTGGCTGGAACGAGATGATGGAGCTGCCTAAACATGAACGCCGTAGGTGGATGAATGCAGTAAGAGAAGAACTGAAATCTCTAGCGGAACACGAGGTATGGGAACTTGCTTCTCTTCCGGCAGGAAAGAAAGCGATTAATGCGAAGTGGGTATTCAAGATGAAGACCGATGCAGAGGGGCATCCCATCACCTATAAAGCAAGGTTGGTAGCAAGAGGCTTCACTCAGAAATATGGAAGCGACTACGATGAGACTTTTGCTCCAGTTGTACGACATGACACTGTGCGAGTTTTACTGGCGGTGGCAGCGACCCAGAAGTTGCACGTCAGGCACCTCGACGTCAAGTGTGCTTATCTAAATGGTGACTTGGAGGAAGAACTTTATCTCGAGCAACCTCAAGGTTTACAGAAGACAGGCCAAGAGGGAAAAGTGCTGAAACTAAAGAAGAGCCTCTATGGTCTTAAGCAGGCAGCTCGTGCGTGGAATCGTACAGTTACAGAAGCATTCCAGCAACTAGGCTTTCAGCGTGGAAATGCTGACCAGTGTCTTTACACACGTCAAGAAAAAGAGGGGGTAACATATGTACTCCTATATGTAGATGATATCCTTGTTGTTGGAACCACACCAGAAGTAACCAAACGGGTTAATGATCAACTCCAGGGCCATTTTCAGATGAAAGATCTGGGAGATGTGCATTTCTACCTTGGAGTGCAAATTGATCGAGATGAAGATGGGTCCTTTTTGTTGGGACAGTCTACAAAAATTAGACAATTACTTGAGGAGCAGGGCATGCAAGACGCAAGACCTGTGGCAACGCCCATGGAGACAGGTTTTCCGTCATCTACTTCCACCGAGAGCAAGGAGCTACCAAATAACCACATGTATAGAAAAGTAGTGGGATCACTATTGTACTTAGCAACAGTAACGCGGCCGGATATTGCAGTTGCGGTCGGTTACCTGTGCAGGAGTGTAGAAAAACCAACTGAAAGGGATTGGAATGCAGCTAAGCGCGTGATGCGTTATTTGAAGGCCACCCAGTCGAAACAGCTGCGTTTATCATCAAGTGGATCGATGATTATGAAATGCTACGTAGATGCCGATTGGGCCGGCGACCGGCGTGATCGAAAGTCAACGAGCGGACATGTTTTCGTTATTGGTCGTAATGTCATTACGTGGTCCAGCCATAAACAGAGTACCGTGGCTATGTCCTCTACTGAAGCAGAGTATATTGCTGCATCGAGAGCTGCAAGAGAGCTGGTATGGCTACGACAACTGTTGCAAGACATAGGAGAGTCAGTAGTCGGTGCAACAACGGTGTACGAGGATAACCAAGGATGCATCAAGTTGGTGGCGTCGGAACGGTGTGGCCAAAGAACAAAACACATCGACATTCACCACCATTATCTGAGAGATCTTCGAGAGAAAGGCATCATTAAAATGGAATATTGCCCCACTGATGAGATGGTGGCTGATATTTTCACCAAACCTCTGTGCCGCGACTTGTTTGAGAAGTGCTGCAAGAAACTAGGACTGTGGCACTAGAATGCCGCGCTTCATTGGCGAGAAGGGGTGTTGGGAAGTTAAAATTTAAGCGCCAATATTTCGCGCTATAGGCTTTTGTTTATTGTGTTGTTTATAAATAAGATTGACAGATGTAAAAATTATTCAATATATATTTTCCATATTTGTATATTTACTTTTATTTACACTTTAATTACTACCTGGAACTTCCTATAATTGTCCAATTTTCAAGTATAACAAATGTCAAATTTTACGAATATAGTAATAATACATTTCAATATTGCCATCTAGTGGCCGTTAGTAAAAACATAAAAGGTAACCCTCGTATTTTGCTGCATGATTATTTGAAATTTGTTACATTTTCATTTCATTGAACCTTAGAGGGGCACGTACCCCAATGCCCCCTCTGAATACGCCAATGCTACTGAAAATGCTTAAAAAAGAAGAAAAAGAAAATCATATTTTCAGGATACTGCCCCACTACTTTACCAATTTTATTATTAAGCTTTTATTGTTTATTTTGCTATAAAAAAACTGAGAAGAAAACGTATTGTAGGTATATCGCAAATGAGTTGAGACGATAGTGAGCATTTTATAAAACTGGTTGCTATACAAAAAAGATAATAAATTTTGTAAGCACATGAATATAACGTCTCTAGCTTTCTCAACACCCTGTATATAATATCTGTTGGTAATTCAAGCCACCAGGGATTGTAAATTTCTGCTTGACCTCCCGTTTAAATTTATTAAGAATGACATCCTTCCTACATTATGAGACACAATTTAAACCACTTTTAAAGTTTCCGGTTCATATGAATAAATCCAAGTTTCGTCACCTGTAACGATGTTGTATACGGATTTTGCAGTGCCTAGGTTGAATTTTTTTAGCATTCTCTTACACCAATCAACACGAGCATTTTTTGAGCTTCAAATTATGCGGAATCCATCAGGAACAGATCTTTTTCACAGCTAAATGTTCACGCAAAATCGAATGTATTGCAGTCTGCGATATGCCAAAGGACGTCTCTATCTCAAGGTAAATCACATGCCAATCTTCTTTAATAATTTTGCGCACAGCATCGATGTATTTTTGAATTACAACCGATTTTGGTGAACCTTCATGAGATTCATCACTGACGGACGCACGACCACGATGAAATTCTGCAAACCAATTGTAAACTATCTTTTCTGATGGTATTTCAATACCAAAAGTTGAACGAAGTGAATCTATGCATTGTTGTTGAGTTTGGCCTTTACTAAAATCGTAAAAAATCATCCAACGAAAAATCCTTCACGAGTAAATCCATTTTTTCACAAACTGTTTTTAAACGCTCACTGTCAACAAACTACTCGGTCAGTTTAGAAACTACCACTGATTTCACAATAACAAATGTCAAATTTTACGAATATAGTAATGACACATTTCAATATTGCTATCTAGTGGTCGTTAAAACATAAAAGGTAACCGTCGTAGAGCCATGGTTCCTTGGCTTTTCATGAGCAGCCGCCACTGTAGTACAAAATAAAATATGGCTAGTTAATTATAAATGGTCTACGCCACTGCTGAGTTATATTTGATATACCCTAATTTCTAAATTAAAATTGTAGATTAAATTTCAATTAATAGCCATCACATTTAACATTTTATCGAGATAACATCGAAGATCAGATATGCTTTTAAATGAAATAAACCAAATTATAGAGAGTGTAAAAACAAGCTTGTTTGGTAGTGAATGGCTTAAATGTACTGAAACATCTGGACAAATTATCTTTCATCAAAATCATTCTGTTATTTTAAAGAAATGAAAGTAATTAATGGTTTAAATTTTTAAATTTAGATCAAGGTAAATTAAAATATATAATTATCGAAAGAAATTATTGCGTAAAGCCATAATGAAGACCAGTAAGATTTCAAAATTTGAATTTTGTTAACAAGGTTACTCGATTAAGAACACAAATCATAATACTGTGACGTCATTTGCATAGAGTCATTCTATTAGAAATACAGGACGTCGTTCCAAAGCACTAAACCAGAGTGTAGTGTCTGCGTCACTAGCTAAATGTCACTGCTAATGGGAGGGTTGCTACTTAAGTTATGCGATTTAGCTGTTACTTGAGAGATATTGGATTCGATAAGTTGTTTTTTGAATTGTTCATGTTTTTTTTATATTAGTTTGTGTTAAGGGGGGGGGGGGTATGGTCAGAGCAGCACATTTTATACCAATTTTCAAGATTTTTTTTTAGAAAACTGTTAATAGTAACTTGATTGGGATAATACCTACAGTAAAGAACAACCTTTGAAGAGTATCCAAAAAAAATTTTATTGAAAAATATCGAAAATTAAGCTCGTGACATGAATTTGAAATTTTCGTTCAGGACAAAGAGTTGATTTGCGGTGAGACACATAACTAATGACTGGATCATCTAAAACAAAAAAACCAAAAATATTTCGTTAGTTTATGAGTTTCTTGAGGTAACGCTGTCGAGATATTTTTTTTTCTTGCTTTCTTTTTTTTTATGGAATTTTTTACAACTGAAAACAGAAATTTCGAAAAAAAAAATTCCGTTTTTTTCGTTTTTTTGACTTCAAACTTATACCAAAAATTAAATAATCTAGATATTTGAAAAAACTCGACAGCGTTACCTCAAGAAACTCATAAACTAACGAAATATTTTTGGTTTTTTTGTTTTAGATGATCCAGTCATTAGTTATGTGTCTCACCGCAAATCAACTCTTTGTCTTGAACGAAAATTTCAAATTCATGTCACGAGCTTAATTTTCGATATTTTTCAATACATTTTTTTTTGGATACTCTTCAAAGGTTGTTCTTTACTGTAGGTATTATCCCAATCAAGTTACTATTAACAGTTTTCTAAAAAAAAATCTTGAAAATGGGTATAAAATGTGCTGCTCTGACCATACCCCCCCCCCCCTTAACAAAGGTTTGTTCGTTTGTGTTGCACCAAACTTGTCCAGGACAAGAGCAGCTGACGTCACAGTGCAACTAAAAACTTCTTCCGAACTGTCGAAACAGGAATACAAACGAACGGTTTTCCAGGCAGGCGAATGACATTTCTAGACAAAGTTGATAACCTCACTTTTTAAAACAAATGTGTGCTAAAGTAATAGTAAATAAATAAGATAATATGAACAGTTTAAATGCTGAAATAAATTTTATAAAAATAAATAATAAAAATTCAAGTTTTGACAGTTTTTATAAAACTTCTGAATGTTAGTTATTATACCAGCATTGTAGGAAAAGTACTTTCCTTCTGTTCATATTACTCGATTCATGATCGATATACAAGGTGTCTCAAAAGAAATTTTATATTTATTTAGCTTACTGCGTGAACGCAACGTATCCGAGGGGCGCGGGGGTTATGTCAATCGGTAGCCTGGCTCTTGGGAATGCAGTCGCTATGGAGCGTTTCTCGGGAGCAGACCGCGCGTTATGCGTGTGAGAGTTTTACAAAAACGGTGATTCGGCGACTGTAGCGCGTAGAAAATTCTGCAGTATTCGAGGTTTTCGCCACTTAAATGATGCGCCAAGCATTCCTCTCATTCGACATTGGGTTAAAAAGTTTGAAGAGACTGGTACAACGCTGGATAAATCAAAATCCGGGCGACCTAGGTCATCAAGAACGGTAGAAAACGTGGAGAATGTTAATCAGTCTGTTCGTGACGACCCGAACCTTTCAATTCGGAAGCGCGCAAGTGCTTTAAATGTGCAAAGATCATCATTACATCGCATTATGCACAAAGACCTAAAGCTGCACCCCTACAAAATTCAATTGGTGCAAGAATTAAAGCCCCAAGATGCCAGTCAGAGGCTTAATTTCGTAAATCAGGTGATTGAGCGATTTTCAACGTTTACCAACATTTTGTTTTCGGATGAAGCTCATTTTCACCTTAATGGCCACGTAAATAAGCAGAACTGCCGCTACTGGAGTGCAACGAATCCGAAACGCAAACATTCGCCTAAAGTGACCGTATGGGCTGCGATGTCGGCGCGAGGAATTATCGGCCCTTACTTTTTTGAAGACGAAAGGGGGCGTGCAGTTACAGTGAATTCAGAGCGTTATGTGGAGATGTTAGACAACTTCTTGGTACCTGAACTGCAAAACTTTCCTGGCTATAACCAAAGAACATGGTTCCAACAGGACGGAGCAACTTCACACACGTCCAATATGTCTCAGCCACGTGTTCGTGAAATTTTCTCAGGCAAATTGATCTCCCGGAGAGGTGACATAAATTGGCCTCCACGCAGTCCAGATTTAACCCCTATGGACTTTTTCCTATGGGGTTATCTTAAATCTAAAGTTTACGCCAATAAACCGACTTCACTGGCGCATTTGAAAGAAAATATCCGTCACGAAATGGCAGCCATCCCTGAGTCCACCTGCCGAGACGTCATAAGTAATTTTACTGTTCGATTAAATGAGTGCCGAGAACGCGAGGGTCTACATTTAGACGATATTATTTTTAAGAAATAAATCCCCAAAAAGTGTATTTTAATAATTAATAAACATTTTTTCTATATACGGCTTACTTTTTTTTTAATCGATCCACTAAATATAAAATTTCTTTTGAGACACCTTGTATGATAGATAGATGCAAAATAAAAATTTCCGCTAGACCAAATACAGATTATAACCAAGTTAGATTAAGTTTGCCGCCTTTTTACACGTTGCCTGAAGCTACACTCACTCCCGAGCAAGTGTAGACTTTGCCTGTCCTGAACAAGTTCATAATTACAAACGAACACTTTACGTACAAGTGTCGGAACACAAACGAACGCCATAGTGTAGTTCAGTGTAGGTTGGGCAACACAAACGAACACACCTCAAGTCACAGAAATAAGTTATCAGTGACGGATTTTCGCCCTAGACAAAAAAGACATTTGTCTTGGGCTCGTAATTTTCAAGGGCCCGGATTTGGGAGGTGAGGACCTTTGTTTTGTGCTCTTCACTTGGATTTGGGAGGTGAGGACCTTTTTTTTTGCTCTTCACTTGGATTTGGGAGGTGAGGTCCTTTTTTTTCTCTTCACTTGGATTTGGGAGGTGAGGACCTTTTTTTTTGCTCTTCACTTTGAACGCCTCTAGGTTGAGGGCCCGTAAATCATAGGTTGGGGGCCCGAAAATCAAAAATGTCTTGGGCCCGGCGAAGGCTTGATCCGCCACTGTAAGTTGTGTACGACTTTTAGCACGCATTTAAATAAAACCAATTAGAGGAAGCCAAAGAGGGGCAAAAGGGGCACCTTAAGGATTATCTTTAATAAAATCTTAAAGAATACCGTAAAAAAATTCGAAATACTTTAATTCGTAAGATGATTTATTGTTTAATTGTTACTGACAGTAAAAAAACTTGACAGGAAAAATACAAAAATAAAAGTTATGACGATATAAAAAAAGCTTCCTTGTAAATTAGCAAATCTGACGCAGAATGAACACACGTGAGTGCATTCCTCATCGTTATCATCTTCACCAGCGCAAGAACAATGTGCCCACTTGCCACATGCTCTGCACTGGAGCAATCAACGTCTGGATATGTGTGAAAAATATATCAACACAGCAAAAAACACGTTACAGCTATTTTCAAAATGTAAACGCCAGCTCTCAGTCATACAACCACTCTCGGAAGACACTAGCGAAGTACTGAACGTGATTGGAATGCACCCAAACATGTCGGCTTGCTTTAACAGCCAAAAACTAGATTCTGTGAAAGGTTTTCTGAAACCTTTTTTACGTAGATTTTTCTCATCCCCAATTCATTGGTCAAAATCTGTTGAACGGTAGTGTGTCAAATTCAACTCTTCCCTGATCAATCTGACTGTCAATCGACGATCTGAACGCACAAGATTCGACATTTTCATCGGTTCTTGACGATGAAGGCCTTCCGCTGCGTGATTCATCTACAATCAACTCTCTTCCTTCGGAAAATGCCTTAAACCACCAAAAAACCTAGGTACTTGACAAAACACTGTTTCCGTAGGCCTGCTGAAGTTATGCAACAGTTTCCGTTGCACTGTGCCCAAGTCTGAAGCAAAACCTGATAACACACCGTTGCTCGAAATTAATGTCACTCATTTTTAGAACGCACTAGAAAAAACTGTTTCACGAAAAAAATCGCTACGGGCAACACAATTACTCTAGCGAGTTTAAACTCGTACTGAAGGCGTATCACATATTCACCTGCCGCCCCTCCAAGTCCCGCGTCCCAAATGTTGCCAGATCAAACGCTATGTTGCCAGTCCAGTTACTTTATATACACATCTTGTACGTTGTAAATAAAAATCTGCTCCTTTAGGGGTAAATATTTGTTTGGAATCCTGTTAATCTTGTTAACTCTATCTGAGCTAGCGGCCTTTTATTGAATTCCATCTCGTTATTATTATCAAATTTGTCGATGTCTCTACCCTGTTTCGTGAATGCTCTCGCTTAGACCCAACCTTATTTATCTTAGAATCTTTCTTTAGAAACTTCAGAACTACAAAAATCTTCTTTTGTACGGGTCAGTTCAAATCGTCATACGGGTCATTGTGTGACCCGCGGGTCAAATAATATTTCTATATATATATTTTTTATTATGCTATACAATATACATATAATTTACACTAATAAAGGCGTAAAAACCAAAATATATGTCAATTAAAAAAAAAAAAATCGACTAGATTTGGCAGCACGAACTAGACAAATCTATTAAGGCGGCGCACAACCCTATAGTTCTCAATCTCAATAGTTTCTTACAAATAATCGGAAATAAAATCTATATATCAAAATTTGCAGCGAATTTTTAATTATTTACTAGGATATTTTGAATTGTAGGGGATTTTAATAAAAAATTAAGTAAGTTTAGAGATAAAGAAAGTAAAACATAAGTCATAACGTCTGAAATGTTTACATTATTTTAATTCTGGGGGGTGATGCAGCCCCCGTAGCTCATATGTATATACCCCCCACCACTGATTATATGACCAATCCGCCCCTATTCACAATCAAATCAAGTGAAAACTAATCAAACAATTGCTTAATTCTGCTAATTAGTTTAAGTTTGAAATCACAGAACGAACTCTCTTTCAAGCTTCCAAATACTTTGGTATATGAGAATTGAACCAACCCATTTCATATTAACAGATGAACGCACTGTTAAATACACTATTTGCTGATAAAACATCCGGATTGTACCCCTTCTAAATCAATGATTTTCAATCTCCTTATTTTGTATCTTTAAATTCGACTCCACCGCAACGAAAACCGCTTACACGAAGATTAAGACGAAAAATAAGAAATATCAGGAAGCAGATACCAGTATATTGTGTGTTAACATAATATTTAACTGAAGTAAATGGAAATATTAAACAAAATTTCATTGTTTACGTAATGAAAACAATAAAGCAATACTTATACACATACAACATATATTTTTAGAATTGTTTTTGAATAAAACTGTAGCAAAATGAGTTTTGAATTTTTTAAATTATTATTTTCTTTAATCTATGCTTAAAGAGCTTTCACTTAACGCCTCACAATTAATTTAAAAAATAATAAATGTTTTCAATGACCCAACATTTCGATATTTTTCAAAACAGTGTAATTAGAAACTCCTGTACTATTCCTGAGACAGGTAGCGTTAGCATTATTCATAAACAAATTAATATATTAGGAAAAACTAGATATATTATTTTGGTATATATATTACGGCCAAAGTCCGAAATCGGTCAAAATGGGAAGTGAACGGCCAATTCGGGAAATGGCCAATATCGGCACACATTGACCGGCCAATGTCCGATCTTTTATTGATTTTGGGCGATCGGCCAAAGTCGGAAGAAAATAGTTATGAGCAGATTTTGGGTGTTTGTATAATCATAATCACACTACTATATTGATTACACTGGTCAACACATTTTTTGCTGACTTACATCTAAGACTTGTTTCTTACTAATTTGGTGCTGCTGAACACAAATATCACATCAGTTTTTGCGTATCACATCAGATTTTTGGTCTACAACAAATACATATTTTCGGCCAAATAAAGCTTCTATCGTTTAATTTTAGACGTCGATACTGTAATTGGTACAAATTTGGCGAACAATAAGGACTAAATAATTAGAAAATATTCTTAAAATTTTATTTATAGTGAAAGAAAGAAAATGAGAACAGTTTTAACTACATTTTAATGCATTGAAGTGCACCATTCCCGATAAGTCTCTTTTAATACTCCAACAGTAGACAGCCATCATGTGAGTATCCCACCTTCCTTGATAACGTCTCTCCATCTCTTTTAAATCCTGATGGAAACGTTCACCCTGTTCATCACTAACATCTGCAAGATTGACAGGAAATTTGTCAAGATGACTGTTTAAAAAATGAAGTTTCATGCTCATGTTGCACCCCAGATGATGATAATTTTCAATCAAATTTTCAACGACCTCCACATAGTTTTCGGCTTTTTTATTCCCAAGAAAATTTTTGATGAGCGCCACGAAAGACTGCCATGCATTCTTCTTCATATCATCCATATGTACAGTGAAATGTGGATCATTCACTAATTTTCTAATTTGTGGTTCGTCAAAAATGCCAGCTTTTAGCTTCTCATTACTGTCACCATCTTTGTTCAACGCTTTTACAAACTGTTTAATTAGACCCAGTTTAATATGAAGAGGGGGGAAACTGATTTTTGTTCGCTCCACCAAAGGTTCGTGTATTATGTTTGGGTTTCCAACATTTAAATCTATTCTCACCTATTTTTATGTCCAATACTTATCTCTCGCTCTGCTGTCCCACAAAAATGTCCCTGTCAAAATACGGTAGAACAAAGATTTGACGTGATAGGCAGAAACTGTTAACATTTTTGAAATCAGCACCCCAAAATTAGTTAAAAACAAGTATCAGATCTAAGTCAGCAAAAAAAAGTTTAAATTTGTTGACCAGTGTTATTAATTATACTAAACTATCAAAATCAGTCAAATTAGTTTACTATAGTAAATTATATAGTTAAATACCTGACCAAGGTAGAACTACTATGACAAAAAAAATATTTATTTTTATTTAGATAGGCAAAAATACACATCATGACCACTTTTTAATAATAAAATTCAGGGCTACTAGACGCCTTATTTTCGATCATATTGTATTTTATTGTTTGGCAGCAAGTTTCTAACAAAGGTTACGATTTACAGGTGCATGTTATCTTGCAGTTTTAATTTTCCAGTGACTTTGTGAGGTGGTGATTTTGTACTGCTTGTTTGTAAGCATAACCTACATATATCGATATGCTCATCATTTTTTTTTTTTTTTTCGATATCCTTATAATATAACACGACCGGCGTTTAATAACTCTTCTCTTTCAACTACACACTTAAAAGAAGGTGTTTCACTTAAAATGATTTAGTAAGGATAGCTGTTAATTATTTAGGAGGACAACTTTCATATTACTCGTTTCGTCAGCTGTTTCACAGCGCTTACAGCGCCGCCATCGGCCATTGTTGAGTCCAATACGTTCGCGATACGTAGATTTCAAAGGAGCATTACGTTATGCGGTACACTACAGGATCGGCTCGCCAATTTGGACCCAGCTTTACATCCTCTTCGCGCTCCGGGTCTTTAGTGGGCGTCCTAAATTCGCTTAATCCACGACTGCAATACCTCTAATATATGTAATTAAATAAATTACTTTTTGATTTATTAAAATGTCCGTGGAATTATTTTCAAATTAGCGTGAATTTCTGCTTCTCCTTAAGTGAAATTTGAATCAATTACATAACATCTTACCAGCGATGTAATTCTAGGGTGATTAGATGTAATGCGCATGCAAATATCGCAGTAACCACATAGGATGGAATTGTCTATTATTGAGTTACAGAGAATTCGACAACATACCCCATTTACAGTCATTACGCATTCGGAGTCTCAATTTACTGTCGCAGACATTTGTTGCCTACTAGCTGAAGGTTGGCTGACTGCAGTAATAACTCGGCAATTGGAAAATGTCGAGAGCTACGGTGATTTCCTACAAAATTAGTTACTTAACGAAACTCAACGCCTATTTAGACATCTAAATTAAGATATAATCTATTTTTTTACGTGTTTTTAATATTTTTCAAAAAGCGTTCAGATTGTCTGATTTACCGTTTAACGCATTCGCTACTAACCGATTCATATTTGAGCCAGCATAAGTATAAAGCCGCATTCAGAGCTCTTAAATCAATAGCGTATGCACTGTAGATTATAGACTGTTCACTGGCACCAGAAAGTTTGTCATATGGTAAGACGTGAAACTGTTCAGACCTCCAAATTTAATACGCTGTTTGTTGTGGATTGTGCATAATTTTCTAAACTTATAGCTAGTGAGATGTTTTAATGAGACAGACATATAAATACATTGGCTATCGCATTCTATCAGTCACACCGTAGTTATCGTATGCCTCTACATAACCTAACATAATGTCATTAACAAATCTTGCTCAAAATTACAAAGACGAACAGTAAATATGATCCATTTCGGTAATTAGGTAGTTAAAATCTAAGACAACAGAATTATAAGAACGATAATACATATGAAACATTTTACGAAGCTTAATAGTTTGTTTCAAAATTCACAGATGGCGGACTATTCGTAAAATATTAGTTTCTAACTTGATAAGAACGGTACGGGCACCGTTAAAAAGAATGCATAGAAACATAACTTACAGCTAACAAAGCACAGTCTATAACCTCTTAATTTAAAGACCTCTGAATGCGACTTAGGAATGAACCACCGACTCACAGAGTAGCTGGAGCTTACTTGATGTCAAATATTTTCATTCGGTATAGGTTTAAGCCTGTAGTACACGATGCAATTTCTCGATTTGAATATCGTACGATTTGTCGTACGATAATTATTGCATTGAGCATTTTGTTCAGAATTATCGGATGTATTGGGTTGTTACTTAAGTGCGTTGGTTTTTTTTTTTTCACCTTTTATTCACCATTTGTTCCTCTCTCTACAAAATTCCCTTAACGGAAAAAATTTCGCATCTTTGGACGATATCAAAATTCACCTCTACAGATTTTTCTAGAGCAAAGACGGAACCTTCTGGAGAGATGACATTATGAAATTGCCTGAGCGTTTGTCCAAAGTGATAGAAAATAATGGACAGTACATTTGATAGTAAAAGTTTTTTTTTAGAATGTATATTTTATTGAATAAAAGGTGAAAAAAAAAAACGAACGGACTTATGTAACAACCCAATAAAATTATTGTAGTATACCATCCTATATTTATCGCTTTGAATCTGTACCAATTGATGCGCACTACGTCTATTTTTTTTAAGTTGACAGAATTCAAATAATGGTACTTAACCTAAAGTGAACAGATAGTTTACCAATTTTTTAAGACTGATAATATTAATCATTGTATAAGTAAATCTTCTGGATTCGCAAAGCCGTACCATTTTCTGTTCTAATTTATTACATTTGAAATTGAAGGAAATGATTATTTTATTAATTTTTTGTTATTATTGTTTTTATCTATAAAACTACGATTTTTGTTTATCAAAAAATATTTTTGTTGTCATTATTATCGTCATAGTCTAAGTCCATTTGTGGTTTTTAAAATTATAGCCAAAGTTCTAAAGGCAACTATTCCGCATTTATATCTCTTCAAAATCACGAAATATTCGAAAATCATATGTCAAAATTCATGTTTTCATTCATGCTTTTTATTAATTAGTCCATTCAAGAGTTTTGTACTAAAATGCAATATACTATATTGCGTTTACTTTTGTAAAAAGACCCATGGACACCTCCTTCGAGGTGAAGAGTCCTGTATCTGTGAGACGTGTAACACAGATTTGTCTGTGTTACACATTTTAACTGAGTGTGTACAGTTCGAGGATGTCAGGGAGAGGTTAGGCCTGTGTTATGACCTGTCAGTTGCTTTAGGTGACGACAGGGTACTCATGGACAGGCTGATACTCTTCCTGAGAGAATCGAACTTATTGTTTTATGTGTGAAGTCTTGCACCTTATTTTAATGTGTTTCTAGTTATTGACTGTGATATTCGATGGTAATTGGCCCCTTTACAGCCTCTTACCATCACCCCGAGTCTGTTCATATTTTCGAACAGACTTTTTATATTATTTATTTGTGTTTGTCAGTGCAAGATTTCTTTTATTGAGTACGCGTAGTTTCAATGATTTTATTTATTTATTTATTGTGTAATGTATTGTTTTTAATATATAGTGTAGTCATTTAGACGGGCTGTGTTAGGCGCAAATAGCCTTTGTTGCTGTGCGCCAAAAAATTTTAACTAACTAACTAACTTACTTTTGTAAAAATAAACTAAAGAAAAGAAGAAGAAAATTTTGATTTTAATAGTTTACACCAAATTATATATTATGTTTTTATTTTTATGGCCTTTGCTGCTTCAACAATTATCTAGGACAATTCTTATTTTTGAAAATTCCATGCATGAACGGGATTCGAACCCGAGACCTTAGCAACGCAGAGCACATATGTTACCATTACGCTATACCGGTCGGTATATGTCATGTGGGTATTAAAAAAATGATAAAAAATGTCACTTTCTTAATATGTCATTCCATTTGACATATGTTAAAATGCTCTTAATTATTACAAAAATGCAGACCGGCGTACCGTAGTGGTAACACACGTGCCCTGCGTTGCTAAGGTCTCGGGTTCGAATCCTGTTCAGGCATAGATTTTCAACACGAGAAATTAGGATATGTGCTGGCTAATTGCCATAATAGCAAAGGCCATAACGTGAAAAAAAAAATATAATGACCATCAAATCTGAAATCTGTCCAATAAAAATTTAAGAAATAACAAGGTTAAACACGTGATGCCTAAATGGAGATTTTTTATTAAACTTTCGATTATAAAAGGCTTAATTCAATTCCACAATGAAATCAAATAAAACGAGAGTAAAACCCACACACGATATAATCTGATTATTTTTATATTGTACTTTTACAATCAAACTTAACAACGCTTCGCCCAACACCATTTGAAAAAAAAAACTGCTTTTGAAATTTAAAATAGTCTCATGGGTTATTTAAAATTTTTAGCAAACAGCGTTAAAGTTTATTAGTGCTTAGATACAAGAAGTTGACACATTTTGTTATTTTAGTAGCGTTTTAGACAAAAAATTGATGTGAAGTGTGAATATTCACACATTTCAGGATTTCGCAGGTATATAATAAGTGAAGGCGGTATGCTGAGTGTGTAGGACAAATTTTACTTTGTAGTAATCACGGCAAAATGAACGATATTTTTAAAATAATTTATCGTCTGTTAATCATATAATAAGACTGGTTATTAAATTTACGCTCTTAAAAATTAAATGCAACATTTGTCAAAATATAATTAGAATTTGGACAAAATAAATTCAACATAATAAAAATGCAAAAAAAACAGAAAAAATAAAATTCACTCCGTACTCGAACTCGAAACCCTTCGTTTCCAGCGTATTTTAGCTTACGACACCAGTGCTCTAACCCATTACGCTATCGTATGCCTTGCATGTGAGTGTCTTACATTGGTATAACTTTTGTACTTTGTGAACCAAAAAAACCACAAAAAATGCGTTATTTTCCGAAAACATAATCTGATCAAAAATTCCTGTTGTACTATTTCGGTTCACACCAATATACCTTACTTAGAATTTTTTTAGATTTTTAGTTTAAACCATCTGGGCTACAGGGTGTGGGACAAAATTTTTTTTGCACAATTTTGGCCAAAATCGCTTCAAAATAATTTATTTTGCAAAAATAAAAATTTGATCGTTAATCCACGTACCAAGGGCTTTCATTTGATACCCTACTCATAATTATAAAAAAATATTTTTTTTTTTCGATGAGCACATATTTGTTTATATTTTTAGGGGGATATGTTTTTGAGATCTTTTAGTATTTTTCCTATGTGCGGGTCAAAGAGTTGTATAAGCATGCCAAATTTCAACTCTCTAGGTTTATCCGTTTGGCTACAATTTTTACCGAACAGACAGACAGACAGACAGACAGACGACAAAATGACGGTATAAGGGTTTTTTGGTCATACCTACAAAACCCTAAAAACCACAATTTTCTTTACGTCTAATGTGTTTAGTAAAAAAATTGATGTGAAGTGCGAATTTTAACACATTGAAAGGTTTCGCAGGTATATAATAAATGATGCCGCCTTCATTTATTATGCTGAGTGTGTAGGACAAATTTTGCTTTGTAGTAATCAAGGCAAAACGAACGATATTTTTAAAATAATTTATAATCTGTTAATCCAAGAGCTTTAAAAACAAATTTTATGTTAAAATATGTTTTTGTTAATTTTAATTCGAATACCTAATGTCATTATTTAGGTTTCTAAATATGTGCAGTATTTTTTTTATATAGCAAGGTTCATTAGGATTTTGAAAATTGCGTCTATGGCATCCATTGGTACGCCCTTCTGGTTTCGTATACATAACACATAGAATGAAAATATAATTCCAACAATTCCAACTGGTCATTAAATTAACGCTCTTAAAAATTAAATGCAACATTTGCCAAAATATAACTAGAATTTTGACAAAATAATTTAAACAATATAAAAATGGAAAAAAAAAACAAAATATAAAATTGTTTCCTCTGGCAGGGAGTGAACCCTAGTTTGCTGCGTAGCAAGTGAGCAAGTTAATCATTAGACCAGGATACGCCTGCTAGTATAGTGTGTTACATAACTATAACTTTTGTACATCGTTAACCAAAAAAACACAAAAATTCGTTATTTTCCGAAAATATAATCTGATCAAAAATTCCTGTTGTACTATTCCGGTTCACACCAATGTACATTACTTAGAATTTTTTCAGATTTTTAGTTTTAACCATCTGGGGTACAGGGTGGGACAACAATTTTTTCCACCATTTTGGCAAAAATCGCGTCAAAATTACTTACTTTGCAAAAATAAAATTTTGATCGTTAATTCACGTACTAAGGACTTTCATTTGATACCCTACTCAGAATTTTTAAAATATATATACAATATATTTTTTTTTTTCGTTGAGTACATATTTGTTTATATTTTTAGGGGGATATGATTTTCAGATGTTTTAGTATTTTTTCTATGTCCGGGTCAAAGTGCTGTATAAGCATGGCAAATTTCAACTCTCTAGGTTTAGCCGTTTGGCTACAATTTTTACCGAACAGACAGACAGACGACAAAATGATGGTATAAGGGTTTTTTGGTTTTACCTACAAAACCCTAAAACGTTAAGTTAAGGATTTTTTTTAACAAATATGAGAACGATATTTATGTACAGCTGTGAATTCTGGAGTCTCAATTGAGAACAGGAGAAAGGTACAAGTATTTGTAAATAGATGTCTAAGGAGAATAATGGGTATTAAATGGCCAGAGAAAATAAGTAACGAAGACCTATGGTTATTTTTTTGGCTCCAGTATTCCCTTCTTTTACTATGGTGCGTTGCCATGTCTTTCTTGGTCACCCAACTATTCTTTTTGCCTTAAGTTTAACCATTCCAATCTTGTGCAAAGATATCCCAAGATGATTTCCATTTGTCTCTGTCGATACATGTTGTTTGCCAATTTTTTTTTTTTTTTTTTCAAAAACGTTTATTTCTTCATCTGGTATTGTTTACTCTTTTTTTTTACTTAATAAATTTTATTTATTATAGTAAAAATAAATAATAATACATTTAGGCCCGGTTTTTCCACCTTCAGATAAAGTTCCAGGTAACTATCTGACAGATAAGGTTATTTGTAACTTCATCTGCTGAGTAAATGTCGTCCCTTCTTTCTATACAAATGTATCTATCGGATAGTTATCTAACGTATAATGAGACTGACGTATTGGATTCACTGACTGATATTGACATTTATTCAGCAGATGAAGTTACAAATAACCTTATCTGTCAGATAGTTACCTGGAACTTTATCTGAAGGTGGAAAGACCGGGCCTTATTGTTTAAATTTAATAGAATACATTTTATAATATTTATTTTGTTTAATAATTCTGCAAGGTGTAGGAATGTTTGACACAGTTTTCGATTGATAGGTAAAATTGCATTGTTTTATTTTGCCTGTCAAATTAACTGACACTCCTACCGTAGAATAAAATGGAGAAAACTAACTTTTTATTATGGTTCTGCTGCTACCTATTCTATTTACTCTATTCCCTCATAATATAATAGTATATTTTATTTTATTGGGCAAAACCATCGTTTGGATTTAATCAATGTTATTTAAAAATTCATTGAACATGGAAAGTTACTTTAAGATATATTGGGTAAGGTCAGTTTTAGGTTAATTTATGTATCATGTGAGTTGTAACACGATACATTAGAAGGACCTTTGCCCGTCCTTGCACTATTAGAATGTACTCTGATCAAATTCGATATAATTTCATCGTTCTAGAATTTCTCTCATCTTATTAACCAAATACTAATCAATTAATATAATAAAGGAAAACACAAAGGTCTTCAAAGCTTAAACCATAGTCCGAAATACAGCCTACATATTTTTCATAGCTAACACCACAGTTATGATTGATATTAAACATATTAAAAAGTAAAATAAACAAATAATTAAACGAAATTCATACTGGAGTCAAACAAGGCAACGCCCTTCACCTTTGCTGTTTAACAACGTGCTAGAAATGGTTCTATGAAAAGCTTAAGATACCAACCATCGTGGTCTACAGCTCATAGGGTACCATGGGCCCCTTAAGTCTGCACTGAGTTTTTACCAAACCCTTAGCAGTTTTTTCCAAACCCTACAGCAGGAAATCAGACACAATTCAAGCTGCTAATACCTTATTATGCGCTTGATCCTCTCTTCAAACATCATCCCCTTCCCACGATGTTTAAAATAATCTTAATGGACCTTAAATTGTTATTCTAAAACTTTTGGTATTATGGATTGTAACTACCTGATATAAACAAAGATATCGTGATATTAAACTTACAAAGTAAATTATTATTTAAAGAGTACTCTTAAAGAAAAGATAAGTCCTTCAATAATACGAGTACAAACTCCAACATCTACTTGTAATCCTGTTCTCGTATTATCTCTCTTTATTTATCCCCCTATTGTCGATTCTTTCTATCCTATACGTTGCTGGCAGATAATCTCAAAGTTTCAGTAAAAGGAAATGTGGAGAGGTTGGATAGAACTGGAAAACTATAACAAGCTTTTTACCTGGGGACAAATATAATTTTGTAATAATGATATGATATGTCTGTAGAAATTAAATCAGTAATTTGAGCCTCGACAAACAACTAATAAGAGGAAATGAGTAAAAGACTATAAATCTTATTTCTTCACACAGCTTGAGGCTGCGGAACCGCTAGAGATATATAAAGGGTCTTTCAAACTGAGCGCCTTTTTAGGGTTTTGTAGGTATGACCACCAAAAAACACTTATAACCTTTTTGGGTCCATAAAAATCTACGATCCACTTTCTCTCTGCGTCCAAATGTCGTTTCAATAGATATTTTTTTCGATTTAGGTAAATTATGGAATGTTTACAGAGGTATGACCACCAAAAAAACCCTTATAACGTCACACATGTGTCTGTCTGTACGGTAGAAATTGTAGCCAAACGGCTGAACATATAAAAAGTTGAAATCTGGCATACTTGTACAACTTTTTGACCCACATATAGGAAAACCATAGAGTTCAAAAAAAAAAAAAAATACAGCGCGGGATAGATATAGACAAATATGTATTTAATGGAAAAATAAATATTTTTTTAAATTCTATATTTCTATGATTTCTAACGTTTCTTGCACTTTATTTTCTTCCAATCTTTAAATAAAAATTGTATTTTTTCTCCAGGTAAGACCAATTTTGTTTATTTTTATCGCCTTTTTTGAAGTATTTGCAGTCAATAATTCGGGATTTAACAAATATTGACGTTAAAACCATGAATGGAGGGGGGGTTCAAAATTTTAAAATATGTATACATATCTTATGTATACATATTTTGAAATTTTGTAAATTCTTCGACTTACGACCATATTCGACATACGACCAACCCTTCCGAACGGAACTTGACGTAAGTCGGAGGATACCTCTACATTGTTTAGAACTTTTTCAGATTTTTAATTTAACCCCTTCGAGTTAAAAGGTGCGGGACACTGATTTTTTGGTTATTTTTTGGAAAAAATCGCATTAAAATAAAAAACTACTTCCAGTTCCTTTATCTACGTCTTAAGAGCTTTATTTTATTATTATTATTATTATTATTATTTATTTAGTAAAGCAGGCGGCAAAGCCGATAATGCCTTACTTTTACAAGTATAGTAATTTATATATTACAGCTAACACATTTATATAATTACTTATGATGATAATCTAAACAATATATACATACAATCACACAGTAAATTTAAAAAATATGTATTTCTTTTTCGACGACACAAAAAAAAGTCAATATCTTGCGAAAAACCAATTTGATCAAAATTTCCTGTTGAACTATTCCGGTTCCCATCAATGTACATTTTGAGATTTTTTTCAGATTTTTAGTTCAACCCCTCTGGCAGATAGGGTGGGGGGACAAAAGTTTTTTGCCATTATATTGACAAAAACCCCATAAAAAAAGATTTTAAAGAGGTTTCATTTGATACCCCACTCAAAATTTTTAAAACATATTTATTTTTCCATTGAATACATATTTGTTTATATTTATCCTGCGCTGTATTTTTTTGAACTCTCTATAGTTTTCCTATATGTGGATCAAAAAGTTGTACAAGTATGCTAAATTTCAACTTTCTATGTTCAACCGTTTGGCTACAATTTCTACCGTATTGACAGACAGACACATGAGTGACGTTATAAGGGTTTTTTGGTGGTCATACCTACAAAACCCTAAAAATGCGCGCAATATGAAACACCCTTTACTTCAGGATAATTAAGTTTGCCGATGACAGTTAAAAGTAGCGTATGGTTCAACCGAGAATATTGTCACAATTATGTTATAATTGTATTCTAATATCCCAATTCCTTAAGCTGCCTTTAGGCTGTGTAGGTCAAGGTTGCTGACGTACGGTTTTGGGAATTAAAGAATGTGCAGAGTGTTGCATGTTTGTCAACATAAGTGTTGAACTACATTCTAATGTGTTAATAAACATTATTCAATTGTGCTGACTATGGTCTTTAATTGCTGCCAACAATTACACAAATGTCAGAATAGACTCGACACAAATGTCAGTCCGCATCACGCTACCCAAGGACCAGCCCAGCTGTTGAAGTCGCCGAGATGTGAGTGTCCACAGGGCTTCTCCACGTGTTCGCCTTCTGCGGATACCTGGGGTGGTTCGAACGATTCTGGAGAAGCCGGGGGTTACATCAGCTTCTAAACGGACAACACCAGCAGCCATTTTGACCATCAATTGTATTCTGATGTAAATTATTATTATATAATAAATTTTGTAGAAAAGATTCCGTTCTTGACTTCACCCCGTGACAATATCTTATATAATAATCCCCTATATCTGTTGTTTATCGTGTACGTATCGTGTATATTCGGAACTCATATGTACTACGAGTACTAGGATAATAGAAACGTACAACGCTAAGGACAGCCAGTGAGGCTGGTATTTAAAATAAGAAAACAAATTTATTTGTCATTTGCCAATCTGTAGAATATTATTTGTAAATTGATGTTTTAAAATATATCCTGTAAAATTTTGACATTTCGTTTACAAATAGAACGAACTAGGTATTCATTGCGTAATATACATTTTTCATGAACAAGGAATTTGCATGAAATATAGAACAGGTTAAAAGCAGGAAGTACATACATAGATGATATGCAAAGTACATTTAGTCTCTAGAGAAAATATTCATTGAAAGAACAAACATTGACAGAGCTGTCAATTCACAGGCGCAGCGAGATAACTTACAGCCTTCTTCCGATATGAACTTCATACAGAACTTATTCACAATGTCAAACACTACTTTCTTCATCAGTTAACTTCATTCGGGGATTCGTAGCTATATGTAAATTAAATATAAGAGATGAATTCTACGAGCAAGATCTGGACTATACGGAGGATGTTCTAACACTTGTAGTCCAGAATTATTCAAAAATTCTTTAGTTAGTTGAGCTCAATGCGCGGGTGCATTATCTTCATGCAAGCGCCAAGTATCAAGGCGTGATCGTGGCTTTAAGTTTTGAAGAGACTTAAGGATGGTTTCCAATTGACGTAGACGTAGAACGTAGAAATAAAACGTAGAACGTAGATTTTGTTGCTTTGGTTTCCAATAAACTTAAAATATCGTGTCAAAACTCATTAAATTAACCTCTTTGTTAAAGAAGTTTCTAATAAAGTGTCGAATAACATGTATTCGTCAAATAATATGGACGATGATTTAGCACTGCTAGCAATTTTTACTGTTACTGTTATGCTAATTAGTCGCAAACAACGTCGTAAGTACAGAATATCTAAAGCACGATAATAGTTTAGACCAATTTAGCAACCAGGGCCGCCACGTTGATGTCAGTCGCCCATGTGCAGACATATATAAGACAGGCTTGTCTAGAATCGAACCGAATGTCGCCTGTGCGCAAGCCTGTTTAAGATCGCCCTCTACTATACCCTTTTCACACTAGAACTTTAAGACGAGTGAACTTAAAGTTCCCCGATGTTTAACGTCGGTATGCTTTCACACTTGATATTTAAATCTCTGGTGCTGTCATCAGCTACAGTAATTTTGTCCTTAAGTTGCCGTCAGGAAATTACCAGTTTTGAACTGTCTGCGCAGACGCACATTTTGAATTATTATAAACAAATATGGATATTTCATTTCATTCTACAATAAAGACACTAGAATAAAGAATCTATTACACCTGTATTAACATGTAAGTCGATACATTTTATCCCAATTATTGTTGCTCTGTATTTTATTAAACACATTAT
This sequence comes from Liopterus haemorrhoidalis, assembly GCA_963971575.1. Lineage (NCBI taxonomy): Eukaryota > Metazoa > Arthropoda > Insecta > Coleoptera > Dytiscidae > Liopterus > Liopterus haemorrhoidalis. The sequence continues at coordinate 8,650,044 of OZ020621.1, read as the reverse complement.
TAAAATAAATAATTTTATTATAACAATAAGTATAAACTTCTTATAACGTCGATATAATACAGTATTCTTGTTTATGATAATATAAAATGTTTACAGCACAAATTCAAGGAGTATTTTTTTATAATAGAAATTAAGTTGGCATTGCGGACGATGTTTAAGACGCAGATCTCTGTCTTAAACATCGCTTGTATTTAGATGAGGCCATACGGTTTCACATTAGCGTTTAAAGATACATTCACTTTAACATCCGATCTTAGAGTTCTAGTGTGAAAAGGGTACTAGTCTATAGAGTCGACCCCAAATTCCGCCCATTTATTGCGTCACCCGTGTGCAGCGCACACGCTGCGCCCAGTACGTCAAAAAGTTTCCACAATTAGTTTATCTATTATACAGGGTGTTAGGTAAATGTCCGGCACAATTTAAAAGACATGGTGACAAGCATGGTAACGTAGAATGCAATCGATTTTTCCTTTGCCAATTTTCTCTAAAATGTGAATTTCGTTCAAAAATATATAAACAAAAAGATACCCCAAATTTTGAAAACCACTGATTTTTTTTAATATTTCATATTAATCCAGAAGTTGTGTAGTTGCCATAGAGAAGAAAATATTTTAATTGTAGTTCAATAATAGAATATCAAAGTACGTGTACGTCATAATCTAAATTTTTGTTCCGATTTTGTTAAAAAAATGGCACATTACACAATTGAAGAATATGCAGACATGCATACAAAATGAGGAAGATCTTGAAAATCATGTTATTGACGCTGCAGAATATATCCGCATGCAACGAGTGGAAGCTTCTTTAATACGGAGAGCCCAAGCATGTTTAGATGCAAATGGAGTACATTTTGAGCATTTGATTTTTTTTTAAATTTATCTATTACGTTTTATTCTATATCTATTTATTCCTTACAATATAATTCTTAACTAAAATATAAATTTAATTTCGACCTGTTGGCTTGAAATCTGTTTTGCTTTATATCCTATTATTTTCTTTTTCTTTGATTTCTTTTCTCCTCCCCATTACCTCTTTCATCCATGTGTATCCGCAGCCATTTCCGTTTAAAATATTATATCTTCTCTTGTTCCTCCTTTGCTTCTCATTTCTTCACATCCTTCCAGCATATGTTCAACCGTCTTCCTTTCTTCTCTGCACATTCTACATCGTTTATCCTCCTCTTTTAACAAAAATTTGCTCGCCTTTTCTTCATTCCCACATCTAAACCTTGCAATTATTCTTTTTTTTTTCGTTTCCTTTTTCTTTTAGATACAGCGGTCTTTGCGTGCTCCAATTTTTTTTGTACTTATTATTGTACCTTGATACACTTATTCTCTCGCTTAATTCTTGTTGTTGTATGTCCTTCATTCTTTCTATTATCTCCTGCATTCCATGTCCACTCTCTCTTTTCCTCTTTACTTCTTCTGTTGAAAAGCCTACGTATTCATACATTTTACTTCTTTTTGTCTCCCATTTTGATGTTTTTCTTTTCTGTTTATCTCTATTTTCTAATTTCTTCCAGCATTTGCTTTAATTATATATTTTTTTTTGTAACATTTTTTTTTTAATATTAAAGTTTTTTTTATTTCTTTTTTCTTCATAAAATTGAAAAAGCATTTTGTTGAAATAAAATTACGGTATTGTTTCCATGGTTTCTATTTATCTCTTCAATCTTGGGAAGAATTTATTTTTCAATATTTTATTTAAAAATATCGCTACGGACAACAAAATTACTCCAGCGAGTTCAAATTCGTACTGAAAGCGTATCACATGTTCACCTGCTGCCCTTCCAAATACCGCGTCCCAAATGTTGCCAGGTCAAACGCTATGTTGTCAGTCCGTTTACTTAATTTACACACCTTGCATGTGTTCGCCAACATTTTACAGATAAAAATATACGCTTTTTGTTGTAAATATCGTTTTAATTTTCAACCGCGTTAAAGTAAATTTGCGTAAATGGAGCACAAGTAAATGGAGGGAACTCAATTTTGCCATGCAAGCTTTCAGTTTCCACTTTATTTCTTTTGTCTAATATTTGGGCCTAAATTAGTAATCAATTTGTATTGGATTTGACGTACCAAAGCACTTCAATCATTTTCCATGAAAATGCGTGTTATTTTTAAACCTCGTTAATTGATTTATTTCCTGTGAGTAACCTGAAGTGAACACAATTTGAAAGTATATGTAAGCAGTGACATACAAGGGTAGGAGCAATTTTACAGAGTTTTCAGGTCAACCAAATTATATTTTACATGCAATTTTACTATTGTTGACCATTTATTAATCTTATATTATCCCTTTTCATTCGAACAATATAGATCAGTCTAATGCTGCGATCAGTCTAATGCAGAAATTAGAATGACCGTTCAATTAGTACTTAACATTAAATTGATACGTAGAAATTAAGTAGTGTTCACAATGTAGATTAAGAAATTAGTACAATGACAGAAATTTCTATCGATTTCTACTTTATCGATCGATATTTGACAGCTGTTTATATTTGCTAATAAGGTTTTGACTGTTTCATAGTTTTGAAAAGAATTCAAATAGAGGGAAAATTTATATCTATGCTCATAGAAAATGAAAGATATGGTAGAAACAGTTCCATGAAATCAACCATTTTATTTTAAATTTCATATTGTGTTTTTAAACAGTTTCTGAGAATTCACCTGAGGAATTAAGTTTTGGGTTTGATATACAATTCGGGGTACTCATTTCGCAATGTCTTTGGGCGTACCATCGATTTTTGGGGAATTAGTACGTTGGATTGTATGAGAATCTATCTCTCAATGTTCTTTTGGGTTTTCTCACTGTTATGGGAAATGGTTCTTTTCCGGTGATTGTACCGATGAACTTTATTGTTATAGTCGGATTGCTGATAGGTGACTGTTACGTATCACGTGTGTATGTATCAAGTAATGCATTCATATAATAATCTAGTTACCATTTTTCAGCGATTTTAAAAATGTTTTTTGTTATTTGTCTTAGCTGTCAGTGTCTGTTAATAATATTAATTAATAGATCTTGCGGTCAATTATTAAATTAACAAACTAATTTTAAATCTGCTGGAATATTTTAATTCCGAAAAAGAGAACAATGGGCCACTTATTTCTCTATCTTGTGTCCGTCAAAGAGTAGCAGCTGCCTTAAAGATTTCGGAATCAACAATTCGTAGAATTATAAAGTGTAATAAATCTGAACATCTCACTAACAAAATCACGAGAAAACGAAGGAAATTAAAATCTGAACCAGTTTATTTTATTGATACATTGGTACAAACGTATGGTCATGAAGTACTAAGATTACCTCCTTATCACTGCCAGTTTAACCTCATTGAACTAATTTGGGGTATAACAAAAAATTATTATGATAGCCATATTGGTCAAGACGGATATAGTGATAACGAAGTTTTAAAAATGTGGCAAGTAGCTTGTGATCAAATAAGTTGTGAAACTTGGGCAAAATCTGTTAAAAAAATCGAAAATTTAATAAATGAATAGTGGGAAAAGGAAAGAATTGTTGATTATATTAATCCAATAATAATAATAAATACAAGAAATGGCAGCGATAATTCAGATGACGACGAATCATGCATTACAATGACTAATTTTTTTAAATTAAATAAATAAACATTTAAATACAACTTGTAGCAATATATTATATGAATAAATATATTTTTTCTTAATATTTTATTACTTAGTACTTAGAGGAAACATAAAAATTTAATTTAATTAAACAACAAATTATAATCCAAAATTTACGTACAAGTATAAGTTTTTCCTTATTTATAATTATTACCTTAAAATTAATAATTTTGTTTGTTTGAGTACTGCTGTAAATTTATTTTTGGGCTCAAATTAGTACAGATATCTACGAATCATTCCGTTTCTTTCTAATGCTTTGTTTTTTATTAAAATAATTTGGAAGGTTAGTTTTCAACTTGCGTCACTATACGTTACTGTGGGTATACAAATAATTATAATGATATAGACAGAGAAAGCATATAGTATTGAATATCGATACTTGTAGCAACGAACAGTCACCTATCAGCAATCCGACTATATTGTATATTTGATGTAATTTTAACAGGTTGTTTAGCTCTCAAAGGGAGTTGATTATTGGTCTTGATATACCGTTTGAGGTACCATTCTCGCATTGTCTTTGTGCGTACCATTGATTTTGGGGGATTGGTACGTCGAATTGTATGATTGTTCCAGTTTTCAATGTCTGTTTGGGTCCTTTCACTGATTTATCTTAATATGGGATTTTATGATTTCCAAATTGATTATTGCATTATGTTGTACAGGGGGTGACACTGCAATCTCTGCGATTTGTGCGTACCAGGTTGTCAGGGGGGGTAGGGGGACTGTCTGTCATATTGATGCAGTGATTTATTTGGGTATCATTCTTTAATGTTTTTGAATATTGTTATTTTTATAACTTAAATTTATTAGGTAATTATTCAAAATTTAACTCATAGTCACTTTTATTATTATTATATATAAAATTTTCCTGCTTTCCTATTCTTCTGGATTTTCAAGTACAAAATATTTTGTCAATGTTATATCTGCAACTTCACCATCCCTGGTGATGGATGATGTACATGATGTTAGAGTGACGTTTAATTAGTATAGCACCTGAGGAAGCCAACAAATTAGTTGGCGTAACGTTGTGTTTACTTAAATCAACTTTCTGTCCAAAAAGCTGAGTGAAATTATTTCCTACTTCTACTATAGCTAATAATGTCTAGGGCCCCAAAATAGGTTAATACGGCCCTGAAACTGTCTATTAAATTTATTTACAAGACACAGAGTATAATCGACTAATTTTAGAGCTATGAATGTAGCTTTACACAGTAAGAACTAAAAAAAAATACGGTCTTAGAACACTTAATATAGAACACCCCTGAGTTGTCCTGGTACAAAATCTTTGTTAACTAGTGTTATTAGAGCTTTTTTTTCCTTATAAAATTCAGTCATATTAAATTTACATTCTTAGAAATTTTGTTGAATATTCTTTTTCATATCTGAATAATATTTACTCTTAACAAAAGGGCAAAAGTTGCACTGGTTATATTGAAAAGAATTTCTCTGAATCTTTTCCACTAGTTTATCACATTGTTGCATATTTTAGAATTTTCATTTAAACTTACCAAGAAATCAAATATTCTGGGTTACGAACAAGGTGATATAGAATTTTCGTTTGAAGATATATAAAGTCCATTTTAAGAGATTGAACATACATAATCCATATTTCAAATATCTTGCCTTTGTAATCATAGATATAAAGTTTATTCACAACTAGCTGGAGTACCCGTACTTAGTACGGTTATTGTAATGTTTATTTTGCTATAACGTAAATGATAAGTGATATATTTCAGTTTCAAGTAGAATACAAAATAATCATTTATTTCTAAACCACTCTTTCCACTCTGAAGTTGGTATCTCAAAAACATGATTTTCGAAGGCTTCAACAGCTTTTTGAGGTGATGAAAATCGTTGTCCACGCATTTTTAGTTTGACATTAGGGAACAAAAAAAGTCGTTAGGGGACAAATCAGGTGAATACGGGCAATGAGACTTTAATTCGATGTTTTTTTCTTCAAATAATCAATTATTTCGGTTCCTCTTGGAAGACCCAAACAGTGGATTGTTGCTTAGTTTCCGGTTCATATGAATAAATCCAAGTTTCGTCACCTGTAATGATATTGTAAACGGATTTTGCAATGCATAGGTTGAATTTATTTAGCATTCCTTTACACCAGGGGTCGGGGAACATTTTAACCCATTACCTAAAGATATATTTCTTTACACCGACGTTACCCAATTAGCTTTCAAAAAAAAAAAAAAAATTAAGTGACAAGCAAAAAAAAAAGGTCCTCACCTCTCAAAATCCAAATAACGAGCAAAAAAAAGGTCCTCTCCTCCCAAAGTTTAAATGATGAGCAAAAAAGAGATCCTGACTTCCCAAAATCTAAGTGATGAGAAAAAAAAAGTCCTCACCTCCCAAAATCTAAATGATGAGAAAAAAAAAGTCCTCACCTTCGCAATGACGCCCCTCAGAGCTTTGGTCAAATTATGTGGAATCCATCGGGAACAGATCTTTTTCACAGCTAAATTTTCATGCAAAATCGAATGTATTGCAGACTGCGATATGCCAAAGGATGCCTATATCTCACGGTAAGTCACATGCCGAACCATCATTTTGCGCACAGCATCGATGTTTTTTTGAAACACAACCGACTTTGATCGACCTTCAGGAGATTCATCACTGACGGACGCACGACCACGTCAAAATTCTGCAAACCAATTGTAAACAGTCTTTTCTGATAGTGCTTTATTACCAAAAGTTGAAAGAAGTGAATCTATGCATTGTTGATGAATTAGCCCTTTACTAAAATCGTAAAAAATCATTCAACGAAAACTTCACGAGTAATATCCATTTTTTCACAAACTTGTTTTTTTTAACGCTCACTGTCAGCAAACTACTCGGTCAATTTATAAACTTCCACTTATTTCACAATAACAAATGTAAAATTTTACGATTATATAATAGTAATGACACATTTCAATATTGCCAAAAGACCATATTCTAATGGTCTTTTGTAAAAACATAAAAGGTAACCCTCATCATATAGACCAGGGGGCGGCAACCTTTTTTACTAAGTGGGCATATTTCAGAAATGCGGGAGTTCTGGGGGCACCGTGAGACAAAGGGGGGGGGGGAGTAAAATTTAAACATAAAAATGTTAATGCAATTTAAAATTTTAAGTTTCATAAAAAAAAAAATACAGAATATCAAAGTGATAATTAATGCGATATTTGACAATGAAAATTCGCGGCCAATTCGTTGTAATGTGGGACATAAGTAGAATTTCCAGTTCTCAGGCATTGGTCCAAATGAGCGTCAGTGAGGCCTGTTCGGTATTTTGATTTTAAGTATTTCATATTAGAAAACATACATTCACAAGCATATGTCGACGCGCAGAGAGACTTCAATTTTAGAACACATTTACTCAACAATGGATAGCTATTCCCATTCACCAAGTTCCAGAATTTGTCTTCGTTACGATTTGATTTTAATTCAATGTCATTTGTTATATTTATAACTTCCAATTCTAAGTCCTCCTTATTGGAAATACCAAAATATGTTGCGATTTTATTAGTCACATCATCCTCTCTTTCAGAAAAAGGACTAATAAAAAATGTTAAAAATGCCTCCAATTCATCTTCAAATCTGGTATTAAATTCTTCCAATAATGTATCAAAATATTTGGCAAATTGATGAGTGGTAGCATTTCCATCGCAATAATTTTCTATTACCATTTTTAAATTTGGGAAATGTGATAAACTATCTTTCTCCATATGTGATTTCCCGATAATATTAACATTATTGCTTTCTTTCATATTGGGTCTATATTGGGAATAGTTTTAAAATTTAGTTTTACAATAAAATTTAATGAATATTAAATTATACTTATTTATAAAACTATAAGACTTCTGGTCTTCTTGACAGTACTTTTATTACTAAAACCGGCTCGGAAATAGAATTTCGCATGGTTAGGCGGACACTTAGAATATGCATCGCGGGCACCGCGTTGCCGACCCCTGATATAGACGAACACAAACAATGTCCTAGCCGGGATTCCATGCCGGGTCCTTTGGCAGGGAAGTATGTTCACTGTCTCTGTCTTACCAAGCCCATTATTTGTCTATCATTGACCATTTAACCGGATTATTTAAACATAACCTAATAAATGTGCAAGTGAGCTTTTACGGATGAATGATATTGATCCGGAAACTGTAACATGACGTATATATAATCTTTACCCTAATTAGCCACCAGTTTATGCGGTCCGTAAAATGCCTCGGGTTCTTTAAAGATGATAAACTAGAAAACCCGAGCTACTGAAATGTGAACCACAGAAATGATGCACAATGTTGCCAGCCCTTAGGGGAGTTACATTCTCTCGAGTATGTTTAGCTCAGCAGTTCATGTGCATAATATCACACAAACGGAAAGAAATTCTCATCTTTACAACAGGGAGCTATAATTTTAAATGTGACAAAGGATTAGCAGCCAACAGTCAACACCAGATTTAGGTTAAAAGTTAATAAGACAGAACGTACGTAAAATCGTAGAATTAGGAAATAATTTCATTCAGCTTATTGGACAAGAAGCGTTCATTTTAAACAACACAACGTTTCACCAACAACATTCAGGTGCTATAACAATAACATACAATAAAGTAACAATCTTATACAGTTATAAATTAATTTACCTATGTTAGTTAAACGTCACTCTAACAACATGTACAACAGTCATCTCTAAGGATGGTGAGATTGCAGAATTAACGAATTGACAAAATATTTTGCATTTGAAAAATACAGAAAATAGGAAAAACAGGAAATAAATTTAAATATTATACTATAATAACCAATGGTGATGACTGTTAGTTAAATTTTAAATTTTAAACAAAGAGACTAGTGATAAATATAATAATATCAAAGATTAACAAAATTCAAACATTACGAATGATAGTAAAACCGACTACCACCACCATTGGTTTGCAGAATTTCGCCGTGGTCGTGCGTCTGTCAGTCATGAATCTCGTGAAGGTCGACCAAAATCGGTTGTGATTCAAAAAAACATCGATGTTGTGTGCAAAATGATTGAAGAAGATCGTCATGTGACTTACCGTGAGATAGAGGCATCCTTTGGCATATCACAGACTGCAATACATTCGATTTTGCATGAACATTTGCTGTGAAAAAGATCTGTTCCCGATGGATTCCGCATAATTTGACCGAAGCTCAAAAAAAGGCTCGTTGATTGGTGTAAGGGAATGCTGAAAAAATTCAGTGTAGGCACTACAAAATCCGTATACAACATCGTTATAGGTGACAAAACTTGGATTTATTCATATGAACCGGAAACTAAGCAACAGTCCACTGTTTGGGCCTTCCGAGATAAACCGAAACCCACAAAACTTGTTCGTTCACGAAGCACTTTCTGCGGTGTCTTCGGTTGTACTGGACATGTCGCAACCATTCCTTTAGAGGATCGGAGAACAGTTAATGCTGAATGTTAATCAACAATTTGTTTGCCAGAAGTCATCGACAAAATCAGGAAAAACAACGAAAAACGTCGTATTATTCTTCATCATGACAATGCAAGCTCCCACACAGCACGTCAAACAATTGATTATTTGAAGGAGAAAAACTTTTTTTGTTCCCCAATGTCAAACAAAAAATGCGTGAACAGCGATTTTCATCACCTCAGTACTCAACAAATTTGAACTTCTTCGAATAAAATTAGCTGTTTTGGAATAAATATTATCTTCTAATGACGAAAATGGTGATTAAGAAATTTGTAGCACCCAAATTTACCAAAATCATTGTATCTAAGCAGAAGAAAAGCAGAAAAAAGCAGAAAAAATCAGAATAAAACGAATTAATTAAAGTTGCGGAACTCCTGAAAACGTTTCACGAAACCCCAGAGTTCCGCGGTACACTGGTTGAATACCACTGGTTTAAATTATTCCACATTATTAGTTTAACATGCATCCCAACTAAATCACTTGTTTTGAAAAACGGGGAAATGATAAAAACATTTTACATATTAAACATTGAAATTGCGCAAAATCTAATCGATAATATTTATCACAAAATATCATCTAATTCCGTTATCTAATGATAACAACATTATTTGTACTGATAACTCTCACTACTACATTCAACAATAGTTAGCAACTGTTAAACTGTCGATACACTTAATTCGAGTACCCAAAAAATTAGTGAAATGTTACTGTTTTTTAAGAAAAAATGAGTGTTTCGGAAACGAGTGACAAAATGAATTACTCAGTGTTTAAATCTAGTGATAGTTTATTTAGTAAAAATGGTGATGAATCTTGCTGGTCAAAGTTCAAATCTATTTTTCGTAGTTCTAGTGCTGAATCAGATGATATTATTGAGGATTATGCATCTTATCAAAGGAGACGAACAATAGCTTTTCAAATTGGTGCTGATAGTTTTCCTACACCGATTACAGTAACAGATGATGATGACAGTATCGAGAGACATTATGATAGTAAAATTAATGTTAATGGTATTTTAAAAGCCAAGGTAAGATCAAATTGTCAGGAATTGTGTTTGAAGGTGCAGGGCTGGCTGAAGGGTACCTGGCGCCCCGATTCAAAATTAGGTTAGGCGACATATATTTTTTTCGAAATTTCCTTTTTGGTGCCCCCCTTTTACTAGAAGCCTGGAGTGCCGCCCAGTAAAAACAGTAGTTTTTTTCTAAAATTCCTTTTTGGCGCCCCTCCCCACTCTTACTAGAAGCCTGAAGTGCCGCCCAGTAAAAAAGGTAATTTTTTCTAAATCTCCTTTCATGGTACCCCCCTTTTACTAGAAGCCTGAAGTGCCACCCAGTAAAACAATAATGTGAAGTGTAAATTTTCACACATTTCAGGGTGAATGATGATTATTTGGGATGCCAAAACAAATTTTGTTAAAATATTTTTTTGTGAATTTTAATTCGAATGCTTAATACCATTATTTAGGTTTCTAAACATGTGCAGTATTTTTTTTTTTTATATATATATAGCAAGGTTCATTAAGATTTTGAAAATTGCGCCTATGGCTTCCATTAGTTGTTGGAGTCATAAGCTCCGCCCCTTTGATTTTGTATACATTCAAACATAGACAGGGCTGGCGGAAGGCGGGTTCAGCGCATTCCCAGAACCCGGCCCCGCGCTTTGAGGGGCCCCGCGGTTTGCGAAAAGTATCCTATTAAAAGACACAAATTTGCATGACATTTATTTTTTTTTTAACGGTTTGTAATTTGGAGTTAAAAACAAATACTCAGGGCCGGCGCGAGGCATGTGCAGTCGCACATGGCCCCGCGCATGGAGATGAGGACCTTTTTTTTTTTTGCTCCTCACTTGGATCTGAACAGCAGGCCCCGCGGTTCAACAATAGGCCCCGCGCATCGAGATGAGGACCTTTTTTTTTGCTCCTCACTTGGATCTGAACAGCAGGCCCCGCGGTTCAACAATAGGCCCCGCGCATCGAGATGAGGACCTTTTTTTTGCTCCTCACTTGGATCTGAACAGCAGGCCTCGCGGCTCTTCTCGCACATGGCCTCGCAAATCCTAGCGCCGGCCCTGAACATAGAATTAAATTATAATTTCAACACTTCCCACTGGTTATTAAATTTACGCTTTTAAAAATGAAATGCAACATTTGTCAAAATATAACTAGAATTTTGACAAAATAATTTAAACAAAATAAAAATTTAAAAAAAAACAGGAAAAATAAAATTATCTCCAGACGGGAAGCGAACCCTAGCTTGCAACTTAGAAAGCGAGAGGCTAACCATTACACTATGAAAGCGTACTGGTTTACTGTGTTATATAACGTTTTAAATATTTTACATTGACAGCCAAAAAACCGGTTCCGGTTCACACCATTCTTTTGAAATTTACAAAACTGGAGTCACTAAAACCACTTTAACCTCTAAACTAATTGTCAGAATGTCATGAAATTTTCACACGTATCATTTGATGGTTAGTACTATCCAGAAATCATATGGGTTTGTCAACAGTGTTGCCATATATATGTCAGACCGGAGACTTATTGAGTGAAGTGTTATTGAAACTCAATTTGCATTATTTTCATGAATTTGTAGGGACATCTTTCTTAGATCATAATAAATTATATAAGGTACGGAAACTGTAAATTTTTTACACAGTTTTCATTATTTTTCACTTTTTAACTTGCAATTTTAGGTTAGATTTCCCCATATATCAAGTAAATTTGATGTTTATCGCAGTGCTAGGTTCAGTTAGGTTACAGAATGCGAGCGGAGCGGAGCGAAACAAGCTATCTACCTTTTAGTTTAATGACCAAACACTATCTTAGGTTAGGTAAGTAATAGCTTGGTTAGAAAAAGCCGAGTGGAGCGAGCTACCTATCTTCTAGTTTAATGACAAAAACACTATGGAACACTGTAGAACAGTGTTTGTCAACAGGTGGTCCGCAGAAAAATTTTAGTGGTCCGCGAAAGTATTTGTATGTATTTGTTGCATTTTTTTTGTTATTTATTATGCATATATTTTATGTAAATAATTTATATTTTGTTTATTTTCTGTAATACTTTTGTGATTTTCTAAAAATCAAATAAATGTATTTAATTAGCACATTAAATATATTTGTTTTCTTGAAAAAAATGAATAAACAATTATTATTAGTGGTCCGTGTTAGAAAATTATATATTTTACTGGTCCGCGGTGCGTTTTTGGTTGAGAAACACTGCTGTAGAACGTTATATGCTGCCATATATTGACAAATAATGTAATTGCAACAAGGTATTATACAAAACTTTTACATTTGTAACTCAAGAAAATCGAGATAACCCGCATTTTTTTTTTTTTTTTCTGTAAAATACTATCTGTATGAAAAATTTGAAAATTTGTATGTATATATATGACACCGGAATCCATTGGCTATTTTGTAGAAATGACAAAATTTGTAACACAGATATGACGATGGAAGTTACTTGTCATATCATCCATTATGTCATATGTAAGATAAGTTTGATAAGCGCTTCACCTAAGAGATAAATATGTCACAGTGGACCTTGTTTTTTTTTTTTTTCATAAGAAGGCACCCGTCATCAAATCCCTTTTTCACTGAAATTTCCATTCAGGGATTAACTTATCGTTAAGAAAAAAAATCTATTTTTTTATCTTTTCCTTGTCAAACTGTAATCTTAAAATCGTAAATGTATTGTTTTCATCTCCAAAACGTTCTAGAATTTATCAGATGGCAGATTTTCTTCTCGTTTGCTATAAACTAGTCCATTGTTGAAACACTAGTCCAATATTGTAGTGAAAAATATCGTTTCAGTTTTGATTCCGGTGACAAGGAAATATGGAATCATTTCATTTCAAGGTATAGTTGTATATTTTAGCCAGTTATTTTTTCTGAATCTCCATTTTTTTTTTTTTTTTAATCTGTTTTATACTTGTAAAACTGTGGGTATGTGGAAAATGTAGGTATACCAAAAAGTCTTATTGTGTGATAAAATTAGAAATTATGAAATTCTTAGAAGGCAGGACTGAGAATTGGAATCATCAATCAGCCTTTTGAACACCTTCTCAAAATTGTATATAAAATTTATATAAAATTTAAGGTGATGCGTATTTGTTTTATAGTTAATAAATAACAATAAAAACGAATACAAATATAATTTTAGGAATATTTAAATAAAAATAGAAAAAGAGATTGCTGTAATAATATAGTAATTAATAAAATTGGAGGTTATATCAGTTTTTAAAAACGGCTGGACGTATTTTAACGAATTTTGGTGTAATAGAGCAGAACCAGGATCAAATATAGGCATGATATCTCAAAATTTTCTTTCTTAGGGGGTTTTTCTGGGTTAAAACTGGTACTAAAAAACTTTAAATCATTTATAAACAAAACTATCTTAACAGAAAAACAGATAACCTATAGAAAAACTATACAATAAAAATTGTTTATAAGAAAACAAATCTTATTTGTTCATCATGTTTAAAATATTTACTACAAATTCTCTTGTTTTCTGGGTCAAAACGATCCTTTCTTTGGCATCTTCGTATTCATTCATTTCTAATTTTCCCATCCTTTGGAAACGCGAAAAAAGATATTTGTTCTCCACTTTTTTTCGCTTTCACAGAGTTAGACTTGCAAGTAGCAACAATACATATTGTTCCAGTCATTTTAACACTAATAACTTAACACTAATAAATAAACACTATTAATATATAACTTAAAACATTACAACACACTAAAAATAAATTAAAACCAGTAGAAAATCAAAAAATTAAACGATATTTTTATATTTATAGACAAAATTCAAACTTCACGTATATATAACATATATGATAAACAAAGGCTGACGTCCCGTTAGCATAGAGAGGACGTGTAGCTTCGCTATTTACCCCCACCACTACAAGTTACGAGACAACCTTTACTTTAATAATCTTGGCCAGCGCCCAGAATTGAAATTTTTGAAATTGCGACATTGCGCTTGTAACATCGCGCCTACCGCACCATTTTACTTGTTTGTTCATAATAGAAGTATCTTATTGGTTGAATTTCTTGTTCCATGCTTCCAACACCAGCATGAAAATGATATTTAACGCTACACTGAAATCTAACGAATACCCGAAATTATAATAATAATAATAATAGGTAAGAGAAGAGCGTCTCGTCTGTGCCGAACACGTTGCGGGCAAACCTGAACGGTACTGGCGAGACTAAAAACCCCCCCTTCTTTAATAATAATAATAATAATATTTTTTTGACACACTTAACCTCTAAATATTTTACTTTATATTATATAGAATTATAAAGGATACATTCGGCTTTCCTCCTGGATAACAATTCTCCACTTTCTCCACTGCTATTCGCTTCTTCCTATCGCCTCCTCTTTTTCTTTCACTTCACTAATCTTCCAAAATTAACTTTTTCTTCACACCTGTTTTGTCACACAACTTTCGTAATAATAATAATAATAATAATAATAATAATATCATCTCTTGCAGCGTCGTGCTACGTGTCTCGACATAATGCTGCTCTCCGCGTGCTCTATTATCATCTTAGACATGCCTATGGTATTGACCAAATACCGGTTATACCGTACGTCCCTTCTGACATAGAATCGGTGGTGAAAAATTCCAAGTGCCGTATTTACTGGAATTACTCCTTCCCCACCTCGAGGTTACTGACAGCCACTAAGCCGGACATAACCCTCCTGGATATCGAGACCAAACAGATGTTTGTGATCGAATTCTCAAGTCCAGCTGAGAAGAATATCTCTCTCAAGGAGGAGAAAAGAGGTCCAAGTATATGGATCTCTTGTCCGAGCTTAGAAAGCTGTATCCCGGGTAAGTTAAGCTTGTAGTCCTGATAGTTGGTGTTTTGGGTGGTATAAAAGCTTCCTATCGAAGGGAAATCGAGTCCATTCCCGTCTGCAGATCTTCTGCCAACTCTTTGATCTGCAGGACGCAGAAAGCAGTGCTGCTCGGGTCACTCCGCATTGTGCGGGCACTGGATCTAGCGTAATTTCCGCGGCTGCATATCGCCAGGGTTTGGGATGCTGTCGTGTGTATTTAGCTCCACTAGTCTCTAGTATGACGCGGCTCAAAAGGTTGCTGAAGTTTGAGATTAGTGGACGCTTGTCAAAACCTGAAAAATCCCATAATAATATAATAATATAATTTATTGACTATGTTTCAATACATAAATTGTTTAAAGTCAGTCGTAATTACATATAATATACACAAAATAATAATTTAAAATAGAAGAAAAATAATAATAAATAGATATAGTACTAAATATTAAAACAAGAGTTCAGAGAGACTAGCTAGCAAGCGCGTTAAAATTTATAAGACAAGAATTCAGAATAAAATGGATTGTTTGTTAAAAAAAAAATTATTTTATTTTTAAAAGTGTTAAAACAGTCAGATTTAAAATTATCAGGCAGTAAATTCATAAACTTTACTGAATAATAGTTAGTACTATTTCTTGATTTTTGGAGTCTTAAATAGGTTGGATAGATTTTGCCTTTATTTCGAGTGTTGTAGTTATGTACCTGCTCATGTGTTACAAGTTCATTGAAGTTTCTGTGGGCATACAATAGGGAATTGTAAATAAATAGAGAAGGCAGTGTCATAATTTCCAGTTCAGGGAAACAAAGCCTACAGTCGGTTTGATAAGAGACTTCGGCCAGAATTCTTAATTTCCAGCTCGTCGTTGTAAAGAAAATATTCTTTCTGCCGCAGGAGAATGTCCCCGGGCTAAAATGGCATAGGATATTTGCGACTGGAACAATGCAAAATAAGTAATGCGAACAATACTAATGATAGCCAATATCGAACAACACAAGAAAAAGCATTTTTTGTTGGTCATGTAAAATTATATCCAGTCCATAACCAGAATTCGAACTTGAAACCTGCGTATTTACCAAGTTAGTCGGTTAATAGGTATTAACCTAATAGTTAAAGAAATAGTCAATATCGATAAAGTTCCTAACTGACAATTATAATTAATGAATATTACATGTTAATATATCTTAACAGGTTATAGCATTATATACAATATACACAGTTCAAATTAATTATAACCGTTTCTGAAGCATTCTCCAGACAGAACACTGGCACGTGTATTAATTCTCCCCGTAACGTAAACTCTCTTTGCAGTATTGCGGGTTGCTTTTATTCGTACATACATGTATCTAATTGTACTGAGTGAAAACTGTACGCTTTCAATTTATTATGTTTGTTTCTATGTCTTTATGCACAACATATATGTAATCTACTTGCTGCATAATATAATTTACTTTTAGTCTTTTGATGTAGAAATACGTCTATCGTTTCCAGTACTTTCCAGTACCTCGGTAAAAATTCGTGTGTCCCAAAAAAGTGTACGCCAAACTCACTTTAATAATTACAAAACTATAAAAGCTATAATCCGTTTAAACTTTAGAAAACAGTACAGTAATACCTCGTTTAACATTAGGGATGCGTTCCTCAAGAACACTACGTTAACCGAATCAACGTTAACGGAGGAAGAAATAACACGCGAAGGATACGGATAGGTTACTAAATTGAAAAAAAATACATTATTTAATACATTTATTTTTAATTTTTTAACTAATAGATAGGAACAACTGAAAACAGCTTTTCTTGACAAAATTTAAAGTATAAAATTAGTATGCATGTATGTATTACAAAATTAGCGGTTATACGTAAATAAACTGACAAGTTGTGACATTTTAATTTTTTGACTAGAATGAATCAAGGGTCGATTGCGTTGCTTGTCTCTTCTTTTCTCGTAATAGCTCACTGTAACATGTTAAAGAATTTAATACATTTCTTTTTACAGCACAACTTCGTGAAAAATCTGGATCATTTTCGGACAAAATATCTACCGAATGACACACTTGACTCAGGCAATCGGACAATATTTTTGTTGTTAAAACTTTAACCGGCGGCTCTTCCATATCAATGTCAGAATTGGCATCTTCTCTTACCAAATTTTCTTCTGTCAGTTCATGCAATTCTTCATTTGTTAGCGGATTGTCGTTGTCATCCTATAGGAATTGTTGAATATCATCAGCGTCAACTTCATTGAAATGTAATTGGTGTGCCATTTCAACAAGTTCATTCTGGATTTCATTAGCAAGTTCCGATTCTTCTTCTAAATTGAGTCCTACTGTCGCCCAGAAATGACGTTATAGCGAGGTATTGTTAACGGAGGTAACGTTAAGCGAGGTATTACTGTATTGTATTTTTGGGAAATGGGTGTTGCCAAATGTTGTATAATGTCAAATATGCGAAAGAACCCAAAATATTGTGAAAATTATGTTGTTGATAATTTATTGAAATTAAATGGAAAAATTATCAGGGAATATTGAAAGAAAAGTGTTATTGGTTGAACCCATTAGAGAGTATGAAAAAGAACTAGGTACTCCATTTGCCCTTTTGGTCCCTTTTGGTTTTTTTGGTCCTTAAAAACACGGGTTTGCACACTTAAAAGTAAAAAATTCTTGATACAGTTTTTAGAACTAAATATTGTCCTTTTATTTTGATAAGTATTGATCTTTTTTTATATCTCTTTCGAAACTTTGATATTGGATACCTTTTATAAATCTTTTATTTTTCAAACTGAATTTACGTTCCTAAGAAATTTTCACCGCGTCTTTACGAATAACGAGATAGGAAATAACACAATAATAAGAGTTTGGCAGACGGTGTGCGATTGCAGTCCTTATGTTCTCGTGAAAAAAAAATAATGATGATATTATATTTCTTCCTAGATATTTAGTGTCGAGTTTTTTAGTAATAAAATATTTATTAACTATTTCTATCATAAAAATAATACTAAAAGTGACAAGCTTTTTTTATTTATGTTTTAATAACGATTATATCAGATTTTATCAAAAAATTCGCGGACAAGCGTCATAAAACTTTATTAACAAGAAATTATTTTACAGTCGGATTTTTTATAAAGGTAATGACGTCACAACTAATTGCTTATTACGTTTACATAATATTTAATAAATACGACTAATATGATAAAATGGAAGTTTCGGATTTTTATCTTCCGAATTGTGCAGTCAGCTCTGAGGTCGACTAAGCCTCAAGCATTTAATACTTAAAATAAGTAGAGGAAAGTAGTGCAAAATGATTTCTTGGGTTAAAACAATCACATTCATTTAAAAAATAACTAATGGTACTGATTCTGATCAGGGCCGGATTTACACAACGCGAGGCCCTAGGCTACTCAAATTTTTAGACCCCTTCAATAGGCCACCTCCTTTTTTTAATATTTCTGAGTTTATCACTTTCAATGCTCAGAATGCTCAGAGCAGATAACCTGTCTTATGATATTGAGCTCCTTAATTCATTTTTATTCTTTTAAGTTTTAAAAAAGACCTCAATTCAAAACAGTCAGTGACCATTAAACTAAGAAGTAGTCGTAGGATTGCTTCTATGTTAGGTAAAGCCATCTGTATTTTTTCTTTATAAATTATTTGGTAGAGGTCTGCAGTAGACTGAGGGAATTATTCTAAAGGGGTGAAATGCTTTTTTTACTGATTCCTCAATATCTCTTAGGCCCAATGAGATATCCACTTTTTATTACCCATCAACATGTTCAAAAAGGTATTTTGCCCTAGTTAACCTATAAAGGGCAAAACTAGATTCAGGGTGAATTATAAAACCCTTCGTATGGTCCTTGTTTCCTGAGTTATAGCATATTTTTATATTTGTAGTAGATATGCATCTTTTTGAATACTGAGGCCCTCTGGACTTAGAAGGCCCTAGGCTTAAGCCTACTTAGCCTATAGGGAAATCCGCCCTGATTCTGATAATACAAAATGTTAATATTGCACTGAGACCTTTCCTAACTCGTGCCATGGAGAAGGATGGATTCAATGTTTTCAGTGTCTTCATTGGGCACATGACGAATGCCCTGGTACAAGGGTTACCTTTTATGTTTCTACAAACGACCACTAGATGGCAATATTGAAATGTGTCATTGCTATATTCGAAAAATTTTTATTTTAAATTTGTTATTGTGAAATCAGTGGCAGCTTATAAATTGACCGAGTAGTTTGTTAACAGTGAGTGTTTAAAAAAAAACAAGTTTGTGAAAAAATGGATATTACTCTTGAAGGTTTTCGTTGGATAATTTTTTACCATTTTAGTAAAGACAGAACTCAACAGCATAGCATAGATTCGCTCCCACAAAGCACGTCAAACAATTGATTTTTAAAGGAGAAAAACATCGAATTAATGTATCATTGCCCGTATTCACCTGATTTATCCCCTACCGACTTTGTTTTTGTACCCCAATGTCAAACAAAAAATGCGTGGACAGCGATTTTCACCACCTCTAGAATCTGTTAAAGCCTTCGAAAATCATGTTTTTGAGATATCAACTGCAGAGTGGAAAAAATGTTTTGAGAATTGGTTTGAACACATGCAAAAGTGCATAAATTAAACAGGAATATTTTGTAAAGCTCTAAAACAGTTTGTTTAAAAAAAAATTTTTTCTTTCTTAGTTTTTGTAAAAACTAAAAAGGTAGCCCTCGCATTGGAGAAAATGACGCAGACAGCTATAATTGCCACTTTTGTGTATCAGCATGTAACTATGTTTATAGAACATTAAATTTATAATTTTTGTACGATAATAATAAATATATCATCGGCATTTATTTGTGATCTAATCAGGGTATAAAATGATCCTTTTGCAACTCTTGAGTTATTATTTTATTTTTATTGTAAATTCTCAATTAGAAAAATCAGTAGTATATAGTCAAAAAGTCGAACTTTATTGCTTTGTATTTTGAGATCAATGAAATTATTTGTTTGGATTCTATTAATTATTTTCTGTTAGGGGGATCTTATTGCACCACCTTCCCCTACCTATTGATACAGGGATAATAGGATCGGTCTGAACGTCACACTGAGCACGTGGATTTCAGATATATGGCCGGCGGTTTAGAAACGGGGAACTTACCTTTTTTGCCCCTTATACGCATATCTAAGCATTGGGAACCTATTATTATTATTATTTTTAAATGTTAAAACTTTTGATTTTGTCATGTTTATGGAAGGTGTGAAAATAATGAAACGCTTATGAGACTTTTTTAACACTGCATTTTGAACCATAAATGGGCA
Organism: Liopterus haemorrhoidalis; assembly: GCA_963971575.1. Lineage (NCBI taxonomy): Eukaryota > Metazoa > Arthropoda > Insecta > Coleoptera > Dytiscidae > Liopterus > Liopterus haemorrhoidalis. The sequence goes on along the minus strand of OZ020621.1, from coordinate 8,629,812 downwards.
TATTATGCACAAAAACAAATGAAATATAATACAGTTCTTTTAACAGTCGTAGAAAAATAAACAAATATAATAATACTCGCTCAAGAGGTTGGAGAGATGGTGTAATTTCTCAGGGACATTCTAGCGACATGTTAGAAGTTTTCCTATACGTCAGCAGAAATTCAGACTACAACGATCTACTGAGAGAGTTTCCACGATTATCCAACCGATCACGATCAACTTGTTGACCATGCCTGTTCAAAAACATATCTCTACATCCATTCGTGTTCTCGTTTCCGCCACTAGCCACAGACTTGTTCAAACAAGTATCCAATTATTTTTATATTTGAAAAAGTTATACGAACTTTTATGTAGAATATATTTTATTAAATAAAATAATAATTAATTGTTATTTCTTTTTGTTTCAGAAAATAAATGTTGAAGGAAAATATGGACTTCTCATTCCAGCCAATAGAAATCCACCAAAGGTAATATTATTTATTTATATTTCAATTTCATTGATCATGGGACTGTGCTCTTGAAAAACTTTGAACTCAATACAAAGAAAAATGTATTTATTTTGAAGGAACTGATAAAATTTGGATGTAATATGAATTTGCATTAAGGTTAACCCCTACTTATATAGTTCAACTGTTGCACTGATTTTATTGAAGTGAAACACTTTTATGAGCACGTTTGTGGACGAGACAGTGACAGAAGCGCGTTACGAAAATGCATAACTCTCGCCTAGCGCTTAGCTTTACTAAGGAGTCATGGCTCTACCATTGCAAAATTATGGCAACACCATCACAAATTAATCAATGAAAAGCTTTTATTTTCTTTAAAAATACCGATAAATAAAAATAAACATACACGCGCTTAAGTACGGAACGCTGCTATTGCCATGCATTTGATGCGACGAGGTACACTTTGTATTTATTTAGACAGGCGAGCCAAATCGAAACTGGCTCTGTTTTCAGAAGGTTTGAGGGCCTCCGCAGAGATTTGGCGGGTCGAGCGAGTGGTTATACCATGCGCTAGAATTACATTAAACTGAGCCAGCTGTATATTGGTTCGTTAGTTCGAGTTATCGCGTATTATAATGTTTTTTTACTGTGTCGTGTCGTGTGTGTGTTATTTTGTGTTACTATTAGAAATGAACAGTGTCAGTAACCTTTTGAAAAAAAAAAAACATTTTCTTCTTATTCTCTCGAAATAAAACAAATGTGAAGACCGCTAACGGATCTTAATCCGTTAGCGGTCTTCACATTTCAAAAACTCTGTCTCTGCTTCTAAAACACGGACAAGAAAATTTAATAGAAATGTTTACTTAAAGAACAATTGGATGCAACGAAAAACAAGTTGTTTTTTGTTTTCCTTGCGTTTTATTCGGGGGAGAATTAACATGGACAAAGAACGGTATTACGGATAATGGATTACGGATGTAATTTGTATGTGAAGCCGTTTGGCTACAATTTCTACCGTATAGACAGACAGATACATGAGTGACGTTATAAGGTTTTTTTGGTGGTGATACCTATAAAACTCTATAAACGGCTGTACCGATTAAAAAAAATCAGCTGTGGCCACCACAGGACCGACCGCCATCATAAAGTAATTGTATAAAATACATTCTAGCAGCAGAGTAGAAATATCTTGGCCTTATATTTTCTAACAGAGATATTATTTATCATAACCATGGAAACGTTACATATAAGTATGAAAAATTGAGACTTAGACAAAAAAATTTCAAATTTTAAAAAATTTTATAAAAATTTTTCAAAATTTTTCGTTTCATCAAAAAACGTCTCAAATAAAAGTTATTAGTTATTGCATTTATAGCAACATTTGTTCAATAAATTTTTTCGAAATATTTTTCTGTTGTGAAATATTCGCAAAAATCTTAAAATCGACACGAGTAAACTCCCATTTTTAGTCAACCGATTTTTACCAAAAGTTGATCAACTCGTGCCATTGATGTCATAAGCTTAAATATGAAGTTTCATAAAAATCCTTTCAGCCGAATTTGCTCTGCACGTGTACACAGACAGACAGACGGACGGACGGACGGACAAAGAAACAGACAGACAGACAGACAGACAGAGAGACAGACGGACGGACAGACAGACCGACAGACATCATGCTAAAAATAGTCAAAACGTTATGTAGAGACCTCAGTTCGTGGAGATCCAGAAATTTCGAAACGTCAAAATCGGTATGATCACAATACCTCCCTTATATATGTTGGCGGTCGGTAAAAACAAACAATATGCACCATCCTGTTTATGGCATATAAAAATACACTGTTCATGGCTTCGTTTATGATCAAATAGGCCTGTTTTATGACTCATATGCTCGATGAATTTTTTAAAATAATTAAAGGTTAAAATTGATGAAGTCCCTAAAAGCATAAATGCTAAGAACACTACACGTAATTATCAACTCTGGTTTGCACCAACGTTCTAGAAAACTTTTCCGCGGGCGGAAGCCTCTTTTTTATGCTTATTACTTGATGATGTTTATAAACAAACTAAAAAATACTCAGGCTATATACGAGCCCCGTCTCAGTAAAGTAGGCCCAACTATCAGAAATAGTTTTTTCAAAGAAAATATTTATATTAGAAGGAAAATTTCTCTCTCTTTCTTTCCCTCTCTTATTTTCTTTCTTTCTTATTTTTCAATCTATTGCCTAACAGGGAGGGGGGGATTTAGTGGCGTCATGTCCGCACAATAGTTTTCATTTTCGGAGCTTACGCTTCTCGATTTTTGACCAAATGTGTTTCTTGTAATATGTGGTTCACTTATAGCTTTGGTCAACCCAGTATTTGGGATATCTGCCTCGATCGATGTCTATTTACTATCCCTTGCATGATTTACCTTTCCATGCCATCTTCTCTTTTGGATATATGATAACTTATAATTGAAAATATCGGAAAATATTTTAGTAAAATACTTTTAACAAAGTACTGTTATAATAAAAACAATTTATTTTAAATTATATTTGCTTTATTTTAACATAAATTCATTAAATTTTCATGATTTAAGTGAAAGTGAAGTTGGCCCAATTGGCCAACATCACTGAGACGGGGCTCGTAGATAGAGCGTTGATTGGCCCGGGAAGCAGATAGAAAACAAGCACGCCAGCTAGTTATCAATATTTTTGAAACGTATGAGCCAATTTTAATGAAATATCTATAATTTTCTTTTGGCAATTATAAACGCGGAATAGATGGTGCTCATAGTATCAAACGAGTCCCCGAAATTGATGATGATACTATGTTTACTAGTTTCCTTCCTAATTCCACGTTTCTATTCCAATTCATCTTTATCTACATCTCCTTCACTTGCCCGCTTTGTCAAATTCATTGAACATTTCATCCATCATGATTTCCTTTGACATATCTCTCTGCCATTTATCTGAATATAACCGCGTGGGTGAAACCAACTTAGACGATATAGACGTCTCTATATAATGTAATTTCATCTTCTTGTTAACATATTTTTGTCAGAACGTTTTTTACATCAATATATTTTGACATTTGTTGAATATTAACTGTGAGAACTGAAATATATTCTGTTAGAAATATCAATATAAACACTCTGAATAAAAGGTACGTATCACAGTAGTGTTAAAGGGACTTCATAGTACACTAAAAAATTATCTTTTTGTGTACCAAAAAGTCCCTTGATTTTCGTATTAATTCTTTACACTTCTACAAGGGTAACCTTTTATGTTTTTACAAACGACCAAACGCCGATGGCAATATTGAAATGTGTCGTTACTATATTCGTAAAATATGACATTTGTTATTGTGAAATCACTGGCAGCTTATAAATTGACCGAGTAGTTTGTTGACAGTGATCGTTTAAAAAACAAGTTTGTGAAAAAATGGATATTACTCGTGAAGGTTTTCGTTGGATGATTTTATACGCTTTTAGTAAAGGCCTAACTCAACAACAATGCATAGATTCGTTTCGTTCAACTTTTCGTAATGAAGCACCATCAGAAAAGACTGTTTACAATTGGTTTGCAGAATTTCGTCGTGGTCGTGAATCCGTCAGTAATGAATCTCGTGAAGGTTGACCAAAATCGGTTGTGATTCAAAACAACATCGATGCTGTGCGCAAAATTATTGAAGAAGATCGGCAATTCTCACCGTGAGATAGAAGCATCCTTTGGCATATCGCAGACTGCAATATATTCGATTTTGCATGAACATTTCGCTGTGAAAAATATCTATTCCCGATGGAATCCAAATAATTTGACCGAAGCTCAAAAAAAGCCTCGTGTTGATTGGTGAAAGGTAATGCTAAAAAAATTCAACCCAGGCACTGCAAAACCGTATACAATATCATTACAGGTGACGAAACTTGGATTTATTCATATGAACCGAAAACTAATCAACAATCCACTGTTTGGGTCTTCCAAGATGAACCGAAACCCACAAAAGTTGTTCGTTCACGAAGTACTTCCAAGAAAATGATCGCTTCTTTCTTCGGTTGTACTGGTCATGTAGCAGCCATTTTTTTAGAGGATCATAGAACAGTTAATGCTGAATGAAAAAACAACCAAAAACGTCCAATCATTCTTCATCATAACAATGCATGCTCCCACACAGCAGATCAAACAATTGATTATATGAAAGAGAAAAACATCTAATTAATGATTTATTCCTTGATTTATCCCCTAAAGACTTTTTTTTGTTCCCCAATGTCAAACAAAAAATGCGTGGACTGCGATTTTCATCACCTCAAGAACTGTTGAAACCTTCGAAAACCATGTTTTTGAGATACCAACTTCAGAATGGAAAAAATGTTTTGAGAATTGGTTTCAACGCATGCAAAAGTGCATAAATTAAAGACGAATATTTTGAAAAGCAATAAAATATTATAGTTTGTTAAAAAAAAATTTTTTCTTTCATTCTTTGTTTGTAAAAACTTGAAAATGTGAAATTAAACTATTATCACATTTCTGAATGGAAAGTTTTCAAAGAGAACTAACTTCCTACCTGTCATAATAACAAAGTTAGTGATAGAAATTAGATAATGGGTATCTTGCATATTCAATCAGGCTGCTAGTAATGATCTTAACGTAATCGATCGAAACCCTTGCCACGTAATCACTGGCATCTAATAAAGATATTAACGGCACTGCATATCTAATGAAACTTGCCTCTCTATGCACCTTCCAGCCAAAGGATTACCGACCTGACATATTAATAAGATCACTTCCAAGATCTTATTCACGCGTTCCGTGATTTGGAAATTAAACAAAAAGATTTTATAATTACGTGGGAGGTTTAAAGCAGAGCCGGATTGGATTTATAGGTTACCAGACAAATTCTGTTACCCTGGTACCATCACTGGGGCCCGTTGGCCGGCCCGTACCATGATAAGGGCCGGTTGGCCTGCCGGTTCTATTGATATTAGATATGTGAATTAATTCGGTCCGTTTTTCTCTTCCAGAAGAGACTTTATTGTGAAAAAACATGAAAAAATACACTATACAAAGTATTTGCCATCGCTTGCTATTATTTTCTCCCATCTGTCTGGCAGTTGCTGTATTCCGTGACGGAAAAACGACTCGTCCTTTGAAGCGATCCATTCATTGAGCCATTTCTCTATTTCTTCATAATAGTTCAAGTGCTGTCCGAAAGCCCGTGTGCTATCGATCTGAGCAAATTATAATCTGATAGAACAATGTCTGGTGATTACGACGGGTGAGGTAAAACGTCCCAACCAAGTGCTTCCAAGGTGGCCTTCACAATCTTTCCAACATGTGGTCTAGCGTTATCATACTGGAGGATCACTTTGTCGTGTCTCTTTGCATATTCCGGCCGCTTATTCATTGCGTTACTTAAACGGAGCAACTGTTGTTGGTAAAGTTTGGCAGTGATGTTTTGGCTTTGCTTTAATAGCTCATGATACACTACACCCTTCTGGTCCCACCACATACAGAGCATTATTTTCTTGCCGTGAATATTCAGCTTTTGGTTTCGATGCGGATAGTTTTCCTGGGTCGCAAATGGATTTCCTTCGTTTGGGATTAGTGAAATATATCCATTTTCATTCCAGTCACAATACGATGTAAGAAACCTTTTCGTTTTGTCTGGCAAGCAAGATTTCAGACATGGTTTCGCGCCTCTCGATGTATCTTTCTTTCAGTTCGTCCAACTCGTTCGTTCAGTTCGTACGGCATCCATCTTCCTTCTTTGTAAATCTTTCCCATGGCTGCCAAACGTATAGAAATTGTTGATCGATTAACATTCAACAATTCCGCGAGCTTATGTTACAATTGACAAGGATCTTCATCGATTAGCGCCTGCAATTCCTCGTCCTCGAACTTCTTCGGCTGACCTGGATGAGGTTTGTCATCGACACTGAAATCATCACTTATGAAACTTCGAAACCATTCTCTGCATGATTTATCGGTGGGAGCACTTTCACCATAAGCTTCTACGAGCATTCGATGAGCTTCAGCGGCAGATTTCTTCAAATGAAAACAGAAAATGAGAACTTGGAAACCGGAAATGATGCTTTTTTGGCTCTAATTTCGACATTTTCGAATCAGATAAACACGATGTTATTGTTACAATCCCAAACATTTATCAATTGAATATTATTGCCATATGTCAACACTAAAAAATGATGCTTTTTTGGCTCGAATTTCGACATTTTCGAATCAGATAAACACGATGACATTGTTACAAACCCAAACGTTTATCAACTGAATATTATTGCCATGTTAACACTAAAACATAAAGCCGGTAGCTGACATTAGAGGTTAGAAAATTACATAATACAGCAACTGGCCTCCAGATGGACCGAATTAATTCACACTCCTAATATTGTTTGTTAAATTAAAAGCGAACCGAATTATATACTAGTATATATTATATACCTAGTCTTAACATACTGTCACAAAGTTTTCAGTAAAATTCCATAATATGCTTAACGCTACATTTAAACCACAGAGATTACAAGTTTCTTATACAAAACTAACAATCTGAAATAAAATTAGTGACAATCTATACCTCAAATTTTTATAAGAATTGTCCTGGCTAATTGCCAAAGCTGCAAAGGCCATTAAAAAATAATTAAAAAATAATAAAAACTGCATCGAATTTTTGTCTATCTAATAGAATATTTTTGATTGTAGATAAAAATATTATAATAATGTTATCGCTCTATAACTTAATAACAAGTATCACACAACAATGTTCTGTAATTTTTTAAATATATTTGTGGGTTTCAAAATTTTTATATTTATAGAAGTTCAAATGTGTAGAATAGAGGGTAATTTTTCCCGGATTATTTTCGTTCCCGGGAAACGGGAAATTTACAAATGAATTTCTCGGGATTCCCGGGAATCCCGGGAAATTTAAAAAATATTAAATTTGAGGTGGAAATTGTAAAAGTTTTACGGAAAAGTTAAATAAATGTTGTTTTTGCAAAAAAATTAAATAAATTTAATTCAAAAATAAAATAAATACAGTAAGATATAATATATAATCAATAAAATATAACATAAACATAATTATTTTCTGTTACTTGTTTAGAAAATAACATTTTAGAAACGAGAGGCAATCAAGGGAAAAGTCGCTTAAAGATGATCTTCTCTTGGAACAAAAATTGGATGACATCGAGAATACCCTCTCACTTTCAATTGATGTGGGCTGTATAGTCATTAAAGCATCCAATAACTTTTGCAGATTTGTAGTAATATTTCCAGTTGTTTCATACATGTTAAATTCTTTTTATAAATTTGTTTTTGTTTCGATTTTCGGACACATAATGTGTCCGAATATTAAATTAAGTAACTGTACCATCAGACCGAAAGAAATACATGTCAGCATTTTATAATTTTTCCACGTAAAATAAATAATCAATTTATTTTTGTTAAGCGATGTTTTGATTTATAAAGTGATGAATGCTGATTTGATAAGTGCGTTATAATATGTTGATTATGAAATTTTATATTTATTACGACTATTACAGTTAACTAAACAAAGATTTCGGTATCGGTATCACAATCAGCATGAATAATAATTTGTTTTTTTTTTCCCGGGATATGTTTCGTTTTTTCCCGGGAAACGGGAAATAAAAATTAAAGAATTTTCCCGGGAATTCCCGGTCGGGAAATCCCCTCTAGTGTAGAAGTTCAAATAATACGTTAACATTTTCTTCGACAAGATTGTTTATGGTTTAGAAGCTTCGTCGAAAAATATTTTACTTGATGATAATGAAATGCCAATTGGTACACGTATTATTTTCAAAAATTGAATCATTTTTATCCGCAGCATCTACATTGAGAACCTCGGTAGATTCCAGAAGGCAGCAAAAGTAGATTACCAAGTACAATAACTATAAGTAGTTTTCACAGTAAGCTTTTATTGATATGATTGAGTCTCGTCACCCGTTATGATGCGCTGGAGCAATGTTGAGTCATTGACGCGACATCATCTATCATTTCCTAAGCGACTTCTTTACTACACATTTTTTGTTCAAAATTTAACAATTTCAGAACCAATTTTGCTGCTACTCGCCTCATGCCCAATACATTAGTTAAATTGGCATGAACCATACGATTTGCAACATCTTCAGCAAGCTGTCTAATTGTAATTCGAAGACTATCAAGAATTTTTTCTTAACTTCTTCCACGTTTTTTCCGGAGTTTGAAGTGCTAGGTCTCCCATCTCAACTTCAACTAATTCACGGCCATCTTGAAAGCATTTGTAGCATCTGTAAATCGCTCGTTCATGCATACTCGACTCACCAAATGACTTCAACATTTCCACTACTTTACAGCACTTGATTTCATTTTTCACGCAAAATTTAATGCATTTAATTGATCCCACATTGTAAATAATAAAAAATCGCTGAATGTACAGGAATAGAACTTCCTTAATTAGCTGTTAAATCTAAAATCTAGTATGGCTGCAAATTGAGACGTCGTCAAAAAAGGTTAACCAACATAATAATAAAAAAAATTGTTAATCCGACAAATTTAGCGTGGGAATTTCAAAAATTGTACGATCTTTGTGATCACACCTAGTATTTGTTTATCGATTCTCTAGGTATGTTCGTTTGTGTGATCTAGATTGCTTTTTTCGAGCAGTTAGAGCATGATCATGTAACTGCAAGAGCAAGTTTGAGTTGTGCTGTCTGATCTTCACAAACGAACGGCTATTTGCCAAAGAAAAAATATTGTCGATTATTTTTGTTAATGCGTTGTTCTCTACCTTAACATATCCTACTGCAATTTCGTAGGTAATACTATCTAGAAAGAAGACCAGTATATTTTTTGTATTTATTGACTATTTTTTTATTTGTTCACTAATCAGATCCATCTAAAATGTAATAATTATTTAGAATATTGCGTAAAAACCTTAAATGATAAGTATTTTGTATGGTTATTATAACACTTGTCAAAAAACTTCTTTATTTAGAGGTTATATTTCCTGCTCTACTCTAGCTGCTCCACCTCTTCAGACCGAGCAAGTTTATCGATGTGTTCTAGCGTAAGTTGTTCTGGACAAACGAACACTATTATATTAACTATTCTTACACAAACGAACGCCTAAAATGTAGCTAGACTTGCTCTAATATGATCTAAGCAGACAAACGAACAGACCTTCTGTTGATCAATAGGCATGTGTCATCGTATCTCGTGAACTATTGAGAAGTGACATTACCGTTGGCGGCGCTGTAATTCATGGCAAAATGGCTGAATTGTCTAGTATTCTGCTGTTAATATGCTAACAGGGAACAGGTTAATTTAAGCACAGTACATTTTTATTTTATGAAAATGTATCTATCGACGTTCTAACAAAGAATCAACACCAGAACATATATAATAATTTCAAACAGTACTACAGTCGCGTAGTACAATATTTGACCACCAGACTGCGTATCCGAGCGTGTCAGTTCTCAATACTCTAGGATGATTAAGTAAAGGATGCGCTATTCGTGTGTAAAATGTGTGGAAACCCTTACTGAGTGAGAAAGATATATATCGCGGTACTGCGTACACACGTAAGACGCTATTACTGTGCTAAATTGTTAGATATACACAAGGTGGCGAAAAGAAAAATGTTCAACAGACTTGTGATATTTCAAAACGAATAAAAATATGTGTATCTATTTGTGTTATATATTTTATTTCCATACTTTCATTTAATCAATTATCACAACCAAATAAAAATTATCACAACCAAATAAAAATTATCAAACCATCCCTTATAGGTAAAGATTAGAATATTTCTATGTAATGTAAAAAAAACATATATATCAAAATTAACCCCTCTGCGCCCCATCCCCCATATATTTCATTTTGTACATCCGTCTTTAAATCCTTCATTAATCGAACGATAAAAATTAAATTAATTTCTGGTTTGTGGGGGGATACTCAAAGGATGTGGCCCTTCAACGTCTTATCGGAATATTTGAAAAGGACCCACAGCTAGCCACCTCTGGTATGTTGAATCATCAAATTTAATAGAGATTCTTGCAATCGGGCCATAGTCATGTAATTTTCGCAACAAGATGTTTGGGTACTATTATTTGGCACTAATATTTTTCAAGCTTATTTTAGTTTATTGTAACTACCACTTTATCCTTTAACTGACTGATTAAATTCATAATACTGCCTCCTTTATTGGCAGCCTTTAATTTTTAAAATATCATTAAAGATTGTTTTAATGACAAATAATATTATTTTAAAATGATTAGATAAATTTTAAATACACATTTATACAGTTTCAGGTCCGTTTGGCACGATACGCAGAAAATTAACACCGTGTTATACAAATTTCTCAAATATGTTATAAAATTTGCTGTGAAATTACGAGATTTTAGAATAATTTCTAAGAAATTCCATAATTATTTTCATTTAAAAATACACTTGTTTCAAATTCAAATGTAGCGCATGCGCATTATGTAGTTGCAGTGTGCACAGTACAGACATATATTGCCTTCTTTCTCAACAGGGGTTTCCACACAATCGTCAATGTTGTTAGTATACGAATAGCGCATCCTTTACTTAATCATCCTAGACTATCCTGTACATGTGGTTATACAGTTTCCTTCTTTATCATAACCCATGCGAAGTTTCAAGTCATTCCTCCATTATTAAGCGATAGTGCAAATTCGTTAAAATAATTCATATTTTATCTAGGTGTGATACAATTTTTTTCTTTTACTACACAAATATTTACCTGCAGCTGGTCTTTTCATTCTTTTCATTTCAGTGTAATAAATATTAATAATCTGGGTTTTAATTAAAAATACGTAAACCTTAACATCTAACTTAGTGCCATAAAAGCTGTTTTTGATGTTAATGAGAATATATCTGGTAAGACCAGTAATCCAGGGTAACCTCTGGGAGGTCCTCCTTGAAATTAGCGTGTCTAGATCCTCCTGGATGCACAAACCCACAGCAACCAAATCAACCTGAACAGTTGAAATGTTAATTAAATCTCAAATGCTTCCTGTTTGAAGGTATGTATTCCTGTGATAACACCGCTTTATACAAACCAAACTATGTCAGTAATTATTCATAGCTAAACGAATTATTCAATAATATTAATTATTCTTTTGATGTTTTGAATATTGTTTTGAAGGAAACTTTGTGGTTGAAAATATAAACAAAAATTAATGAAGACTTGTTCAAAGAAAAATAGAACTTTTTGAATTTTATGTTTGATTTTTAGAAGTTTTTATTTGGTTTAAAACGTTTGTTAAAAACATTTGATGGAGATTTATTAAGTTCTGGTTTACTTTTTTTGACGTTAATTAAAATTCAAACAAAGTATTTTAGAATAATATTATACAAGACTTTACTTTTTAAAAAAATCTTTGTAGTGAAAAATTGTAAGATACGAGCTGTCATAAAAATAATAAAGCCTTTAACAAATTGTATTTGTGCCACTTAGTTTGCAGCACGATCTTGCAGAAGCAACTGCAAAGAAGAAACTGCTATCATACTTCTTTGTACAAGGTGTCTCAAAAGAAATTTTATATTTATTTAGCTTACTGCGTGAACGAAACGTATCCGAGGGGCGCGGGGGTTATGTCAATCGGTAGCCTGGCTCTTGGGAATTCAATCGCTATGGAGCGTTTCTCGGGAGCAGACCGCGCGTTATGCGTGCGAGAGTTTTACAAAAACGGTGATTCGGCGACTGTAGCGCGTAGAAAATTCTGCAGTATTCGAGGTTTTCGCCACTTAAATGATGCGCCAAGCATTCCTCTCATTCGACATTGGGTTAAAAAGTTTGAAGAGACTAGTACAACGCTGGATAAATCAAAATCCGGGCGACCTTGGTCATCAAGAACGGTAGAAAACGTGGAGAATGTTAATCAGTCTGTTCGTGACGACCCGAACCTTTCAATTCGGAAGCGCGCAAGTGCTTTAAATGTGCATAGATCATCATTACATCGCATTATGCACAAAGACCTAAAGCTGCACCCCTACAAAATTCAATTGGTGCAAGAATTAAAGCCCCAAGATGCCAGTCAGAGGCTTAATTTCGTAAATCAGGTGATTGAGCGATTTTCAACGTTTACCAACATTTTGTTTTCGGATGAAGCTCATTTTCATCTTAATGGCCACGTAAATAAGCAGAACTGCCGCTACTGGAGTGCAACGAAGCCGAAACGCAAACATCAGAAACCTCGACATTCGCCTAAAGTGACCGTATGGGCTGCGATGTCGGCGCGAGGAGTTATCGGCCCTTACGTTTTTGAAGATGAAAGGGGGCGTGCAGTTACAGTGAATTCAGAGCGTTATGTGGAGATGTTAGACAACTTCTTGGTACCTGAACTGCAAAACTTTCCTGGCTATAACCAAATAACATGGTTCCAACAGGACGGAGCAACTTCACACACGTCCAATATGTCTCTGCCACGTGTTCGTGAAATTTTCTCAGGCAAATTGATCTCCCGGAGAGGTGACATAAATTGGCCTCCACGCAGTCCAGATTTAACCCCTATGGACTTTTTCCTATGGGGTTATCTTAAATCTAAAGTTTACGCCAATAAACCGACTTCACTGGCGCATTTGAAAGAAAATATCCGTCACGAAATGCCAGCCAACCCTGAGTCCACCTGCCGAGACGTCATAAGTAATTTTACTGTTCGATTAAATGAGTGCCGAGAACGCGAGGGTCTACATTTAGACGATATTATTTTTAAGAAATAAATCCCCAAAAAGTGTATTTTAATAATTAATAAACATTTTTTCTATATACGGCTTACTTTTTTTTTTAATCGATCCACTAAATATAAAATTTCTTTTGAGACACCTTGTATAATATTTCCAAAATGAAATGCTAAGTTTATGGTTCTGTTAATAGTAGTTGACAGGACCGTACTAATTATTTAAAATAAACGTGTTTTCTTTTATGCTATTTAGAATGAACTGTATATACTCACATAACATTCCTTCACATTTTTATCAGGCTTAGGACTGGCTATATTTGAATTATAAGTATAGGCATGTTTAAAAATTGTTTTGTTTTAAAGTCTTTATAGTCTATATTAAATACTTCAAATTTGCACAAACAAAAATCATTCTTTTTTTGATCTTGTCAATTTATGGTAATTTAAAATTATTAAAATATTAATCATTATTATCTGTCTCATTTTATAATACGGAACTAACAGGAAAAGTTCATTTTTTATGTTGTATATTGACAATACATTTATAATATTATCATAGTATTGGTTCATACGGATACGCCAAAGTCTGTTTACACCACAACAGTCACCAAAGTAACCAGATCTAGTTTCGTATTACAAATTGAGACAGATTATATCACTATTATCGTTATTTATATCACTATCAGAGTTTGTGTCACTACCAGTGTCATTTAAATTAATAATTATTGGAGATTTATTTGGTGGATTTATAAAAAAAAAAATTTCAATTGTCTTTACATGTTTTACACAATTTTTCCACAAATCACTACTTATTGCACTTGTTTCGTCTTTAATTAATTGTACTACAGTGTCACTTTCTGTCGGTGTTGTATTTTTCCGGCGCACATTACATTTTAATTGGCTCCATATTAGTTCTATATGGTTTACTAATCTATCTGATTCCATAATATGTAAAAGTTTATTTAACGTTCTATATCTAAATCCTAGTAACTTACAAATAATTATACATATGGCTAACTTTGTATGGAAATTCTATTCCGTGTTCTTCGAACTTTTTATTAAAAGATGCACAGTCGGCACTATATTTTTCGAATAAAAGTCGTATATTTTATTTATTATTGTTTTAGACATAAAACTATCTATTTTCTTGAAAACTTGTAAATCGGGTCGTTTTCGCTGCTGATTTTTGCCACGAACAATGATACGTTGAATTGTTTTGTATGGAACACTAGTTAATTCCGCAGTTCTAAGTATAGATTTGCCATTACCTTCCGAAACTAACTTTTTATAAACGTTCTGTATCAGAACTTTGCAATCTTCTGACAAATGACATTTTTCTTTAGTAGGCACGTCCACATTTTCGCATTCCATGTCAACGTCCACATTTTCGCACTCCAAATCACCTTGCACAGATTCACTATTTTCACTACAGAAATTTAGAAACAATAGGATTATAAATTTGGAAAATATCATTAATGGTTTTTAAGAAACTTCAATTGAACTAATTTAGCATCTATTAGATTTAAATTTGAAATTCTCTTAATACCTCTTATATTCGTTTTACTGCATATAAGTCTTGGGATTACTGCCATAAACCCATTACTGATTTGCTAAGCTTCTTAACAAGAGTGGTCATTTCATTTTTCCCAAATGTAAATAATTTTTCCCAAATTATTTACATTTAGTCTAAAAACCAGTGACGAAGGAAGACCTCCGCTAGACTTATCCTCCCATAAGCAAAAAATAAATAATAATAAAAAACAATAAATAAAAAAAAAAAAAAGATTCAGGTAAATATTCAAAAATACATCAAATTATGGTCTCTACAAATTTACGCGATTACAATACTTGCCCCTTATATACAAGGTGTCTCAAAAGAAATTTTATATTTAGTGGATCGATTAAAAAAAAAGTAAGCCATATATAGAAAAAATGTTTATTAATTATTAAAATACATTTTTGGGGATTTATTTCTTAAAAATAATATCGTCTAAATGTAGACCCTCGCGTTCTCGGCACTCATTTAATCGAACAGTAAAATTACTTATGACGTCTCGGCAGGTGGACTCAGGGATGGCTGCCATTTCGTGACGGATATTTTCTTTCAAATGCGCCAGTGAAGTCGGTTTATTGGCGTAAACTTTAGATTTAAGATAACTCCATAGGAAAAAGTCCATAGGGGTTAAATCTGGACTGCGTGGAGGCTAATTTATGTCACCTCTCCGGGAGATCAATTTGCCTGAGAAAATTTCACGAACACGTGGCAGAGACATATTGGACGTGTGTGAAGTTGCTCCGTCCTGTTGGAACCATGTTCTTTGGTTATAGCCAGGAAAGTTTTGCAGTTCAGGTACCAAGAAGTTGTCTAACATCTCCACATAACGCTCTGAATTCACTTTAACTGCACGCCACCTTTCGTCTTCAAAAAAGTAAGGGCCGATAATTCCTCGCGCCGACATCGCGGCCCATACGGTCACTTTAGGTGAATGTAGGGGTTTCTGATGTTTGCGTTTTGGATTCGTTGCACTCCAGTAGCGGCAGTTCTGCTTGTTTACGTGGCCATTAATATGAAAATGAGCTTCATCCGAAAACAAAATGTTGGTAAACGTTGAAAATCGCTCAATCACCTGATTTACGAAATTAAGCCTCTGACTGGCATCTTGGGGCTTTAATTCTTGCACCAATTGAATTTTGTAGGGGTGCAGATTTAGGTATTTGTGCATATTGCGATGTAATGATGATCTATGCACATTTAAAGCACTTGCGCGCTTCCGAATTGAAAGGTTCGGGTCGTCACGAACAGACTGATTAACATTCTCCACGTTTTCTACCGTTCTTGAATTAGGTCGCCCGGATTTTGATTTATCCAGCGTTGTACCAGTCTCTTCAAACTTTTTAACCCAATGTCGAATGAGAGGAATGCTTGGCACATCATTTAAGTGGCGAAAACCTCGAATACTGCAGAATTTTCTACGCGCTACAGTCGCCGAATCACCGTTTTTGTAAAACTCTCGCACGCATAACGCGCGGTCTGCTCCCGAGAAACGCTCCATAGCGACTAAATTCCCAAGAGCCAGGCTACCGATTGACATAACCCCCGCGCCCCTCGGATACGTTGCGTTCACGCAGTAAGCTAAATAAATATAAAATTTCTTTTGAGACACCTTGTATTAAGGGCGGACAAAATAAATGGAAGCTTTTAGTACTCAAACAACGAATAAAAATGATTATCAAAAAATATTTTATCAACAAAATATTCTTAGACATCCAGCATTCTGTTGGCTTCTTTCACTTATTAAATATCTAAAAAAAAACTAAAATGTGTGAAAATTCACACTTCAAATTATTTTATTATTTTTGGCTCGGGGCCCCTGGGCTGTAGTCCTTAAAGCCCATGCCTTAATCGGGCACTGTATATAATCAGAATTACTGAAAATTTTATTTGCAAAATTTTCTATCTTCATCATATTTTTATTGTATTCCATCTGTTCAATTTGCAAGTGTTTCTAAACTAGATATTACATCTATCTATATTTTGAACTGGAATGTGAAATTGTTCTGATACTATTCCCTCGGGATAAAATAGTCTGAGACATATTTTACGTCTCCTTACCTTATTTTGTTATTTTTCTTCTCTGTGCTACGAAATCTCATCAACGAGAAAACAAAAAGGGGTTGATTTTTCTGCCTGAGAAAATGATAAGACCTCTTTCTAAAGATTACTTGTAAATTGTTTATCACAAAAATAATAGTGTCGTACGAGATTTCTTTTATGTTACATCATTTTGAATAAAAATTGGACTGTCATGTAGGTCAGTGTTTCTCAACCGGGAATCCACGGGCACCTAAGGGTCCGCGAAAGATGTCTAGTGGCTCCGTGCAATATTGAATTTTTTTGTTAATGTTCCGTATAAGTCCACCACGGACAACTCGTCAGAGAAAACGCGTATGCTAGTTAGAATGAGATTTGGCCCTGGCGAAGCATCGGCCCTTTCTTTCAAAACATAACATTTACGATTCACTTTATCATTTCCAATATTTTTATTCAAAACTGAAATCTAAATAAGTATTTCACAGTTATCCGTTCTGAAATCCAAGCAATTATTTAATAATTGTTAACATTTAGCCCGTTTTAACGTTTTTAAAGAAAAACTTGAATAATGAAATTTCAGTATTTATACGCTTAATGTCACATTTAAATGGTTTAAATGAGATTTATAGTATACATATTTTGAAAAACATTAACTTTATTAAAAGAGAGAATCCTCAAAAATATCAATATATTCCGACCTAACAATTTTATGTCTGAAATAGAACATTCCGTTTTTCGTCGCATTCATAGGTGCTAAATTATGTAAATGTATTAAAACTGTATTAAGCATTTATATATCTTCACTATATGCAAACAATTAATGATAAAACTAAATAGGTTACGTTTAGTTAGCAAAAATTTTGGCCAGAAAAATCTTGAAATTTGATAAACATATAAACAGGTACTCATAAGGAATTTTTTAAGTTATAGTTATGTAACACACTATACTAGAAGGCATATCCTGGTCTAATGGTTAGCTTGCTTGCTTGCTACTCAGCGAACTAGGGTTCGCTCCCGGGCAGAGGAGACAATTTTTTTTTTCGATTTTTATTTTATTTAAATTATTTTGTCAATATTCTAGTTATCTTTTGGCAAATGTTGCATTTAATTTTTAAGAGCGTAAATTTAATAACCAGTTGGAATTGTCGGAATTATATTTTCATTCTATGTGTCATGTATACGAAACCACAGGGGCGGAGCACATGACTAAAAACAACCAAAGGAAGCCATTGGCACAATTGACAGAATCTTAATTCTATATAAAAAAAAATACTGCACATATTTAGAAACCTAAATATTGGTATTAGGTATTCGAACTAAAATTAACAAAAAAATATTTTAACATAAAATTTGTTTTTAAAACTCTAAGATTAACAGACGATACATTATTTTAAAAATTTCGTTCATTTTGCCGTGATTACTACAAAGCAAAATTTGTCCTACACACTCAGCATGCCGCCTTCACTTATTATATATCTGCGAAACCCTGTAATGTGTGAAAATTCACACTTCACATCAATTTTTTTCTTTTTCGGATACACCGATTTTAGAATTATTACGGCTTAATCATTTTCCGTAATGTATACGATCAAAACTTTAGCGCACTACTTTGTTCGCTATCTCTCTCTCTCTCTCTCTCTCTCTCTCTCTCTCTCTCTTTCTTTTTCTCACTTTCTCTCTCTTTCTCTCTCTTTCTCTCTCTCTTTCTCTCTCCCTCCCTCTCACCCCCTCTCTCTTTCTCTCTTTCTTTCTTTCTTTCTTTATTTAGTTCTACTGAACAGCATAAGCTTTGCCCTTCCTAAAATGGTCCTGCAAGTAAGCCTGTCCTGTAATTTTCTCCTCCAGATTATAATTTGGAGTGTTCGTAAATCTTGCAATGTACTGTCACTCCATTACAACCTCGGTCTGTCTTTTGTCCTGTTATCACTGCATCAATATCAATTTATTGTTATTAAAATTTTTAGAAACCCTGATTTGGCTTAAAGCAATGTTGAATGTTTTTCCAAAACATTAGCTAACCGACCTTGTGTACCGTATATTGGATTGATTCGCTTCGTTCAAAATATTTTATGTTGCAATAACAGAAATCCATCAGGTATTCATGCTATTCAGAATTTTAATGTTATTTTAACTGGCGAAATATTTTTCATATTTTGACGATAATATGTTGTTAAAATACCTCGATGAAAAAAAGTATTTTATAACTTATTATATATTTATTTAATACTTGTTGACTAGCATCTGTCTATTAACGCGATTATTTATTTGGTATGGAAGTGTTAGAATAATGTTTCTAAAAGTGTACGCTGTAGGCTATCATTGATGTTTTATATAAATGTTTGTACATCTGCGTCTTATAATAAGCCTTCTTAACCAACCTATTTTTTCAGGTTAATTGGCAACATCAAAACAACGACTTGTACTTAGTGGTGTTCCACAAGAAGTGTTTGTGGGGCCTTGCTTTTCTTAATATACATAACGGACTTAAAAGCGTGTATCTCTTCTCCCTGCAGCATTTATGCAGGTGACACCAAAATCTACAATTTTTCGCATAAATTCCAGACTATACAGGATAATAATAAATTGATTTTTATGGTCTAATGACTGGCTTTCATCTCTCAATGTACAGAAAAGTACAGTCTACAATAATCCTAAATATTATTACAATTTAAATACTGTTCCCATTAAACAAGTCACTGAACAAATTGATCTTGGAATAACTGTCACTTCAGACATGCAATGGTCCTCGCAAGTTTTATAATCAGTTAAAAGGGGTAACTATGTCTAAAGGTGCCTATAGATGACGTGGCAAGTCACGGCCAAAGTTTACATTTGTCTAGCTCCGCGGATCGTGTGTAGGGGTAACAAGTCACAAGTCACAACCAACGTACGCTGGGCTTAGCGCAGGCCGACGTTCGCTTCCGATGCGGTATTCTTATCACAAGTCAAAAGAGTTTGACCAACATTGGTGCAGAATTGTATATGCATGTTAACATCGTACACATGACGCGCACACACTTGTCATCACATCAGTCGAAAGTGTTGTGCTCAAAAGGAAGGTTATAACTATTTTTGCTTAGTTATGAAGTAAAAAGTAATTTTTTATATCTTTAATCTAATTTAAATATCAAAAGCAACGTCGAAGCTGCAACCATAACCTCACTTTCACTGTCAGATGCCATTTTACAAACATTCGCTCATGTTCGCTGTTTTTGTACTTGGCCAGCATTGACGCTTCATCAACACATCGTCTGTATGGTGCTACATGTTACGACCAGCGTTAGTACCAGCGCTGGCG
Organism: Liopterus haemorrhoidalis; assembly: GCA_963971575.1. Taxonomy (NCBI): domain Eukaryota; kingdom Metazoa; phylum Arthropoda; class Insecta; order Coleoptera; family Dytiscidae; genus Liopterus; species Liopterus haemorrhoidalis. The sequence continues at coordinate 8,609,785 of OZ020621.1, read as the reverse complement.
AACGTTGGCACACCGTCTGTAGGCGTTTTTATACTTGATATCAAGATCCTTTTATCACCGGAACTAGTGCGAAAATTGTATATTACATACAACCGCATTTGGAGTTTTTTGTGCCAGTTTAGAAAGAAGGAGATTCTTTAAGAAGAGATATAAACTTAATGGAGAAGATTCAACGGCATGCTACAAAGTTGTGTCCAGTGATTAGACATTTGTGTTACGATGACAGATTGGCAGTTTTTAGATTAACTTCTTTAGAACATCACAGGTTGAGAGGTGATGTTATAGCATTCTTTAAAATAGTGTAAAAGAATTTTCCAACATAGATATCCTTCGGAATTCTATTGACAAGTGGCCGCAGAGATTTTAGAACTGTGTAAAGGTCAGATATGGTCATTTTGAAAACTGATTGATGTTTCTTGTTTAAAATACTTATTATATACTAAAACTATACACTATATACTATATTTATTATGTACTAAAAGAAAATTAATATATTTTTTTGCATTTTGTGGAAATTCATTGAAAACTTTGTGGTAGTTTAGGTAAGACTAGGTACACTACTAATCTTTAATTAAGAGATAAAAACAAATGAGTAAATGTGTTCTGTCTGTAATACTGCTTTTTTACTTTCAGTGTCTGCTGGTGTCGAAAAAAGATGACCAAGTTTTTGAGAGCATTCGACGGGCGGCTGATAAGGCAGGATTTGACTGCAGTATCTGCCACACGAACGACACCGTCCTCGAAGAGTTTCAGTCGAAATTTCATGATTTGGTTCTTGTGGATACTCGCAATACGAAGACGGATACAGAGACACTTTGCCGGTAAGAATCTAGGATAATTATCAGGTCGTCACGGACGAAATTTGTAGTTAATAATATTACCAACTTTAACAGCTTATTATTTGACATTGGCTTAATATTTACCGCTCTGTTTTTTTTTTGTTGGAAAGTTACACATATCGACTGTTTAAAGAAATCATTGTATGCTCTAAAACATTTTTTTTTTTTAATTAATTTTGTTGAAAATGGAAATGTCGGAAATTCGCACTATTATGAAGTATGAGTGGAACTACAGCATCGCAGACCGCGTGAAACATTAATAGTGTATTTGGCTCTAGTGTTACTACGCAGCAGACAATATCAAGTTGGGTCGCCAAATTTCGTACAGGTATCTTAAAAACCAAACAAAACAAAAGAACCTGGCTCATCGATCTCAGCAGATATATAGTGCAACCAGCTGGACGCAATGATGCAAAAAATTAAAGAAAAACAGCCTAGATTGGTCAACAGATCGACTCCTATCTTATTGCATGATAATGCTAGATCACACACTGTACAAATGACTGTGGCCTAACTACAGGAATTGGAGTTGGAACTTCTTTAACATTCTCCATACTCACCAGACCTAGCCCCCACTGACTACCACTTCTTTTGCAATTTGGACCACTTTGTAATAGGAAAGCAGTTTAACTCCGACAATGCTGTCTGTAAAACTGGCCTTCCAGGAATTCATTGACTCTCGTACGACATGGTTTTATACCGGCGCCCAGAACAACCTGCCGCTTAAATGTCAAAAGTGTATAGACAATATGGGTGCATACTTTGATGAATAAAACAATTCCTTATATTTGTAAGTTATCAACCAACTTTGCCTTTTTTTCTACAAATTTCATCCTTGACGACCTAATATATATCATTGCCCATACAAGTCTTAAAATAAATGACTTTAATTGAAAATATTTGTGCAGAATTGTAAAATTTTTAGCTCAGATACATGATATTAAAATTAGAGAACCTCACCAAGAAACTTTTATACCATCACTCGTGTGTCTCTCTGTCTGTCTTTCTAAACGGTAATAACTGAAGTCAAACAACTACGTAGATAGTTGAAATTCGGTATGCATATACAGCTTTTAGGCTTATTTAGGAAAAAATAATGAGACATTGAAAGAACATAATATATACGTATGTCCTTTTTCGACCTGCAACATAGAGCTTTCCCATGTTAAGTTTTCCATTACTATTCTATCTCTACTATGAGTTTTAGACAAAAACTTTATTATTAAAAATTATTCAGTATTTTAGCCCAAATACATTGTACCTAATTCTGAATAAAAAATGTTACGGCCCATGACCGAATAACGGGCAGTGTTAAAAACGACTGGCCAATGACAGGCACAAATCAAACAATACTCCTTTAAACTTACTTCGAGCCTTTCGGCTTCTGCTGTCCTAGTTTTTTACTAACTAAACCTAACCCGTCATTGGCCAGTCGTTGTTAACACTGCAAGCATTCGGTAATTGGCCGTAACATATATACACAAAGATCCTTCACAGTACTTTCCGTACTATTTAATATATTCCTATTTAATTTATATTGAAATATAAACTTATTAGGGGAGATGTGGGGACGGTGGCACAATAGGGGATAGGCATGATTTTTTTTTTATTTTTTATTATATTCCTCTTGTTAAATATAAACATAAAAAACAGTTTTTTTTTTGTAATTTGAAGGCTTAAAAAAATCATAAATGTATGTAGCGCGCGAAAACTACGTGTGACGTCATACCCCTTCTAACTGACATATGACACTACTAGCTTACCGGCGTACATAGTCTGTTCTGAACTTATTTGTTTGTATAACTTTCATAGGTTATGTAAAGTTAGAGTGATTTTAGTTAAAATAAAGTTTAATTCTATAAAAACAATTTATACATGTTTACCGAATTAAATTTTATATTAAAATAGATAACTTATATTGGCAGTATTTCAATTATGCCTCTAACGTTTTGTAACTTCATGTAAACAATGTAGTAAAATTCTGACATCTAAATTACATAAATATTTACATTTTACAGAGTTGCAGCGTTTGTTTACATAAAGTTATAGAATATAAAATAAAAATTACTTTGACACCACGTATTTCCTCAGCACTGTAGCATTCATTATTTTTCATATATTCCATGAGCATAAATGCATCAATGTTTGGTAAATTATCACTCTGAGCCCTAACAAATTTTTATCTGCCATTTTATTAATAAATGCGTGAAAAATTGCTTAAAAACAAATACAAAACTCTCGAACAATACAATACACACACGTGTAAAGATTATGTTGTAGCTGTATCTGTGATGTGAAACCCTTATCGTTTGACGTCATACTCAGTTGTTTTACTCGGCAACCTTCGCTCCGTGGTCGGCTTATTTCAAATTTATAATATTTTAATTCAAAAATTTGGCTATAATATTAATTAAAATGTAATTTTTGTTTTGTTAGGTGACATAACTAACATTAACATATCAAAATAATGTAGTTTTAAGGAAATACAAATTTTATGCGTATCCCCTATTGGTACAGTGGAACATTTGAAATATCTTTGAAATATAGAATATTTTCATGTCTGTTTGGGTATATATAGGCCCCCCCCTTTCAGATGATTTATTTTTAAAGCCATTGAATTGAAGTTTCAATAAAAATTATTGATACATATACAGATTTTTTAGATACCTATTATATTTACTGTTCCAATGTATACCTAATGCTGTTTCACTGTACCCTCACGTATAGGTACAGTGGCACAATTGCAGAGGTCAACAAAAATATTAATTATAAATGGCATGTAATAAGGACATTAATTTTTAACAGGTTATTTTAACAACAACATCATAAGTATTAAGTGGCGAAAAGATTTATTTAAAAAATTCACAACTGAAGATGTTATGTACAGAAAACCAAAATGTGTGCCACCGTCCCCACATCTCCCCTACTACCTCCGACCGAAGAAGTAACCAATAGCTGATTTTTAAATAGTTTACGAACCTGCCATGATTAATACTAAATGTTTACTATTTGGACTTTCGAAATAGCTCTTTCAAATTTATTATTTCTTTTGATGCACTTCCAGATCATAAAATTCTAATATTAGCTTAACTGTTTGTTTTCACGCACAAAATAATGAGCAGTAAGTTAAGTCAAAGAAATAAACTTTACACTAAATACATATATTTCATAAGATTTTAGATTTTTTAATAGTTATAAAGACGCTATTATTCAAGAATGAACTGCAGAGAAAATACAATATTAATAAATTAATAAAATTCTTAATCTACTACCAAATAATAAATGCATTATGTATGCAATACGAGGGTTACCTTTTATGTTTTTACAAACGACCACTAGATGGCAATATTGAAATGTGTCATTACTGTATTCGTAAAATTGGACATTTGTTATTGTGAAATTAGTGGCAGCTTATAAATTGACCAAGTAGTTTGTTAACAGTGAACGTTAAAAAAAATCCCTAAGGTTTTCTTGAAATTTTTTATGAACAGGCAAGAGGAAGAGAGTATATTTTACATTTTTAAATATATTTTTTCCCTAAATAAGCTCAAGTGTTTTTCATTAACGCTTCAGGGGCCACAAAAAAATAGGTTGAGGGCCGTAAGTGACCCGCGTGCCCTCTAAATTTGATTCGACCCTCCCCAAGATAAAATCCTGGCTGCACCACTGCTTATTACTGATGTCCAACTTTTTAAGCTCCATTGCAATTTAAAAGTAGTATTACAAACAATCCATTTGCTCAGTTTTGATTCATTTTCAGTTGTGTAAAGGTATCACATATTTCAAATAAAGCATTTTGATGTATGGAGTAATTAAAATCGCGGGAAAACAATCTGCCCACATCCTGTTTTAATAAAGTTGAAAGTCCATGAGGCAATCTCGTAATTTTGCATTGTTCCCAAGTGGCATCTGTTGGGAGTTGTCGAAACTAATCAAGTTGAGCCTGGCGTATAGGCAACTCTTCTCACAGATTGTCTCAACAGGTAGTATAAACATCGATCGAATTTTATGCCCAAGGGAATTATAGTGGAATACGGACGAATGGGCTTCGAAACACAAAGTCTTTATATAGATACACCACGTATACTGAGTTTGTTTTCTAGGGGCTTTGTCTCAATAGCTTTTCTGGCTGTTTGGGTACACTTCAGCTACTTTTAGAAACCACTAGACTTGTTGATTCAATATCAGATGTAACATGGAACTATTAAAGAAGTCTTTTTGAAAGTTTTCGTGCTTGAAAGAATACTTAATAGTTATATTTACGTTAAAAAGTAACTCTTGCAATAAATGGCATGGAAGTACTGAACTAGAGCCTCTATATGAAAATTGTTCCATTTATATTTTTCTTTATACTTTATTAAAAATGAAGAGATAGTAATCACGCACTGTTCACTTGATAATTTCGTCCATCTCTCGTAGTTCGTTGACAGTTGAGTGTTAAATCCACTTATGGCTGGTTGCTAAAGTAAGAATTATCCCTAACTCAAGTTAAAATCATTTGGTTTTGCATGTTGTAACATATAAACAAAAATTATTTTAACTTGAGTTAGGGATAATTCTTACTTTAGCAACCGGCCATAAGTGGATTTAACACTCAAGATGGTAACTCAAGAGAAAACTCTTACGTTAGCAACCCGACATTAGCCAATAAAGTAGTGACTTCAATTCCTCATGTGGTTTTATTACTATTTCTGCATTTCGAACAGGGTAGAGTAATACGTGGGCTATCTTTTATGTTTTTACAAAAACTAAAAAAGATTTATTTTTTTTTGAACAAACTTTTATTGCTTTTCTAAATATTCGCGTTTAAGCGTTATACACTTTTGCATGCGTTCAAACCAATTCTCGAAACATTTTTTCCGCTCTTAAGTTAGTATCTCAAAAACATGGTTTTCGAAGGCTTCAACAGCTTCTTGCGATGATGAATATCACTGTCCACGCATTTTTTGTTTGACAGTGGGAAACAAAAAAAAAGTCGTTAGGGGATAAATCAGGTGAATATAGGCAATGATCCCCCTAAAAATATAAAAAAATATGTGCTCATCGAAAAAAAAATATATTTTTTAAATTCTGAGTAGGATATCATATGAAAGCCCTTAGTACGTGGATTAACGATCAAAATTTTATTTTTGTATAATAAATTATTTTGATGCGATTTTTGCCAAAATTATGCAAAAAAATGTTGTCCCACATCCTGTAGCCCAGATGGTTTAAACTAAAAATCTGAAAAAATTCTAAGTAATGTACATTGGTGTGAACCGGAATAGTACAACAGGAATTTTTGATCAGATTATGTTTGCAGAAAATAACGCATTTTTTGTGTTTTTTGGTTGCCGATTTACAAAAGTTATAGTTATGTAACACACCATATTAGAAGGCGTATCCTGGTATAATGGTTAGCCTGCTCGCTTGCTATCCGGGATACTAGGGTTCCCTCCCGGGCAGAGGAGACAATTTAATTTTTGTTTTTTTTTTTTTCATTTTTATTTTGTTTAAATTAATTTGTCAAAATTCTAGTTATATTTTGGCAAATATTGCATTTAATTTTTGAGAGCGTAAATTTAATAACCAATTGGAATTGTTGAAATTATATTTTCCTTCTATGTGTCATGTATACGAAACCAGAGAAGCGGAGCTTCTCTTTAAGTCATAAGCTTTAAGTCATATTAAAACAACCAATGGAAGCTATAGGCGCAATTTTCAAAATCTTAATGAACCTTGCTATTTAAAAAAAAAAACACATATTTAGAAATTTAAATAATGGTATTAGGTATTCGAATTAGAATTAACAAAAAAATATTTTAACATAAAATTTGTTTTTAAAGCTCTTAGATTAACAGACGATAAATTATTTTAAAAATATCGTTCATTTTGCCGTGATTACTACAAAGCAAATTTTGTCCTACACACTCAACATGCCGCCTTTACTTATTATATACCTGCAAAACCCTGCAATGTGTGAAAATTTACACTTCACATCAATTTCATTGCTCTAAAATAACAAAAGTGGTTTGCTTCAATCGAATGTAAAAATAAAACCACGCGATGGATATGGCTGAAAATTTGACAGCAGTTTATTGACAGGTGGTTCTTTTCAGAAACGAACTTGTTTTGATACTACTAGCGCCATCTCTTAGATTTTTTAAGGACGTATTGACCTTCCCTCGTATTTCTTAGTTCAATGTAAATGTCATTTTCAACACTTCACCTAATGTCTAAATTTACTGTTACTCTACTGCAGGGGTCGGCAAACCGTGGCTCGCGAGCCGCATGCGGCTCTTTGGGGATATTCGTATGGATCTTCAAATTAAGTTAATAAGGAATAAAATTTAGAAAATATTCACGCAAAAGTTCATTTTAATTTCTTGAATTTTGGCAGCGCATCGGTAGTACCAATGACTAAAATAAAACATATTTATGGACTACTCATTAAATGACGCTAAAAAATGTCATGTATTAGAAAAAAAAAATATATAATATTAAAGCAAAATATTAAAGAGCCATACTCTTTAATATTTTACAAATGCCGTAAAGAGTGAATTTGGCTCTTTAGCTTCTAAAGATTGCCGACCCCTGCTCTACTGTATTATGTTAAAGGAAAATTCGGTTTTAATTAGAGTTGTTAATTTATTAACTTGATACTAATTAGACACATTCTCCCCTTAACCGTTATTTATCTGTTTCAAACTTTTATTAAAATTGTTCACACCTTATAACAGGTTACTTGACATTATAAATTTCTTATTTCCTCTTCTTAATATTCCTATAAGTACACTTAGTTAAAGCTTTGTTCAACAAAACTGCCAAAGAATATAATATGGAAATATCTACCATGGGAACGAAATGTGTGGTTATAAAAATATCCAATAAGATGCAAATTAGAAATAGATGGAGTATGGAGTATCAATAGAACAAGTTATGAACTTCAGCTATTTAGGAGTAGAGATATCCAGCTAGAGATAGCTTACATCTGAAGTTCAAAATCAATTATTTAAAGTTACAAACTTGGTAACACAGAGGTCTGTTAAAGGTCCAGGGTTCGATTTCCGATCAGAACATGGATATTTGTATTCGTCCTTTTTAATTTATCCTCATAAAATTAAAGAAACTTTGTAGTAACTCTAGATTAATCATGAAATACCAAGGTTCTAATAAAAAAAAGTTACAAGATACGAATAGGAGCGACCGTTGTACCTTGGAACACTTTTTACATTTTCAAAATTATCATGATGTAGATCAGTGTTTCTCAACAGGTGGTCCGTGGGTCAGTTCTTGGTGGTCCGCGAACACCAAATTTTATTAGTATTAACCCCTTCAGTAATCATTAAAAAAAAAAAAAAAATGAAAAAAAAGCACATTTTTTTATGAATGAATTTTATTTACTGAACATATACAGTATTGGCCATAAAGATTGCAACTTTTAACATCTTTCAATTTTTCAAATTTTAATAATAATATTGGAAAATAAATACTCTTAATTCTATAATTTAATCATATTTTGTTTGTTACATCAATCAATAATCAAATAATCTGACTTACAGATTAATAATAAATTATTTCTTCATTTTAGCTTGGACAAAAATATTGCAACTACTTGAATTTTCTTGTTATATGCAGATTTTATTCATAAATAATATGTTGTGCACAAGTAATATTTCAGTTTATATTTGTCAATCATGGGTCGTAGTAAAACTGTTTCAAGTGAAATTAGAAACTTCATAATTTCTGGTTTTAAAGACGGGCTGCTGCAAAATGCGATTTCACAAAATTTAAATGTTCATAAATCTACTGTGTCGCGAATTATAAAACGATTTTGAGAAGAAGGTACGTTTGAAGTTTCAAAAATTCCAGGAGGGCCACGAAAAACTACAAAACGAACTGATAAAAAAATTATTTATTTATCTACCAATAACCCCTTTCTGTCATCGGAGAAAATTTTGGGCCTTTTGCCACAAATGGATCAAGAAAACATCTCAACAAGAACTATTCGCAGAAGATTAGTTAGTGAGGATCTTTTTAGTCGCCTTCCTGCTAAAAAACCACTTCTATCCAAAAAGAATGTGAAGGCCCGATTAAAATTTGCTAAAAATCATATTGACTGGACTGTGGATCAATGGAAAAAAGTTATTTTTAGTGATGAATTTAAGTTCAATTTGTTTAAAAGTGATGGTGTAAGTTACGTTAGGAGGCCTGCTAATAAAAGATTTGTTCAAAAATACACCTTGCCAACAGTTAAACATGGCGGAGGCGGTGTGATGGTATGGGGCTGTTTCTCGGGATATGGTATGGGTCCTCTATACCACATTGAAGGAATAATGGATCGATTTAAATATATAGACATCCTTCAAAATGTTATGGAACCTTATTCTGATGAGTTCATGCCTTTAAAACATATTTTTCAGCATGATAATGACACAAAACATTCTTCGAAGTTGGTAAAAAAATGGTTCGAGGATTCAAAAATTAACGTAATGACTTGGCCGTTACAATCACCCGATTTAAATTCAATAAAAAACCTTTGGGAGACTGTCAACAGAAAGATTAGAAACAAAACACATTCAAATATTGAAGAATTGTTTAAAGCTTTGCAGGGTGCCTGGTCTAATATTGATAATGAAATGATCACGAAATTATTAGAATCAATGGCGAAAAGATGTCGGGAAGTTATAAATACTGGTGGTTACTATACAAAATATTAAAAATGATCTGTTAATACTAATTCATTTTCTTAATTAATAAAAAAAAAAGATTTTTTTAAGAGTAGTTGCTATCTTTATGTCCAGGTAAAAATAATAAATACTATAAAAAAAAAATAGAATTTACTATTAAAATTTAATTTTTTACTATAATATATGTAGAGGATTGTTAAAGGTAAGAATTACATTTTTTTAATTTTAAAAATATTGAATAGAATAAAAATAAAATAGGATTATCAAAAGTTGCTATCTTTATGGCCAATACTGTATATCCTTCATAAAAGCCATTTCGGGCTCAAAATGGGATTGAAAGTTAATATTATGGTGCATAGTGTGGGTCGAGAAATAAAAGAAATTCATAAAAAAATATTCATTATAATTAATAATTATGCCTTATTAATGCAAAGAATTCCACATACCATGAATCGTATTTATTTTCGCCCGAGTACATTCGGGAGTGATATATATATTATCTCGGGTGTGGGAATTTTCGCACAAAATAGCCGCCCGAGCATACTCTGGCGTAGTACTTAGGTTAATAATGGGTATTTATGCAAAAATAATGTTTTTCTTGAAGTTGGTGGTCCGCGGTTAGTGTGGACTTTTGAAAGTGGTCCGCAACTGTCGAAGGTTTGATAAACACTGATGTAGATATTTGTTTTTAAAATATAATACTAATGTAAAATAAACTTTGCTTTTTCCTTTATTAACTGGTGCACTTTTTATTTTATATTTTCTTTTTAAGGGTTTAGGTTTGACCACCAAAAAATCCTAATAACGTCACTTATGTGCCTGTCTGTGTGCCTGTCTGTCTGTCTGTCTGTACGATAGAAATTGTAGCCAAACGGCTGAACATAGAAAGTCGAAATTTGGCATACTTGTACAACTTTTTGACCCACGTATAGGAAAACTACACAGAATTCAAAAAAATACAGCGCGGGATAAATATAAACAAATATGTATTTAATGGAAAAATAAATATTTTTTAAAAATTTTGAGTGGGGTATCAAATGAAACCTCTTTATGCATGGATGTACAAATAAATTTTTATTTTTGAAAAATCTTTTTTTTATGTGTGTTTTGTCAATATAATGGCAAAAAACTTTTGTCCCCCACCTATCTCCCAGATTTATTTTTTTATTTTAATACGGATTTTTTCCAAAAAAAGTACTAAAAAATGAGTGTCCCGCAGTAACCCTAAAGGGTTAAATTAAAAATCTGAAAAAATTCTAAGCAATGGATATTGCTATGAACCAGAAAAGTACGAGTGGATTGTTTTTTTTTCCGTTTTTGGAAGATATTACAGTTGTTGTGTTATTGATTTTTTTGTTATTTTAATTTTATTGTGGGGATATCAAATGGAAGCTCTTTAAGTGCAGATTAAGGAACGGTAATTTATTTTTGAAACACATTTCATTTTGACTAAATTTTGCCAAGTATTAAGATTTTCGTTTAATATCTTAGCTAAAATATATTTGAATAGGGTGACCATTTTCTTGGAGAAGGCAATGCGGAACGGAGCAAAAAAAGTCGTCACTTCCGAAATATAAGTGAAGAGCAAACAAAAAAAAGGTCCTCACCTCCCAAATATAAGTAAAGAGCAAAAAAAAGGTCTCCACCTCCCAAATATAAGTACAGAGCAAAATTCGGCCCTGGGGACACCCAGTCAAAATGCGGGACGTCCCGCGAAATGTGGGACGAATGGTCCCTATATTTGTATGTACATGGATATATTTTGTTGTGGGTAGAGAAGAGGCACGTACATTTATTTTGCAAATATCGACTAGGAAAATTAATAAATAACTGGCCGGTTGCTGGAATTTCTTTTCTAGTAGGGAATCTGTTAGTTTTTCATATAGTCGCAATATAAACAATGTCTCTGTAGGCGTTATGTTCTTGCGTGACAAAAGATCGCCCGTAGTGTTGCCAGGTCTTGATTCGAATGATATTTTTGCAATTATATAAAAAAAAAAAAGCGTTAAAATATATATTATGGTATTATTAGATATATGATATTCGGTAGAAAAAATCTAACTGCAACCTTCTTGTCGTGCCTATTGATTTAAAGGATTTAAAACCAACACTTGTAACTGTGTTATTTTTTATTTATTTATTTAAATTTAATTTACGGCACGAAGCCACTGAGGTTTATACATATAACATATAATATCTCGAAATATACAATGAACAGTACATATATACATTTGACAAAACATATCATAATGCAAGAGAATAAGATGATACAAATTTACAAAAATAAGAAACAAAAGAAAAAAAAAAGAAAAATAATAATATTAAATAAATAAACATATACAAAATGAGGAAAAGTGCAGGTAGAGCGTTATGTAGTGACATGCATTCATCGTTTGGTCTTCTAATAATCATCATTCACCGACTAAATACCTACAAAAACCTGTAAGTGTGAAAATTCACACTTCACGTCAATTTTTAGGGTTTTGTAGGTATGACCAAAAAACCCTTATACCATCATTTTGTCTGTCTGTCTGTCTGTCTGTCTGTCTGTCTGTCTGTCTGTCTGTCTGTCTGTCTGTCTGTCTGTCTGTCTGTCTGTCTGTCGGTAAAAATTGTAGCCAAACGGCTAAACCTAGAGAGTTGAAATTTGGCATGCTTATACAACTCTTTGACCCGCACATAGGAAAAATACTAAAACATCTAAAAAACATACCCCCCTAAAAATATAAACAAATATGTGCTCATCGAAATCAAAAATATTTTTTTTAAATTCTGTGTAGGGTATCAAATGAAAGCCCTTAGTACGTGGATTAACGATCAAATTTTTATTTTTGCGATTTTTGCCAAAAATGTGCAAAAAAAATTTTGTCGCACACCCTGTAGTCCAGATGGTTTAAACTAAAAATCTGAAAAAATTCTAAGTAATGTATATTGGTGTGAACCGAAATAGTACAACAGGAATTTTTGATCAGATTATGTTTTTGGAAAATAACGCATTTTTTGTGGTTTTTGGTTCACAAAGTTCAAAAGTTATACCAATGTAAGACACTCACATGCATGGCGTGCGATGGCTACATGCGTTAGAGCACTCTTAAACTGGCTGGAAAACGAAGGGTTTCGAGTTCGAGTACACGGAGTGAATTTTATTTTTTCTGTTTTTTTTTTTGCATTTTTATTATGTTGAAATTATTTTGTCAAAATTCTAGTTATATTTTGACAAATGTTGTATTTAATTTTTATGAGCGTAAATTTAATAACCAGTCTTATTATATGATTAACAGACGATAAATTATTTTAAAAATATCGTTCATTTTGCCGTGATTACTACAAAGTAAAATTTGTCCTACACACTCAGCATACCGCCTTCACTTATTATATACCTGCGTAACCCTGAAATGTGTGAATATTCACACTTCACATCAATTTTTTAAAATATTTTCTAAACCCTTGCAAAGTATTGCATGGTACAAATGGTCCTTGCAACCTTGGAATATGTATCTTGGAACATACCTTTTAGAAATATTTATTGATTTTAATTAGTATAAATAATAAATTATTAATATTCATTACTTTTATATTTTTACAATTTTCTACAGTTAAAAATATTTTATTAGATAGATAAAAATTTGGTGAAAATTGGTTGTTTATTACTGATTTTATTACAGATTGTTAGTTTTATATAAGAAACTTGTAATCTCGGGGGGGTTATATGTATCGTTCATGATTAAAATTGTAAAAAATAAATAAATATTAAATACCGCTATCGCTACCTATCTCGTAGAGATGAAGAAGTATTGATGTACCTTAAAGATACCATCTATCAAATAATAATAAACTAAATTGACTTGTACTGTCAATAACAGTGTTGTAATAGATACATTTGAAAATATATCTAGATACAGATACAGATACTTGAGGAAAAATGTATCTAGATGCAAATTTTAAAAAGTATCTAGATACAGATACATTTTTTTTACAATGTATCTAGATACTTCAAGATACTTTTAAGATACTTTCGGAAAAATGTAAACACCACAAAAAAAAGAAGAAATAACTAGAGTAAGGAATATATTTGTTCACAATAAAAAATAAGGTATGTACTATTATTACTCTTAAAATAAACACAAATAGCATTTGAAGCTGTGTGTCAGAAATATTAACTAACTATATACCTATGTAATCTTTAAAAAAATCACTTTTTTATTCCAATTTCAGCGGATACCTCGAACATTTTTTGTTCGCTAATAAATTACTGATTATTAAATGAGTATTTAGGATCACAAAAATAAAACAACAATTTTATTTATTATATTTTCTTTATTTAATTCACATTTATAAAATTAATTCTTATTCTTAGATTAGATAATTACTTAATGGTTGTTTTACTTGACCGTTGTTAATAAAATTATTTAATTTTTTTTTATTTATTATTTTTTTAAATTTATTCAGAGCTGGAAATACAATTACACTTTATTAAAATATTATAGATAAAAATAAATTAAATAAATAAATAAATTATAAGTTTGAGAATTATGATGAAATACAAGTTCTATATATAATTAATTAAATTTCGGAAAACATCCTTTTATTTTTTTCCATTTTTTTAAAAATAAAAAAAAAAAAGAATGTTTTCCAAAATTTAATTAATTACATACAGAACTTGTATTTTATCATAATTCTCAAACTTATAATTTATTTATTTAATTTATTTTTATCTATAAAATTTTAATAAAATGTAATTGTATTTCCAGCTCTGAAAATGGTTAATTTAAACTTAAAATTCAAATATCTGAATGATGCTAAATGTATTACCAACTTGAAAAATCGTAAGGACATATTTTGTAAAAAGACCTTGAAAAAGACAAAATAAGAAAGTATCTGAAAAAAGTACCTGAAATACAGATACTTAGATACTGTCTTAAATATCTAGATACAGATACAGATACATATTTTAAAATGTACCTAGATACAGTAACTAGATACTTGCACAGTATCTAGTTACTGTATCTAGATACAAATACCTAGATACATTACAACACTGGTCAATAATGTTTTAAGAACTGCTGTGGTCGAAATATTAAATGAATTTAAGGAATGTCTAAAAGAAAGTTGAAATAAAACAAGCTTTTATTAAAAATACCTAAGAAGAAAAAGTACATTCCTCAGTTTTTTGTTAGAATAACAAAAAAATAAATTCCAGAAATTGTCATTTAGATAATCATAAAAACAACGTTGAGAGATTGAGATTATAAGAATCTCTGTCCTTAATACTTGTGACCCTTCCTACCTGCTATTTTGCTTTAATCTGTAACAATATTATTAAAACTTGACTGTAAAATCTAATGTTTTATTAACTTTTCCGCCCCTTTCAGTAAGAGTTATAAATTTTTCATTATATTATTAAATAAACATTCATCACCTTGATAAAATCGCGCAAGTCTTAATAAAAATGTAAGGCAAATTTTAAACATCTAATTTTTTTCCAAGGATGAAATATTTGCAAAGCTAATTTATGTAGATTGTTAGAGTGCGCCTTGCTTTTACCCCGATGATTACAAATTAATATCGCGCGCGACAACCCCTAACAAAACAAAATTAAAGGAGCTACACTTTGTTCAGACCTTTATTTCTTCATAATTTGCCATAAGGGTGCTTCCAGACGTAGTTTTCAATCAATGATTATATTTTCAACGTCTGCATACAAAATTATGAGAGGTATTGTTCGTATATAGGGAAATCGGTGAAACAGTGCAGTTGCGTCACTTGAAACGTCACAAAAAAATGTGACGTCAGGTTTAGTACGTTTACATTAATCTATTTAACGAATGTAATATTTGTACGCTGTCACTTGTATCGAAATGAAATGAAAATATAAGAATAAGAACAGAATAGAAACAAATAAACTATTAATAGGCAAAATAGTCCTACAAAAGACTGATGTGATCAAATAATATGATCAAAGAAAAGAAAATAAAAATAAGTTGAATATAACCTAAAAACTATGCAGTGCACACAAAATCAAATAAGAAAATCTATAAGAAAATATATAACTAAATACAAAACTATTAAATAACCAACAAACTAAATAAAAAAGGTTTTTAGAAATTACTATAAGTTAGATATTTGAACACAAGTCAGTATCAAAACACAACAGACGTAATATTAAATGACAAATGTAAACATCGTTTTATTCAGAGATACCAATAAAAATGTCCCTATATTAAATAAACACTTTTAAAATTTGTAAATCTTCAAAATGACTATCGAACACAAACTAAATATGACTTCAAAAGGTATGTTTTAGTAAAATAAAAGGGTAAAGAGCAATATTAATATTCACATGCAAAAAAAAATCGATTTAGTTATTTTTTCGCCACTAAGTTTGTCATTGAAGTTATGACGCAAAATGACGAACTGCGCTGTTTCAGCGACGGAGCTATAGTTATTTCCAGTGGTTAGTTCCTAGCAGCCGCAAGCGCAGAGTTTATAGGAGAAGGTTAAAGTTACTACAGGTATGCGGCTGATACGAAGTAGATGGCAATATTGAAATGTGTCATTACTATATTCGTAAAATTTGATATTTGTTATTGTGAAATCAATAGCAGCTTATAAATTGACCGAGTAGTTTGTTGACAGTACGCGTTTAAAAGAACAAGTTTAAAAAATGGATATTACTCGTGAAGGTTTTCGTTGGATGATTTTTAACGATTTTAGTAAAGGCCTAACTCAACAACATTGCATAGATTCGCTTCGTTCAACTCTTGGTAATGTAGCACCATCAGAAAAGACTTTTTACAATTGGTTTGCAGAATATCGTCGTGGTCGTGCGTCTGTCAGTGATGAATTTCGTGAAGGTTGACCAAAATCGGTTGTGATTTAAAAAAACATCGATGCTGTGTGCAAAATGATTGAAGAAGATCGGCATGTGATTTACCGTGAGTTAGAAGCATCCTTTGGCATATCGCAGACTGCAATAAATTCAATTTTACATGAACATTTGGCTGTGAAAAAGATCTGTTCCCGATGAATTCCGCATAATTTGACCGAAGCTAAAAAAAGGCTCGTGTTGATTGGTGTAAGGGAATGCTAAAAAAATTCAACCTAGGCATTGCAAAATCTGTATACATCATCGTTAAGGGCGTATCACACTAGAACGCTATCCAAATTTTATTATGTAAGTCTTTTTCGAGTATTCAAGTCTTCACGTCTTCAGCTATCACACGCGAAACAGGGAAAATTGACTTGCTTCTGCGTACATAACGTTAACAATAGATCCATCTCACTTGATCTGACTGAGAGATCGAGACCGCGCACGCGCATTTGAAGACTTGGATTTTGTCTGTCTTCTAAAGACGGGGGAATATATCTCGATGGATTTGCTCAGACTTAGAGACCTAGGTTTTTTGTCATACTATCACACACACAAGACTTCGATTCGAATGCCAAGACTTTAGTTTTCCAAGTTTAGACTTGAATAATAACTCTAATGTGATAAGGCCTTTACAGGTGACGAAACTTGGATTTATTCATATGAACCGGAAACTAAGCAACAATCCACTGTTTGGGTCTTCCAAGATGAACCGAATCCCACAAAAGTTGTTCGTTCACGAAGCACTTCCAAGAAAATGTTTTTTGTTTCTTCGCTTGTACTGACTCATTTCCCGCTATACTGTATTTGTTCTGTGTAAAACGTACTCGGTTCGCAGCGCCATCTACTCTTTTCTAATTTGAAATAGAGTATAGTATTTCAAATATTTCTGGTATTTACAATACATTTAAATTATTTGAAATATATTATTTCAGATACTTTTAAAAATTATTTGATATTTCAAATATGCTTTATCAGTGACGACTCATAGTATTTTGTTATTTCCAATACTTCGATACCATCGATATTTGGTATTTGAAATACTTTTACTGATTATTTGGCACAGTTCTGTTAGGCAGCCTTCGTACGTGATTTTTTTTTTCGAATCATCCTCGCAAAAGTTCAATCAATTTTTTATTGGGAAAAACAAACATTATTTCTTTCAATTTCCCAATATATCAGACAGCTGCTTCCGCGAGGAAATAAGACTCATTTCTGTGTTACAAATGACTTGCGTCCCCCTCATACTTGTTACATTTTCACAGCTATAAATCGATTCAGCAACAAGTGTGTGCGTATTCTCGCGTCCGTCTTCACAATGAACACCCGCTGCGTACCCCATTTTTCCACCTATCCAATCCACCATATTGATACAGAGACTTCTTTGTTAACAGTTGTCGGATTTTCTGAAGATTTGTGTATGTTTACGACTTGCTGTCATTGCAAGTTTTCTTACAATACATATGTGTATTATAGAAAATTTATATTTTTATGAAAATATTTTATCTTCAAAATTCGTATCTTTCAAGATGTACAAGGAAGTTTCAAAAATTCATGAAATTGGCGCCTATTAATAGTGCTGGAGATATTTCGGTGCTATAGGTTGGTAGCGCTAATGACGTCATAACATGGCGAGACTTATGGCGCGTCTACATTGAGGCAACATGGTAGAATACGACAAGTCTGACGAGACTGTCAAACCATGTCGCATTGACAAGCTAATGTCTACACCAACACTGGGAGCGTGCTACTGTTTATTGTTGCGAGATCTGTCAGTTTACTGAATAAATATGTCGGATCGCAAAAATATTATTACATTTTATAACTATAAATAATATCAAGCTAATTTATACTATTTTATAACAAATTTTAATTCCATAACAATAACATAACCTTACTTAATTATGTTTATCATTATTTCTCATACTCTATTTTATCAAAACTTATATTTACTCACTTATCTTAAATAAATTTAATTTGCTAAATAATTTTTGTTGATACAGCAAAGCTTACAACACTAGTTAATTTAAAAAACAAATACTTCTATAATAACAACTATCAAATATCAAAATGGCGAACATGTGGCTTTCAGAACTGGTAGCGTGTCGCACGAAAACTCTTTGATGTTTACTGCCAAGTAACGGGAACGAGCAAAATGTCGCACGGCTCCCATCAGACCGCTGCACATTGGTAGCATGCGACATGTCGAACGGTCGCATGCTACCATGTTGCCTCTATTCAGATGCGCCATTATACCTGGGAGGTTGACCTCATTTTATTTTTTCTAAATGTAATTGAAAAGCTCCTGCAATGATGTTGTATATACATAAGGGTGGTCTTTATTTGCGAAGATTTATTTTTTTGATACACGACCTCCTCATTTTGTGTCTGTATTAGTCATTTGATCTATCCATTGGCCTTGACATAACGTCTTCAACGAATAACACCACGAACTTCACAATCGGCGGTAGGAGCAAGTGGAAGCTCCATAGTGGCTGGAGCCTGACTGCCGGATCGATCGACGCACGCGCATAGAAATTTTATAGTGTTGCCATTACACCCAGACGCAAATTCCCTGAGACTCCCAGAATTTTCTCACCAACCACTCGGATTAAAAAAAATAGTGTAAATTACATTTGAGACGACCCTCGTATCAATAAATAATGTGTAAAATTTAAATTTAGACATTGACTTTAAGTTTAAACTTATCGCTTTTTTTAACGAACAAGTTATTGCAAGTATATGAAATTCGTTTCTCTGCTTCATAAGGTAATGGAATTAAGTAATGAAGTAGTAACCTAACAAGATTATTTTTTATAGGATTACGTTCATGCATGAAAGAGTACTCAAATTAATTTTTTTCGTTGCGCGTGTGAATTTGGCTCTCAAATATGATTATAGGCATTTAAAATCTAATTATGATGTACAGGTTAAAAAAACACTTTGCAAAAAATGCCGAACGATATTGTAGAGGGTTGTATCAAAATGTGTAGGGAATAAAAGGAAAAGCTCTCTACCAATGAGGTAGTATAACATAGAGACTGAACGAGGACGAGTTGTTATGAAGCCAACACCTCTTTAGGCGGGGAAACGGGGGTTGCCCCGAGGAGTTGTACAGTTTGCATACATCAATGTTTTGCCGATAAGAATTGAAAGTAAAAAAATTTTTTTTTAACCCTTTCGCTGCTCCAACCGTATATACTCGTAAATAAAAGTGTGGCCCGATACGCTCCGAGCGAGTTAACTCGCGCCGTGTTTTAAATTGTTCCCTGCTCAACACGACTATTCTCGCTTGATTCTACAACCAGTTCAAGTACCTGCGAGCACGTTGCGTTGGTATACGTTGCTGTGCCGTTCAATTCAGTTAGATAGGGTCTTACATTCGGTATATCTACTTATTTATATCGATTAAATAAAATCTTTTTGATTGTATTCTTGTATTCATTCACTCACATTAAATTTTTTCCTAACATTAGTTATATCGTCACCATCATTCATCCATACATGTCATGTAAACTTACACAAAAATTTCACGCCAACTGCTCTACACGAATAAACTCGCAATCACCGAAATATGTGCGCACAGCGAGCACGAAATCTCAAAGCATATGGCGCAGTGAAAGCGTTAATACTGTAAACTGCAAATTTTAATAAAATAAATTTCATAAATAATATTAAATTAACCTGAATGTATTAGTATATATTTAAGATAATTAGTAGGTTTCTAAATTACATACATTTAAAATACAATATGATCGAAAAAGTTTAGTAGGCCCTGAATTTAAAATGTTAAGTGGAAAATTCTGTTAATATAAAAATAAATGAAGTCCATGTCTATCTAGACACCTTTTTTCTCGATCATATTTTATAGCAATGCTTCAGACACTTTCTAAATTTAAAACGGGTATATATTATATCATTTATTCCATGATAAATTAAAATTTACCTGACAAATTATAAAGATGTATATCTATAATCATTAATAGAATTATAACACTTGTTAAGCAGATGCAAGCTCAATCATCATATTAATCATTAATAATTAATATTTAATAAAAAATATCATCACTTTTGTTAAGTCCTAAAATATATTTTGTCAAACTCTTTATTATTATTATTATTATTATTATTATTATTATTATTTTTTTATTAATCAAATATGGTGGAAGAGAAAGGGGGGTCGCGACTAAAAAAAGGTTGGGTACCAGTGCTCTAATTTCTGCAATCGGCTTTATGTTTTAGTGTTGACATATGGCAATAATATTCAGTTGATAAACGTTTGGGTTTGTAACAATAACATCGTGTTTATCTGATTCGAAAATATCGAAATTCGAGCCAAAAAAGCATAATTTACGGGAAGTTCTCATTTTCTGTTTTCATTTGAAGAAATCAGCCGCTGAAGTTCGAAATGTATCGAATGCTCGTAGAAGCTTATGGTGAAAGTGCTTCCAGCGATGAATCATGCAGAGAATGGTTTCAATGTTTCAAAAGTGATGATTTCAGTGTAGATGAGAAACCTAGTTCAGGTCAGCCGAAAAAGTTCGAAGACGAGCAATTGCAGGCGCTAATCGATGAAGATCCGTGTCAATCGCAACATGAGAAAGATTTACAAAGAAGGAAGATGGGTGCCGTACGAACTGAAAGAAAGAGCCAGGCAAAAAAGAAAAGGTTTTTTGCATCGTATTGTGACTGGAGACGAAAAGTGAATATATTTCGATAATCCCAAACGAAGGAAATCCCTTTGCGACGCAAGAAAATCGTCCGCATCGAGAACAAAGCGGAATACTCACGGCAAAAAAGTAATGCTCTGTATACGGTGGGAGCAGAAGGGTGTAGTGTATCATGAGCTATTAAAGAAAAGCCAAACCATTACTACCGAACTTTACCAACAACAATTGCTCAGTTTAAGCAACGCATTGAAGAATAAGCGGCCGGAATATGCGAAGAGACACGAAAAAGTGATCCTCCAGCATGATAACGCTAGACCACATGTTGGAAAGATTGTGAAGGCCACCTTGGAAGCACTTGACTGGGACGTTTTACCTCACCTGCCATATTCACGAGACTTTGCTCCATCAGATTATCACCTGTTCAGATCGATGGCACACGGACTTTTGAGTTAGCACTTGAACAATTATGAAGAAATAGAGAAATGGCTCAATGAATGGATCGCTTCGAAGTCGTTTTTCCGTCATGGAATACAACAACTGCCAGACAAATGGGAAAAAGTAATAGCAAGCGATGGCAAATACTTTGTATAGTGTATTTTTTCATGTTTTTTTCACAATAAAGTCTCTTCTGGAAGAGAAAAACGGACCGAATTAATTCAAACACCTTATAATAAAACAAAAAGTTTTATTTTTGGCAGTGGCGCAGCCAAGGGGGGGGGCGACGGGCCTGGGCCCCTCCCAGGACCAGCAGATTGATTACACGGCGCTGCTCGGAGAGTTGAAGATAAAATTTAACCACAACAGTAGTTCATTTTTCAATTACTTCATTGTAAACAATATTGGCATTTTCTTTTTTTTTTTTTCGTATAAATAAACATTTTTTTAAGATTGCCTACTCTTGATAAAGTGAAATAATTATTGTTCAAGTGAAAATACATCACTTTCCAAGTATGCTCCAACGAATTATATGAAGGAGAGCGTTGATCCTTTTTCCCCCTGACACATCGACTAAAATATTCACCCAGTCAAATGATAAAACTGTTTTAAACAACTAATTACTCGATTCAGATAAGATAAAGTGGAAATCTGACTTCGGTATAACCTTCAGAATGTAATTTTAAAATGACACCTTAAACGTGAAATAGAGTAAAACTAGTAGATATATAATAAAGAGAGTAGTTTTGGAGACAATAGCGCTCTTAAAATCGGTATTTGGTTTTATTTTGTAGATAAATGTGAATTTCAATATCTTCTTAGGTATTTTTGAAATTATAATGTTTTACTCACAAAAAGGACTGATAGAAGTTGTACTGAACAACACAGGCGTATTCAGATAGTGAGGGGGGGGGGCACAAGCCCCCTCTGAAGGTCCAATGAAATGAAAATTTAACAATTTTATCATAATCGTACAGCAAAATAACTTACGTATTTTACAATAATAATAAGCTATATTTTATTATGATTAGTGTTGAAATTAACAGAAAATGCACATTTACATGTTATTTTTAGGTTTTCGTAGGTATAATCAAGAAATCCTTATTCCGTCACATGTTCGTTCTGTACAAATTGTGGCCAAGCGGCTGATTTAGAGAACTGAACATAAGTAAGAGAAATATTGAGACTTCAAAAATATATCCCGCGAAAAATATAAATAAATATGTATTTATCGAAGAAAAAATCAAGTGAAAGTTTTAACAATTACATTTTTTTATCAACAAATAATGGAATTATTATTTGATATAAACATCAATATCCAATAGCAGGGGTGTCGAACTGATATGAGTCGCAGTCTATTTTACATACAAAATGATAAGCAGTGACGGAACTTTAAATATCCCGAAGGGTTTCTTGACATTTTTTTATAAACAGAAAAGGGGAAGAGAGTATATTTTACATTTTAAAATATATTTTTCCCCTAAATAAGCTCAAGTGATTTTGATTACCGCTTCAGGGGCCATAAAAAATAAGGTTCAGGGCCGTATGCGGCCCGCGTGCCCTCGAAATTTGATTCGGCCCTCCCCAAGACAAAATCCTGGCTGAGCCACTGATTTTTGGACAGACGTTGTAAAAATTATTTCCAAAACTTTTTTAACTTATTAAATGAAAAAATTATTCATTTCATTCGGTTGTCGAAAAATAAATTTTGTGGAATTATAATTATTAATAAAAATGTTTTTCTTTTCTTTTCTTTAATCAAGACAACGTTTTGTATAATTATACGATGAACAATTTATCTTCGTGTAAATAATCCGAGAAACATGATTCATATTTTCATAAAATCTCCAGAGTAACAAGAGGAGCTCATTTATAAATTTATGTCTCTTGTACACATTTTTGTTATAAATTCTTTTGTTTGAAATTTTAATAACTGGCAGACTGGGATGTTGAGTACAAATATGATTAGCTTTAAACTTTATTGAAGTCAGGTATTCATGGGCATAACGAGAGTACTTGCCAGAGATAAGATCGTTTAATTAGTTTTTCTTTTAATTTCATATAATAAATTTTATGCACTATGCATATAAAAATGTCTTAAATAATTTTACAATAAACGGTCCACAATATAGCTGAGAATATTTAAATTTTTCTATTCGCCTTCTTATTTCAGGTATACATAATCCGTAGTTATCAATGAGCGAACCTAAATAGATTAACTATAGTCGGATTGCTGATAGGTGACTGTTACATGTATGTATCAAGTAGTGAATTCATATAATAATCTAGTTACCATTTTTCAGCGATTTTAAAAATGTTTTTGTTATTTGTCGTAGCTGTCAGCAGGGGTATGAAACTCATATACACGGCCTTGAAACGGTTTTAAGTTATATTCCATCCACCGACAGCGCTAAAAGCGTTGTTTTTTAACCAACATTTTGAGAACACTTCATTATCGGCAATTTGCCGCAATTGTTTTTGACGTTGTAACGATAGGTGACAGTAAATTGTGATTGTGACAGTGATGAATTTTATAAGAAATTTTAAATATTAGCACCACATTTTTATTTTCAAATGGTGTAGTGTAATTAATAATATTTTAAATGGTAAATGTAAAAGAAATATAAATAGTGTAATAAAAAAAAAAAATGGCACAGACTAAATTTAATATGTACAATAAAAGTAAATATAAAAGTAAAACTTAAATACTTGTTTATTTATTTCATATGCTTGCTTGAAAATAAAATAATAAAACTTAATGCTTACTGAAGTATTAACTTTTCACAATTGTAATTAATTTTAATTTTAGGAAATTAATTAGGAGAGTTGTAAATAAATTAATCATAATTTTCGGTTCAAGGCAATCTTTAATTTTCTACCAAAATTACATTTTATTTTTAAATTTTGGTAGAAAATTAAAGATCGCGCGATTCATAGCAATTTAAAATATAAAAATATATTTGTGTGCACTGCGGGTTGCATACTACCTAATCCTAGTTCATATTACAACCACGAATGTCGCAACTATCGCTGTCCAAAGCCGTAACGTGGGAGTCCGCTATCTTCCTTGTTTTATAATTTGTGGCTGTCAGTGTCTGTTAATAATATTAATTAATAGAGCTTGCGGCCAATTATTAAATTCATAAACTTTAGTTTTAAATCTACTGGAATATTTTAATTCCGAAAAAGAAAACAATGGGCCACTTATTTCTCTATCTTGTGTCCATCAAAGAGTAGCAGCTGCCTTGAAGATTTCGGAATCAACAATTCGTAGAATTATAAAATATAATAAATCTGAACTTCTCACTAACAAAATCACGAGAAAACGAAGGAAATTAAAATCTTAACCTGTTTATTTTATTGATACATTGGCACAAACGTATGGTCATGAAGGATTACCTCCTTATCACTGCCAGTTTAACCCCATTGAACTAATTTGGGGTATAATAAAAAATTATTATGATAGACATATTGGTCAAAACGGATATAGCGATAACGAAGTTTTGAAAATGTGGCAAATAGCCTGTGATCAAATTAGTTGTGAAACTTGGGCAAAATCTGTTCAAAAAATCTAAAATTTAATAAATGAATGGTGGGAAAGGGAAAGGATTGTTCATGATATTAATCCTATAATAATAAATACAAGAAATGACAGCGATAGTTCAGATGACGACGATATCATGCATTACAGTCACTAATTTTTTTAAAATAAAAATAAACATTTAAATACAACTTGTAGCAATATATTATATGAATAAATATATTTTTACTTAATATTTTATTACTTTGTACTTAGGGGAAACATAAAAATTTAATTTAATGAAACAACAAATTATAATCCAAAATTTACGTATGAGTATAAGTTTTTCCTTATTTATAATTATTACCTTAAAATTAATAATTTTGTTTGTTTGAGTACTGCTGTGAATTTATTTTCGTGCTCTAATTAGTAAAGATATCTCCGAATCATGCCGTTTCTTTCTAATGCTTTGTTTTTTATTCAAATAATTTGGAAGGTTCGTTGTCAACTTGTGTCACTATACGTTACTATGGGTATGCAAATAATTATAATAATATAGACAGAGAAAGCATATAGTATTGTACATCGATACTTGTAGCAACGAACAGTCACCTATCAGCAATCCGAATATAGTTAATTACCTAACCTTTAGTTATATATAGTTATATATAGTTAACCTTTTCTCTTAAATGTCTGACTGGGTTTTCCAAAGTTCGAAAATCAGTTACCCCACTGGAGAACTTTCCAGTAGTGATGCATTGTCGGACTCAACTTACGAGCTTACCTATAAACCTACGAGCTTACCTATAAACCTCTTAACTGTCTTAGAGCTGATTTCGCAAACACGATTAAGCTCGGGATCAAATCTTGATCAAATTACGAAACAACTCTACACAGAACTATCAAGAGATGTCTAAGGATTCCATCTCTATTTCAATATGAATATTTATATGAAATATATAAGATTTTTTTTTGTTACAGATCAATAAGAAATACGAAAGGAAGTCAACACACCATTCTTGTAGCTGTAGTGAAACGCAGGTAAATAATATGATTCAAATATTACATTTAAAGCTCCTTATTCGCAGGGGATATGTTCGGCCGATATGCCACAAATACGGAAAACGTGACTTGGATATCTTTTCTTTTTTCGCCGACTTTAACAGAGCCTTTAACTCGGATTGATATTCAGAAGTTGCTTCGTCACGGATCATTTAAAATTAGACTTCTTTCCATGCGTGGATCTATTACCACGAAAATATCACAAAGATCATTAGCAAATCGTAATCCTTCGCACAGATTTTTTAGTCAATGTCATCAAGCTAATTCGACGCGGTGTTGAGTATAAGTTCTAATACACTTTTCACACTAGATGTTTAACGTAAGAGGTTAAACTTAGGGTGAGTTTAAGTGTTAGTGTGAAAGCGCGTAACCTCGGTTAAACACAGCCTTAGTTTAACACAAAGATCTCTGTGTTAAAGTTAGTACACATTGCCAACATAATTTCTAATACTGTTTGAATTTGTACTCTCAACAAGAATACTGTATTATATCGACGTTATAAGAAGTTTATACTTATAGTTATAATTAAATTAGTTATTTTAATAATGTATTTAATACAATACAGAGCTACAATAATTAATGTAAAAATCAGCTGTAACCACCACAGGACCGACCGCCATCATAAAGTACTTGTATAAAATACATTCTAGCAGCAGAGTAGAAATAATTTGGCCTAATATTTTCTAACAGAGATGCCCATGGAAACGTTACATATAAGTATGAGAAAAATTGAGACTGAGAATTTTTTCGTTTTATCAAAAAACGTGTTAAATAAAAGATATTAGTTATTGCATTTATAGCAATTTTTGTTAAATAATTTTTTTCGAAATATTTTTCTGTTGCTAAGTATTCGCAAAAATCTTAAAATCGACACGAGTAAACTCCCATTTTTAGTAGACCGATTTTTACCAAAAGTTGATCAACTCGTACCATTAATGGCAGAAGCTTAAATATGAAATCCTTTCAGACATCATGCTAAAAATAGTCGAAACGTTATGTAGGGACCTCAATTCGTGAAGATCCATCGAAATCTCCAAATGTCAAAATCGGTATGATCACAATACCTCCCTTATACCCTTTTCACACTAGAACTTTAAGATCGTATGTTAAAGTGAATGTATCTTTAAACGCTAATGTGAAACCGTATGGCCTCGTCTAAATACAAGCGATGTTTAAGACAGAGATCTGCGTCTTAAACATCGTCCGCATTGCCAACATAATTTCTATTATAAAAAAATACTCTTTGAATTTGTGCTGCCAACATTTTATATTATCATAAACAAAAATACTGTATTTTATCGATGTTATAAGAAGTTTATACTTATTGTTATACTTAAATTATTTATTTTAATAATGTGTTTAATAAAATACAGAGCTACAATAATTGAGATAAAATGTATCGACTTACATGTTAATACAGGTGTAATATATTCTTTATTGTAGTATCTTTATTGTAGAATGAAATGAAATATCCATATTTGTTTATAATAATTCAAAATGTGCATCTGCGCTGACAGTTCAAAACTGGTAATTTCATGACGGTAAGTTAAGTACAAAATTATTATAGCTCATGACAGCACCAGAGATTTAAATATCAAGTGTGAAAGCATACCGATGTTAAACATCGGGGAACTTTAAGTTCACTCGTCTTAAAGTTCTAGTGTGAAAAGGGTAAAAGCGCGTAACCTCGGTTAAACACAGCCTTAGTTTAACACAAAGATCTCTGTGTTAAAGTTAGTACACATTGCCAACATAATTTCTAATACTGTTTGAATTTGTACTCTCAACAAGAATACTGTATTATATCGACGTTATAAGAAGTTTGTAGTATAGTTATAATTAAATTAGTTATTTTAATAATGTATTTAATACAATACAGAGCTACAAAAATTTATGTAAAAATCAGCTGTGGCCACCACAGGACCGACCGCCGTCATAAAGTACTTGTATAAAATACATTCTAGCAGCAGAGTAGAAATAATTTGGCCTAATATTTTCAAACAGAGATATTATTTATTATGACCATGGAAACGTTACATATAAGTATGAGAAAAATTGAGACAGAATTTCGAAAAATTTTACTAAAATTTTTCGAAATTTTTCGTTTTATCAAAAAACGTCTCAAATAAAAGTTATTAGTTATTGTATTTATAGCAACTTTTGTTAAATAAATTTTTTCGAAATATATTTCTGTTGCTAAATATTCGCAAAAATCTTAAAATCGACACTAGTAAACTCCCATTTCTAGTCAACCGATTTTTACCAAAAGTTGATCAACTCGTACCATTGATGGCAGAAGCTTAAATATGAACTTTCATAAAAATCCTTTCAGCCGAATTTGTTCTGCACGTGTACACAGACAGACGGACAGACGGACAGACAGACAGACAGACAGACACACAGACGGACAGACTGACCGACAGACATCATGCTAAAAATAGTCAAAACGTTAAGTAGGGACCTCAATTCGTGGAGATCCATCGAAATTTCGAAATGTCAAAATCGGTATGATCGCAATACAGGGTGTTTGTTTGAAACGGGGCACCCCGAAAATCTCCTTTATTTGTAAAGATACAAAAAATATTCAGAACAAAAGTTAAACTAGACTAAAAGGCCCATCTAAAGGTTACTATAAGAATTCTGAGGCACTTCCGGTTTCACCGGAAATGATGTCAACTTTTGATCTAGCATAGGGAATCGATAATTTTATATTTTTTTCATAAAAGTACATTAAATTAGCTTTACAATGACACCAAAAAATCATATTTTTATGTTAACCATTTCAAAATGGCGACCATTTATTTACAAAATAATAATCAACATATGTAAGTTTTACAAAGTTGAACGTAGCAAAGTTTGAAGACAATAAAAAAAGAAACAAAATATCTCTAAAATAAACTGTTATAACTAGTTATTATATTAAATAACATGAAATATCGGTTTGATCGAACATTTGTATTTTTTTTTTTTTATAAAATAATTGTAAAAAGTAATAGTTTTTTTTTTTTTTTTAAATAGTCAAATAGTTTATTTTAGAGATATTTTGTTTCTTTTTTTATTGTTTTCAAAGCTTGCTACGTTCAACTTTGTAAAACTTATGTTGATTATTATTTTGTAAATAAATGGTCGCCATTTTGAAATGGTTAACATAAAAATATGATTTTTTGGTGTCATTGTAAAGCTAATTTAATGTACTTTTAGGAAAAAAATATAAAATTATCGATTCCTTATGCTAGATCAAAAGTTGACATCATTTCCGGTGAAACCGGAAGTGCCTCAAAATTCTTATAGTAACCTTTAGATGGGCCTTTTTGTCTAGATAAACTTTTGTTCTGAAGATTTTTTGTATCTTTATAAATAAAGGAGATTTTCGGGGTGCCCCGTTTCAAACAAACACCCTGTATATGTTGGCGGTCGGTAAAAATGTAGTTTTAAGGAAATATAAATTTTATGCGTATCCCCTATTAAAACCAAGATCGAAATAGCTCTTATCATGCCCACACTCCGTTCTTTAAAAAAAAATGCAGTATAGATCTATTGATTTCTGTTTGAAAATTATATGAAATCATATTTCAAATAGGTATGCCTTAATATTTTGCACACACTTAAAAAAAAATCTGCGGGCGCCCATGCAACTACCAAGAAGTTTTTTAACATTAGGCGCTTTCCTTGTACCACTTTACTTAAGAAATATAAGCTAAGCTAAGTTAATCTAAGTTGTAAGAGCGCTCCATTTGTAAGACACTGGCTAAGATAAACTAAGTTTTTTCCTCTCCCCTTTCCCTTGCTAAGACATTTGACTAACTTCTTAGCTTAGCCAAGCATTTTAACTTGTAAAAGGAAAGCAGCTATTATTTCTGAAATATATAAGAATACTAAACGATGTTTTTTTAGAATTATAACTTCAAAATTTTCCAGTTTGTATTTAGCTTAGTATTATAAGAATAACTAGATTAATCTAATTCTTTATAAATCCCTTTAATTAACAATGCTAAAATGAACTAATATCACTTAAATTTTCAGTGTTTTTGAAAAGGACGAAGTTATAATCCCATCTCTATTGGACGCTGGATATAACAGGGTGAGTTAATCCAAGTTTGAATGAAATGCAGTTTAATTATAAACGTTAAGCTTACATAATCTATCAGTGAATCCTATTTAACAGTAAAATCAAAAGGCAGATTAAACTGTTCTTGTTTTATTTAAGTAGAACTGACGCTCATTGTGTGATGTTTTAGTGTCTTATAGAATCAACAAATGTTATGGTAAACATCAATGAGTTGATGCAGATGAAGCATAGCGACATCAGGCCGCAGGCTCAGTTTGCAACTACACAGGCGCTCTATGCGGCATTAGATAAATGCAGGGATTTGGTTCATATTACTGATGAGACTTATCGGGTTCAGGTAAGCTTTTTATTTCCACTTAGATGTGTAATATAAGTATTTTGAAAGTGTGCTTGCTTATAGAGTTACTGTGTGATTTAGTTCAAATGCTGTCAATAGATGGCTACCAATTTCTGAAAGAGTAGTAAGAAGTGATGTATCTAGAACAGGGTTTATCAAACGTTTCTTTGCGAAAATATTCGTGGTGCTCCGTGATTTTTTTTTCTATATAAAAAGTCTTTCAAATTAAGCGCATTTTTTTCATTGTATAATAAAATTATACAAAATTCTTATTAAATGGAAACATGTTTTTATGGATACGAATGCTACCTTTTTTTTTGAACAAATTGTTTTATTGCTTTTCACAATATTCGCCTTTAAGATTTATACACTTTTGCAGGCGTTCAAACCAATTCTCGAAAGATTTTTTCCACTCTGAAGTTGGTATTTTAAACTGTAATTGGATTTGTTCAAGCAAATCTGTTAGCTGTCCTATCTCAAATAAATAAATAAATAAATAAATAAATAAATAAATAAATAAATAAATAAATAAATAAATAAATAAATAAATAAATAAATAAATAAATAAATAAATAAATAAATAAATAAATAAATAAATAAATAAATAAATAAATAAATAAATAAATAAATAAATAAATAAATAAATAAATAAATAAATAAATAAATAAATAAATAAATAAATAAATAAATAAATAAATAAATAAATAAATAAATAAATAAATAAATAAATAAATAAATAAATAAATAAATAAATAAATAAATAAATAAATAAATAAATCTCAAAAACGTTTTCGAAGGCTTCAAGATCTTTTTGAGTTGATGAAAATCGCTGTCCACGCATTTTTTGTTTGACGTTGGGGAACAAAAAAAAGTTGTTAGGGGATAAATCAGGTGAATACGGACAATGAGACATTAATTCGATGTTTTTCTTCTTCAAATAATCAATTGTTTGACGTGCTGTGTGGAACTTTGCATTGTCATGATGAAGAATGATGCGACGTTTTTCGTTGTTTTCCTGATTTTGTCGATGACTTCTGGCAAGCAAATTGTTGTATACCATTCAGCATTAACTGTTCTCCGATCCTCTAAAGGAATGGTTGCGACATGTCCAGTACAACCGAAGAAACAAGCGATCGTTTTCTTGGAAGTGCTTCGTGAATGAACAACTTTTGTGGGTTTTTGTTCATCTTGGAAGATCCAAATAGTGTATTGTAGATTACTTTACGGTTCATGAATAAATCCAAGTTTCGTCACCTGTAACGATGTTGTATACCGATTTTGCAGTTGAATTTTTTTAGCATTCCCTTACACCAATCAACACGAGCCTTTTTTTTGAGATTCGGCCAAATTATGCGGAATCCTTCGGGAACAGATCTTTTTCACAGCTATATGCCCAAGCATGCCTCTATCTCATGGTAAGACACATGCCGATCTTCTTCAATCATTTTGCGCACAGCATCGATGTTTTTTTGAATCACAACCGATTTTGGTCGAGCTTCACGAGATTCATCACTGGCGGACGAACGATTACGACAAAATTCTGCAAACCAATTGTAAACAGTTTTTTCTGATGGTGCTTCATTACCAAAAGTTGAACGAAGCGAACCTAGGCATTGTTGTTGAGTTAGGCCTTTACTAAAATCGTAAAAAATCATCGAAAACCATGTTTTTGAGATACCAACTTCAGAGTGGAAAAAATGTTTCGAGAATTGGTTTGAACGTATGCAAAACTGTATAAATCTTAAAGGCGAATATTTTAAAGGCGAATATCTTGAAAAGCAATAAACCTTAAGCCTTTGCAATAATTTTAAGATTAACGTGTTCTATAAATGCGTCTCCTCAATAACTTAATAAATTTACTTAATACCCTTTTTTTGTCACCACATATTTATTTTAAAAGACTGCAGTAATAAAGACTTCAGTCAAAAATATATAAATTTAAAAATTAAAGTACGTTCTAAAAATTTTACAGATCTGTTAAGAAACTTTCGCGGCCCCTCGATTAAGAATCTATGCTGTAGGGCAAGGGTGTCAAACTCATTTCAGTCCCGGGCCATTTTTCTAACAAGTAAAATTTAAGCGGGCCGCACGTTATGTACAGGCTATTCCAAACGTTTAGGCGGAACTAAATGGGAATTTCGTTCTTTAAGGTTGTCACGAGAAGGAACCTTGCTTGGATAATTTCAAGTCTAACGTTGGTATGTGAAAATTAAAAATTCCAACAGTGAAACCATAGAGACGATGACATTTATTAAAAATTTGAACATTTTCACTTATTTTGAAGACAAAAAAAAAATAATAATAATAATAAATGGGAAATTTTTATTAAGAATGACAAAAAATTAAAATTAAATGACATTTTATAATAAAAATCAATTTAATCTAGAATTTGCAATGTGAGTATGATTTACAAAGGTTTAACAAAATGACCAAAGCTCCGAATTAATAGATAAAAATTACTAGTTTTCAAAATCTAGTTCCATCTCAACGTTTGGAATAACCTATATTTATATTGTTACTTATTCTGTTTTTTATTTTCCTCCATTTTTCTGAATATTTATTTGAAGGAAGTAAGGTAATAACATTTAAATAATAACAATTAAATTTTGCCAAAATATTTGCTTTATCGAACAACAAAACAAAAACGGGTCGACATCAGCGTACTGGTACTGTACACAGCAGTTGCACCTATAGAAAAGTGGTATTTGAAAGCTATGCTTACGAGAGTATTATTTGGAATCACGGGGAATCGCTGATCTACCGACTATCGCACGGCTAACTGCAACAGTTATTGCCTGACTATTGGTTTTCCGCCCTTGCCGAAGTCTTGAGGCCGCAGCCCGGACAGCTTCTGTCACGAGATATTTTCGTTCAAATAAATGTTTATACTATATATAGTATAAAAAATGATTATAGTATAAGAAGTCATTACGGGCCGCTAAAATGCAAGTAGTGGGCCGCCAGTTTGACACTCTTGCTGTAGGGTATATAAAAAATGTGCCCAAAAAAGTTGTTCTAAACATCTAGCATTTAGGCCTTTTCATTTACCAGGCACCTTCAAAATAATGAAACGAGCGAAAATCTACAGAAAAAAAGAAAACTGTAATTGCTACAATACTCAACTGGTAGATAGGTTCTGTAGAACATACTTTTGAAAAACAATTCCATGAATTATTTCATTCATTTTATCTTAAATCAAATCAAAGTTTTGTCTGAAACTGACGAATTTCTCTTTTCCAGTATACAAACAGATCTAGTGAACGTTATCTGGGGTACCGTCAGGACGAGCTGATTGGAAAATCACTAATAGATCAGTTTATTAGTGATTCTGGGAATGTTACTCACATGACAGCCACCCTGCAGCGAATTAAAGAGTGGGAGGGCTCCCTCATGTGCAAGAGGAAAGCAGCAGATCCTGTCAATACGCAATGCAAGGTTGTTCCTATCTGCACCGTTGGAAGGTAATCTCATTTTCTACTTACTCTTAAAAGCTTTTATTCTTATTTTATCTATTAAGATATTTAGATAAAAATAAACATAATTCTTTTTTCTCTGCTTCTTATTTAACATGTCCTGCTATCCAACTTTCCGACACCAGGGCCCTGTTGTACCATTCTACATTGCAACTTTGCACTTTTCATCTTGCAAACAACTGCGTTGCCATGTAAAATTTTGAAAATGCAAAATGTCAATATCAAGTCAACTGTCATTGCAAAGTTTTGCAAAAAATTTGCAAACAGTTTTGTGGCTTTACAGTTTTTACACTTAAGTAAAAGTAAAAATGTTACGAATATTATTGTATCATTCGACTGACCAAAAAGACCTAAAAAAGGTCAAAAGAACAAGATAATTTTTCATTCAAAGAGGAGTTCAGAATGAGTCGGCAAAAAGTAGAATATGCATTACAAGAAACAGGACCTTTGTTAATAATAAAAATAACATGAATAAATCTCTAACTGCTAAAGAGAAATCATATTGGCTTAGAAGTGGAACTCAATTTCTCGGTATTGTTACTACAGTGGTGCCTACACTTACGAGTTTAACTCGTTCCGTGACGGAGCTCGTAACTTAAATTACTCGTATGTCAAATCAATTTTCTCCATTGGAATGAATTGAAAAGCCATTAATACGTTCCGGGCCCTCAAAACACATCGCAACTTTTTTGTTACATGTTTTTAGATAAGAATATTGTGTTTATAAATAAGGAATATTGTATAAAAGCGCAATACAAGAGAATTACTGCAGTAAACTGATTAATTATTATGTACATCAAAGTAAATAAGATCAGACGACTTGTAGATACTGACAGAGGTGGAGGAGAAAGGTTAAACTGCATAACTGAATCTTAAGCCTGGTTTATAATAGATATGTTATGGAACATAAGCATAAAAATTACACTACTCTCTTTGTTCTGTTTATTACAAACAGATGTTTTGAAGGGTCAAATCTATTGTTTAATGCATATGCAGTTATGCTATGGGCTTATTATAAACCAGGCTTTATGTGTCATTTTCATGCGGGTGTTGGAAGTGTGAAACAAAAAATTCAACCAATAGGATCGCTTTATTTTGAAAAAACCCGTACCATGGTATCGTAGGCGCGGTGTTACAAACGCGGTGTCGCAAGTTCA
This sequence comes from Liopterus haemorrhoidalis, assembly GCA_963971575.1. Classification (NCBI taxonomy): domain Eukaryota; kingdom Metazoa; phylum Arthropoda; class Insecta; order Coleoptera; family Dytiscidae; genus Liopterus; species Liopterus haemorrhoidalis. The sequence goes on along the minus strand of OZ020621.1, from coordinate 8,574,686 downwards.
GAAATTTCAACTCTAGCGCCGGCCGCACCGTCGAAACCATAGAAACAGATATATTTTTTCGAAATGGTGAGAACTTTGGCGAGACACTTATATTAATTTCATAAAAAAAAAATTAAAAAACGTAAATTGATGTAGCGAAATAGCGACTTTCGGTAGTCATAAAGTTTATTATTATGGATTCCGTTTCAACATATGGACTGCAGAAGTGTCATATAGTGGGTATACTGGTGATATACCCCAAGTACAATGGTATACCCCAATTAAGTGGGTATTACCGTAAAGTCAAAGCAAGCCTTTGCCCAGGATCAATAGGTTCTGTGACTACCTTCTGCTTACATAATAATGGTCCAATAATACTCAGAAGTTCATCAAAATTGGTTGGTGTCATTCTCATGTAATTGAAATAACTCTGTCTGTTAGCCTCATTTCTTGCAACAAGTTAAAATAATCACCCTGTTGCCGTCTGTTTTTATATGCCCCATATATAAATTACCCACCATTGCTTTTCTTCATATCGCATTAAGTCTAAATATGCATAAAAAAGAGCTAGACGTCTTCTTCGATTTGACGACATATTTAATGAAATTGAATAACCGTTTACTCCAAACACTTGTATAAACTTTTAGGTTAAATTTGGGTTATATACAAATGTCAAAACCGAAAACGCGCCCTTATCACGCCTCCAACCCCACCATGAAATTCGAACTTGTAAATATAACACCACGCCTCTCACCCCTGTCACGCCTTTGACACTACCATGAAAATGAGGCATTATGCGCTGATTTTTGTCCTTTTCGCCTCGCTTTCTTCACTTTCATCTGCAGGGTTTTCGATAAAAACCTGTCCAATGCGGTCTGTTTCATCCTCCCTTTCACAATGTTTCTGAAATGAGTTCGGCAACTGTCATTAAATAGCGTCGTGGAACACCCAGTTGTAACTTATTCTGGTGTTTCTTTTGAATAAAGTCTGAAACTTTCTCCCACATTCCCAACATTTCGTTCATTTCACTTGTAAAGATAACCTCCTCTGCTCGTAATTCGAATTTTAGCTCTCAACTCAAAGCAAAACATCGGCTGAGAGACGGCTTGTATCTCGAAAAACTCTTTAGTTGGGACACTCGTATGTCAAGGTACCACTGTGTATGCTATTCCAAACCTAGTCGGAAATAATGGAGTTTTAATTTCTCTAAGTTGTCACAAGCTCACTTTTTCCTGATTGAAGACGGCTTTTGCAAAACAAAATTATCAAAAACCTCATTTAACCGATTAAAATTACTAGTTGTCAAAATCTAGTTCCGCCTAAATCATAGAAACAGGCTATAGGGAAAAATTGCTAAGTGATATGACATCTGGTGGGATTTTAGGAACTACAGAAATAGACATTCTATCGCGCTTTTTTTTATAAAAAATGTTTGCATAAAAATATAATTGCATAAAAACAAGTATTAATAGCAAAATTGCTCGTGGTTCCTCACGCTCGCCTGCGGCTCGCGCTCGGAATGTTCCACTCGTATCGAATTTTCTCATTCCAACCTTGTTACAGAATATACTATTACAGAATTGTTATTTGGTATTATTTCACCAACAATTATGTTTTTACATGGATATAAAAAACAATTGCCAGCATAAATTCAAAATGCAAAGTACAAAGTTGCAAAGTAGAATGGTGCAACAGGGCTCTGATCCCTACATTTAGCCATCTAGTGTCTTGTTAGATGTATCTTAATCCTTTGGTTACGTCCCTAATATAATTTATTGGAAGTGAACTGAAATAATGTGTTTATTTATTTAAGGAGCCCAACACACTTTGTGTTCGTGCAAGATATTCCTGCAGACCTCGGAACATGCCCGATCGACAGGGGAGAGAGACCAGAGAAGCCCCGAGGCAGTGTCCACTCTTTGCGGAGAGGATCCTTTGATGTCAGATCAATTGGTAGCGACATAAACAGAAGAACTAGCCTCGCTAAATTACATGCAATGCCACTAGAAGCGCCCATAACAAAGGTATTTTTATATAGTATTTCCATTCAGTTGTTAAAATAGTAGGTGACAACTTAAACTATGTTCATATCGAATTTGTCATGTTGGCTTGTCTTTTCTTGTAGGTAAATGAATTCAGAACTTCACAAAGAATCGTTTATTACAGAAACCACCTATCTCTAGTTTATCGTATTCTGAGAAAATCAAAATAAAAAACTATCCTGATTCGGTAAAGTTCTGATAACCACATTTTAAGCATATTTTTGTGAATTTTTTTCAAAAATTTATTCATTTTCAAACTAAGTAAATATATAAAGTATGTTTTGAAGAAGATACAAAAAAATTTTGAAGGTAAAATATGGCAAAATGAGCCAGCTGTGGCAAATCGTCTCAGACTCCGGGAAAAAAATTAGATTTTGCGGTGACCAGCATAACTCGTCACAGGATCATCTGAAATCAAAAATCCAAAAAGATTTTGTTAGTTTATGAGTTTGCCAAGGTAACGACGTTGAGATATTTTTTTTTTCATGTTTTTTTTTTTATTTAACAATCACAAATATACTCATTTTTAGGTTTTTTTTTAGGGGGAATTAATTTTTTTTGTCTTCTAAGTAACGCTAAAAACTGAAAAATCATTTTAAAAATAAAAACTCAACGTCATTACCTCAACAAACTCATAAACTAACAAAATCTTTTTGGATTTTTGATTTCAGATGATCCAGTGACGAGTTATGCTGGTCACCGCAAAATCTAATTTTTTTCCCGGAGTCTGAGAAGATTTGCCACAGCTGGCTCATTTCGCCATATTTTGCCTTCAAAATTTTTTTGTATCTTCTTCAAAACATACTTTAATATGTACTTAGTTTGAAAATGAATAAAATTAACCATAGATTTGAAAAAAAATCACAAAAATATGCTTAAAATGTGGTTATCAGACCCTAACCGCCCCCCCCCCCCCCCCCTAATACAAATTACAAAATACAAACTATTTAGATGTACAATGAAGGTGGTAACAGTTAAAAATTTACAAAAACAAGTATACAGGGTGTTATATTTTAGTGGACCCAGAAAATATCTCGCTTATTTATTAAGTTAGTAATTTATTTTATATAACATGATTTATACAGCAACATGTAAGCTACTTGATGACGGGGTAAATTCATGATACCATTTTCGGTTTATTAGTAATTAATATCAACTTTGAAATTTCAAATGGAACATACTACATTTTTTTACAAATTTGAAAAGTACATCAATTTTGCTTTACAATTATGTAAAATAATCCATATGTTACATTATTAAAAAGTAAAATGGCGGGCACTTTTTTATATACCTAGTCGAAAAAAGAATAGTGAGCCATGACTAAAAATTAACTAAAACAATTGTAACTATTATTATTAAACGATAATTTTTATTGTGATTTTACAACAAATATTCAAAATGACTCCCAGCCTCTTCAATACATTTTTCACAACGTTTTAAAACAGAATAAGAAGCCCTTTCTATTTGGTCTGCAGATAAAGATTCAATTGCCGCTTCAATTTTATTCTTCAGTTCGTTTAATGTGTTTACTGGTTCTTTATAAACAAAATCTTTCACATAACCCCATAAAAAAAAATCAAGTGGGGTCATATCGGGAGAACGAGCAGGCCACCGAATTAAACAATTTGTTCCAATAACACGTCACTCAAATGTATTATTTAAAATATCAACGCATCTTCTCGCGTTATGCGCAGGCGCTCCATCTTGTTGAAACCACATACCAAGCCTATTTCCAAGTGGAATCTCTTCGAAAAAATCGTATAAAACATTATTTAAAAATTCAGCATACAATGTAGCCGTTAAAATTTCTTCATAAAAGTAAGGTCCAAAAATTTTGTTTTTTAAAATCCCGCACCAAACATTTATTTTAAAACTAATCTGGTGTCTTGTTTCCCGAATTTCATGAGGATGTTCCATGCTCCAATAGTGGCAGTTTTTATAATTAAAAAGTCCATTTCTAGAAAAACTAGCTACGTCAGTCCAAAAAAATTTTGCGTAGAAGATTGGATCTCTACGTCTTTTTTTCCAAAAACCATTCACTAAAATCAAGACTACGTTGATAATGGCCTGGCAATAGTCCTTATCCTGTTTGTATTTTATATGGTCTGTACTTGTGTTTTCTTAAGATTCTGTGAATTTTAAAAATGTTTATTCCTGTCTCAACACATGCGTCGCGAACGGAAATTCTGGGATTGGCCTGAAAAAGCGCAAGTATATTAATTTCCAAATCATCTTTATTTGAGATATTTCGTTTTCTTCTTTCAAACGAACCTGTTGTTCGTAGTTTATTTACTAGTTTCACAAAAAACGATTCACTTGGATGACGGCGATGTGGATATTCTTGTCGATAAAGTTCTGCAGCTATGCGTTTATTTTTTAAACTTCGAAAATACACATCTAGCCTATCAACATTTTCTGAGTTAGAAAAATTCATTTTATAATAAATTAATAAGGTGTTAGAACAATTATTCCTGAGTAAATACTCAGTAACAATTGTCAACCTGTAAATACAGGTTTACAATTGTTTTAGTTCATTTTTAGTCATGGCCCACTATTCTTTTATGCTCGCCAATTTACTTTTTAATAATGTATCATATGGATTATTTTACATGATTGTAAAGCAAATTTGATGTACTTTTCAAATTTGTAAAAAGATGTAGTATGTTCCATTTGAAATTTCAAAGTTGATATTAATTACTAATAAACCGGAAGTGGTGCCATGAATGTACATCCGTCATCAAGTAGTTTACATGTTGCTGTATAAATCATGTTATATGAAATAAATTACTAACTTAATAAATAAGCGAGATATTTGCTGGGTCCACTAAAATATAACACCCAGTATATCAAACAGGCCGTAAATAACAATAATAGTAATGTAATAGTATTTATTGTCATGGTTGACAACTTACGACGTTTATATTGGTCATTATATCTATATTAATATGAATATCTATATGATTTAGATGAATATTTGAGGATTTATGAGGGGATACCATAAAACTAAATTTTTAAAATATCTTCCTTATTATTGACTTTGTTTTTAATAAGAAGAATAATGGGCAAGGGGAGTGTTACTTGTTACCAGAGCCGCAGTAAGGGGGTGGGGTGGAAGGGGCGACGGCCCTGGGCGCAATAACGAAAAGGGCGCTGACGGGCTTAACTAAGGGGTGCCATTGCGAAAGGCGAGGACCTTTTTTTGCCCGTCACTTGGATTTTGAGAGGTGGGGACTTTTTTGTTGCTCATTACTTAAATTTTGGGAGGTGAGGACCTTTTTTTGCTCATCACTTGAATTTTGAGAGGAGAATTTTGTTTTCATTTGCCAAGGGCGCCAAAAACATTTGCCTCTAGTGCAAGTTTTCCTTACTGCGGCTCTGCTTGTTACTTATAAGGTTGATATATCTCATCTATCATTTACTTAACGCCTAACGGTAATAGTGAATATGAGAAAGAAACAATTCCTCTATGTTCAGTACAGTTTTTAATAAGATATATATTTGGGGAGCTATGGAGAGAGCTACCAATAAACGAAATATCTCACTTATTATTTACTTAACACCAGTGGCGTAACAACTTCAAGCTGTGCTGGTGTGCAGAAACCTTTTAATTAAACGTTGCCCTAATATTGTTAAAACTTAATTAAAATTACGATATTTATTTGAAGAACATTTTAGAAAATCAACAATACAACAAAAACTGTTTTTAAAAGAAGAAAAAAATATATACAAGCAAATAATAATATTAAAAAACTTACCAAGAGATTTATAGATACATTTAGTGCTTAAAACAGTTTTTTTCGACTTCTAACTTCCGCAAAAATGTCTATTAAATCTTCATAATTCATTGATCTTGCATGATCGTTTTCAACAATAATTAATGTTATGTCACTCAACCGCTGTTGTCCTATAGTACTTCTTAGATAATTTTTTATAATTTTTAACTTTGAAAATGACCTCTCAGCTGAAGCAGATGTTATAGGAAGTGTTAACAACAGCATAAAAGCTGTGCATATACCGTCGAAACTGGATAAAATTGTACGTCTATTAAAAATATTTTGGCAAGTTCTCTTATACTGGAACATAATTTAATTTTGTCCAACAATGCTGATCGAAAACTTGATCTGCTGAGGAAAAGCTTTGTTAAATCGGTACTATATTTTTCTTGTAGTAGTTTTTCATCAATTCAGCGCCCTAATTTTGATTTTGCCTCGCGACGGTGTGCATTCGCACTGCCAGCTCTCCCTGTAGCTACTTCCCTGCTTATGCCACCACCAAATGTTAACCAATAACACCAAAAATCTGTATAAAAGAGTGATTTAGAATAAAGAAACGATATTTTATAATAATGGGCAAGTTTTTGTGGGGCCTGGGCCCTGGATTATTATTTTACCGAGATCCGAACTTGCTACGCCCCTGACCGGGATCTCGGTATTGTTAGCCCTAGTTGTATTGTCCTTAATATATCCCCCAGGACACAGATATTTGCTGTATAATATTACAGTATTATGTTACTGTTTTAGGTCATTAGTCTGATATGTAGCGTCCAGGAGACGTCAACACCTCAGGCAGTTAAAATGTTAGATAATGTAATTGACATCTTACGTTCGACGGAGCTGTACTCGCCTCAGATGAAAGAAGATCACCGGATGCGGAGTGAAGATCCAGTGACGACGGATCTAATTGGAGCTTTGCTTGTAAGTCATAATTGGTAAAAATAATATAGTGTTTTATCCTATGTGTGAATTTTTATCATTTTGAGGATATTTTTCATAGCAGGGAACCGTGCAGAATATGTCTTCGAGGAGAAGCAGTAATGATTCGACCGTCATTCGAAGCACTCATCGCCATGGGCTCAAACATAAGGTAATATTTCATTTTTTACTTTTACATAATGGGTATGTTTGTTGCTCTGTAACTAGCAGAAAAGATTCTCTTCCGAAGAGATGTGCTGTAAAACGCATAGAAGGGATTGTTGTCAAAACTCTATGGTTGAAAGCTGGTTTAACCTGTGCTACATTATCACATTTATGTTAAGTATAAAAATAACAAAACACAAAAAAATGAAGTAAAGTGAATTTTCACATATTTCAAGGTTTTGTAGGTATTTAATAAGTATAAGAAGCCAACATAATTCTGGATGTCTAGGCTACATTTATCGCATCAATATCAACAAACAAAATTTAAATAATTTGCCAACTATACCAGCGTTTTTTTTAGGGTTTTGTAGGTATGACCAAAAAACCCTTATACCGTCATTTTGTCGTCTATCTGTCTGTCTGTCTGTTCGGTAAAAATTGTAGCCAAACGGCTAAACCTAGAGCAGTGGTACTCAACCTGATCCCTACCGCGCACTAGTGGGCGGTAGGAATTTTTTGGTGGGCGGTAGGGGTTTTGTCAAATGCTGGCAACTTTCCGTTTTTTTTTTTTTAATTTAATTGACGTTTTAATTAACTAAATGTAATTTCAATAGACTTCATACTTCTATGTATGCAAAGTATAAATAAAAAGATAAATTTAACTACATATTTTCATTAAACCTCTATTCAAAAATTACGGGTAAGGGAAGTGTGGGTACTGTGTTACACAGGGTACTTTGTGACATCCAACGTTGCCACGTTTTGATGCATGTATATTTGTTGTGTTCTAAAGGATTCTAAAGTGGGCGGTAGGTATGAAAAGGTTGAGTACCCCTGACCTAGAGAGTTGAAATTTGGCATGCTTATACAACTCTTTGACCCGCACATAAGAAAAATACTAAAACATCTAAAAAACATATCCCCCTAAAAATATAAACAAATATGTGCTCATCGAAAAAAAATATATATTTTTTTATATTTCTGAGTAGGGTATCAAATGAAAGCCCTTGGTACGTGGATTAACGACCAAATTTTTATTTTTGCAAAATAAATTATTTTTAAGCGTTTTTTGCCAAAATTGTGCAAAAAAAATTTTGTCCCACACCCTGTTGCCCAGATGGTTTAAACTAAAAATCTGAAAAAATTCTAAGTAATGTACATTGGTGTGAACCGGAATAGTACAACAGGAATTTTTGATCAGATTATGTTTTTGGAAAAAGACGCATTTTTTGTGTTTTTTTGCCTAATAATGTACACAAGTTATAGCTTTGTAACACGCTACACAGGAACGTGTATGCTGGTGTAGTGGTTTTGACACTGGCTTTCAACCCAAGTAACTCGATCCGAAAGGGATCGAACCCTGCGAGAAGAGACAATATTATTTTTTGTTTTTTTTTTTTAATTTTATATTGTTTAAATTATTTTTTCAAAATTCTAGTTATACTTCGGCAAATGTTGCATTTAATTTTTAAAAGCGTAAATTTAATAACCAGTGGAAATTGTTTAAATTATAATTTAATTCTGTTTCAATGTAAACGAAAACAGAGGGGCGTAACTTATAACAAGCAATGGTAGCCATAGGCGCAATTTTTAAAATTCTTAATGAACCTTACAATATAAAAAAAAATACTGCACTTATTTAGAAACCTAAATAATGGTATTAGGCGTTCGAATTAAAATTAACAAAAAAAAAAATTATTTTAATATAAAATTTGTTTTGGCATCCTAAATAATCATCATTCACTTACTAAATACCTGCAAAACCCTGAAATGTGTGAAAATTCACACTTCACATAAATTTTTTACTTTTACATAATGGGTCAAGTTCTTTCACGATAACTATGAAATGATGGAGTAGTTGATAAATGTACAGTGTTGCCAGTTATTTGTTTACAAATGTCAATAAAGTTAGGTTATATTCAATCACTTCTAAAAAGAGATTGTAAACCTATATTTCCTAGGGAGTAAAGGGGCTAATATGAATTATGATTATAAGGGCCGAGAGTTCCAGTTCCTAATAAACTCCCTAATAGTTATTAGACACATAATATATTTATGAACCTAATAAATTTATTGGTGATTTCCAAGTTACAAAATCCTTCTAATAGTTTATTATTATAGCAACATAATAATTTGTTTTTGTATTTCTTATGAAGATAGTAACACGGTGCAAAAGGGATAGAGCTATACATAAATTTGTAGAGCTGGAGTTGAAATTTTGACACAGAATATTTTGACATTAAATAATTTGAATTTACATTCAATGACGTTACGTATATTTTTTGTGTTACTGTTAAAATGACAATTAAATGGCGTTCAACAAATTTTACCACAGAAAAAGAGGATAATATAGATAAAGTTAATAAAAATAAAATTGTATAATACAAAAGTGATTGAAAATAAGAAGACAGAAATATTTTGCTTTATTTTATATTCCTTAAACCAGCGTTTCTTAACCGGGGGGCCGCGCCCCCCTGGGGGGTCGTGAAAGCTTCGTCGGGGGGACGCGAAGCCATATAAGATCGAAGTCATTTTTGCACAAATGTGTTCCATTCATAAATATATTACATTTATATTCATAAAAATATACCATCCATAACATAAATAAAATAAATTATACTTATTTTGATAACAAATTTAAATAATATCATTGTCAAATTAAGTGTATATGTCGGCTGATGCGTTTCTGTGATAACGGTTCGCGTTGGAGGTACTTCAAGTACTTGTAAGTTGTAGTTTCAAGTGGGCACGACTTGAAAGTGCAATATTATTATTATTTATTATGTGCCGAGCTACGGATAATTCAAGAGTAAAGAAGCGAAACTGATTATATCTAAATGGATGGCACTTTGAACACTTGTAAATAAAAATACTTTACTTTCAAGTCATTATAGGGAATACAATTTTTCGTCAACCATAAAAGATATTTAAAATATTGTTTCTTTGAAAAAATTCTATCAAAGTTGATATACGTTCCTATTTAAAAAATTGTCCTTGATTGAATTTCGATAGGTACTGTCATTCAATTCTTTGGATAAACTTTGGTCATCAAACATTTTTTCCAATTAGCTCACACATCGCTTTTTTTACTGTGCCATCTTGCAAACATCATTTTATAAACCTACTAAAGTAAATATTTTTTTATGCCGCCTGTTAATGAAAATAACTGAACTTTTAAAAACCACATTTTTTCATTGCGTTGTTTACAAGTGTCTTTGTGTCGAGCTTGCTTTTATTTCAATTTTTTTTTTTTTTTTTTTTGATTATTTCTACAAATATATAGTCGTGTTATAAACGTTTAAAATACTGCATAAACACAATAAAAACGCTGACGCCACGGTTCATCCTGTATATCTATATATATAGGGGGGCCGCAGACCTTATTTAAATAATTTTGGGGGGTCCCATGCCAGAAAAGGTTGAGAAACGCTGCCTTAAACAATATAAATTAAACTTATCAGCAATTTTCAGCCACACATCTTTATTATTCTGCCAATAATTGCGCCTGTATTCTTATTTTCTATCATTTTTAGGGTTTTGTAAAAATTGTAGCCAAACGGCTAAACCTAGAGAGTTGAAATTTGGCATGCTTATACAACTCTTTGACCCGCACATAGGAAAAATACTAAAACATCTAAAAAACATATCCACCTGAAAATATAAAGAAATATATGCTTATCGAAAAAAATATATATATTTTTTAAATTCTGAGTAGGGTATCAAATGAAAGCCCTTAGTACGTGTATTAACGATCAAATTTTTATTTTTGCAAAATAAATTATTTTGATGCGATTTTTGCCAAAATTGTGCAAAAAAAAAAAATTCCCACACCCTGTAACCCAGATGGTTTAAACTAAAAATCTGAAAAAATTCTAAGTAATGTACATTGGAGTGAACCGGAATAGTACAACACAAATTTTTGATCAGATTATTTTTCCAGAAAATAACGCATTTTTTGTGTTTTTTGGTTGGGAATGTACAAAAGTTATAGCTATGTAACACGCTACACTAGAAGGAGTATTCTGGTATAATGGTTATGGTACTCGCTTCTTACCCAACAAAATAAAGTTCGTCCTGGCGAGAGGAGACAATTTTATTTTTTGTTTTTTTTTTGCATTTTTATTTTGTTTAAATTATTTTTCAAAATTCTATATATATTTTGGCGCATTTAAATGCTGCATTTAATTTTTAAAAGCGTAAATTTAATTACCAGTGGAAATGGTTGAAATTATAATTTAATTCTATGTTTCAATGTACACGAAGGGCGGAGCTTATGACAACCAATGGAGGCCATAGGCGCAATTTTCAAAATCTTAATGAACCTTGCTATATAAAAAAATATTGCACATATTTAGAAACCTAAATAATGGTATTAGGCATTCGAATTAAAATTAACAAAAAAAAAAAATATTTTAACATAAAATTTGTTTTGGCATCCGAAATAATCATCATTCACTTACTAAATACCTGCGAAACCCTGAAATGTGTGAAAATTCACATTTCACATCAATTTTTATATAAATAGTATTGCTTAAAATACTGTTTTTAATGTGTTGTGATCGTATTGAAAAAAATACATATGTAAAAATAAAAAACAATGTTTATTTAAATATAGGGTGACCATTTTCTTAAGAAGGCAAGGCGGCACGGAGCAAAAAAAAAGGTCCTCATCTCCCAAATCCAAGTGAAGAGCAAAAAAAAGGTCCTCACCTCCCAAATCCAAGTGAAGAGCAAAAAAGAAGGTCTTCACCTCCCAAATCCAAGTGAGGAGCAAAAAAAAGGTCTTCACCTCCCAAATCCAAGTGAAGAGCAAAAAAAAGGTCATCACCTCCCAAATCCAAATGCGGGACAAAATGTTAAAATGCGGGACGCATCTTAATGCGGGACAAAATGTTAAAATGCGGGACGCATCTTAATGCGGGACAAAATGTTAAAATGCGAGACGAATGGTCACCCTATTTAAATATATATATATTTATATATTGTTCTTTATATATCACATTTACAATAAATGCCTAAAATATTCTAAAAACGGTTGTCTATAATTTATAAATCCAAACAGATCGTCGAAATTTCATATTTTTCGGGTGTGGAAAGATGCCGTTACAATACGCGATCGATTTAATATGGTCTGTATATAACTCGTAATCTATTGTGTTGTAGGTGCCCGCTCAGTTGAAGGATTTATTGGACACAACACTTACATGGGATTTCGATATATTCCGTCTAGAAGAATTAACAAATAAAAGACCACTGGTTCATATAGGAATAAATTTATTGAATCATTTCGATATCTGCGGCGTTCTCAATTGCGATGAAAAGACCGTTGTCAACTGGCTAACCGTTATTGAGAACCATTACCACGTGGAAAACTCATATCACAATTCAACACACGCTGCGGATGTCTTGCAGGTAATCAAACATTTTATTTATATTATTGTTCTCTTCACACAGGATGTCAAAGAAAGGAAGAAAATTTAAAAATCTTGGACACTGATAAAAGTGGAACTGAATCCAGCAGTTTTGTAATTGCATACGCCAGGGTTTCCCAAATGGTGGGTCGCGACCCAGTACCGGGTCGTGGTAAGCGAAATGCCGGGTCGCTTTAAAACTCGCGAAGCCTAGGTGTTTTTTTCAAGAAACACTAGAATACGATTAAATATCATTGAATCCGGACTACTGAATAATACTTGCGTAGCGGCGAGCGGACCGAGAAACATCGATGACGCTTTCGTGCCACCTAATTTATTGGTTCTCATTAATAATTTTTGTTTAATTTCTACAATTTTTTGCGATTAATGCTTTTTACCGACCGCCAACATATATAATACCCTTTTCACACTAGAACTTTAAGACGAGTGAACTTAAAGTTCACCGATGTTTAACATCGGTATGCTTTCACACTTGATGTTTAAATCTCTGGTGCTATCATCAGCTACAGTAATTTTGTCCTTAAGTTACCGTCATGAAATTACCAGTTTTGAACTGTCTGCGCAGACGCACATTTTGAATTATTATAAACAAATATGGATATTTCATTTCATTCTACAATAAAGACACTACAATAAAGAATATATTACAGGTGTAATATATTCTTTATTGTTAACATGTAAGTCGATACATTTTATCTCAATTATTGTAGCTCTGTATTTTATTAAACACATTATTAAAATAAATAATTTTATTATAAAAATAAGTATAAACTTCTTATAACGTCGATATAATACAGTATTCTTGTTTATGATAATATAAAATGTTGACAGCACAAATTCAAAGAGTATTTTTTTATAATAGAAATTATGCTGGTAATGTGGACGATGTTTAAGACGCAGATCTCTGTCTTAAACATCGCTTGTATTTAGACGAGGCCATACGGTTTCAGTTTAGCGTTTAAAGACTCATTCACTTTAACATCCGATCTTAAAGTTCTAGTGTGAAAAGGGTATTAGGGATATATTGTGATCATACCGACTTTGACTTTTCGAGATTTCGATGGATCTCCACGAATTGAAGTCCCTACATAACGTTTTGACTATTTTTAGCATGATGTCTGTCTTTGTGTCTGTCTGTCTGTCTGTATGTCTGTCTATCTGTCTGTCCGTCTGTCTTTGTACACGTGCAGAGCTAATTCGGCTAAAACCATTTTTAAGAAACTTCATATGTAAGCTTTTGACATCAATGGCACGAATTTATCAACTTTTGGTAATAATCGGTTGACTAGAAATGGGAGTTTACTTGTGTCGATTTTAAGATTTTTGCGAATATTTAACAGCAGAAAAATATTTCGATAAAATGTATTCGACAAAAGTTGCTACAAAAGCAATAACTAACTACTTTTATTTGAGACATTTTTTGATAAAGCAGCTTAAATTAAACAAGTACTTTGTGTTGGCGGTCGGTCCTGTGGTGGCCACAGCCGATTTTTTTATTATTATTATTTGGTATCAGTGCTTAAACATACACCCCTTGGCGTTTTTAACCTTCAAAATTATTACCCAGAACAAAAAAAACTATTTTAACAAGCTTCCCAAGTTATAAAAATAATGTTTCTATATTTTGGCCTAACAGGTTTTAATAAGTATGTTTTCATTTTAACAACAAATATTTTTAAGAGCAGGTTCTTACTTTTAATTTGTTGTTGGTGTACCAGGAATATAATTCAATAACATTTATTATACTCAAATGAATATAATATAAAAAATAGTTTTGTTTCTCTATCTATGGCCGACAGTGTATATACAAACCCCTTAGCAATCTTTCAACTCCCCCTGTATTCACCTTGTGATACAGACCATTAAGTGGTATCCTGTATATTATTATTTTGAAGGCCACCGCTGGTTTCTTGGAAAAAGAAAGAATGAAAGCAATCATGGAACCAATGGACGAGATAACAAGTATGATAGCTGCAATTGCACACGATATTGACCATCCAGGAAAATCGAGCGCTTTTCTTTGCAACTCAGACAGTCCTCTGGCAATCCTCTATAACGACATCAGTGTATTGGAATCCCACCATGCAGCGTTAACGTTTAAATTAACATTAAGTAAGTATAACTTTATTATAATTACTTCCTTTAAAGTAATATTGTGATATTTTACTTTTTAGGTGATGAGAGAGTCAATATTTTTAAAAACTTAGATAAGGATCAATATAAACTTGCAAGACACAATGTGGTTGACATGATATTAGCTACAGAAATGACCAAACATTTCGAATATCTTGCAAAGTTTGTAAATGTTTTTTGTACAAAATCACCAGCAAGTATGGATGATATGTGTAATTCAGAGGTAAATACGTAATAACTTTTAATACTATTTATTTAACAAACGTGGGCAAAAGATAAACAATAAAGTATTTACAAAGGTTTTAATTTATCCTTAACCGGAGCGATCGTCAAACTGATATTGCAAATGATATGATGGATCAGTGGCGCACCCAGGATTTTTTTAGGGGGGCCCGGAAGACAAAAAGTGATAATCTAAAAAATACAAGTGACGACAAGAAAAAAAAGGTCCTCACTTGTAAAATACAAGTAATTTACCTAAGACCATAGGCCACCCCCCTGGGTGCGGCACTGTGATGGATGATATAACAAGTAACTACTAAATGATGCGTCATATATTAGGTTGGAGGGAAAGTTCTGTCGTATTTTAAATAAACAACTGATTTTGTTTGTAAATAAAAGACACGTGTAGCTTATGAGACATGGGGATATTTTTATTATACAGTGAATTTATTTTTTAATGCAACATGTACTATGTCATTACCATGGATACAGTTTTTGACAGCAATATAAATCGTGTTCATTTTCATTTGCAACATAGACAATTAGTGTTTATACTTTTGCTCATTGCTGATTTAAAAATAATCAACATGTATACAGATGAAAAAAAAATAATGATGGTAACTTGGTATAACTCCCAAATGAGTTTAAGAGAAGTTTCTGCTGTATTTAGTGTAACTTATCCAGATTGGCCAATTCAAATCCCTCTACAATTTCAAGACTAGTTAATAAATTTCATCGCGAAGGATGTCTTAAGTCAAAACATAATAAAAAAAGAACAACATCCCACGTGCTTACAGAAGAGAAGCAGTTGGAAATATTATTACAAGTGGAAGATAACAATCAAAATACTTTAAGATCAGTTGCACAAACCGTTGGTGTCAGTATTGGATCTGTTTTTAACTTCTTAAAAAAAGAAAAGTTTTATCATACAAATTTCAAAATCTTCAAGAATTGTTAGAAAGGGACGCAGCAGTATGGATTTTTGTTTTGAAATGTTTGAAAAAATTAATTCCGACCCAACAATGCTTCAAAGAATTTTATTTAAAGAACGTTTACTCTAAATGGTGAAGTGCACAGACAAAATTTTAGGTACTGGAGTCGCGAAAATTTACATTTGTTTCATTCCTCCCGAACTCAAAGGCCGCAAAAATTAAATGTTTGGGCAGGGATAATAGGAACCAATATTATAGGGCCTTTTTTATTGACGGTAACCTTAATGCCGCAAAATATCTAGCTTTTTTGCAAAACCAATTACCTGCGTTGCGAAACCTGAATATTAATGGACCAGTATGGTTTCAACATGATGGCGCACAAGTCCATTATTCTAGAATAGTTAAAGAATATTTACATAGAACTTTCCCAAATAGCTGGATTGGAAGAGGAGGGTCGATGTATTGGCCAGCGAGATTTCCGGATTTGGCACCCAATGATTTTTTTATTGAGGATATTTAAAGGCCAAAGTATATAATGGAGAACTTGGAGATGTTGCTGAACTGCAAGACATAATTGTTCAAGCATCCAACAATATACCTCAAGAGAAATTGCTGAATGTTTTGATCGCTTAACATTTTAAGGTAAACGGTGTAAACGGAGAAACTTTTGAACATTTATTTTAAGTTTTTATTAGTTATTTATTTCCTTTTTTTTTTTAATTTGTATTTTCAATAAAATATTTTGATTTTGCTAGTAAATATGGTTTTTTCTATGTTGCAAATGAAAATGAACACGATTTATATTGCTGTCAAAAACTGTATCCATGGTAATGGCATAGTACATGTTGCATTAGAAAATAAATTCACTGTATCTTTTATTATCTGTTGTTGAATATAAAAAGAATTGTTTCATGAATTCATCAGTATCTTACCATATTTAGAGTGAGCATGATATCAGTGAATAAAGTGCATTTACGACATTCTATGTTGTATGAGTTCGAAAGAGGAAGCAACGCGTCGGTTGCAGGTGAAAACTTATATGCAGTATTTGGAACAGAAATTGTAAATATTCGTACTTGCCAAAGCTGATTTACAAAATTTCGTTCCATATCTGAGCCTAAAAGAAGATACTCGATCTGGAAGACCATCCAAGATCGATAATAATGTTTTGCGGTCCACAAAATCCACATCTAACAACTAGAGAAATTGCAAAAGAGTTCGGCAACCATCATACAACTGCTGGTGACCACATTAAATCTCTTGGTTTTGTCTTGAAGCAAAGCATTTGGGTCCCTCATAGATTGACCCAAAAGAATTTATCAGATCGTGTAAGAATATGCTCATCACATCTCATTAGACACAATATGGAACCATTTCTGGACAGGCTGATTACTGGAGATGAAAAGTGGATTCTTTACGAGAATATTAAGAAAAGAAAAGGTTACTGCAAACCTGGAACATCGTCAGCAACTCTTGCAAAACCAAATATTCATCAAAAAAAAGTAATGCTCTGTTTGTGGTGGGATAGAAAAGGTCCAGTGTATTACGAGCTGCTAAAACAGAAGAAAAAAATATATACATCTATTGTCTGTTTCTTTGGTTAAAGCGAAATAGATTTTTAAAACTAGTAATTTTTATCCATTAAATGATGCTTTTGATCATTATTTGTAGCAAAATCCCACTTCAATCATTAAAAAGTGAACTTTTGACAACAAATAATAATTCCATTTAGTTCTCCTTAAATAATTGGAATGGCCTACATTAAAATACACAAATGTCGATTTTAATTAATACCTGCAATAAAGTCTATCTAAATATTTTTGTATTTTCACCAAATATAATATACAGGGTGTTTGTTTGAAACGGGGCACCCCGAAAATCTCCTTTATTTGTAAAGATACAAAAAATCTTCAAAACAAAAGTTAAACTAGACAAAAAGGCCCATCCAAGGGTTACTATAAGAATTCTGAGGCACTTCCGGTTTCACCGGAAATAATGTCAACTTTTGATCTAGCATAGGGAATCGATAATTTTATATTTTTTTCCTAAAAGTACATTAAATTAGCTTTACAATGACACCAAAAAGTCATATTTTTATGTTAACCATTTCAAAATGGCGACCATTTATTTAAAAAATAATAATCAACATAAGTTTTACAAAGTTGAACGTAGCAAGCTTTGAAAACAATAAAAAAAGAAACAAAATATCTCTAAATATCTGTTATAACTAGTTATATGAAATAACATGAAATAACTTAAATTTTAATTTTTCAATTAAATGTTTTATAAATAACAAGAGTTTAATAGTTTATTTTGCTTATTTTTGTTTGAAAAAAAAATCTAAATAGTCAAATAGTTTATTTTAGAGATATTTTGTTTCTTTTTTTATTGTTTTCAAAGCTTGCTACGTTCAACTTTGTAAAACTTATGTTGATTATTATATTGTAAATAAATGGTCGCCATTTTGAAATGGTTAACATAAAAATATGATTTTTTTGTGTCATTGTAAAGCTAATTTAATGTACTTTTAGGAAAAAAATATAAATTTATCGATTCCCTATGCTAGATCAAAAGTTGACATCATTTCCGGTGAAACCGGAAGTGCCTCAGAATTCTTATACTAACCTTTAGATGGGCCTTTTTGTCTAGTTTAACTTTTGTTCTGAAGATTTTTTGTATCTTTACAAATAAAGGAGATTTTCGGGGTGCCCCGTTTCAAACAAACACCCTGTATATATATTTTTTAAATTTCATTGATATATTCAGTTCGGGCAATGGGCCACATTCATGCTAAACCTACAGGCGGAAATACATTTATTATATCATTACTTTTATTGTTTCAGTCTGATGAAAATGATTATGCAGCTTTCTCCTTGCCTGAAAATATGCAGTTAGTTAAAAGAATGATGATAAAATGTGCAGATGTATCAAATCCAACAAGACCTTTAAGATTGTGTGTAGAATGGGCGAGGAGAATAGCTGAAGAATACTTTAACCAAACCGACGAGGAGAAAGAAAGGAACCTACCAGTAGTGATGCCAATGTTTGATAGAACATCTTGTTCAATACCCAAATCACAAATTGGTTTTGTTGATTTTATCATTAATGATATGATCGAAGCTTGGGATGGTAAGTAAAAATAACTGATTTAATTAAGAGTCCAAAAAGTAAATGGCTCCTTGTTAAATATTCCTCTAAATATTGGGTTGTTACATAAGTCAGTTCTTCTTTTTTTATCTTTTATTCAATAAAATATACATTCTAAGAAAAACTTTTATTATCAAATGTACTGTCCATTATTTTCTATCACTTTGGACAAACACTCAGGCTATTTCATAATGCCATCTCTCCAGAAGGTTCCGTCTTTGCTCTCAAAAAATCTGTAGAGGTGAATTTTGATATCGCCCAAAGATGCGAAATTTTTTCCGTTCAGGGAATTTTGTAGAGAGCGGAATAAATGGTAGAGCGTATGGCCCAGACATCGCACCATCCGACTACTATTTGTTCTGCTTTCTACAAAATTCCCTTAACGGAAAAAATGTCGCATCTTTGGACGATATCAAAATTCATCTGGACAGATTTTTCGAGAGCAAAGACGGAACCTTCTGGAGATATGGCATTATGAAATTGCCTGAGCGTGGATAAGCGAAGTCCACTAATGTTTAAGATCGGTTTGCATTCACACTAGATGTTTAAATCGCCTGTGCTGCCATCTACTATGATAATTTTATTTTCAAGTCACGAATTTACCAGTTTTCAATTGTCTGCACAGACGCACATTTTGAATTATTATTAAACGCATATGTATATTTGATTTCATTGTACAGAATTAAGGATTCCACACACCAAAGCGGCCGCGGTGGCGGCCGCGGTAGCGATCAGGTCTCCTCACACTAACGCGGTGGGAGTGGCGGTATCGGTAGCGATCAGTTAGTGAATCACGGTATATAGTTGTATGATAATATTGGACCTTGCTTGGGTTATTTCATTTTTCCCCTTTGGAATGTTAAAATTTAAAATTCCAACAATGAAACCATGGACACGAATGACATATGTCAAACTTAAATTAATTTTCTTACATATTTTAATGACAAAAAATAAATAAATGGGATATTTGTATTAAGAATGACACAAAAAATCAAAACATAAAGAAAATGACATTTTAAAATGATATTAACCTTAACCAAAAAATGTTTGTTGCAAGTATGATTTACAAAGCTTAAACAAAACGGCTGAAAAGCATTATTTAAACGATGAAAGTAACTAGATTGCATAATCTAGTTCCGCCTAATCGTTTGGAACAGACTTTACTATCAATTTCCAAAACTTTTCCTATTTCGTCCCACGCTTTATTTATTTTCCTAATATTCTTGTAATCAGGATGTGCTAAGTCATACAAAATTAAATGATCCTTTACTGATCTATGATTTTTTCTGTTAAATTATCTATTTTCGACATTATTTTCTTAAATATATTCACTCTGTGGTATATAAACAATGAATATCGCGCGGCCTAACGCAACTTGTCGAGTTCGGCCGCCAGTGTTTGGTGATCGCTAGACTGAACGCTGCAGTCGGTGGCGTTCTCAGATAGCGGAACGCTTGTATGTGCGTGGTCTCATTGTATTGTATAGGTTGCGTTAGGCCGCTGCATTATCGCCACCGTGGCCGCCACCGCGGCCGCTTTGGTGTGTGGAATCCTTTACGGCCGGCATTAAATTTTAAACTGTAGTTCTAAGATTTACAAAAGTTGATTCTATTCATGATTCTGATTCTACCTATAAAGTTGATTCTACCTATTCTAGATTCATTCCATAATCATGCACTAATTATGAAATATTTGTTATTATAATTAATGATTTTTGTTGCAGCTTTTATCGACATGCCCGAACTGATAACTCATATGAAATTCAACAAGATAAAATGGAAAGAATTCGACGAACAAGGCCTAAGTTCCCTTCATGATATCAAGAGACTGCAAACAAACTTATCTTTAAATCCCAAATTCGGAACCACTCCGACCACTCCAGAATAGTACCAATCTATATTTTCATAAAATATATTTATGACTAAATTATAAATGAACTCTTTTTTATAAAATTCTTTCATAAGACAATGTAGAAGTGTAAATGTCTGTATAAGAAATATTCAGTGACAACTTTATCAATATTTAAAACAGGGTAATTTAAAACTATTTACATTATTTAAGTCTGGAATGTAAGGACGTCCATAGTTGTTCTACTGTTTAAGTCCAAAAATATATATATTTTTTTGAGTAAAGAATACATGAATAAAATAATACTATTTTATTTAAGAAACATATAATATAGGCTAAATTGCACAAGGATGAAGTTTACCGCCAGAGCCATAGGCGAGGATTATAATAATCCAAGTGTAACTTAGCCATTATAGGCGAGCCAAATACAATATTTTATCTGCAACTATATAGTTTTATCATTAGAAAAATTGTGAATTTAATTTAAAAACATATAAATTCTGAGCGTCAATTGTAGAACTTGAGAGAACTTGAAGAACTGACGTCATCAAGATGACTACCGGACCATCAGCTAATTATAATATTGATTAAAATACTATTTTTTATTATTTTATTTATCCTAACTTATAAATAATATTCTAGTAGTAAAGATGGGCTGTGTGAGGCGCAAATAACCATCGTTGCTAAGCCAAACATTTTAACTAACTAATTTACTAAAGGGGTTTTACACGATTCAGTTTATTGATCAATTAAATGAAAAAGTTGACATTAAATTTATTGAAGTGTGTAAAGTGTTCAAATCAATTTATTTTGAAAATAGAGTTCTATTTTTCATAAATTTTTTAAGGAAATCTAGGTATATTTTTATCAGTCAAGATATTGCCAATAGGGGATACGCATAAAATTTATATTTCCTTAAAACTACATTTTTTTTATATGTTAATGTTAGTTATGTCACCTAACAAAACAAAAATCACATTTTAATTAATATTATAGCAAAATTTTTTAATTAAAATATTGTAATTTGAAACAAGTCGACTACGGCGCGAAGGTTGCCAAGTAAATACGACTGAGTATGACGTCAAACTGCTGGGGTTTGACGTCACAGATACAGACTACAACATAATCTTTACGTGTGTATATTGTATTGTTCGAGAGTTTTGTACTTGTTTTTAAACAATTTTTCACGCATTTATTATTACAAATGGCAGATAAAGATTAAAAAACAATAATTTATAAAATATATGTACTCACATTAAAATGGTCTTCACAAACATAAAGTTTACTTTTTTCTGAAATATCGGTTTTATTTCGCCTCATAGCCACAAATTTCGCCTTTTCTGTTGTTTTTCGCTAACAGGTAATGATATTAATTGTTTTTTTTTTTTTGATTTCTAATTGAACTATTTGTGCACATCGGTACTAAACAATATTTTCGACTATGTTTCGAAGTACTGGGGCCTGGATCTTCCATATTTTATATATTTTAATATAAAATATATAAAACATGTATGTGTTCGGTAAACATGTGTAAATTGTTTTTATAGAATTAAACTTTATTTTAATTAAAATCACTCTAACTTTACATAACCTATAAAAGTTATACAAGCAAATAAGTTCACGACAGACTGTGTAGGCTGTACGCAGTACACTGGGTAGGCTGTACGCAGTACACTGGGTAGGCTGTACGCAGTACACTGGGTAGGCTGTACGCAGTACACTTAGTTGGGGTATGACGTCACACGTCGTTTTCGCGCGGTACATACATTTATGATTTTTTTAAGCCATCAAATTAAAAAAAAAATGCAAAACTGTTTTTTGTTTATATACAACAAGAGGAATATAACAAAAAAAAAAATAAAAAAATCATGCCTACGGACAACAAAATTACTCTAGCAAGTTCAAACTCGTACTGAAGGCGTATCACATGTTCACCTGCACCTGCCCCTCCAAGTCACGCGTCTCAAATGTTGCCAGATCAAACGCTATGTTGCCAGTCCGGTTACTTAATTTACACACCTTCTCCACTGAACAAAAAAAACAATGTTGCTCTCGTATCTTCCAAAAATCGCCACCAGATGTCAGGGCGAAGTTGCCTCTATCTCGCATACAGTCTCTGATACAATGTTTAAACAAATTAAAGTAAAATATTGATCCAGAAAGACATATCTTAACTAGTATTGAATGTTTTTAATAATGTTTCAAATATCTACTTCGTCTTCCAGTTAATTTCTTTTATAAAATAATTAATGAAATTTGTCACTGAATATTTCCACTAACTATTTTTTCTAAAACGTGTCTTCTCTTACAATACATACATATGACATTGAAATTCTTGATTGTAATTTTTAATTTTGTGTAAGAGATATGATTTCGGTAAGGAATAATATTGGAATCTGTTGTATCTATATGTGTGAAAGAATGTAATAATGTAAATTATGTTATTACAAAATTTGTGGAAATTATAGATATAATATGAATGTTATTTAAGTTTACAAATTTGCATGCTGGTCATGCATCTTTTATTTATAAATAATTATTTGTTTTAAACTTAATGTATGAAAAAAATGAATATTAATTAAATGTAAGTACAAAGCAAATGAGTTTTTATTTATTTTATTACCCTTATCAAGTATTATACTTAACTGTAGAATAGAAATGGACTTCTGAAATGGCATTTTTTTTAGTAAAAATTAAGCAATTGAGGTCCACAATGGACCATATTAGAGTGACGTTACATACATGTGCTGCCATCTGAAAACGGTATACTTTGTAATGTTTTGACTAAAGTCACTAATTATATAAAGTAGCGCAACGGCGGCCATACTGGGGCTAAAAATGTCGCCAACACAATGATTTTCAGTGATTCCAACAGTACAAAAATAAGATACTAGTACTATCAAAATTTTTATTTTAAACATTGTAATCACGATTTTTTTAATCAAAGATGCACTATAACGAAATTGTGGTACAATTTCAGTTATTTTTTTTATTTTCATTAAATAAAATGGATATAATATATAAATTTAAATGAAACTTAACCTTAAATATTCAAAACGCTGACAAAGGAGGTTATTAAATGAGCGAGAGAGAGAGAGAGAGAGAGAGAGAGAGAGAGAGAGAGATGTGACAGCGCAGACGCAAACTTAAGAACGTAAAAATTGCTGCTTTAGTTTGATTAACAGGGGAACCAATGTTGCCAATCAAAGTCTGGGGTCTGTCGGCTTCTTCAAAGGCTTGCGCTACTTTGTATAATCCAGTGTCTTTAGTTTTGACTGATTTAAAATACATGTGTAATTACTTTTGTTACCTTAATATTTTCAATTTTTGAACAAAAAGTATATATCTTTGATAAGTATATACTAATACAGGGTGTTTGCTTGAAACGGGGCACCCCGAAAATCTCCTTTATTTGTAAAGATACAAAAAATCTTCAGAACAAAAGTTAAACTAGACAAAAAGGCCCATCTAAAGGTTACTATAAGAATTCTGAGGCACTTCCGGTTTCACCGGAAATAATGTCAACTTTTGATCTAGCATAGGGAATCGATAATTTTATATTTTTTTCCTAAAAGTACATTAAATTAGCTTTACAATGACACCAAAATATCATATTTTTATGTTAACCATTTCAAAATGGCAACCATTTATTTACAAAAACATAATCAACACAAGTTTTACAAAGTTGAACGTAGCAAGCTTTGAAAACAATAAAAAAAAGAAACAAAATATTCTCTATCAGGGAACACCGCCCTTTACTTAAAAATAAACAATAAAATTCATGAAAAATAAATTAATTAATATTAGGTGTTTAAAATAAAAAAAATATTTACCTACATTGTTTCATAAGTAGGTAAATAAAGTATTTATGGTATTTATAAAACTCAAGAACGATTATTTTATTCAAATTTTGTGGGGTACATTTTAAATAGCACCGCTCCGTAAGAGGTAATATAAATCAGTGTTCTAAAATACATTGATTTTTTCTGAAATATAATTAACGCTTTCTGAAATACAATTGAATATTTCTGAAATACAATTGACGCTTTCTGAAATATAATTGACTATTCTAAAATACAATTGACGCTCTCTGAAATATGAGTATTCTGAAATAAAATTGACTTTTTCTGAAATACAATTAACTATTCTGAAATACAATTAACTATTCTGAAATACAAATGATATTTTCTGAAATCAACTTGATATTTTCTGAAATACACTTGGAAAAAGTGTAGAACAAACCTCTTTCATACAGCTGAAATGTATTAAAATTCACACTTCACAACAATTTTTTTATAATATAACCCATCCAAATGGATACATTCACCCTAATGTTGAAATTAATATTTTAACAAAAAAACAACGTAACCTTGAGCACCTAACTTAATTTGGTAACACACTAAAAATAAGACTGCATCACAGACCTAATTATAAACATGCGATATAAGAGTAAAATGCTGAAGAAATTCTTACGTTCATAGTTTGTTTACTCACAGATCTATTTCTGAAAGGACTGCATAGAACTCTCTAGGAGGCTCTAGAAACATTTCAGCCAGTATATATTGTGCTGCTAAGTATTCTCATTCAACAGAACTTCAAGTGATAGTGAAGTGTTCGGGTCAAAAAACGGAATACACTTTTTAAGCAACTTGTGCCAAGGTAATTATTTATTTTATATTTATCAATTACAAAATAAGAAACGTATAGTCGGATTGCTGATAGGTGACTGTTCGTTGCTATAAGTATCGATGTACAATACTATATGCTTTCTCTGTCTATATTATTATAATTATTTGAATACCCATAGTAACGTATAGTGACGCAAGTTGACAACTAACCTTCCAAATTATTTGAATAAAAAACAAAGCATTAGAAAGAAACGGCATGATTCGTAGATATCTTTACTAATTAGAGCACGAAAATAAATTCACAGCAGTACTCAAACAAACAAAATTATTAATTTTAAGGTAATAATTATAAATATGGAAAAACTTATATAATACTCATACGTAAATTTTGGATTATAATTTGTTGTTTCATTAAATTAAATTTTTGTTTCCCCTAAGTACAAAGTAATAAAATATTAAGTAAAAATATATTTATTCATATAATATATTGCTACAAGTTATATTTAAATGTTTATTTTTATTTTTTTTAAATTAGTGACTGTAATGCATGATATCGTCGTCATCTGAACTATCGTTGTCATTTCTTGTATTTATTATTATTGGATTAATATCATCAACAATCCTTTCCCTTTCCCACCATTCATTTATTAAATTTTCGATTTTTTTAACAGATTTTGCCCAAGTTTCACAATTAATTTGATCACAGGCTACTTGCTACATTTTCAAAACTTCGTTATCACTATATCCGTTTTGACCAATATGTCTATAATAATTTTTTGTTATACCCCAAATTAGGTCAATGGGGTTAAACTGGCAGTGATAAGGAGGTAATCTTAGTACTTCATGACCATACGTTTGTGCCAATGTATCAATAAAATAAACTGGTTCAGATTTTAATTTCCTTCGTTTTCTCGTGATTTTGTTAGTGAGAAGTTCAGATTTATTTCATTTTATAATTCTACGAATTGTTGATTCCGAAATATTCAAGGCAGCTGCTACTCTTTGATGGACACAAAATAGAGAAATAAGTGGCCCATTGTTCTCTTTTTCGGAAGTAAAATATTCCAGCAGATTTAAAACTAAAGTTTGTGAATTTAATAATTGGCCACAAACTCTATTAATTAATATTATTAACAGACACTGACAGCTAAGACAAATTACAAAAAACATTTTTAAAATCGTTGAAAATGGTAACTAGATTATTATATGAAGTCATCTATCAGCAATCAGACTATACTAAAAATTTCGATAAACAGATTTTAACAATACTTTTTGAGATCTTAGACTAAGTAACAGTTTTATTTTCCAGTTAAGAAATAAGGGTATTTTAATGGTAAAATTTGGACGTAGAAACTTCTACATTTCTTCTTTTGAGGTCTCTTGATAGTTAAAATATGCCAATAAATCCTGCCGTGAAGTAAAGGGCTTTATAATTATAGTTTTTATTTGGTTCCAACTTTTTTCATATTAAATCACTTCTTTTTCTGTTGTGCGTTACTATATTTGCCTTAGTCTTCCAACCCTTATTTTGCTCGGTAGTTTCCAATTCAATGGTTAAAATAAAGAAAGTACAGGCTATTCCAAACGATTCGGCGGAACTAACTGGAATTTTCATTGTTTTAAGTTGTTATTAGCTGTTTTTTTAATATATATTGAAATTGAATTTTCCTGAACAAAATGATCAATAGCTTCAATCAATCTGTAAAAATTACTTGATTTGAAAATCTAGTTCCACTTAATCGTTTGGAATATATTTTATGTAGCATTTTAGTGCAAAAATATATTTTCCTTAAGATTTCTTTAGGGGTAGAACAAACTTATAATTAATTACACTACAGTATACACGATATATAGTAACAACTTTGTTTATTAAATCGATTATAATAGAATATAAAAGTTAAAATAGTTTTGTTTTTTTTGACGTTTTAACACTCAACGCACCATCAACAACCTCGTAACCATACTAACCCTTATCCCTTTGCACTAACAAAACTGGGCACAGTGGCGTCCCGTTACAAGGATTATTAAGTTAAAATTATAATTGAAAATAATTTTAGTTTTTTATAAATTCGAAATAGGAGTATAACGATGGTATAAAAATAATAAATGCTACTGTAGTTCATGAGATTTTACATGCCGATCGACAGAGAACCGATAAACAAATATATGAAGGGTCTAAATGCATAATCCGCCATGTCCACTTCTTCTTGTACGTAACGCACGTCCGTAGTTTTTATATTCGTTTGTTATATTTAAATATATTCAAATAAACGAATGTGTTTTTTGTATATTAATCGCTTCTATTGCAGCAGTGACTAGAGCGAGCGCAACTAGACAATAGTTCTTTCTCACAATCCGAACCAATAGCATTGTTTAATTTTTATGACCCTAGATTGAACCCTATACTTTCTCCGGATATCGGTCAAGTAAATCCTCTTCAGTATACATGGAGTTTTTCTTATATCAATTCAATATTTTTTATTTTCCAGTTATAAAGTAAGTAAAGTATTATAATGAATTTAAAATTCTATCTAGAGTCATATACAGTGCGATCATTAAATCTTGACCGTTACATTATGATAAACTATAAGTTTTAAAATATCGAAACTGTATTCTAAATCACAGCTGAAAATACCAATTTAACAAAGAACCAATCAGATTACTTCGGTGGTCCGAACTCACCCGAATAGTGTTCATTTAATAATCAATTCATATAAGGTAACAAAAATAGAATGTACACCTATGTGCATATGTCTTTAGAAATAAGTTTGATAACTAAATCTTTCTGTCAAGTATTGCATAACGTTCAAGAAATAATGATCGCACTGTACAATTATTCGATAAACAGTTTATATGTATATTCATTAAATTTTTCGAAAATTGTTAATAAAAACTGCATTGAACAGAAAATAATCGTTTTTTATTTTTAACAACATCTTATATACATGTGAGATATTTCAAGTTTATAGGTTAACTCTCCTTAGCCTCTAAATATTATAAAAAATGCAATAAAATAAAAATTTATATATTTATTTATTCTAAACAAATTATCGTCTGAACGTTTTTGATGTGAATTAACGCTACGTACAACCCCCAGAGATTATTAGTTTCTTATACAAAACTAACAATCTGAAATAAAATTAGTGACAATCTATACATCAAATTTTGCACAGAATTTTTATCTATCTAATAGGATATTTTTGATTGTAGAAAAAATTATTGTAAAAATGTTATTGCTAAATAACTTAGTAATAGGTATTACACAACAATGTTCTGTAATTTTTTAAATATAATTGTGGGTTTCAAATAATTTTTATATTTCTATAGTTATGTGTAGAAATGATCAAATAATACGTTAACATTTTTTCGACATGATTGTTTATAGTTTAGAGCCTTCGTCGAAAAATATTATACTTGATGATAATGAAATGCCACTTGGTACAAGTATTCTTTACATAAAATGAAACATTTTTATCCGCCGCACCTATATTGAGAACCGCGGCAGATTCGAGGTGGCGGCAAAAGTAGATTACCAAGAACAATAACTATAAGTAATTTTCACAATAGAACAAATTATCTCCAAACATATTTGTAGAATGAAGCTTTAGCTACAATTTGCCGCATGGTACACAAATATGCGTCTAATGGTTTACAAGATGGTGTCTATAACGCAAGTTGTTTATTTACAATTACATGACAGTTCTTTTGACAATTAAAAATATCCTATTAGGTAGATAAAAATTTGCTGAAAATTTTGATGTATAGATTGTTACTAATTTTATTTCAGGTTGTTAGTCTTGTATAGGAAACTGTACGGTTGTGCGCACCCTTAAATCATAATTTCAAGATATTATTTTAGGATATCCCCCCAATATAACTCTCCAAATACACAAACAATTAAAAAAAAAAAAATCACAGAAAAAGACTGTTTTATCATAAACAATTTTTGTTCCATACATTTTCCAAGTCAATGATAAGGAGATATTTTGAGTTTTTAACAGTTTTAATCCCGAAACACGCCCTTAGAATGAAAATTTTGAGATGCCATATGTTCGAATCCTGGTGTTACTTTATTATCATACCAAATTACATAAAAATATGTCTAGCCGATTGTTTTATATATTTTTTTTTTTAATAACAAGAAAATTAAATGACCTCTTTATTTTGTAATTAAAAAATAATCAAATATATTTTCACCCTATAAATTACTTTGTTAATAAATTAACAATTTATCTAGCAATAAAACTAATTTTAACTAATGCCGTAAACTAATTTTATTATTTTTTAAGATACCAGAAGGAACAACATGTTACAAGAATATTTTAACGACCCTGAGAATTTTGACAAATCATTTAAATCCCAAAAAAGTAGTACAAAATATACGAGAGATGTAAGAAAACAAATCAAATTTATTTTTTTAGTTTTTGCTTTTTAACTGCTTTTAACACCGAATCTTGCAATAATTTTTGGCAAGACTGCAAGTAATTATTTTAAGACAACGTAAAGTAAATAATTACCTTTAGTCATAAAGTAAAATAAACTGTTAAATTATATAAGTTCTAATGAAAGATTCCAAACCCAGGATATCGAATTTCAAGATTTTTTAATTACAGATACAGAAAATTATTTAATCCTTGACACCCTTTTCACACTAGAACTTTAAGGTCGGATGTTAAAGTGAATGTGTCTTTAAACGCTAATGAGAAATCGTATGACCTCATCTAAATACAAGCGATGTTTAAAACAGAGATCTGCGTCTTAAACATCGTCCGCATTGCCAACATAATTTCTGTTATAAAAAAATACTCTTTGAATTTGTGCTGTCAACATTTTGTATTATCATAAACAAGAATACTGTATTATATCGACGTTATAAGAAGTTTATACTTATTGTTATAATAAAATTATTTATTTTAATAATGTGTTTAATAAAATACAGAGCTACAGTAATTGAGATAAAATGTATCGACTTACATGTTAATACAGGTGTAATATATTCTTTATTGTAGTGTCTTTATTGTAGAATGAAATGAAATATCCATATTTGTTTATAATAATTCAAAATGTGCGTCTGCGCAGACAGTTCAAAACTGGTAATTTCCTGACGGTAACTTAAGGCTGCGCTTAGCCCCCAGTGGTTACTAATTTCTTATACAAAACTAAAAATCTAAAATAAAATTAGTATCAATCTATACATCAAATTTTGCACCGAATTTTTATCTATCTAATAAGATATATTTAATTGTAAAAACATTTATTGTAAAAATATTATCGCTCAATAACTTAAAAATAGACATCAGCGATATTGTTCTGTAATTTTTTAAATCTATTTGTGGGTTTCGAATAACTTTTATATTTATATAGTTTTGTGTAGAAATGTTCAAATAATACGTCAACATTTTTTTCGACTTGATTCCTTATAGTTTAGAACCTTCGTCGAAAAATATTATACTTGATGATAATGGAATGCCACTTAGTACACGTATTCTTTACGAAGATTGAATCATTTTTCTTGTAACACCAATTTTGAATACCGCGGCAGGTTCAAGATGGCGGCAAAAATAGACTACCAAGTATAATAACTATAAGTAGTTTTCACAATAGAGCAAAATAGCTATAAACATATTTGTAGAATGAAGCTTTAGCTACAATTTGCCGCATCGTACGCAAATATGCGTCAATTGGTTTACAAGATGGCGTCTATAATGCAATTTGCTTATTTACAATTACATTACAGTTTTTTCTACAATTAAAAATATCCTATTAGATAGATAAAAATTCGCTGCAAATTTTGATATGTAATTGTTATTAATTTTAATTCCGATTATTAGTTTTGTATAAGAAATTATTGAGAACTCTAGGGTTGTGCGCCGCCTTAAGGACAAAATTACTGTAGCTGATGACAGCACCGGAGATTTAAACATCAAGTGTGAAAGCAAACCGATGTTAAACATCGGTGAACTTTAAGTTCACTCGTCTTAAAGTTCTAGTGTGAAAAGGGTATATGTTAGTAAATTAATTAGTATAGACCGGCAAATATATGCAACGGTACTTTTAGTAGGTGTTTTTTTTTTATAAAAAACCGCACATGTGTTACCTGTAGAATTAAAATTTAATTATATATATTTGTAATGTGCCCTGCTGACAAATAGTGTAGCGTATAAAAATTGAATATCTTATCAAAAACTGACCAATGGCAAAGGAGTGACTGGAATCATCTCGGGTATAATCCCAAAATAATGAGGTGTCGTTATTAAGATAAGAATTCATTGCGGTACAAATGTTTTTTTCTTTTGTTTTTTCTTGATCTTTATTTCCAAATTGTAAAACATTTAAAAATGAAAATACGGAAAATACCAATGAAATGGTAAACCCAATACAGACTATATGTAGTATTCTAATCAGAGAGGGCGCTTTATAAGTAAAAAACAAGTTAAAAATTATTACTTAATTATTCATTAAAAATAAAGTTTAAAATAGCACTCCTAAGACAAAAGTACCGTTGCATATATTTACCGGTCTCTATTAATTAGTAATACTGTTCAGTTATTAACAGAGTGCGGACATTTTTAGGCAAATCTGCACTAACGACATAATTAACGAGATGTTCATAGACGTAGAAAAATTCACATAATATCAATAAATGGGTACTCGTTATCTAAAAACATTCCTGTCTTATTAATACAAATGCTACTACATATGTTTTTCCATAATGTGCATTGTTGAATGCAATATCATTGTGAGATGTTATCATTGTTAAGAAATGTTATTAAAGAAAAACATTTCTTTTAATGCAAACGTCAAATACATAACTGTAATATTTTGAACCGTTATTTAATCTGTATAAACTTTGCAAGTCCTGTCAAAGTATCTTTCCTACATTTCCATAATTTGGGCCTCTACGGCAGTTGGGCTCTAGATTCTTCTGCTCCCCACTTAATACGGCACTGCCTATACCTCAATAGGACTTAAATTTTCCTTCTGTATACGTTTCTATAGCAATATTAAGCCTATTATATTTTATTCTAAACAATAAAAATTGAATTTTAACTAATTTGTTTGAAAAATAATTAGAATCTACTTGTTTGTTTAGATGTCTATGGTACCAATGCTCTTTCGTGACTGGTGGGACGAAATCGACATGCACCGTCCATCCCGTCTCCTGGACCAACACTTCGGCCTTGGTCTCCGTCGTGATGACCTCCTGAACTCACTATCCATGCCATCAACATCACTACGCAGTCCAGGATACTTCAGACCATGGAGAGGAGGTCTTCAAAGACAAGACTCTGGATCCACAATAAATACTGACAAAGATAAATTCCAAGTCATCCTGGATGTCCAACAATTCTCTCCAAATGAAATCACAGTCAAAACAAATGGAAACTCCATCACTGTTGAAGGAAAACATGAAGAGAAACAAGATGAACATGGTTTTGTTTCAAGACATTTTGTAAGGAGATATATTTTACCATCTGACCATGATGCTAATGATGTCGTTTCAAGCTTGTCTTCTGATGGTATTCTAACGGTTACTGCGCCGAAGAAACAAGCTATTGCTTCTGGTGAAAGGGTTGTACATATCACCCAGACTGGACCTGCTAAACCAACATCTCCGCAACCAACTATTGAGCACGCGAACTAAATATTCCGAACTAATTTTTTACAGAATAAGTATTAAATTTTGTACAA
This sequence comes from Liopterus haemorrhoidalis, assembly GCA_963971575.1. Taxonomy (NCBI): domain Eukaryota; kingdom Metazoa; phylum Arthropoda; class Insecta; order Coleoptera; family Dytiscidae; genus Liopterus; species Liopterus haemorrhoidalis. The sequence continues at coordinate 8,541,775 of OZ020621.1, read as the reverse complement.
CACAATTTATAATTAATACCACCGAGTAACTTATTTATTTGTTTTTGTAAAGTGTTATTCTAATATGAACTGATTTTAATAAAATATTATTTGAATTATTTGAAGTATCTATTTATAGTTTTGTAGATATATCCAAAAAAACAACCTTATACCGCCACTCATGTGTCTGTCTGTACGGTAGAAATTATGGCCAAACAGCTGAAACTATAGAGCAAATTTGGCATGCTATATAGTTCTTTGACCTGAACATACGAAATATACTGAGAGTTTCTAAAAAAATATATCATTCGAAAAGTACATACAATAATAGCTCACAGTGACTTCCGGAAATAAGAGTTTTAGTAAAATGCGCTAGTTTACAAGGTTTACAAGGTTTTCCCTCAATAAGTCAAAACTTTTTTATTTTAACTTAATTTTGGATGGTGAATCACGTCTAAATTTTGAGATATTAAAAAAATTATTGTGTAACTGAAATGTGTTAATACAGCCAGTGCCGGCTCCACACGGTAAGCAAAGGATGCGTCGCATCGGGGCGCCTTGCGCTAAGAGCGCCGAAATTACCTTTCGGAACACTTTTATAATTAAAAATCTGACGACACGCCAATAATCTGATAATAGAATTATATTTTAAACAAGTCTACTCATATAGATATATTATAATCACAAGTGAATAAAACTATAATTTGCGCTAGTTTAGTTTTAACAGTTACGCCATAAACTACAATCTTAAAGTCATAAACCAAAGCAATGCCGGCTCCACAATGGATACAAAGGATTCGTCGCATCAGGGCGCCACGATCAAGGGGCGTTATCGCAACGAACGATTGAGCGGCGCCGTTTTTATACTGGCGAGCTAAACAAAAAGTCTTCGACAATTTTTTCTTCACACAGAAATTTAAATTTTTTAAAAACGGGCATCATTTTTATTTTCGGTGTCTCCAGGTACCTATACGCATAAAACTAGTGCTTATTCGTATCGCTTGTGTGACGTATAAAACTTAGAATTCAGTTGCATAAAATCAGTGAATTAGTTCAGATCAATTCCTGCTATATATCGATGGTGATTTGCTAATATGGTGTATCTCAAAATAGCGAATATTCCAATTTCCACTTTATTACTACTGTTACCCGACAAGGGCAAATAATAAATGTTTTAAATATTTTTTTATGATCGCCTTATGTTTACAAGTTAATGGTGGTATTTATGAACATTTAATTTAGATGATTTTTTTTTTGTTATTTTTGTATTAAATAATTGTATTTTCAATAAAAAATGTTTAGCCTTTTCAATGAATATTTATCCCTATGTTGCAAAATAAATGGAGGGCAACTTGCTGTCAAAATAGTTTATCGTTACTAGGGAAACCATGCATTATAATAATTTCAATGTTGCACGATAAAAGAAATTCACCGTATTATTATATGTATGCGTACTATTTACACTTAAAAATAAAATGTAATACTTATAAGCACTTAAGTATATTATTATTACCTGTTTCATGATTTCTAATGAAAATATATTGTGTCAATACAAGGCCACGCTAAGCGGGGGTGTTAGGGGTGCACAGAACCCCGGTGGCAGGCCTTAGGAGAGGAAAATATTGTCAAATAGGGGCGGGAGAACAAACAAAATTCGGGTTGACTTTCTTAAAAGATATTAAAAAAATTAAAATTAAACCATTTAAAAAAAAACTTTTGCTCGACTTCTTTTTTTTTTCGAACAAGCGTTCACTCCCCCCCCAAACATTATCTGAACCTAAATAAACCGATATTTTTTTTCAGTTTAGCTCCGATTTTCGTTCCGACAAAAATAACGATTTTTTTCGGTTTTCGGTTCAGTTCCGGTTCGAAGCCCTGCTTTATAGTAAGGATCAATGGAACTGAATACACGCGATTGCATCCCCAACCCTGGCAATATGCAATCGTGTGGCCAAGCATCCACCGATCCCTCATTTTAGGTTCCTAAGCAGCACTTTATACTAGATCAATGGAGCAGAATACACGCTATTGCATCCCCAACCCTGGCAATATGTAATTGTGGATATTTTGTGTTTTTTAAGGTGTTTCCCAGCATCCATAGATCCCTCTTTTTAGGTTCTTAGGGAGCATGTCATACTAAGCAACTTATACAGCAATTTAGGCTATTAGCGCCCGAATGACGTATAGATTTACTTAATTGTATTAAAAATACTTAATTGAAAAATATTCCAAAAAATATAGAAATATATATTTTTGAAAAATAATAATTTTGAGAAATTTTTTTTTTAAATAATTTTTTTTGAGTCAATTACAAAAAAGCCGACCGGCGTAGCGTAGTGGTAACACATATGCTCTGCGTTGCTAAGGTCTCGGGTTCGAATCCCGTTCAGGCATGGAATTTTTCAAAAAGTAATTGTCCTGGCTAATTGCCAAAGCAGCAATGGCCATAAAAATAAAAAAAAAAACAAAATAAAATCTGAGGTACAGATTCAAAAAAATATCAAAAAATCCATTTTTTTGAGAAATTTCTTGACAAAAAATGTGCCGAAAAAATCACTTAATAATATACTTGGCGTAAAAAACAAAACCTGGCGTAAAAAAATCACATATTTTTCAGTAAGCAACTGGTAAAAATGGTGTACAGCAGCTTAGGCTATTAGCGCCCAAAAGACGTATAGATTCACTATTGTGTTAAAAATATTGAATCGAAAAATATTCCAAAAAAGTATAGAAATATTTTCGAAACATATTTTTAAAAAATTTTGAATCAAGTATATTATAAAATCTGAGGTATAGATTTAAAAAAAAATATCAAAAAATCCATTTTTTTGAGAAATTTCTTGACAAAAAAATGTGCCAAAAAAATTCACGTATTATATACTAACAAATCTTGGCGTAAAAAGATCGCATTAATTTTTCTGTAACTGGAAAAATGGTGTAGAACAATATTTAAAATCCAGATTTTTTTAAAATTTGAAAAAATGGTATGCTGCATCTTTGGCTAGTAGCTCCCAAAGAACATACGAACTTACTTAGAGCTATTAAAAATATTGAATGGAAAAACATTCCAAAAATTTATCTTCACAATACTTACAAAACATTTAAATTTCACAGAATTTTTGAAATTTGAAAAAATGGTGTACAGCACTTTAGGCTATTAGCGCCCAAAGAACATACATACTTACAGCTGTTAAAAATATTGAAACGTAAAAACATTCCAAAAATTTACTTACACAATACTTACAAAAAAATTAAAATCAACATAATTTTTTGAAATTTGTAAATATAGTGTGCAGCATCTTTGGTTATTAGCACCCAAAGAACATAAAACTTAAAGCTATTAAAAATATTGAATCGAAAAAACATTTTCAAAACCATTTTTCTGCACAATATTTACAAAAATCTTAAAATCCACAGAATTTTTTTAAATTTGAAATAATGGTGTACAGCAGTTTAGGCTATTACCGCCCAAAGAACATACAAACTTACCTAGAGCTGTTAAAAATATTGAAACGTAAAAACATTCCAATAATTCACAATACTTACAAAAAATTTAAAATCCACAGAATTTTTGTAAATTTAAGAAAATGGTGTGTATCATTTTCGGCTATTAGCGGCCAAGGAACATACATACTTAGAGCTATTAAAAATATTCAATCGAAAAAACATAAAATTTACTTGTACAATACTTACAAAAAATTTAAAATCACAGAATTTTTTGAATTTTGAGAAAATGGTGTGCAGCATCTTTGGCTATTAGCTCCCAAGGGATGTCGACTCAGTATAGGATGACCCTTCTTAACCCTTCAATAGACACTCAACTTGTTTCATCACTATTGCACTTTTTCAAATTTTACTTTTTATAAAACTGGTAAAAATGTGTACACACAGCATTTATGGCTACTAGCACTTAAGGTAGTTATTAATTTAAGGGTATTTTATACAAAAAATGCACTGGTCAACATATGTGTTGTTACTTGGAACGTTTCATAACGCTTGTGAACGAGAAATATTTGGAAGGATTAATGACGTAATGTCTACCAAAATTATCAATTAAAGGTAAATTATCAAATAAGTAAAGAAATTAATCCTCTTAATTAGTTTCGCTAATGAAAATTTTAATGTGGATTTTTTTGCGTATTTGTGTATTGCGTAAACAATAAATGGTCCACGACAGTGCACAGCAATTTAAATATAAAAATTTAAAAATAATTTTTTAAATTTATATTAATTTTGTTAACCAGTATTAGCATTATAGGCTATTTTAAACGTTTACGCGGAACTAAATTGCTTTTGCGTAGTTCTGTATTTTAATAATAAATGTATAAACAATAAATGGATCCCGACAGTGCACAGCATTTTTAAATATAAAATTTAAAAATGTTTTTTAAAATTTATTACAGGGCTTCGAACCGTTATTTTTTTCGTTTCGGTTTTCGTTCCGGTTCATTTAAAAATATATATATCAGTTCGGTTCCGGTTTTCGTTCCGGCAAAAATAACGTTTTTTTTTTCGGTTTTCGGTTCAGTTCCGAGTGATAAATTTTTAAATGCTTTTATTTGTATTAGAAATTTATTTTCTACTATAATTTAGAAGAACATTTTATTCTTTATTTTGTAATAATCATACCAAGGCCGCTGCCAGGGGGGGTTCTAGGCGTTCCCCCTCCCCTGAAATAATAGAATCGCAATTTCTTTTTTACTTGTCAGAAAAATTACGTTTTTTTTCTGCTCATCAGTTTAAAAAATAATCTTAAATAAAATGTAATTTATATTCACTCACATAACCATTATCTGAACCGAAATAAACCGATATTTTTTTTCGGTTCAGTTCCGGTTTTCGTTCCGACAAAAATAACGTTTTTTTTTCGGTTTTCGGTTCAGTTCCGGTTCGAAGCCCTGATTGCAACACTGCTCGATATCAAGATCCTTTTATTTATTTATCAGCTCAGTCACTGAAACAGCGCAGTTCGTCATTTTGCGTCATAACTTCAATGACAAACTTAGTGGCGAAAAAAAAAACTAAATCGATTTTTTTTGCATGTGAATTATAGACTAATATTGCTCTTTACTCTTTTATTTTACTAAAACATACCTTTTGAAGTCATATTTAGTTTGTGTTCGATATTTATTTTGAAGATTTACAAATTTTAAAAGTGTTTATTTAATACAGGTACATTTGTATTGGTATCCCTGAATAAAACGATGTTTACATTTGTCATTTAATAATACGCTCTGTAGTATTTTGATACTGACTTGTGTTCAAATATCTAACTTATAGTAATTTCTAAAAACTTTTTTTTTTTTTAGTTTGTTGTTTATTTAGTAGTTTAATGTTTAGTTATATATTTTCCTATTTGATTTTGTGTGTACTGCATAGTTTTTAGGTTATATTCAACTTATTTATATTTTATTTTCTTTGATCATATTTTTAGATCACATCAGTCCTTTGTATGACTATATTGTCTATTAGAATAGTTTATTTGTTTTTGTTCTGTTCTTATTCTTATATTTTCATTTCATTTCGATACAAGTGACAGCGTACAAATATTACATTCGTTAAATAGATGAATGTAAACGTTCTAAATCTGACGTCAAATTTTTTTTGTGACGTTTCAAGTGACGCAACTGCACTGTTTCGCCGATCTTTCTATAACTATTTCAGAATGGAGAAAAGATATTGATAGTATTAAATATATTGTTGCTGTCTTTTTAGATCTCAAAAGAGCTTTTGAAACTGTTGACAGATCTATTCTGCTTCGTAAACTTCAACAGTATGGGATAGGTGGAACAGTTTTAGACTGGTTGTCTGATTATTTATTCAACCGCATGCAAAATACTAAAGTTAATAACATTGTTTCCTCTGTTTGTAAAAATGATGTTGGAGTACCTCAGGGGAGGTAATAGGGCCTTTGTTATTTATAATTTATATGAATGATATAAACTTAGTATTGAACTGCAATTTAATAAACTTATATGCCGATGATACTCTTATAGCTATTTCTGATATTAATTTAAATACTGCAGTAAACAAGTTGCAACATGAACTTAGCCAAATTTCAATTTATTTTCAATGTAATAAGCTTAAATTAAATTTAAATAAAACTAAAGCAATGATAATTGCAAGTAAATTTAATTTAAATAAAATTGATGTCACTAACATATCTCTTAAACTTGACAATGAAAATATTGAAATTGTTAAGGAAATGAAATATTTAGGATTAATTTTTGATTGTAATTTAACTTTTAAATGTCATTTTGAATATATTCATAAAAAAAATTCAAAAAAATTATACTTTTTTTTACGAGTTTCAGCTGAACTTTCTTATTGGGCTAAGTGTACTGTTTATAAAACTATCATACAACCTCATTTTCAATACTGTTCATCAATTTTGTATTTATTAGATAATTCGTCACTTAATGCCTTACAAAAACTGCAAAACAGAGGAATGAGAATTATTCTAAAATGTAATCGTTATACTTCTATTCAAAATATGTTAAATACACTCAACTGGTGCAATGTAAGAATTCATATACGCATTCATACCATGATTTTGATTTATAAAATTTTACTTGGCAAACCTACTTACTTGTCTAACTATATTACTTATAATAATGAAACTCATTCATATTTCACAAGAAACTGTGATAATATTTATATTAAAAAAACGAATCTAAAATCGTCTATGAATGCTTTATTTATAAAAGGTTGTAACGAATATAACGCTCTACCATCGGATATTAAACAATCAAATAACAGTAAAATATTTAAACACAAAATTAAACAGTATTTTTTAAAGAGTTCATAAACTAGTGTTTGATTGTTTATTAAAGTATGTTCAGGCATTATTTGCTTTGTGTAATAATTAATATTTCCATAACATGTTGTATATTATATGTCAGATTTCTATGTGTTTGCAATATATCTTCTTTCTTTTTTTTTGTATTATTAGACGTATGTCTAGTTTAAATAAATATATACATATATAAGACAGCATTTGGAAATTGCTGTGTCAGTTTGGTCTCCATCTTTAAGGAGAGATATAAATTGAATGGAGAAGGTTTTCCGTTTCTAGACCTAGAGGCGACCACTCAGCTGATATATGGAATCCGGGATTTAAAACATAGACAACACTTCTATTGTAAACTGTCTTTTAAAAATAAGAGTAATACGCAAAACATTTCATTACGCAAATTTCTGCTTTATGTTTGCGCAAGAGAAAATAAACTAATCATAATTTAGCAAAAACAAGGTATAAACTATGGAAAAGGTTAGAAAACTTGGGTAAGTTCCAATGGAACATTGCCAAAATAATGAGAAAAAGCATTTTGTTTAAAACTGTTTATTCAATAAAGAAATATTGCACTGTAAATGCAAACATGTAATAATTAAAAAACATTATTTAAGGATAATAAAAAAAGAGGTATTATGGTCATTAATCAAATATAAAAGAAATAATTATAGATGCTGTTAATATATTTTTTTTTCAAAATACATGTTACGACAAGATTTTGAAATGAAACTATGTCACTTTTCTTTTCTTATATAAAAATTTGCATTCCAATTTTAATTTGCTAAAATAATATTTACAAGTATAAATTACACAGGTCAATAAATTATTAATTAAGTATTAAAATTCCTAGTTAACAATAAATAACATTTAATCATAATATCTATTTTATTTATTTTCCTCAGGTATATCAAAAGAATCAAAATCTTCAGTCCATTTATATTCCATACCAATATTACCAGCAAGTTTCGAATCAACCTTTTGCATCTCCGCACCTTCTCTACCAGCAAAAAAATCATCATCAAACGGATCATTCTCTCTTGCAAAAATATTAACGGAATCTGACTTCTTAAGGTCAGCTCGAATATTATTCGCCATTCTTGTTTTCGATAAGATATGCTTCTGTTTCCTTAACTCATTAGTTGTAATACGATCTAAATTATTTTCTGTAAAAGACACACGTTGTTCCCCTGTAACTGGTTCTTCGGGTATTACGGAAATACCATTATCATCATTACATTGACTATCAGACTTATCAGTCGGTGAAAAATCATCCTCGAACATACTTTTTTGTTTTAAATTCATGTGTGATTTTGGTGAAGTTGAGGTTTTAACACCATCCTTCTCTGGAAATTCATTCCGAAGTCTTCTCGGTTCCTTCGAAAACTCATTATCAAACCCAACGGATTGTTTTATATTCTGTCTTATATTTCTTTTAATGTTATGATCGCTTTCAAACATCGTATGAGCTCTTGTGTACTTTGAGTGTCTAGCTACTGTTGGTGATTCGGCTTCAGATGTTTCAAAATCATTTTCAAAGTTAAATTTTGCTTTAACCGCAACTGGAGAATCTGTTTCGGAGTTAACGAAATCATTCTCGAACATTAGATGTTGCTTTCTTGCTTTTATTGGTTCTGTCTCAGTCTTTGGACTTGGTAATTCTTTTGCTTTCTTTCTTGTCGTAACTTGTTTTTTATTATTGCTTTGATCTAATTTGACATCAATTTTAGCTTTAGATAATACCTCCTGGGTAAAATTACTTTCGAATTTTTGAGAATATAATTTATCACGATTTCTATGTGGATGTCTTAAGGTTAAACCTGGATCTGGTTTATGCCTATGAGACATTTCTGTAAATTGTGAATCCCTACTTCTTGATCTTCTATTTTTATTATACCTTCTATCTCTTTCCCCATCACTTCCTCCTGTACCTATGAAATAAGGTGGTCGAGATTTGATCTCTCCAGTTTTTCTGTCCATTTCTGAAGCGCTTGATGGTCTTTTCCAGTTTCGTCGCGCTGAGAGGTATCTGGGAGATTGTGGAGGTTCGTCGGGGTCATTGGAATATTCGTCTTCCCATGGAGAGTCTTGAGAGTGATCTCGTTTGTAGTACCGATCTGGATCGCGTTTTCTTTCGCGTTCTGCTGTACGCCAATTTTTTTCAGGGACTGTGCCGTAACGAGAACTGTATCTACCAGGTTTCTCTTTTGCGGGAAATGCTATAAATAAATATAACATTAGAAGACGTTTTTGAATATAATTTAAGTTAAATCATTGTGAAAGACTAACTTGTTTGATATATTTAGTTGTGACTTGAGAATATAAATTACAAAACTGTCCAGTATTTATAATACAGGATGAATATAAAATGAAGCTGTGTGTTATGCCTCATTTTCATGTGGGTGTTGGAAGTGTGGAACAAAAAATTCAACCAATAGGATCGCTTTATTTTGAAAAAACCCGTACCATGGTATCGTAGGCGCGGTGTTACAAGCGCGGTGTCGCAAGTTCAGAAATTTCAACTCTAGCGCCGGCCGCACCGTCGAAACCATAGAAACAGATATATTTTTTCGGAATGGTGAGATCTTTAGCACACTTATATTAATTTCATTAAAAAAATAAAATAAAAAACGTAAATTGATGTAGCGAAATAGCGACTTTCGGCAGTCATAAAGTTTATTATTATGGATTCGGTTTCAACATCTGGACTGCAGAAGTGCAGAAGCAGGGGCCAACAGAATCTTCATTCTAAATAATAATAATAATAATAATAATTTATTTAATAGAGCCCATGGCTCAAACTGTGATTTCAAGTAAAAAAGATTGTGTATCAAATTCTTTTCTTGTAATTGAAGTAACTGTTTGTGTTTTTTGTCTCATTTCTTGCAAAAATTTAAAATAATCTCCGTGTTGCCTTCTGTTTCTATGTATATATGGGAGGTACCCACCATTGCTTTTCTTCATATCGCATTAAGTCTAAATATCAAAGTCTAAATATGCATAAAAAAGAGCTAGACGTCTCCTTCGATTTGACGACATATTTAATGAAATTGAATAACCGTTTACTCCAAACACTTGTATAAACTTTTAGGTTAAATTTGGGTTATATACAAATGTCAAAACCGAAAACGCGCCCTTATCACGCCTCCAACCCCACCATGAAATTCGAACTTGTAAATACCACGCCTTTCACCCCTGTCACGCCTTTGACACTACCATGAAAATGAGGCATTAGCGTTACTATGCCATTGTGTACACATAATTTTGCGCAAATAGCCATCGTTGCTGTGCGCCAGAAACTTTAACTAACTGTACGCATCATTTTATAAAATTTATTAATGCAAAAATATACTTATGTCGTCTGTTGGTAAAAAGTTGAACTACTGAAATTTTAAAAACCATTTTTTATTGAATTGTTATCTAAACATTTCTGTGTCGAGCCTGATTTTATTTGTACGTGTTTTTGAGAATTTTTACAAGTATAATCCTGTTATTTAGTTTGTTATTGTTACTGATTTATTTTTGATAAGTTGCAGATTACCTTTTGGAATATATTCATTTTATAATAATGAATTTTTGATTTCAGATTTTTAGTATTTATATCACAATACTAAAAATTTGATTCCATTAGTAATATTATGAAAATTTTATTATTTATATACAATCTACTTATATCCTGTTTATTTGGTTTAAGCGGAACTAAATTAAATACTTTTGATCATTTTGTTAACAAAAGTCAATTTCAAATCTGAAAAAGAGAGCTCTAACATCTTAGAAAAATTAAAATTCCAGTTAATTCCGCTTAAAAGTTTGGAATAGCCTATAATCTTACATATTCTGTCTTGGACAGTTCAGTAGTTCAATTTTTTATCAACAAAATGCTTTACAAGTTTGGCATTAGTAAGTTTCAGAGCTTCTAAAATACGGCACAGGCATTATAAAATCGTTGACAACACGGCTTTAGTTTATAACTAGCCCGTACATAATCTAAAATTTATATAGGCAAACAGTTGGCCAAAAACACCATCTACGGAATAAACAACTAAAAAATAAGGTGGGTTTGTTAATTCACAATAGGCGATATCCAAAGTGACGTCAGCAACACTAGCGCCAGTGAGCTTTTGTCAAACTAGTCTTACAAATGTCTCATTTGTAAATTGCCGGAGAATATTGAATAACTTTATTTTCAACGAAGACGACGTACCGGATGCAAAATTAAAATATTTTAAAATAGAAGACCATTTTATTCAAGAATTAAAAAAGTGATTAGATGTCGAGCACTACAAAAAACTGGAAAATTTTTAATAGAGAGGGTAGTTTTAAGTGCACATAGAATTTTTATAATAATAATAATAAATTGTCTATGAAATTTTAATAAAAAAATAAATTCGTTTACGAAAAGATAATTTGTCAGTATCAGGAAAGTAACTGTTTGTCAAAATAGTTTGACTGACGGCTACTGGCGCTACTATCGATTTTAAACTGGGTATTCATTGTGCACTGCGGGCGCCCAGTCCCCCCCTCCCGAATAAAGGGTGGCATGGAATGGGCTTTAATTTTTTATGTATTTTTCTTTAATAAATCATGAGTGCATAATAAGTCTAAATCTAATATTAAAAAAATTATTAAGCCTTCAGTAAACAATTGTATTCCAAGTATAATTTTCTAACAAAATGTGTTATTTTACCTGTCTTTTCATCTCGATCCCAATCTCCTCGACACCAACGTTCTTCATGTGGACCCTTGCGTCTGTGTCTTCTGTCTGTAGTGTCAGCCCATTGTTCTCCGGCGCGGTCCCAGTCATCGGGCGGCTCTCCTCGTGGAGTACTGTGTCTGTCTGAGTCTCTACTGCCACGGTCAGAGTCTCGGCTACCGTGTCGTTCGTGGTGGTGGAATTTATTGTATTCTTCCTCATATCTGAATTAAGATAATAAAGCTTAAATATAATTATAACGCATACCGAAATAATTAATACAGAATAAAGAATGTTTTGATGTAGAAATTGTTTTTCTCCGCAACTGATAAGGGTTCATTCCAGAAAATTCAACGTAACGAAAACAGGATAAATTTCAAATGCTTACTGCTACGTGTACAATAGTTGTGAGCACATGGAAACAGTATCCCGTAGACCATAGATTGAGACAGCGTCAGCACGTTTAAGCAAGCGAGGTAAAAATGACGCTATTCCACGCCACTTTGACAGTCATATCTCAGCAACTGAAGATGTTATACACATATTTGACCGCACAAAAGATTCGTAGAGAAGAATTCTAAAATACTAGAGTACAAAATTGGCGAACTTTTATCTGTAACACAGTGCAAAAGTGGAAAAAGTGACAAAATTTTCTACTTAACTTCGAAATGCAACATTTGCAAACAAAATATGTAAAATGATATAAAATTCGGGTATTGGAAGAAAGAAGACAAAATGAGAGACCATTGAGCGGCTGGAGAGAGCGTTGTAAAGTTGCGGCACGTGGCGTCAACATTGGCAGTCATTGTTACCGCGGAGTTGGAGGTGCCAGTGAATTCGTGAGCACAATTTTTAATATGATTGTTGACAAACAGAGATACAGAAAACTAAATATTGCTATTAAACTAAACAGATTTTAAACAATAGATTATCGACCGGGAGGTCATGACAGTTTTTGGTCTCCGATTTCATACAGCATGCCTTTTGGAGGAGAGAATATTTACCCTGTGACAACAAAAAAGGGATGGTACTAAACCCCTGCACGCTTTCCGGTCATAGGGAAAATTGCATTTCCACTTAAACACAAAATTTTTGTGCTTTTCTCTGATTTAATATTGCTTGCCCTTTTGTCAAAAGAAAGTTATAACAAATTTAAAATCTTTTAAATATATGCATGCGATTCGGAGGGTCCCAAAGGGCTCAAACGGTCATGTGATCTTGTAATAAAAAAATATGATTTTCCGCGTTTTCATACAGCATGCCTATAATTAAAAGACTTTAAATTTGTTATAACTTTCTTTTGACAAAAGGGCAAGCAATATTAAATCAGAGAAAAACACAAAAATTTTGTGCAAGTGGAAATGCAATTTTTCCTATGACCGGAAAGCGTGCAGGAGTTTAGTACCATCCCTTTTTTGTTGTCACAGGGTAAATATTTTCTCCTCCAAAAGGCATGCTGTATGAAATCGGAGACCAAAAATGTCATGAGCTCCCGGTCTATTATAAAAGAATTGTACGGTACGCCACACCTGCATAACTTCGTAAGCACATGTTATTTGCTCATGCGCATAAGTGACAAATTATATATACATAATGAAATAAAAGCATTTCATCGCACGGTACTTCTAAAAATTGCATATTACTGGATAAATTTACTTACTCGTAATCATCATCTTCATCCCAGCTATCTCTTCTGTGTAGTCTATCCCAGCTGGGACCTCTAGTCCGTCGGCAAGGCCAAGCTCCACTTCTTGCTCTAGGTTCATCCTCCTCCCAGGGACTAACATCGCGAGAACTCGAGCTTTGTCCCCCAGTGCGACCCCACGTGTGTTGCTGTCGACGACGACGCGGTCTTTGTTCCTCTTCTGCTTCATACCAATCTTCTTCATAACTATCAGTTGAACGACGTTCGCGGTAACGATGTTGTTTTTGTGGTTTGTCGTACGGCGCTAGAATTAACATTATAAAGATTATTTATTAGAAAAATTGAGTGGATTCAGGAATTGCACGTCGCTGGTTAAGGGTTAAATTTGCTCTGATTTGAATAGCATAAGACAGTTTTATGCCAAAGAGTTAGATTTTAAGCAGCTAAAAGTAAAAATCGAATAACAGTATTTTATTTAACAAGCATATAATATAGGATTACTCAAAAATTAACCATTGTAAACCTATTTTCAACAAGCTCAATACTCTTACATTTTATGACCAATTTGTACTAAATCAAGCTCTGGAAATTAAGAAAATGTATTCAACCCCTTAGGGTTGTACTTATACTAGAGATCAATCTCATAACCACAACATTCGGTCTAAGAAAAATCTTACAGTTCTTAAAGTCAGATTAAAGCCTTCATCAAGACAGAATCTAGGGATTCGCATATATCTCCCAGAAGTATAATATTCTAGTTATAAAACTGGGCTGTGTGAGGCGCAATAACCATCGTTGCTGAAATCCAAACACTTTAGCTAACTTGCGAAAAAAAAAAAACTTGCCATGCATAAAATGTTTATTACCCACGGCTGAGCACTATTATACACGTTATGGCGCGTCCCATTATATACGTTGTGCAATATGAACAGATTTATGTATTTACATTTGCACACGTAATGTATTTATTTCATGGTTGTAGAAAAAAAAAATTTTTTTAATAATGCCAAGCCAAAATTGTTGAAAAACCCGTTAAATAGATTAATAATAAACAATGCCTAAAAGTAATTTAATTAGTTTGGTTTAAATTTAGTCACACATTAGTGTAGATTATTATTGTTAAAAAGAAATCAATTATAGAACAATTTCATGCTGACATTACCTAAGAAAAAATAAGGAACATTCACAGTATCGACTTTGCACACTGAAGTATATAATTCCCAAAAACCTACATAACACAAAATACAGTTGATCCATCGAATTAGATAAAACTTGCTATTAATAAATAAAAAGACGACGTAAGATGATTTGGAATACATTATTCCGTCAAAATAAGGTTTATTAACGACACTCATTTCACGATAGCTAATAGAACGACGCAGGAGCGCATTATTGGTTCTGAACAACAAAAATCCAGTCAGAATCACAATCGTAAAAGTAATACATGAAATACAATTTGTGTTTCACATAATTATTTCTTACAATAACGGTTCAATGTAAAAAGTTACTTTAATAATTTATTTAAAATAATTAATATATTTGATTTAGGCCCGGTCTTTCCACCTTCAGATATACTTCCAGGTAACTATCTGACAGATAAGGTTATTAGTAACTTCATCTGCTGAATAAATGTCATTACCAATCAGTGAATTCAATACGTCAGTCTCATTATCCGTTAGATAACTGTCCGATAGATACATTTGTATTGAAAGACGGAATGACATTTATTCAGCAGATGAAGTTACAAATATCCTTATCTGTCAGATAGTTACCTGGAAGTTTATCTGAAGGTGGAAAGACCGGACCTTAGATATTTAATTGTAATTTTATGTAATTTAATTTTGAATAATAAGTATGTCAACTGTTTCATGCGAACTGGTTCGGTTCATATTAATGAACATTAATATGAACCGAAATAACACTCGGAAATCGTTGCTCGGAATTTTTGATTGGTTAAATTTTATCAAAAATCATCGAATTTTTAACTATTGTTTAAGAGGTCGATGGATATTAAATCTATGAGAAACGCTGCTTAATATAAATCAAAAAACTTACCTTCCATCTCAGCCTGTGTATCCCACCAAGTCCCATCACGATCTCTCCTTTTCCTTCCCCAATCACCTTCACTCTCCGAATCCCTCCTCTGTTGCCAATCCAACGGAGAACCATTCCCAAACTCTTTAGAATCGGAAGACCACGGTGACACACCTTCCTCACTTTGCACCTGCTTTTCTTTCGCTTCCTGCCTTAAATTAGGTGTATCAAATATTGCCCAGCTTTCCCCAGCAGTATTTTCAACATTTTTCTTCTCTACCGCCTCAGAGTTCTGTAAATTATCCATTTCTGGTGAAGAACCTGTTACTGCATCGGAAAGAGAACCAGACGTTAAATGATTATTGGTTTGGATAATTTCCGTAACAGCAATCGGAACAGGTGATTTGATTACGTTTGATTCTGTTTTATCGGGTGATTTTGTTGGGGTTTCTATATTTAATTTTTCTTTCTCCGCATCCTGCGGTTCGTACTCGATAATATTGTTCTCGATCTCGTTTATTTTGTCTTTACTTTCTTCCTTTTTAAATGATTCTACGTTTAAGTCATTTTGTTCTTTTTCTACGGGTTCATCTACTTTAGGCTGTTCTTCTTCGATTGATTCAAAATTATTTTCCTTTTCTTCCGCTACATTATCTTCTATAACAATTTCTCGTAACGCTGCATACCTATCGGTATTACTTGTTGTGCTAAACGCTGGTTTAAAATCTACATTTTCTGGTTTTGTTTCCTCGACTTGATCAGGTATGGTTTCTGGAATAGATTCAGGTTCTTCACTTTCAGGTTGTTCTGGTTCTTCAACTTGTTTATGTAATTCTTCTTGCTGTAAGAGTTCTCGGAATACTGCATATCGATCGTAAGGTTCTGTTTTGGATGTCGGTTCATTTAAATCGTTAAAGTTTGCAGAAAAATCTGCTTGAAAGGTAGGTATGGTAGCATCACTCTCATTTGGCACGGAAGTATTTCCTTTTACATAATTTGACAAGTAACTAGTTAATTGCACTAAAGTCATATTAGATAACTGACTGGGCGGTATTTTAAGTTTATTGGCCAATTCATTAAGACCACTTAACGTAAGTTGACTTAATGTTATATCCAAAGTATCTGGTGTTAAATTTATTTTCTCTGTTGGTGAAGTGGTTATTTTTGGTTTTTGCTCTAATAATGAACCTACTGTATTTTGATTACTTATTTGTCTGTCTGTACGTTTGTTTTCTTTTTTAGGGGGTGGGAGAAGTATTCCTTTGTATTGTGGACTACGGTATGAATCTTTTTTCTGTGGCGGTAGTAATGGTGGTGCTACTGGTGTTAAATAATCTTCGTCGCTTGCTTGATGGTGTTTTTTAGGCCGTTGTGGTGCAACACCAAAATCTGACTGATCGAATCGGGATTTTCGGGCAGGTACTGGTAATGGAGGACCTGTATCCAGAGAATCCAAACTGTTGGGACCTGAAACAAAAAGATTTAATTAAAACAGGAGTCCAGTACCCCTGTCATATATGCAACCTTTTTTTGTCGAAAATAGCAGAGGACCAGTGGCGTACTTTCCATATGTGCAATGTGTGCACTGCACACCCTAAATATTTTTCTAAATTGTGTTCTAAAATATTTTGTGATCCGCAATTACTTTACTATATTGTAGTTCAATATTTAAGGTGTATTTTATTTTGATTCGGAAATTTTCTCTATAAAAATTAACTTGTTCTGCATTATGCCACATAGAACAGAGCGAAACGGTAACACAGATTGTAGCTCCGATGAAGAATAAATCTTATTCGAAACTTGTCAGCTGATTTGATTGGTTTTCAATGCTGTCCGCAACCAGTACAACCTCCTTCTTTAATATTTATCTACGGACACGACTATTCCATAGCTATTTAGAATGAACTGTATATACTCACATGACATTCCTTCACATTTTTATGAGGCTTAGGACTGGCTATATTTGAATTATAAATATAGGCATGTTTAAAAATCGGTTTGTTTTAAAGTCTTTATAGTCCATATAAAATACTTCAAATTTGCACCAACAAAAATCATTCTTTTTTTTGCAACAAAAATAAATCCTAGCAATTTCAAATAATTATACATATGGCTAACTTTGTATGGAA
Source organism: Liopterus haemorrhoidalis (assembly GCA_963971575.1). Classification (NCBI taxonomy): domain Eukaryota; kingdom Metazoa; phylum Arthropoda; class Insecta; order Coleoptera; family Dytiscidae; genus Liopterus; species Liopterus haemorrhoidalis. The sequence continues at coordinate 8,524,505 of OZ020621.1, read as the reverse complement.
ATTCTATTCCGTCTTCTTCCAACTTTTTTATTAAAAGATGCACAGTCGGCACTTTTTCGAATAAAAGTCGTATATTTTATTCATTATTGTTTTAGACATAAAACTATCTATTTTCTTGAAAACTTGTAAATCGGGTCGTTTTTAATGCTGATTTTTGCCACGAACAATGATACGTTGAATTGTTCTGTATGGAAAACTAGTTAATTCCGTAGTTCTATAGTATAGGTTTGTCATTACCTTCCGAGACTAACTTTTTATAAACGTTCAGTATCAGAACTTTGCAATCTTCTAACAAATGACATTTTTCTTTAGTAGCCATGTCCACATTTACGCACTCCAAATCACCTTGCACAGATTCACTATTTTCACTACAGAAATTAGGAATTTCTTCAAAATCAAATGGTCGCCAAAGAGACATGTTGTTAATGTATGTACGCTATGAACGTTGACAATTAACTAACAAACAAGTATAACAACGCCTAAAATTTAGAAACAATAGGATTATAAATTTGGAAAATATCCTTAATGGTTTTATTAAAGGTTTAATGGTTTCATAAAAATCAATAAAATATACTCTCATATCTTAACAGATATCGTGTTTCTCGTTGTTGCCTTACGTGAGCGCCGAAGCACCTGAGGCGCCAAAACTCCAAGAAAAAGATAGATAATATGCTTTCTGTAGCGCGCGTGCGGCCCAGAACATCTAAGGGCATCACAAACCTGTTATTGCTCAATCTCGTGCGGCTAGGAGCCGCCTGTCCCTCTAAGAAGATTATTTTGTACGCCGGCAGTAAAAACCGCGAACACCCGACCGGACGGACGAGGCGCGCGCTAGCGCCGAAACGCCGCAACGCGACACTCGCACGCACGAGCGAACGGGTGTCAGCCATGTCAACCATACAAATTGTAATAAAAAATTGGGGGCGCAATATAATATATTGCACAAGGGTACCAAAGCTGCTAGGCGCGGGCCTGAAAACCACTGTATAATTAGTATTCGCGACTGCAAATAACAGTGAGACATCTGGTGGTGACTGGCTAAATTAAACAGAAGCGTATATTTGGATAATATTTGTAGCGTGTTGTGCTGCAGTTTATGTGAATTAAGAAGTATTTTAAAATATAGTGACTTAAATACAGTGCTTTTTTGCCGAAATATTGTTTGAACAGATAAATATTAAAAAAAAACTTCTGACATATACGCTTCTCGTCCGCCATCAGCTGTTGTACGCAGCGCCGCCAACGTTAGTTTCAGTCGCGAATATTTCAACCAATTTTGTTGCAATTAATCTCAAATAATTATTCAAGCTGCGTAGAAATCAAAAAAAATATATACATATATTAAGGATAAGTTAGAAGTACCAGTTTGATGGGAAGCGGAAAAGTTTTCAAAAATGTTTTTGGATGGAACTGAAAATTTGCACATTTTAAAACTTTATACTAAAGAACAAAATAGAGGGTCAACATAAAAAAAAAAAAAATCAAAAATAAGGATCATCCAATCTGTCATGTACAGTTAGGGTACAAACAAAGTACAAAGATGAAAATTACTAACACTCCAACGCACTTAATTCAAACGCCTACCAATCATTAATAAACGTTTTGTACATGTAATTTTGACTTACCAGTTTCATAGCTCTCCATGTAGTCATAATGTGACTCCTCCGTATGCGGCGGCCTCGGTGGTGGTTTAGTCAAATCTCCAGGTTGTTTCTTCGGAGGCAGTGGTGGCGGTTTGATCGGAGATATATTAGTAGCCGGCCGTGGAGGAGGTTCAGGAGCACATTCTGATTCAGAAGACATATCCAAACTTGGATTCTCATGTAACTGACTCATTTTACCATACTTCTTATCATCAAACTTCAAATCGAAAGTATTTTGCTTTGACACTGATGAAATATTCCTCGGTGAAACATGGTTTGTTTGTAACGACATTTGTTTTTCAAAAACAGCAGATCGGTTTGGTGATCTTGAGAGTGGTGATGGGAATAATGGTTGTAGTTTCTCCTGTTGTGGTAGTGGGTATTTTACTTTTTTTGAAGTGTCGATTTGTTCTTTGTTTTGTATTTTTTGTTCTTGTTTATTAAATACTTTAAAGTCTTCGATGAAATCTGTATCGAAGGGATCTTTAAATTCGGACTCAGCGAATGGATCTGTTTTGTCAAAAGGATCACTTTCATCAAACGGATCTGTTGAAAATAGATTTGAATTACTAGTTGATGAAGTTTGTGTTGCATCAAAATTAGCAGTGAATAAAGACGCGTCTGAAGGTTGTGTGGAAACTAAATCTTTCAGTACTTTTTTTGGCGGGTTTTTTAATTCTTGGAAGAACAATTTTTTATCTACATATGGCTTACTACGACCTGTACCCAGCGGGTCTAATTCAGTGAATACATCAAACTGTGATAATATACTCGCGTTATTTTCTTGAGGTGTTGTTTCTGTGGGCTGTTCTTTTTGCACTTCTGGATCTGTTGTTTGTGGCGGATCTTCAAATAGACTGTCTGAACCTGTCGGTGTGAACCAATCACAACTTGCAGAGTCTTCCTGAGATACCTTGAAGAGATTCTGTGCCTCGGTACTGGTTGAGTCTCCGGTTTTTGGTGTTTTTGGACTGAAGAGAGCGCTGCTCGTTTCAGAGACTTGTCTTTGACGGTCTCTTGCTGATGGAGGAGGTGGTAAGAATGGTTTTTGCTGGAAAATAAAATACTTACAAAATAGAATAATAATAAAAATGAAGTAATGAGTACTATTATGAATTCATGCATACCTAACAACAAAAATATTACAATTAATATGATCGTATTATCAATTAATTAAAGGTGGAACCTGTCGTTTGTGAAATCTTTGTACAATTACTGCATAAAAACGTTAGTTATAAATCTTACACTGTTGTTTCTTTTTAGAATTTCGCAAATACAACCAACAATCCCTTATATCGTCACTCATGTGTCTGTCTGTACGGTAGCAATTGTACAAAAGCCTGTACAGTTGAAATTTGGTATGAATATACAGCTCTTTGACCCACATATAGAAAAAATATTTACGTTATGCAGGGTCGCCGCTCGGATGCGAACATGACATTGCCGCCCTTAAAAAGGAGGGTCGCGTTTAAGTCACAAGCAGAAAACTAATTTTACTATCGGTACATTAAAAAAATTGCTTCTTTCAGCGCGTTTAATTTTGACAACACACCCATATTCATCCGCCATTAGCCCGCGCACAATGGAATACAGCCGACCAGTTAACACGCTGATCGGTCTGCGGTAACAATTAAAATTGTTTTGCTATGTTCTGTGTTGTACAGATCAGTGTGGTACCAGAGCCGGCGGAACACAACATGCAAGGCATGCGGCGCATGCGAGCGCCGCTGCGAGCGGGGCGCTGACGTAAGATTCAAAAGGGCGTCAAATTTAGAAGTGAGGACCTTTTTTTTAAGTTTTCACTTGAAATTTAAAAGTGAGGACCTTTTTTTTAGGTCTTCACTTGAAATTTAGAAGGAAAGACCTCGAAAAAAGCTAGTTGCGCCCTACTTAGGGGCGCTCAATTAAATCTTGCCCACGGGCGCCGCAGACTCCGTGTGGTACCATATGATGCGGCGCGGTACTTTCAATATTAACCCGACTTTAGCGCGTTGTTGACTTGAACAAGGCGCTTAAAGACAAAATAAAATAATTTTCTAAGAATGTTTAATTTATTAATTACATTAAAAATTTGCTGCCCCAAAAAAAAAAAATACCGTCCGGGTGCGGTGCATCCCTGAGTTGCGGCGGCTCTGCATATTTGTATTTTTCGAAGGAACAAAACTATATATAAAGTCTATGCCAAACGATTAGGCGGAACTAGATTTTCAAATCTAGTAATTTTTACAGATTGTTTGAAGCTTTTGATCATTTTGTTCAGAAAAAGTCAACTTCAATATATATATAAAAATAGCTAATGACAACTTACAAAAATTAAAATTCTAGTTAGTTCCACTTAATCGTTTGGAGTAGCCTGTATTTTTTAAGTTTTCTGCGGTGTATCAATAAAATCTTTACGAAGTACCATGTTTTTTTTAATTTTTATTGAGGCAGTTTTTACCAAAAATGTACAATTTTTCACACTAAATCACAAATAGGTTGGTCCGAATATCTGAAAAAATTTAGAATAATGTTCGTTTACGTGAACCGGAATAATACAACCGGAATTATTCCGGAAGCAAAATAATAATTTTTTTTAATTATCCAATTTGGGGGGGTTATGTAGGGGTACAGAATGGAACTTTTTAATATTTAAATAACAGACAAAAAATCATTTAAAAAAAAAAAACTGATTTTGATTTGATTGCAAAGCCGTTCAAAAATGTTGTCACTGCTACAAACGAAACCCTGAAATAAGTGAAAATTCACACTGCATAAACATTTTTTAATTTCACTTGAAATTAGGTTCCAAAGATTTTGTCTAAATTGATTTTTTTTAATTATTATTATTTTTCAAACACAATAAAGCGGTCTAGGTCCCTAATAAAGTCAAAACTACTAACTTGAAATTGAAAGAATATAACAATTATTAAATTTGTATTGTGCAAATATTAAAAACCCTGGAGCATCAATAATTTATGTAACAAAAAGCAGTTAATATCAACTCTTTCGTTACAAACGGCCACTATGGTGAAAATCGATCGAATCTACCGCTACCTACTATTGGAACGGGCCGGGCCATCCATAGTTGATATGTAGATATATAGCGTTTATTGGCCAATTCTATCCTTCGTCGAGTTCAAATAACAACAAAATAATAATAATAATAATAATACGTATCTGAATTGCGGAATTCCAGACCGTATTATAATGACCACATAATATAAACTGACTTATAAGTACATCCAAAAATAACCTGGAACAGGTAAATTCGACGACGCAAATTCGGCGATTGTCAATTGGGCGATGGTCAACCCGGCAACGATAACTCGGCGATAAAAATTATTATTTTTAAATAGATAGAAAGATATTTTTATTATTAAATATTTTATATTTACATTATGATTCATTATATTAGGTCGTCAAGGATGAAATTTGTAAAACAGACAAAAAGACACACGAGTGATGGTATAAAAGTTTCTTGGTTGAGGTTCTCTAATTTTAATATCATGTATCTGAGCTAAAATTTTTACAATTCTGCACAAATATTTTCAATTAAAGTCATTTATTTTAAGACTTGTATGGGCAATGATATATATTAGGTCGTCAAGGATGAAATTTGTAGAAACAAAGGCAAAGTTGGTTGATAACTTACAAATATAAGGAATTATTTTATTCATCAAAGTATGCACCCATATTGTCTATACACTTTTGCCATTTAAGCGGCAGGTTGTTCAGGCGGTTGGTATAAAACCCTGGCGGACGAGAGTCAATGAATTCCTGGAAGGCCAGTTTTACAGCATTGTCGGAATTAAACTGTTTTCCTATTAAAAAATTGTCCAAATTGCGGAAGAAGTGGTAGTCAGTCTGGTGAAGGGGGCTAGGTCTGGTGAGTATGGAGGATGATGAAGAAGTTCCAACTCCAATTCCTGTAGTTTTGCCACAGTCATTTGTGCAGTGTGTGGTCTAGCATTATCATGCAATAAGTTAGGAGTCGATCTGTTGACCAATCTAGGCTGTTTTTCTTTAAGTTTTTGCATCATTTCGTCCAGTCCAGTTGGTTGCAGCATATTTCTGCTGTGCCCGATGAGCCAGGTTTTTTTTTTTTTTATTTTTAAGTTACCTGTACGAAATTTGGCGAACCAATTTGATTTTGTCTGCTGCGTAGTAACACTAGAGCCAAATACACTATTAATGTTTCGCGCGGTCTGCGATGCTGTAGTTCTACGTAAGAACTCATACTTCATAATAGTGCGAATTTCCGACCGTTCAATTTTCAACAAAATTAATTTATAAAAAAGGTTTTTGATATTTTTTAGAGCATACAATGATTTCTTTAAACAGACGAAATGTGTAACTTTCCAACAAAAAAAAAAAAAAACAGAACGGTAAAATATTGAGCCAATGTCAAATAATAAGCTGTTAAAGTTGGCAATATTATTAACTACAAATTTCATCCTTGACGACCTGATATAATATTTTCAAAAAACTGATCACATTTATTACTGAAAAAATTCGGAATCCCATTCCTGAATGAAAAAATATACTTCTCAAAAATGTATTTTGTTTATAGAGGATATGAAATTTTCTTTCACCGTACCTAATCAAAACAGATCTCAGAAATAATATTGTTCCAAAATGGTAATGTAATAAAAGAAATATATAACATTCAGCAATATTTAAGATGAAAAGTTGAATACGTAAGATCCAAAATTGTAAAAATTTAATCATAATTATTTACACATAAATGAAAGAAATTGTTCGGGGAAGCCCAAATATGGTTGTTACGTAAGTCCGTTCGTTTTTTACTATTTATTTAAAATTTACTATTTATTAAAAAAGCTTTTACTATCAAATGTACGGTCCATTATTTTCTATCACTTTGGCCCAACGTTCAGGCAATTTCATAATGCCATCCCTCCAGAAGGTTCCACCTTTGATCGAAACATCTGTCCAGGTGAATTTTGATGTCGTCCACAAATGTGAACTTTTTTCCGGTAAGGGAATTTTGTAGAGAGCGGAACAAATGGTAGTCGGACAGTGCGATGTCTGGACCATATGCTACGACTACCATTTGTTCCGCTCTCTACAAAATACCCTTAACGGAAAAAATTTCACATGGTTAACAATATCAAAATTCACCTCGACAGATTTTTTGAGATAAAAGGTGGAACGTTCTGGAGCGATGGCATTATGAAATTGCCTGAACGTTGGGCCAAAGTGATAGAAAATAATGGACAGTACATTTGATAATAAAAGCTTTTTTTTAGAATGTATATTTAATTGAATAAATAGTAATAAAGCGAACGGACTTATGTAACAACCCAATAAAATCTTACCCAGGGCCTGAAAAAACTAGTTACGATACTGGCAATATGACACTGCTATTTTTGCGTATATAATTTCTTTTTAAAATAATTTTTGTCACTGAGATATCTCACTGTTGCCGAGTTAACCGTCACCAAATTGACCATCACCGAGTTATCGCGTACCGAAATAACCGTTGTTAAATTCAGTTATAAAAAAACTTACAGGAAAACTAATAAATGAATCTCCGAAAGGATCACTATTGAACGGGTCATCTTTATTAGGCCCAAAAGGATCGGAAGGTGTAATCCGTTCCATCTGATGTATCCCTTGCTGGATACTGCTGAGTTCCAATTCCAGATCAACCAGATCTGCGATAGCTTCACTATTGCTACCATGAGCCCCATCACTTTTAGCGCCCTCCGACTGTTTACTTGAAGAGTGGGATTCGCCGTTATGATAGCCCTACAAAAAACGTGGAAAAATTAGAAAATTAATTAATTCAACAGAAGGATAAATAGGAATGGCTAAAAAATATTTAAAAGCTTCATTAAACTACAACTACTATCATTAAAAATAATTAATAATAAATTAAATGTTTGTCATTTAAGATAATTATTTTGCAGTTGAGCTATTCTGCTTGACGATTAACTGCAATTGTACATGTCTATATTATCTTTCAACTTATTGACACATTAGTCATTTAACTATTTCTTGGTTATATTCTTTCAACTTGAAGTCAGTAGAATTGTTAAGATTTATCATAGGTAATCGAATATTGTAGCGTTTCTTAACATTTCAAAAGTCAAAGAAATATACTAAGAACATTAGCCTTATGAAGGTTACATTTGACGTACGTCAACATATTTGTCAAAGAAATTTTTAAAACTATTTCTGTGGGTTCATATTTATATGATGCATACTTATTTGATTAAGTCCCGGTCTTTCCACCTTCAGGTAAACCTATAGATAACTGTCTGACAGATAAGGTTATCTGGAACTTCATCTGCTGAATAAATGTCAATACCAATCAGGGAATTCAATACGTCAGTCCCATTATCCGTTAGATAATTTTGTATTGAAAGACGGGATGACATTTATTCAGCACAGAAAGTATCACATAACTTTATCTATCAGAGAGTTACCTAGAGGTTTACCTCAAGGTGGAAAGACTAGGCCTAAGTATTATCCAATATCTCTTGTAATACTGTAGAGTGAAACAATGTCAGTTTTTAACACTAGTAACATTATGAACATTTAAAATATCCTTGAGTCCTAATAACTACTGCTCAACGTTGTGATAAGTGTTGAATTCTCGGGCGAACACGCGAGTTCTAAATGCATCCAGAACCGTCTTATGAATTGTAAGGACCATAGGCCATGGGTATTTAACGGGCCCTCCTCCCAGGAAAAGTCAAGTCAAATTAAGAAAAAATATAGCAATTTAAGCGATTACAACGATTTTGAGACCTAATTTTCAACCTTGATTATTCATTACCGCTATATTTAAGTTTACTAAAATTATTGGATACAAAATTAACGATGATTTTTTTGGAGTTTTTATTTTGAGTTGAAAAATGACGCTTGTTTTATGTAATAATTATAAAAATATTCTTCTGTTTTTAGGTGAAAAAAATGCGTGTCGAAAATCATAGTCATGTTCGTCATATAATGCTCTACCACTTCGAGAAAGAATGGAAAGAGGCACAGTTATTTCGCGATCTGAACGAGCTTTTCGGCAAAAGAACAATCAGTCAAAAACAAATTGAAAGATGGTTCCACAAATTTAAATCGGGTGACACAAGTCTTAAGGATGATAAAGGAAGAGGACGGCCATCGGATTTCAACGATCGGGCACTTTTGTCAGCCGTGGAAGAGGACGATAGAATTACATCCTGGTTACTGGCCGAAGACTTAAATGTCGACTAATTCAAGATCGTCTGTCGCCTAAAAAAACTTGGAAAGGTGGGGAAATTGTCTGGATGGGTGCCTCGCGAACTCTCCGACAACAACAAAGCCGATTGTGTTCGAATTTTCACTGAATTGCTGCAGAGAAACGAGCAATCGTTATTTCTGTAGAATCTTGTCACTCGTGATGAATCGTGGTTGCTTTTCAAAAACGTCAAAAGAAAGAAAGTTTGTGTATCTCCGGGTGAAACATCGAAAAGAATAGCAAAATGTGCCCACAGTAAGAAGGCAAAGTGGTGCGTGTGGTGGGATAGAAGCGGAATCATCCATTGGGAGATCATTGCAAACGGCATTTGCTTTTGGTGGAATGAAGTTGATGAGCGTTAACAGAAACGGATTCCGCACAAAAACGGCAAACGGCAATTCAACATTAACAGCGACGTCTATCTGGTTCAGCTCGATCGTCTCCATACAGCAATAAGATCGTCTCCAAACAGCAATTTTTTGTTGAATAAACTTATATACAAAAAAAAATCATCGTTAATTTTGCATCAACCCAATACATAATAGATACATAAATTCTGTAATGCCGAACAGGGGTTTGTCTGAAATATGAATATTCTGGTATATTTATAATGTTAATGTTATTCATTTTGTTATTTATTTTTTTGAAAAATCAGTAATTTTACAAAATAAAATTAAGACCGGCGACCGGGCCCCTTATATAAGCGGGCCCTAGGCCATGGCCTTGTTGGCCTAGGCGAAAAAACGGCCCTAAATGCATCTGGAGTAATGCATCTGGAGTAATGTAATCATTTAAATGATCTAGTGTTCGAGATCTAATCAGTAGCGGCTGTAAATGTACCTTTAGCGTGTTCTAAAGGCATCTTGAGATTTTAAACTCAACCGAGACTCTTTTGTGTACAATATGCTGCTCTAGTCTGCGTCAAGTCAGTACAGAGGCTTAAGCAAATAGCAGTTTTTCAACTCGATTATTTGCAAACAAATCATTGACATTGCAATATAAGTATTAGTGTTGAAAACAGTTCATTTTATTCAGTAAAGAATTGGTACTTACAATGGATGTCAGGTTTTTTAGCACATATATAGCACAATTAGAATGCCAATGCACCATTATACTGATCCCAACTGAGTTTGGGATCAATTAGTACGCCTAGTTGGTGGACAGATTTCGGGTTATCAAAATTGTTTGCTTTTAGCATTAAAACAATTTTTTGGGTCTTATTGAGGTTTTGGGAGAATCGATTGGTGTCGAATCAGTAACTCTCTACATTGCGATTTTATTAATATTGATCAACACATGATCACGATATTGCAATTTAATGTTATGTCATCGGTGTACAAAATATTGGTTCCACCAATGTACGAAGGGAATTATTTTACTTATATCAAAAAAATGAGAGGGCCGAAAATGGATCCTTGCGGAACGCCCGAAGTAACAGTTAACGGATGTTGACCAGCCACAAGTAGGCAACAGTAAACTGTCTGCAGTTTGGATATAATTAATCTATGTATGGAATTCTGACTTTGTAACAATTATGTCATCGAGGACTATTTTAAATGTTCAGGCTGTGACTCAATAAAACGATTTCAATCTACAGTACTTTTCTGGATATTTGTGAGATAATCCTCATAAAAATCTTTCCCAAATAGTTCCTAAACATATGAAGTAAAAATCAGCCATTGTAAACCTTCCAAACTAAATAATAGTGATACTCACTAAATTTTAAATATTTTCACAAATTTATTTCATCGACCAATATATTATAATAAATATTAAAATAAATCTTCGAGTTTATGAGTGATGATTCTACTGTTCGTAATCAGTAGCGGCTGTAAATGTACCTTTAGCGGTGTGTCTTTCACAGCACATGTTCGGCTACTTGCTGTAGACTCTTGAATGTTGCTAGATTCACTATGTCCACTCTAGACATAAAATAAAATACACAGCAAATAAATTATTAGAAAAGTAACTTAATGAAGATAGAATGAAAGAAATGAATGAAGAAAATTTAAAAAGAATCGTAGATATTACTAGATTACTAGATATTACCCAATAATTACTTGAACACGTTTATAAAATTATTACAAATTGTTATTTGCTATTGACTGATATGTAAACTGTTATGTATGCGATTTTTAATATATTATGCAATATAAAAATATATACACTGTTTTATTTTACTGTGTTCCGCAAAAATGTTGAATATACAACAGATTAACATGCGACACTTTAACATGGACAGATTAACATGCGACACTTTAACATGGACAGATTAACATGCGACAGATGAACATATACACATTTTAACACACGACAAATGAACACTGTGACATATTATCATAGCGACAGATGAACATAAGTCAATTCAACACACGACATTTGATCTCACATTTCATTTTTATTTTTTTGTTCCAATGTACCTATAATTGCTTCACTAAAATAACCAGAAAGATCAAGATATACCAAGTTATCTCATAGAACATAACAAAAATATAAAAAAATCTCAAAAATTACCAAACATAATTTTTCTTATAATTATATGATTTTGAAAATATATATAAATAAATCTGAAAGTCTGTATTCTGTCGGTAACCAACTGCTGACCAACTGCTGACCAATCGCTGACTAAACGATGACCAACCGATGACCAACCATTGACCAACCGCTGAACTTATATTCTAGGATAAATAAGAAATAAAAATAAAAATGAAATGTGAGATCAAATGTCATGTGTTCAAATGACTTATGTTCATCTGTCGCTATGATAATATGTCACAGTGTTCTTGTGTTAAAATGTGTCTATGTTCATCTGTCGCATGTTAATCTGTCCATGTTAAAGTGTCGCATGTTAATCTGTCGTATTTTCACATATCGGGACACCATAAAATATATATATAGATACAGTTGCAACAATTTAACTGCTGAAGAGGAGTAATTGATACTATACATTATACTACAGTCTGATGTCAAGAAAATAAGTATATCTTATTCAACTTCCTTATAAATTTGATTTATTTGTTTTGTCTGTGACATATGTGTACCTCCCACATATTAATTCAATTAGAAATTGCGTCATTGTTATAAATTCTGCTTTTTTAACTTAAATGCAACGTATATCAAGAATCTCTTTAACTTTCTTTTAACATTTAACAAAAAAGTTGAGATAATAGATTTTAATATATATATATATTTTAAAAATTTAATTATTATTATTATTACTATTATTATTGGTGGGGGAGGGGTGCAGACACGAGCTGCCTTAAGACAATGCGACCTATAAGATTTTGTCTGTCCATTGTCTTATGGATCCCAATTAAAACAAATAAATATATTTGTAACGGATAAAATGAATGATAGATGAACATAAATTAAGAAGCATAGAAGATAGAACTATTATAACAGGAAGGCTAGTTTTAAGTTTTAAGCTGCGTTCAGAGCTCTTAAATTAGTAGACTATAGACCATGGGTCGGCAACCTTTTTTGGCTGCGGGTCAAAATCAACCAAAATATTAAGAAGACGTTCGGGTCAGTGGATATTTTCATTATAAAACAGTCTTTTAGTGAATTATAAGATAAATTTTATTGAGAAAATAATAACAATATGCTTTTTAAACTTCAAACATAAAAAATAATAATAATTCTAATCATTATATAAACAAATATAATTGTCAAGTTTAAGTTCATTAATTTATGAACTTTATTTATAAACGTTCTCGTCGTTATCAATGGCTCCCCTGATGCTGAATTTGTGACGTCAATTTAGCCAAGTCTGGTTTATACTTAGTCACCTTAAGACGAATACAAGAGTCTGAATTTTCGGTAGTTAAGCTACTCCTGTTCTTATTTAAAATACATTTCATGTTGGACATTATTTGTTCACATTTATATGTAGAACCGAGTGCGGACAAAATGGCAAAGCCAATTTTTTTCAAAGATGAAAACTTCGTAGGAAGTGATGTCCAGCACGTTGATATCATGAGAAGATGATTATCTTCCGGTTTTTTTTTTAATACTTCCGCAATGTCTTGAATTTATCCTTCCACAACGTTGAACTTTTAAAATCAATCATTTTTTATATAATATTCAAAATACTGCAATCTAAAATATTTTCTCCACGGCCACTATAGAATTTACCAATTCTAAAACCAATTTTGACTACAGAAAGTTAATATTCTAACACAAGTGTTGGAATGTTATTCTAAAGCATTTATCTTCTTATGCATTTCGCGTGTATTTCATTCCATCACTTGTTATAGAATAACTATTCCATACTTGTTGTCTTTTGTTTTTGTAGGGTTACATTAAGATATATGCAACGTTTACATTAAATAAATGCAACATAACTTCCTAACCTAAAATAGTGGCCGATGTGCGGTAAATTAAATTAAAATTAAACAAATAATAAATAAAAAATAGTTTAATTAATTGATTAATTTGTTATGTAATATAAATTATTTGTTAAGATAAAATGTTTGTTAAAATAATTATTAGTTATTTTTTTTTTTTTCTTTCTGGTGGTGTTGGAGAAAGTAGGGTCTGTGACTCAGTTGGAGGAGAAAATTCGATGCTCGTGGTTCCTCACGCTCGCCTGCGGCTCGCGCTCGGAATGTTCCACTCGCATCGAATTTTCTCATTCCAACCTTGTTACAGAATATACTATTCTTCTATTTCGTCAGGCTCTATTATAAAAGTTTCATGTTTATGTTTTATAATTTATTTTTATATATTTTACTTTATTTGCGGAACTCAAGTGGGTCACTTGGTGACCCGAGGGTCATAGGTTGCAGACGCCTGCTATAGACTATGGCTTGTGCACTGTTGATTGGCACTACAAGTTTGACATATGGTAAGGTGAACAACCGTTCAGACCTCTAAATTTAATATGATATAGGTACGTTGTCGATTGTGGATAATTTTCCAAACTTTGTAGTTAGTGAGTCGTTTTAATGAGAAAGACATATTAACACATTGACTATCTCAGTCTACATTGTAGAGAACGTTTACATTGTATGACTTTACATAGCATAACAAAATGTCATCGCGCCAATTACAACAAATCGCCCCCAAAATTACAAAGACGAACAGTAAATATGTTCAATTTAGGTAATTAAGTTAGGTTTAGTTAATAAAAATCTAGAACAGCAGAATTAGGAAAACGATAATAGATATAAACATTTTACGAAGCCGCCGTAGTTGGTTTAAAGACACATAGATGTCGCACTATTCGTAACGCACTAATTACCTTAGCTGTAAACGCTGCCTTGAACGATAAAACTATCTACTAAACTTGTCCACAATGCACAGTGAACAGTCTACTAATTTAAAAAGCTCTGAACGCAGCATAACAAGAAGTCTAACAGGACATATTCAAGAAATTAAATAAATAAAAAAAACTCTCTCACCTTGCGTTTGTACATATTAAATTAAATTTTGAAAAAAACTCAACATTGTTAAAATCGAACAAGTAAACTAATTAAATTATATTAAATTTAAACTTTTAGTATCATTAAGACTTAAAAATTTCAACGAATTTTTAAATCGTATAATTATAAATATATGGTAATTCGTTTTATTACCATAATTATGGCACCGTAATTTTGCCTTTTGATAACAGAAAAAAAACTAAATTTCTGCCGCCACTGACTATTGCTGCAAACGCCTAACAATAATATTCAAATTAAAAAAAAGTCCTGAGCAGTGTTTCCCAATCGGAGGTATATTTTTCCCGGTTCATATCTCTTACTATCATCTGATCCGAAATTGACTTATGATGACTTAACAATAAGGTAATTTTTAATAATAAATGTAATAGAGAATTTTGCCATACAAAATCCAAAACACTCTTACCGAATTAGATTTCAGACTAATACACATTTCAGAATAATAAGGTCGAATCTTTGGCCCCAACTAAATAAATGGTAAATTGAAAATGAGAAAAAATGAATTTACCCGAGTACTGTACTAAAATTAAAATATCACAGAAGATGTAAGAAGAAAACGATGATCCTATACAGGGTGTTCAATCTAAGTGTGCCACCATTGCTATCTCGAGAACTATAAGAGCTACGAGGTTGGTTAAATTAGCAAAGAAATACCATTTTGCAAGTCTATTACAAAACTATTAACAAAAATTTTATATGATCAGTGGTTCTCCTATAATGGAACCCGACTTTCTTATTTTAAATGAGAACATATTTTTTTTATATTTTTGTTCGGAAGGGAATTTTATTCTGAATTCAACGAATACACAGTTTAAGGTACTATTCTACTTTAGCAAACCCACCTTACTGCGCATGCGTGCAGTGTTGGCAATAGTAAAATATAATATATCAATTTTAATAATTTAAATTTAATATCAATTTATTAAATGAGTTTATTTATAAGAAATAAGTAATATTCCCTTAATTTCTACTGTGATTAGAGTTTTAATATATAAATGTAGTTTAAATTTAATTTAATATTATTTATTTTCACTTTTTTCTGTTGTAGTTATTTATTATGCATTGTATCGATATTTAAAAAATTTTCAATTCAAGTGGACAATGAACTGGCCCCCTGCACCACCATGTTATAAACGTATGAACAATGATACACAATTTTAATTAGGCTAATATGGGGGGAAAATTAAGTACTGTGCACCTAAAAACAAGGTAATTAGGTTAGGTTTAGTTAGTAAAAATCTAGGACAACAGAAGCCGAAAAACACAAAGTAACCATAAAGGAGTTTGTGTGAAAAAAAAAAATATATATATAAAGAATGTATACACTTTACAAAATATAACAACAACAAGATAAAGGTATAACTACTGAATTACATCCTACACCGCACAAACGTTTTTTACACAAACTTTTTTAAGCTTACTTTGAGCTTTTCGGCTACTGCTGTCCTAGACTTTTACTAACTAAACCTAACCAAATCACCCAGTTTTTAGGTGCACTAAATTATGTTCCCCCTTTTTTAATCTTTAATCGGCTGTGAATGTAATATTATTATTTATTCTTATTATAAAATACCGGAATATTAATTTAATTAGATTTATTTAACTGAAAGTTAAGCATTATTATACAAATAATTTTAATTCTATTTTGATTTTAGTTTAAATTTACTTGTTTTAATTTTACTATAGTTGGCAACATTGTCTAGTGGGTTTGCTAAAGTAGAATAGTGCCCAGTTTAATACCCTTACATCACAAAAATTTTGAGAAAAATGCATATTAAATGGACATTCATTTAAATCAAATCGCACAGGAATCAGCGTGCTATGAATGAAACAAACGTTTGGTGTCCGTCCAATGAGAAGACATCAAACTGAAGATCCTCTCAACAAATACATTTGAGCATGGGATACTGAGAATTTTGCCAACTAGTAGTAAAAGGTTCTTATAACTGTAGAAATTAGCTTCCAACTCATTAGCTTCAAAAATATCAGTACACTTTTGTCTACAGGCTTATTTTTGTAAGACAGCTATTTTTCGATAATTTCATTTGCATCTATGAATTCATCATACAGGCTGTCCATCTCTAAAGGATTCCACACACCAAAGCGGCCGCGGTGGCGGCCACGGTGGCGATAATGGAGCGGCCTAACGCAACCTATACAATACAATGAGACCACGCACATACAAGCGTTTCGCTATCTGAGAACGGCGCCGAATGCAGCGTTCAGTCTGCGATCACCAAACACTGGCGGCCAAACTCGACAAGTTGCGTTAGGCCGCGCGATATTCATTGTTTATATACCACAGAGTGAATATATTTAAGAAAATAATGTCGAAAATAGATAATTTAACAGAAAAAATCATAGATCAGTAAAGGATCATTTAATTTTGTATGACTTAGCACATCCTGATTACAAGAATATTAGGAAAATAAATAAAGTGTGGGACGAAATAGGAAAAGTTTTGGAAATTGATAGTAAAGTCTGTTCCAAACGATTAGGCGGAACTAGATTTTGCAATCTAGTTACTTTCATCGTTTAAATAATGCTTTTCAGCCGTTTTGTTTAAGCTTTGTAAATAATACTTGCAACAAACATTTTTTGGTTAAGGTTACTATCATTTTAAAATGTCATTTTCTTTATATTTTGATTTTTTGTGTCATTCTTAATACAAATATCCCATTTATTTATTTTTTGTCATTAAAATATGTAAGAAAATTAATTTAAGTTTGACATATGTCATTCGTTTCCATGGTTTCATTGTTGGAATTTTAAATTTTAACATTCCAAAGGGGAAAAATGAAATAACCCAAGCAAGGTCCAATATTATCATACAACTATATACCGTGATTCACTAACTGATCGCTACTGCTACCGCCACTCCCACCGCGTTAGTGTGAGGAGACCTGATCGCTACCGTGGCCGCCACCGCGGCCGCTTTGGTGTGTGGAATCCTTAAAGCGTCTGTAATTTCCAACTCTTTGCTGCTGATTTTATATGATCATATGTTAAATTTGTTATTTTTAATGAAAATGGCCTTATTGCATGTAAGTAATTTGAATTGGAAAAATCAAAATTTAATTCTAAAGAGTTTTGGTAAAAAAAAATTAATAAAATCTTGCGCAATTTTTCTAGATTCTGCTGGCAAGAGTTCTGTAGCAGTTTTTTCTCCAAAAAACTGATTTTTCTGAAAAGATTCCAAAACGTTGTGTTATTGCTGAAACCGGGACTTTCAGTACTCAAACCAGGACTGTCCCGGGTAATCCGGGACAGTTGGTCACCCTATTGCTAGCTAAACAGGATATAACAATAAATAATACACACTTGAACGAACAGCCGTAATAATAATAATTTATTCGCCAAATGACATTTATTGTTTTTAGTCAGTTATTATTAGGTACATATGATTTCATATACTAAATTCAATATTTTCAAAATTATTAAAATCATAAATGGAATTTTTCAACAAAATGTCCTTAACTTTATTTGAAAATTCTTTGCATGATAGTTGTTTAATCTCCTCGGGCAACACATTGAAAAATTTTATACAATAATTTGAGCTATTTCTGGATTTGTTCATGCGAAGGTACTGAGAACGGATATCGTTTTTTGAGCGAGTATTGTATTCATGCGAGTCTCCAAGAGTAGTGAATTTGCTCAAATTCTTATGTATTAGCAAAAGGCAATTATAAATGAATAATGCTGGTAAGGTCATTATTTTGAGACTTGTAAAATAATCTCGACATTCGGCTCTGTAGGCAGCGCTGGCGATAATTCTGACAGCTTTACGCTGAAGGCTAAAAATTCTGTCAGCGGACGGAGAATGTCCCCATATAAGTATCCCATAATTTAGGTGCGGAAATAATGAAAAATAGGCTTTCAATACGACCTCTTTATATACTTCGTATTTCAACCTCCTTATCAGGTAGATGGTGGACCTAAGCTATCTACTAACAAATTCCGTGTGTTGGTCCCAACGTAAATGAGGATCTACGTAGATTCCAAGAAACTTGACGTAATGAGGGTTTTCAAAATTATGTTTCCTAGTAGTAAACAGCAGAGTCTGGGATTTGTCCGTGTTTAAGCATAAGTTTTTGGTGATAAACCAAGAATTTGCTTCAGCTGTCAAGGATCTATTCTCGGAAAGGAGAGCACTTAGTTTGGAGTTTCTAGTTAATAATGTGTCGTCTGCGTAGAGAATTATTTTAGAAGTCATAAAAAGGGGTAGGTCATTAACATATATTAAAAAGAGTAACGGACCAAGTATGGAACCTTGTGGAACACCAAACTGTAACGGAAGAGCTTTAGATTTACTGTTGTCAAGCTGAGTAAATTGTTTCCTATCCGATAGATATGATCTAAGCAAGGGGCAGCTGTTTTCATCAAAACCATAAAGATATAGCTTATTTAATAAAATGTTATGCGAGATGCAGTCAAATGCTTTGCTGAGATCTAAGAAGGTACCAACACAGTATACACCAGCTTCCAATGCGTCCACAATATAATCGACAAAGTGGAATAATCGACCGACTTACGACCAACAGCCATGGAATAATCTAAAGAAGACCATGACCAATATTAAATCGAATAACGCTGAAGATCTAACTTAACAGAGCAAGAGACTAAAGCTAAAGTAAATCCTGTTGACTAACAATGTTCAAGAAAAGAAAAAATACATTATTTAAGCAACTTATTATTTAAAAAACAAAGCTCTCCGTAAAGCGCTTAGATTGGGAAACACTGATCCAGAATCTAACTTTCTATAAAAACAACATCAAAAGCTATTATTACCTTTGAGGATGAGATGGCGCTGTCTGCAAACAAACTAGAAGCTGTCGTACTGCCAAATCTGCTCTTCTGTTCAATGTGTTGTTTCGCCAACTCGATTTCTTTCTTCTTCAACTCGAACACCACCTGGAATAAATCCCGCATCGCTATGACAACCTACAACAAATAAAAACAAATCCCATGCAACAAATTCTTAACACAACACGCTTTATATGCAACATCACAAACTAATGTTAATGGATTTTAAGACTGACTTTCAAGGAAAATGAACAATTTGAAGCTAGTTAATGAAAAACTCATAGCGCATAGCAACGATCGCTATTAGCGCTTAACACAATTCAGCAATTTGAAGCGAAAGCAACTATAAAACTAATCTAATGACCAGACAAGATCATTGATATCCTCTGAAATAATTGATTATGACTTTATTTTGTATATTTACTATCTTGTTAATAATGTCAATAATTATTCGCAAATATTATCTATATCAAATTCTGTATACCATGTATTTTTAAAATGTCATGTGAGAAACAGTAATTTTTATCGTGTTTATTCTTCACATTCGCCATGAATTCCAGCCTTAAGTTACCAGATTTTGAATAAGGGAAAAAAAATAAAATAACTAAAAAAAATAAATAAAATAACTAAAAAAAAAAAATAAAATAAAAAAATATGTATCCAAAAAATGTTTTTTTAAATGAGAAAACTTGATTCCCCTACTCGAAATTTATTTGTTAGCATAGATTTGGTATAGAATTAAAGACGAATATTTACAATTATCTAAAAACGTTAAATACTCCTTGCTTTTCCAACTACCTATGGGTGAGATTTTCTGTATTGAGAAGTGACATTACCGTTGGCGGCGCTGTAGTCCAAGGCAATATGGCTGTCTTGTTTAGTATTCAGCTGTCAATATGCTAACAGCGAACCGGCTAATTTAAGCACAGTACATTTTTATTTTATGAAAATGCTAGTAAATATTTACGAAATTTTTTAATTTTTACACGCTACACATGTATTGAGGGTTATAACAGAAAGTGGGCATCAAATTCCAGTATTTAAAGTTTAATTTTAGTAGATTTATTGAAGTATAATTTGTAGTTGAGCAGGAGATAAATGCCGGGCAAAAAAAAACAAACACTATTTTCACATCTGATCACATTTATTTTATATACTTTTCTGCTCGCGGAGCACAGTTTGGGAAACCCTGGACTATGTAAAAGAACAACGGGGTTTGATTTATAATATTTTATATTTTAATTACTAAAAATGCAGTAACGATTACCTAACTCTATTTTTCAAAGATTTCTTGCGAAAAATTATACTTTTATTTTCGTCGTTTCAATATGTGCCACGATTTAAGACTAATAAATAAATATTAATAACAAAATTAAATAAAATAAATAAATAAACCGAAAGGTATTTATGCTTGTTAGCACCAAATACACAGACTTTAAGACTAAGTATTGAGGTCTTATACATTACTAATTTTCAAAATCTACAGAACATACAGAAGTTCCAATACTTACTGGTTTCATTAAATGCATGGGACGCTCTGTTAGTATAAAAAGAACACTTTATTTCACAAAACACCAAAACGAACAGATAAAAAAATCTATGGCATTTATTGGTACCGTAAAGTGGGGTGATTTGAAAATACGGGGCGAGTTGAAACATTCGGTCGCGGCACCTGAAATGTTGATACTACCTTCTGGCGGGTGAAGTTTTAGGCCTTCAAACGCAACAGATAGTCTAGTACTGTTTACTTTGTGCAATATGGTGAATGGTTACGCGCTTAAACGCAGTAGAGAGCAGTGGCAAAATATTGAAATTTAAGGTTAATATGGCTTAATTTTTTTCACCTATATACTTTATAATTTGTAGCAAGCCTGGTTACTGATAAAATAATGTAGTATTTTTTTTTTCTAACCTAATAACTTTGACAATTCCTTGAACAAATCCATAACCTCATTCCTCGAAATGCTATCAGAACACTTATAAAAACCCACGTCTCTCTGAAGATGAGGAATTCGGTTTGGTTAGCGTTAACATCTAAGTTGTTGAATTTTTAGAGGCATCGTGTCAGCATTCTGGTGGTATATACGATTCTGTTTATTTTTATTTTTCATTATTTTAATACCTAAATTTTAACATTCAAAACTAATTGTAAATATTACATTTAATAAACTTTTATACTTAATATTAAAAAACCGCATTCTCTTACTTAACGTGTGTAAACCTTCACCTTTAAGAACTTAAGTGAACAGCTAATATCCAGACTAATTACAAAATGCCTGATCAGTCGGTTGGTAAATACTAATACATATCATTTAATTCACATATCGTAATGATGAACCCTGGATAACACTCACGCCTAGTACCCGAACTCCTTTAATCAGGAATCTCACTTCAGTCTGAGATCAGACTTTATATTATATCACAGGCTCGCTACCTAGTTGATAATAAATTGTACGATATTAAAGTAACGTATCAGGTGCTCGCTACAAATTCACGTATCATAATGTTGAACCTTGGACAAAACTCACGCCCAGCATTCAAATTCCTGTTTCCGAAATCTTATTCCGAAATTTTAGTATGAAATTATTATTTTACATACTGATTTTGGCTTTGATTACAAATTTGGACACGGTCCTCGGTTTACAGGCCCCTTTCGTCCAGCAAGAAGGCTGACAACAGTGTGGTAATGCCACATTAGTGGCTGGATTGGACATTAAATCATCATAATTATATAAATTGAACAGTAAGTATGAGATGTTTACGTTAGACCACTGGCTCGCTATAATACATCCTGCCCATCTACCAGTGCTTATTGGACCTTCTGTATTATCTGTGATAAAAACCATGCAAATGCTATAAGCAATATACAATCCGCAGAACTAAGCTAATCTAATTAGATTGTAAATTTATTTGCAATATTGTTAGAAAACAATAGATTTTTCGTTCATCAAATAAATCAGAATTCATACATTTTTGAAAAAAATATACTTAAGAATTATTATTAATATAAGATATAGTAATTTTTTAGAATCATTGATTTGGAAGTTTCTTGTTTTATTGAAACTACACAATAGAATTTGTTTAAAGTACGATGCATGTACACAAAGTAAGAGTGCTCAATTTTTAAAAACCCAAAAAACAATTTATTTGAAAAAATTATAATTATTTTAGGTATAGGTCACACTATTTTTCAACGTAGTCACCTTCTCGATCGATGCACGTCGTGAGCCGAGGTATGAGCTTTTTTTATACCTGTGTCGAAAATATCTCCCACCAGCTGTCTTGTCCATTCTTTGACAGCATGCTTGATCTTGTCGTCGCAGGAAAACCTTTTTGCGCCCATAAACTCCTTGAGAGAGGTGAACAGATGGTAATCCGATGGCGCCAGATCGGGGCTGTGAGCTGGGTGGTTGATAATGTCCTATCTGAATGAATCCAAAAGTTGCGTTGTGACGTGTGCAGTGTGAGGACAGGCATTGTCAACCTCTGCAACTCACAACTCCGGTCTGACGCCATCGAATTACCGTTCACCTCTCTCAAGGAGTCTATGGTCGGAAAAAGGTTTTCCATCGACAATGAGGTCAAGCATGCCGTCAAAGAATGGACAAGACTAAAGATGGGTCGTTCATGAACGAACCGGCTCGCCGAGCCGGCTCAGTACACTGACCGAAGTGGCACCGTTCACCAAATTGAAATAATCCGGCTCAGGGCTCACTGCATAATTTCAAGTGTACGATTGATCGGGAGATTGTGAGCAGTGACCGAAGTGATCCGGTTCTGGATCGATGTCATGTTGAACTTCGCGAGAACTTGGCTTGTAATGTATTGTCATAAAGTGTATTTCGTCAACAATTTATAGGGCAGTCTATAAGAAACTAATAGGCTTAGTCTGTACTTTCTTACAACCATACTACATAAAAATAATAAAAATATTGCCCAAACCCAGAAGTCCGATTTATAATAACCCTTTTCACACTACATCTTTAAGACGATTGAACTTAAACTTCATCGATGTTTAATATCGGTTTGCTTTCACACTTGATGTTTAATTTGAAGAAGAAATCTCCATGTAAAGCTAGTATATATTGCCAACATAATTTCATATCGTTTGAATTTATTCTGTCAGAATTTGTATATCGAGGTTAGGAGAAGTTTATTTTTTATATTTATTTAAATAATAACGCAAATAATCTTCTCATAACCTCGATATATAAAATGATAACAGCTGAACATAGATAAAAGAAGAGAAGCACAAATTCAAGGAGTATTTTTTTATAATGGGAATTAAGTTGGCAATGCGGGCGAAGTTTAAGACGCAGATCTCTGTCTTAAACATCGGTCGTGTTTAGACGAGGCCGTACGGTTTCACATTAGCGTTTAAAGATCCATTCACTTAAACATCCGATCTTAAAGATCTAGTGTGAAAAGGGTATAAGGGCAATAAACATAGCCATAAACTTAACACATCTGGTTTAAAATATAGTAGCTACATAAAGTGAATTGTTTGTTTACTATTAACCCGGTAAAAATGTTAGATAATTGACTTCTATAGATTTTTATTTATTTAACTTCATTATTTCTTTATAACAAGATGAGGAAGAGAGAGAGAGAGAGAGAGAGAGAGAGAGAGAGAGAAGAATTTGTCAATAAGTCATAATTTACGTTTTGAATTCATACTAAGAATATTAACAAGAATAAAGGTAATAAAACGGCAAATACTCCGACGTTTTTATCGCATTTATTCCACTCGACCAAACAATTCTGCTTTCCGCTGTCTGTTCAAATAATGCAAGAGCCGGATGAGCGATGTTTTACCTACATATTGCAAACCAACAACCGTGTTGAACGGTGGGAGAACTGACAACTGACCGAAATGTTTCTCGGGGACACGTTTACTTATCCGGATCAATGAGCCGGCTCAGCAAACTGAACGACCTCCACTGATCCGGTTCCGCAAACTGTGCTGAAATTCCCATCTCTAGACAAGGCAGCTGACGATATTTTCTCATAAGCTCATACCTTGGTTCACAACGTACATCAATCGGGAAGGCTACTAAGTCGAAAAATAGTATGATCTATACCTAAAACAACTGTAATTTTTTTTTAAAATAAATTGATTTTTTGAATTTTTAAAAACTGAGTACTCTTACTTTGTAGACATTCCTAAATATCTTTTTTAATAATACAAACTACACAATAGATTTTGTTACGTTAATTAAGGGTAAAATTATATAATGAACAAAACAGAAATGTTTTCATTGTATATTTTTTCTGATTTCAAATGAGATTGAATATAATAGCTGTTTCTTTATATTATAAATTGATTTTAATAAAGAAAATGTTTTATTTATTAATTTTATTAATATTTCATAACAATATTGTGTGCGTATATTTACAATCTCTAATTCTTACCTGACTGGCAGCTTTGTCAGTTTTTATTCCAAAGAAGCGGTGTCCAGTATCGGGAGAACCAAATATGTATCCGAAAGCTCTGGAGTCGGACATATCTTGCGCTATGAATGAAATTTTGTGCACAGGATGATGGTACAGCGAGTCCTAAACAATATAAAAAAAAAACGAATTAAAAATGAAAAATTTCTTTCACATATAAGAGGGTTATAACCAAAGGGGTGTAAGTAGGTGCTTTCCAGATAGGTGTGAAATACTCTGAACTACTCCGAACTGTTCTACTCCAAACTACTCTGAAAATTTTTGCATATGGAACACTTTAGTTGAGTATTTAGTGGAAAGAGGCGCTGCTATCTTACGAATTAACAAATTTCAAAGGAAAACAATCCTAAATGTACAAATTATTTTAAATTTTACATATTTATGATAAGATAAATGGATTTTATTTTATATTAAAAAAATACGCAGTTATAAATGCGTGATAAATCTTTAACAAGTTCGAATTGCATCAGCTGTTTACCCCCACTACAAAGGAACTCAAAGTTCTAAAATAAAGGTAGGTACTTCAGGGGACGGGGGAAGGAAATTCTGGTGTAGTTGAGAGTGTGAAGTTCTTTTACTTGGAACAACTAGCGAACTGTTCGGAGCAACTCCGAGCTACTCTTTATAGCAACCTGGAAAGCGCCTAGTGCCAATACACACTATCAGTTTCCTTTTTTATTTATTTTTTTTTGAAAATGTAACACCAGTTTGGTTTACCCCGTCATATGAAGAGTTCAAGAAAGAAAAGATCACAAGAAATTATTTTTTCTAAAATCGAATATTAAAATCGCTTAGTCTATTCCAAACGATTAGGCGGAACTAACCCAAATTTTCATTTTTGTAAGTTGTCATTAGCTATTTTTTTATATATTGAAGTTGGCTTTTCCTGAACAAAATGATCAAAAGCTTCAATCAATTGGTAAAAGCAACTAGAATTGAAAATCTAGTCCCGCCTAAACCAATGGAACAGACTTTACTTGTCATTATAAATTTTAGAATCATTTTTAGTTTTCAGTACTATTAAAATGATTCACAAAGTAATAGGGAAATGTTCCTAAGAGAGACTCTATCTGGCGGAATTATGTTGAACTAACCAAATAGGCAAGTTTGTTATTGTTCTGACACATGTGTTACATTTGTTTGGATATTAGATTTTATATTTGTTTGGCATATACGTCATATTTATTAAGAAAACATAAATCAAGACAAAAATATTAATAAATACTTTCTAAATGTCAGATTACAACGTATTATCAATATGTCAAAAAGTTGTTATTGTCTATTTAGTTAGTTCCGATTTTGCCACATTGGCGCTGCAATCTTAAAAGGGGTTCCCTATATTGTAAATTACGAGTGGCAAAAGATATGCGTTCAATGCCTATGACAATGTTTCCCAAAACTTTTTTGCTCGCGACCCAAAAAATTTTTTTTTTTTTTGCTCGCGACGTAACACCCAATTGCATTGTTCCAGACAATACAGTCGTTTGTTACGTCGTGTGACGTAACTGCATTGATTCGCCGACGCTAGTATAACCGATATTAATCATATTTACAGAAACTTAGAGGCAGATGATTACAACGGATAGGACACGTCATGAGGATAAAAATTAACATAATGATAAAGTTCTTGGTAGGGAGATTGAAATTCCGTCGAAAATTCAATCGAAAATATCATGAAAAAACTTGAGAAATCTACTAGCAGAAGCTCTACCAAGTATTAGTATAGAAAATACTTGGAGAAATACGATACTAAACAAAGCAAGTTGAAACTCATAAAACATTAATTTAATTTTGTTTGGCTATATAAGATTTTATTAAGATATCGGACAAGAAACTGTATTCAAACATTTACAAAGCCCAGCCAATTTTCTTCACAGAAATCTCAATATTGATTATAAATAAAAGTCACCAGTATTCTTTATCTTGCTAAACTTTATGATATTAATTTTAGAAGAAAAATCAATCTTGTATTTTAACATCCAAATTTTGTGCGTGGGTATGCAAACCGCAACTCACTTGTTTATGACACACAGCAATGGCTATTAGCGCCTAACACAGGTCATTTACTTAACTAAGGCTTGGTATTTCCAACTTGTAGCTAAATATAAGAGTGACTAACTCTAGTTTGTTAAATTCTCTAGGTTAAATACCAAGGCAAATAACATTGGGTATTTCCAATACGCTTAACCCACTAGATTACAAACTGTGACTCGGCACGGACAAGTATTTTATTACTGGTTAAAATCCAGAGTGAGATATACGAGGTCTGTTCAAAAACTATCGCGAATTTTGAATTTCTGTGGGTTACGTATATTCGATTTTCGATTTTTTTGTGGCCTTATGTTGGTACTCATGTCTCTCACTTATGCCGACAAGTTCGGCCATTTTGAATGTTCAGATAATTTTTGACAGTTGTTTTGCTTGCACGTGTTTTGGCTCGTCTTCGATTTTTGTCTATACCAAAAAATGGATCAATGAATCTGTATCAAATTTTGTGTGAAAAACAAAATTAAGTGCGCGGACGCATTCCAAATGTTGACTGTGGCATATGGTGAAGCTACCTTGGACCGAAGCAACGTTTATCGGTGGTACAAAATGTTCTCAGAGGGCCGAGAAGATGTGAACGACGAAGAGCGTGCCGGATGCCCGAGCACGTCAACAATAGACGAAAACATTGATGAAGTGAAGAAAATAGTATTGGCCAATCGTCGAATCACCGTTAGAGAAGTTGCTGAGGACCTAAACATATCGATTGGCTCGTGCCATTCGATTTTTACCAATGATTTGGGCATGAGACGGGTCGCCCCAACCTACACATCGTTGCTTGTGCGCGAATTTTTGCCAAAAACAATACACTAATAATGCCGCAGCCACCGTATTCCCCAGATCTGGCCCCCTGGGACTTTTTCTTGTTCCCGAAACTGAAGAGGCCCATGAAAGGACGACGCTACGCTACGAATGAGGAGATAAAGACGGCATCGAAGGAAGAGCTGAACAAGATCACAAAAAATGATTTTTTCAAGTGCTTCGAGGATTGGAAAAAACATTGGCACAAGTGTATAATATCTGGTGGGGATTACTTTGAAGGGGACAAAATAGATATTCATGAATAAATAAATAATTTTTGAAAAAACACAAAATTCGCGATACTTTTTGAACAGACCTTTTTGAACCAAAAAAACGGCTCGACAGCTATCACTTTACCAATTTATTTATTTATTTCCATAGAGAAACAACAAATTTTTCTTTCTCAACGCCTATTTCAGTTACATGTTTAGTGTTACCAATCTGAGGATTCAATATGTCAGTCTCACTATCCGTCAGATAACTATCTGATAGATAAATTTGAATTGAAAGACGGGATGACATTTATCCAACAGATAAAGTATCAGATAACTTTATCTATCAGATAGTTACCCAGAAGTTTATCAGAAGGTGGAAAGACCGGGCCTTAGTGTTATATTTGCGGCTCTCTTGTGGGAACACCACGGCCCCCCACTTTAAGAAGCAACGTACTAGACAACCATGCTCGTGCGCCCGTTTCAATAAAAAGCAAGTTTTTCCACCCCTTAGCGTTTAAATACAACAATCTAAATCTTTACTTACTCCAGTCTTCTCATCTCTCAGTCTTAATCCATCGATGGCAATATTAATGGTGATCCGTTGCTTGTGTTCTCCGGCAGCTCGTATCGCCATCTTGAGGTCCGCAAGCGCCTCCTGACACATCCGATCGCCGCGGGCCTCGCTCACCTCCAGGATTCCAATCAACTTGGCCTTGAAACTCACCCCATCTCCCAAGAACCGAGACGGTTCATTTTTATCTAACAAATGCATATAAACTATATTAAGGCTTTAAATATCTAAATTTTATTACACATACACGTCAAATAAATAAATAGATAGATAACAAACAGAGCGAGGGGTCAAAGCCAAAGTGGTGTAAGTCACTTATTGTTCATTTCAGGAAATAAACCATTTCGCTAGATTCACTGTATTAAATTAGGCAGCAGTCTGACTGATCGAGCGCCGTCGTGTAACGTAGCGCCGAGTCGTGTAGTGTCATTTAAAAATTTAAAAGCTGGTCTGACTGATCAAGTACTGTCGAGTATTATCGATCATTCAGTGTCAAGTAAATTTGTTTCTCACTTGTCAAATAGTGCATATTCCAACCTAAAATAATACTATCAAACAGTTAATACTAATTAGCGAGTCCATTTTACTCTATATTGTAATTTTGTTTTTTTTTTTTGACGTTCCAACTGTCAAATAATATATGGTTATGAACTGTATATGCTTAAATGCGCATGTGCTATTGCCTCGAGCGTCGTGTGAAATTCAAACCGGTTTGAAATACAAACAACTTGATGCTACTTGACAGCAAACGATGGTTCAGTGCGACTCATGCCCTTAGTTAACGTGTGTTTGAAATTTGCTCGACAGCAAACGATCGACAACACTCGATCAGTCAGACCGCGGCCTTACATATAACTGTATTTGAAATTCTTACACATTTAATACCAAGAGAAAAGATTCGACTTGCTCCACCTTTGTATTTAACCGATTTGTATGTCTAGTTTGTGCTACCACATGTAGGGGAAGCCGGGGCATAACGGACTCCACTCTTTTTGGCTGTTAAAGCATGCCGCCATGTTTGGGTGCATTCCAATCACGTGCAGTACTTCGCTAGTGTCTTCCGAGAGTGGTTGTATGATTGAGAGCTAGCGTTTACATTTTGTAAATTGGTGAAACGTGTTTTTTGCTGTGTTGATATATTTTTCACACATATCCAGACGTTTATTGCTCCAGTGCAGAGCATGTGGCAAATTGGCACATTGTTCTTGCGCTGGAGAAGATGATAATGTGTGTACATTCTGCGCCAGATTTTAGCTGACTGCACATTATACCCCGCCCGTGCTCATTCTGCCCCGACACCGGGGCAAAATGAGCACAAAGTAGCTTTTTTTATATCGTCATAACTTTTATTTTTGTTTTTACGATATTCCTTAAGATTTTATTAAAGATAAATCCTTAAGGTGCCCGTTATGCCCCGGCTTCCCCTAGTCAGTTTTATTAAAAATTTGCCTTACACCACTTTTACTTTGACTTTGACTCTCTCAATTCCTCATAAAAGAAATCGTCTGTGGTCAAGAATATGTCTGCAAATATTAATTTTTCACATTATGAATTCTTCCAAAATGGTTAATCAGAACTTTTTCAGTGACTACTAGGTTAAATTTACCTCCGTATTGTAATATGCATGCTGAGCGAAAGAAAAATGAACGATGCTTGTTATATATATAAAAGCCCTAATTTCTGTGTAACCTCGTAACGCTAAGTTCCTTGGTGCTAGCGGAGCTTGAGGTGTGTGGTCGGTTGCTCCCCACCAGTCCGAGCGACATTTTCCGACAGCAGGTCACGGCTAAGCACATGAAGTGAAGCAGAGAGCAAAGCAGCGATGAAAGCGGAAAGTAAAACAGCGAAAGAATGTCGCGCTTATAAAAGACTGTCTACACATAGTGACGCGTTTAAAATTGAGCAGTAAGTTCTCAAAATTATAACGGATTTTTTACTAACAGAAAACTCTTCCCTGAAAATTTGGTATTTACTAAAAAATAAACACACTAGAAGGTGCAATGTTCACAGAATAAATAAAAGTAGACATATACATGGTGAATTTCATCATTTCTATATGCAACTCCGCGAACATCCAGAAAAGTTTCATTCTTATTTTCACATGAGTATTTCAACGTTTGATTATATTTTGGAAAAAAATCAACATAAATTGGTAAACAATGGACAAATTTCAATCGGAACCTACTATAAATACCTCTTATAAATGAGAACTACTTGTAAATGCCTCAATATCCATTTTAAACAACTATTTTAGCAACGATGATAGCAGAGAAATCAAATTGTTTGAACGCGTCGACTATAACAGCGATATAACCTCGCTGCAGTACGCTCCACTATGCCCGTGTTAACAGGAATTCATTTATTTAATTTCGCCGCTTTGCTCTCCTCCGCTTTCATCGCTGCTTTGCTCTCTGCTTCACTATGTGTTTAGCCTTAGCGAGAATATAGCTCTTAGCTCTCGAGTCAGTATGTACCTTGGCTTAATTAAAGAATGTTGTGTCAATTAACGTTATGCCCGCGGACCGTGTCTGGCCCGATACTTATTTTTAAACGACCCGCATTGAGCGGCCTTTTAGGATTTCCTAGGTATAATCAGAAACAGCTATACCATTGAGGTCCAGCATATGGCCCACGGGCCGTATCCGGTCCGATACTAATTTTTAAACGACACGCATTGCCGGCTTTTTAGGATTTCCTAGGTATAATCAGAAACAGCTATACCATTGATGTCCAGCATACGGCCCGCGGGCCGTACCCGGCCCGATATTAATTTTTAAACGACACGCATTAAGCAGCTTTTTAGGATTTCCTAGGTATAATCAAGAAACGTTTTTGTTTTGTTAATATACGCAGAATCATGCACTTTTTAATAATTGATTCCTGCTTATATTGATTTTATTCGATATCAGTTTGCCAACGTTGTTGGCAACGGCTCTGCTAATTTAATAAATATTATCACAATAAGAACACGTTGTTGAATTGTGTAGCGCTTCATTGTAAATTTGCAAAGTACACTCTACCCACCTAAAATGCCGAGAAACATAGTTCCCCTCTTTCGCCCACCATATATTTATTAAAAATTATTGCGAGGTGTTTAAAATAATTGATATTTAACATAGTATTTTATTCTAGGGGTAGCATTGCTTACAAATTATTACTTAAAGTTACACATTTAAAAAATATTGAAAAAATTATAATAAAACTACTGCTGAATGCATAACAGTTAAATTAAGTGTTTCATTCATACTAATAAGAGTATAAATTGCTCTTAAATTGAGCACTCATGTTTCTACATGAATGAATTCATAACTACTATTTAGCGGCTAACTAACAATCATTACTTATCAAGACCATTAACAGTTATAAACATTTTTATTAGTTACTCGTTGCAAATATGTAGGGTGTTTTTAATTATATTGCCACATTTTAGCCACAATACCTCTGGCTACCAGTCCCCCCCCCCTAGAATTGCTCGAAGAAAAATGTGTGTGCAACAAGGATTGTTCTGCGTTTTAAAGAAAGTCGTCTCTTATAGTTTAGAAGTGAGGACCTTTTTTTTGTCATCTCTTGTATTTTAGAATTGAGAACCTGTTTTTTAAGTCATCACTTGTATTTTCACCTGTCCATTAACCTATTAGTAACGATAAAAGATGTTGATGCCCTCCTCACTAATTTCCTGGCTGCCCAAATTTTCCTCATATATTTCCTGGCCCCTCCGGATTTTAAGAGCTAGCGCCGTCACTGTGTTCTATGGTGAGTAAATGATGAAAATGATGAAAAAAATCAGCTGTGGCCAGGGACGTAGCCAGGGGCGGCATAAGGGGCATTCCCCCCCAGGATAGTTTAAATCCTGGTTAGTTTACCTTATACAAAATATAATTTAGAAGTTGTTAGAAGATTTCTTCACCGGAGGTGAAGAAAATTTATAAATTTACCGGACTTTTATTATTTAATATACTACAAAAGACCTACAACAGGGGTCGGCAACCTGCGGCTCCGGAGCCTCATGCGGCTCTTTTAGAAAATTTTGTGGCTCTTTGAAAATTGGCTGGTTTTTATTTTAATATAATCTATTTTTTAATTTTCAACTTTCTGCCTGTACTATACAGGTTTTGTATTTTTCAGAATGTTTTACGGTGCAATTCTAGCCCGGTAATTCCCCGAGTTACTGCATATTCCCTTTTAGAAGAAATTATTTGTTTCGAAAAAAAGTTATCTGTATTTGTGAATGATTTACGTGCAAAAACATTTTTACATTTTATTAATTTACAAAAACATGTTATTAATGCAATTTTTTTTTTGCACAAACTATTGTTAACATGAAAGAAGCTTTTCGAGATAGATTTAAAGAGTTTACAAAATATAAAGCTACACTAGATTTTTTGACAAAACCAATTGAAGTAGATATGTAGCAATTACATTTATCACCTTCAATTAGTGGATTTGAAATCCAAAGGTTTATTGAATTATATATTCTTAAAACTTAATTCTGAACTGGAAAATTTAGAAAGAAAAAAGTGAATTTTATCTTCCCAGCATAAGTGGACCGAAATTCGCAATCTTCAAAATGTAGATAAAGTTCTTTTCGGAGCTTGGAACCGTCTTCCAGAATCGTTCAATCTTTTAAAAAATTATGCTTTTGGGCTACTGACAGTTTTCGGATCCACATGTTACTGTAAGCAAATCTTTTCACATACGAAATTAATAAAGAGTCAGTTAAGAAGTAATCTTACTGACCTGAAACTAGAGTGCTGCCTTAAGTTAAAGATGACTGAATATTCACCAAATATTGAAGTCTTATAGAACACTATACAGGAGCAATCGTCCCATTAAAAAAATTATTATATTGATATATACTAGCAACTACAATAGGTATCACAAACTAAATGTATAAGTAAATATTAATTTATTGTAATACTTGATTATTTTAAAACAAATAAACAATTTTTACGTTTTTTTTCTAAAATATAGCATATATTTTTTAGCGGCTCTTCCATGTTATTGTGTTTTTTTTTCAATATAGATTTGGCTCTTTGTCACTGAAAGGTTGCCGACCCCTGACCTAGAACGCTGTTATTTTCTACCCAAGCCATATAATTAAGGTCGTACCGACTAATTTAGAAAATTTTGTTATTTATACCCCCCCCCAAGCTGAAATCCTGGCTACGTCCCTGGCTGTGGCCACCACAGGACCGACCGCCATCAAAAAGTAATTGTATAAAATACATTCTAGGAGCAGAGTAGAAATAACTTGGCCTAATATTTTCTAACAGAGATATTATTTATCATGACCATGGAAACGTTACATATAAGTATGAAAAAATTGAAACAAAAATTTTTCGAAATTTTTCGTTTTATCAAAAACCGTCTCAAATAAAAGTTATTAGTTATTGCATTTATAGCAACTTTTGTTAAATAAATTTTTTCGAAATATTTTTCTGTTGCTAAATATTCGCAAAAATCTTAAAATAGACACGAGTAAACTCCCATTTCTAGTCAACCGATTTTTACCAAAAGTTGATCAACTCGTGTCATTGATGTCAAAAGCTTAAATATGCAGTTTCATAAAAATCCTTTTAGCCAAATTTGCTCTTTCTTCTAACTTTTTAACAATTTTCAGAAACCTAAAAACTGAAGCTTTACCTATAAACTGAATTTCCCCCCGATATTACTTTGAAGTACAAAGCTGTATGTAACGTTAAGGTACTAAGTTTCGTGTTTTTCTTAATCACAAAGTTGTATGTTCATTTTTCAAATTGTTAAAATGGTATTATTAATTTTTTTTCCAAAATAATGCGTTAATGACAATAACATATCAATATATAATTATTAAAAAATTTCTTCCTTGTATTGTAACCTTATATTGGTTTTTTCCATGTCAAAATTTTTGAAGCTTGTTTTCTCAAATGTAATACACTTCGACATACAACCTTATTATTTTCAGCCGACGATATTTTAATTCATTTACCGTCCTTTGTTTTCTTTATTCTCTGAAAAGTCAGTGATTCTCATGATTAACAGTCACAGACCAACGATGACCCATGACTCATGCTTTATAAACACCGGTATAGGAAACACACCTACAGTTAAATACCACTGGTGAACATGTTTAAATATTTTTACACAAAAATCACTTAGAGTAGATTGAAATAAAGGATCGAAAAAAGAAAAGTTCCGAGTTTTATTTATTAAAGAATACTTCTTTTAAAATGTTGGAAAAGAACCATAAAACCTGACAAAAATAGCATGTGACGCAATATTTTTTTAGGTGTGTACTAAACATATTATATTGTTTCTACTTTAACCCCAAATAAGTTTTTAAAATTGAGCAAACCGGTCACCATGGGGTAATGGTTAATATACTGGCGTGTTGACTGTTAGACCAGGGTGGCTCAGGTTCGAATCCCGGTTATGGCATGAATGTTTATATTTGTATTTAGTATTAAGTTTTAAAATGTACAATTAAAGAAATGAAAACGCATGTATCTTGGTTAATGGCCATAGTTGCTAAGACCAAATAAATAAATTTAAACAAAAAATTGGGTACAAAGTTAAAGTACACCATCTTTAGAGCAACAAGAAGTAACAAATTGCAACTGGTTGCAAATGTTTCAAATTGCCTTGGCTTCAATCTAACAAATTATAAAATATTTGCAAAAAATATTACATTATTTTAGATTATATCACAAAAATAAGTAGTTATTTTGTTAAAAACAGTTTAACATTTTTTTCTAATATAAGTTCATTGCCATCAAAACTATGGCTTCCCTTAAGTAAATTTAAAATGAACAGAAATGCAAAGAAATACAAAATTATTTTAAATAAAATAGGAAATTGTGTTTCAGAACTAATTTTTAGCATTTCCATATCTTGGTTTCTTTCATTAATTAAAATTAATTAATCACGAACATTGTTAAGAAGGATGTATACATTTGCTTTGATGTTAATTTCATTAGATTAATTGTTAAACTAAAACAATAGTTAGAGATTTTTATAATAATTTCATAAATAAAAGAATTAAATAGGAAAAAATCTAGTCACATGGTGGAAAAATGGTTTTGTTCAATTTTTCCACAAAATGTGTCTTTTTAAACAAATAAAACTATTGGATTTATAACATTTAAGTCATATACATTAAATTAAGACCATAATTTATATTGTTAATTTAGAATATTATTTATTGAATACTAATCTGTACCTTTTGGGGTGGCTTTTTTTAATGATATTGTGTAATTTTAAGATATCATGCTGTCAGTTATGCTACAAATACAATAGGCAAAATAAGTTTTTAATGAAATATAAAAATTAAAAAAATTGATTGAATTAACAAAGCACAGAAAAATTGGGCTCGTACTAACTTTGATGCGGAACAAGCTTGTTACTCATGCAAAAGTAAAATGAACAAGCGTACTATAAAAATTAGAAAAGAAAATTTAACTAAACATGACAGCGATTCAATGAAATTTTACTCACATTTACACGGACTAGTTTTCTTCCGTAAAGTCTGCATTTTATTATAATTAATACTACACACCCTAAATATCTAGATAGTAATATTTAAACCACTTTCCATCTGTACATTTCTATCACATATACCAATTATCACATAAAACATTTTAATAATTTAAAAACACTATTTCAGAATAATTAGTTGTAACATGGTATTACCCATTATTTAAATCTTAAATCTAATTTTTAGGTGTTGATTATACATTTTTCAAGTCATTTGAACTGTTTTAGCCATATAAACAGTAAAAGAATGACATAACACCCCTATGTATTGATCAGGGTTGAGACATTGATCCACTTGGGGGTAAAGCGACGCGAAGGGTTGTTTTTAGGGTGGCACATGCCCAGTTATACCCCCAATCAATATAACTTTTGTATAAAATACAGAAACGCTTTAATTTGCCACCCCCACATTATTTTAAATCACCCAAAAAATTCTAAAACTTATTTTAACACCAACGCACGACGTATTTAATCATTAAAAACAAAAAATATATATTTTTGGTGGAGTTTTTAAATTTGATTTGACATTTGAGGTTATTAAACTGTCATTTATTATTTATATTACAAATTAAATAAAGAAAATTATAAAAATACCCTCTTGAGTTGACATGTTAGAAATATTTGTTTCATTTCTGGACTCATCCGATTTTTTAAACACTTCACCTAGCCAACATTTTTAAAAACTTTAAAAGCAAACTTTACAGGTAGCTGTCACCTACACTTGTTTTTATTTTTAATTACAAATTACAGTTGTACCCAGGACTTATGTGGCGGATAATTATAACCAGTTATATTTCTACTTAACAACTAATTAAATTTACAAAGCATTATAAATAAATTTCATTCATGATTCATAATTAATATACGATTTTTTTAAACGCTCTACTTATTTTTATATTTAAATTAAAATTTATTTCAAATTGCGCAATAATTACAGCTGGTAGAAGAAGAAGATAAACTGTCAAATTAATAAAAATGTCACTGTTAACAAGTGTGTTTTTCGTATCATTATTCGTAAGTTCCTATACATTAGAAAATTCCTTTGAAGAAGATTTAGATACAACAAGATATGCAATCGAAGGAAAAGTATTTCCGCCAGACATACCATATACTCCTGCAAACTGGCAAGGAGTAACTAACCTACAACTAAATGGAGGAGATTACTTTGGATTTATTAAAGAAGACGGTACTTTTGTAATACATAACGTACCTTCTGGCTCTTATGTGCTGGAGGTAGTAAACCCAGATTTCTTATATGAACCAGTACGAGTAGAAATCAACTCTAAAGGCAAGTTCCGGGCTCGTAAAGTCAACTACATCCAAACATCACAAGTAATTCAAGTACCGTATCCTCTTAAAATGAAACCGATGGGCAAGTATCGTTACTTCCAAGTACGTGAACAGTGGAGAGTGACTGATTTCTTATTCAACCCAATGATAATAATGATGGTTTTACCGATGTTTTTCATTATGGTATTGCCAAAAATGATGAGTGATCCAGATACAAAGAAAGAAATGGAACAGATTAGTAATTTAACCAAGTTTGAGATGCCTGAAATGTCAGAATTGATGACCAGTTGGTTAACGAATCCACAACCGAAAGAGAAAAAGAGTGTGAAACAGAAGAAGCGGCAATGATTGTAATTGCTTTGTTATTTTTGTTATACAGTTTAATAGGACAATTGTAGACTTGTTGAACAAAGTGAAAATATAAATTGTTGTAAAATTGTCAAAAATACTGAATGTATAACTTTTTTCACCGTGTTTTTGATAATGTATGTGTTATATAATTTATGTAAAGTGTCTCAATTCGACTGTAAGATAACTTGAATTTTAGTACAATGAGAAATATACTAATTTACCTCCAAAAAAATATCAAATAAATATAAATGTCCAGAATATTACTTCTGTGAGATTTATTTCCCTCTCCCCGTTTTGGTACTGTCAGTCAAGTTGATTTTTAGCCGTACACATCCTCATCCTTGTTCTAGTAAATGGCAGATTT
Source organism: Liopterus haemorrhoidalis (assembly GCA_963971575.1). Taxonomy (NCBI): domain Eukaryota; kingdom Metazoa; phylum Arthropoda; class Insecta; order Coleoptera; family Dytiscidae; genus Liopterus; species Liopterus haemorrhoidalis. The sequence continues at coordinate 8,486,798 of OZ020621.1, read as the reverse complement.
CCAGGAATAATGTATTCTTATACTTGTAGGATCTTACATCTTTTGCAGGGTTTTCTTATAAAAATACCTGACGTTTTAAAGTTTATCTGTTCTTTCCACTATATCGAGAAGTCTGTTTACCTATGTTGTTTTACATTTTTTAAATCTCATTTAGAGTTTATCTCGGCATCCTCCCTTTCATAGCCCCATGACAAACTGCAAATTTTGTTTGTGAAATGTTTTAATTCCGTAACAATATTGAGTGGTAGAGCCAATCCCCTACCCCCCCTAGGTTTTGAATCAGCTCAGCTTGCAGTAATTTATTACCAATTAAAAAATTGATGTGAAGTGTGAATTTTCAAACATTGCAGGGTTTCGCAGGTATATAATAAGTGAAGACGGCATGCTGAGTGTGTAGGACAAATTTTGCTTTGTAGTAATCACGGCAAAACGAACGATATTTTTAAAATAATTTATCGTCTGTTAAGCTGCATTCAGAGCTCAGTAAATCAACACGTTGTACGCTATGGATAATTTTTAAACGAGGTCATTTGGTATGATCGGACGTGCTCGTGCTTTGTCATTGCTATACTACTGTTGAGCGATATAGTACGAGCTTGTCCGATCATACCAATTGCACTCGTTTAAAAACTATCCATAACGCACAGCGTGATAATTTACTGAGCTCTGAATGCAGCTTTAATCTAAGAGTTTTAAAAACAAATTTTATGTTAAAAAATTTGTTTGTTAATTTTAATTCGAATACCTAATACCATTATTTAGGTTTCTAAATATGTGCAGTATTTTTTTATATAGCAAGGTTCATTAAGATTTTGAAAATTGCATCCGCAAATTAAATTGTTCTTAAGTAAATGTTTCTATTAAATTTTTTTGTCCGTGTTTTAGAAGCACAGGTAGAAACATTCTAAGTTTTTGAAACGTCCAAATCCGGTAGCAGTTTTCCCAATTATTTTATTTCGACGGAATATGAAGAAAATGTTTTTTTCAAAAGGTTACTGATACTATTCATTTCTAATAGTAACACAAAACAATACACACATACGACAGTAAAAAAAAAATAATACGCGACGCTTTCAATATGCAACCGTAACTCAAACTAACGAGCCAAGATACAGCTGGCTCCGCTGTAATGTAATTCTAGCGCATGATCTGACCATCCGCTCTTCCTACGACTCTCCGCGGAGGCAAACAGTCCGAAAACGGAGCCAGTTTCGATTTGGCTCGTCTGCCTAAATAAATACAAAGTGTGCTTCGTCGCATCAAATGCAAGGCAATAGCAGCGTTCCGTACCGCGTATATTATTATTATTACAATCAGAGCAGAACCCAGGGCTTGTTATGCTCAATTGAACCATACATTTTATACTCACAAACTAGTTGTATGATATACTAATATAAACAAATAATTACTTAAATTAAGAAATGAAGATTTTACAATTAAATTAAATATAGAACTAAAATTACATTGCTCGGGGAAATAAATGACTTATTCTGGCTTTAAAGGTGTTTATGCTTGGGGCAGACACAGCTTCTTCCGGGAGAGAATTCCACAGGTTGAAGACACGGTTGGTAACGAAAAACTGCCTTGGCTGTCGTTTACACTTCACGTGCTTCAACTTCAGGTGGTGGCCACGGAGCCTCTGGTCGGTATTAAGGTGGAATAGTGACGACATATCGGTGGAGAACCTGCCCGTTACAATCCTATATATTTGGATTAAGTCTCCACTTTTTCGGCGCTCTGACAGAGGTTGAATGTCAAAAATTCTTAAGCGCTCTTCATACGGCGGAGACCTCTTGGCAATATGTTTATTTGTATTTATCTGTATTTTTATAGAAAATAAAAGGTTTTCAGTGATGGTGTTGCCAAATAATTTTGCAATGATAGAGCCTTGGCTCTTCATGAGGAGCCGTCATTGTATACTATGCCTGAATTTTGCTAGTACTTACCTACGGCCTCTCAATTCTTGTGAATTCTCAAATTCATTGCCTTGGATGGGACCAAAGATTTGACGTAGTACTTTGTTTTCAATGACAGTAAGGTCAGATCTTAATATTTCCAAAAAGTAGACTTCCTTTCAAAAGCTTTAGTTTTCGAAACAAAATAATTTCCAACTTACATTTAGTCCTCAATTTAAGAATAATGTTAAACATAAATAATACAGGAGAAATTAATAAAATTAGTTCATTAAATAATTATTTATTACACTTAAATAATTGTAATACAACACATATTTCACAAAAAGCGTGAAATTTAATAAGTCTTGTATAAAATTTTGTATAAATCTCCAAAAAAACTTAAATTACTATAAAGCCTAGTGCGAATTATGTTCCATATCACGTTTTTTCGTGCGTCATACATTCAATTAAGCAGCAAATATTGATATAAAAAATTTGTACTTCTGTCAAATATTTTAAATATTATAAATCAGAGATTCTGAACCAGGTTGAACTATTAAAGTCCGTGATAATTACAAATTAAAATTAATAACTTCAAATATTCAAGACTTAGCAGAAGTACACATAATCATTCATATATACTTTATGTTCGTATCCCTTTGGTTTGTATGGGCACTACAATTGGTCTGTTCGTAGAATCATTTTTAGAGGTTAATTTTCATCAGACGCAAGCGCAGAGTAATTTTAATGCTCTCACGCGAACGTCTTTGATGACAATAAACCTGAACGGCCTGTAGTACACGATACAATTTCTCGTTTTGAATCTCGTACGATAATTATTGCATTGCGAATTTAGTTCAAAATTATCGGATGTAAAATTATTGTAGTATACTATCCAATATTTATCGCTTTGAATCTGTACCAATTGATGCGCACTACGTCTATTTTTGTAAGTTGACAGAATTCAAATAATTGTACTTAACCTAGAGTGGATAGATAGTTTACCAATTCTTAAAGACTGATAATATTAATCTTTGTCCCCAATCAGTAAATCTTCTGGATTCGCAAAGCCGTACCGTTTTCTGTTCTAATTTATTATATTTGAAATTTAAGGGAATTATTATTTTATTTATTTTTTGTTATTATTATTTTTGTCTATAAAACTACGATTTATGTTTATTAAAAAATATAATTGTTGTCATTATTATCGTTATAAATTACTTTAAGGAAAATATAAACATATTATATTAATAATGATTCCGTTGAATTTGTTTTATGCATAACACCCAACTTGAATAAATAAATGAGAAGTATAGTAATTGTAATCAAGAGTACTTTGTGGATAAGAAATGTTTTAAAAAAATCGACAAACTTAATCAAAAAGAAAAATAGATAATAAATAATAATAATAATAAAATAATTCCCCCGGTACTTTTTTCCAGATTTGAATGTTTAATGGTCACCTTAGATAAGTCACTAGCTAAGTATGTTGTATAATAAGATGTTGAATAAATCCAAACGTATATATAAATGTCCTAAGAATGTGAACTGCTAAATCCAATTTATTTTTAACAAATTAAGAAAAAATATTGCTAAAGTTGGTACTAAATAACCTCGATATGTTTGACAGCTGAACAGTTGTCCGCTACGGTCACATGAATATGCGCATCCAATACTGCGCCATTATTGGTTCATTCTGTCCAATATTTTAGGTCGGGACAATAAAAATTGGTTGATTTTCAGTATCGTACAAGATCTCGTACGAAAATCCTGTAGTACACGATACAATAATTTGTATACTATAAATCGTACGAGATTCAAAACGAGAAATCGCATCGTGTACTACAGGCATAAGATATTTTTCTACGAACAAATCTATATGGTACAAATACAAATCAAACGAAACAGCGACGAACAGACCTATAATAATCTTCCACACACATGCGCATCCAGCCACGTGTGGTCTTAGGTCTAATATGGCCCTGATGATAGCATTATTGCTACAGTCTCATTTGCAGAGCAACCAACGCAAGTCACAATGAAACGTATTGCTATAAATGTACAGTGTATATCGTTTATAACGACATATCTGTTTTTGCAACGAGATCCAGATCCAGGCCAGAAACATAACTTTGAATACGTGAGACTTATCGCTTATAACGACATCGGATATTACGACGAAATTAATATAACGATGAAAAATGGCTTGAAATTTGGGTCAAATTATCTTTTATAACGACGGATCACCACTGCCTAACGCGAAAACGCCAGGGAAGTACCGAATTGGCTAGGAGAATTACCGAGTTATGAAAAGGCAAGGCAAAACACGACAGATAAACATATTTAGGCTAACCATACGTTCCGACAGGAAATGTCCCTGTTTGAAGGTATAGTCCCGGCCAATTTTTTATTTTGTCCCGAATATTTGGTAAATTTAAGAAGTGCCACTTATACGTGCAGTACAAAAAGTGCAGTCTCTTAAAATAGCGATTAGGCAATTAATTAAAAATAACAAAGGATTTTTAAAGAAATATCAAGCTAGATAAATATTATTAACGTTTTAATAAGAAGTTATGTTCAATTAAGAGTAATTAAAAATTATTACAGGCTATTCCAAACGTTTAGGCGGAACTAAATGGAAATTTCGTTCTTTTAGGTTGTCACGAGAAGGGACCTTGCTTGGGTTATTTCATGTTTGACGTTTGGTATGTTACGAAAATTTATAATTCCAACAGAGAAACCATGGAAACGAATGACTTATGTCAAAAATGAAATACTTTTTTACCTCTTTTAATTAAAAAAAAATTAATAAATTGGTTATTTGTATTAAGAATGACACAAAAAAGCAAAATATAAGGAAAATTACATTTTAAAATGATCTTGATTATATGAGTAACGTCCGTAAGTTAGTAATTATAGTTGAAGGTAATGGGATTCGGACCAGTCAGAAAATAAAACAAATTTATTCGAAACGTAAGCGAAGTTAATAAATTTGTTTTATTTTCTGACTGGGCTGAATCCCATTATCTTCAACTATAATTTTAAAATGATATTAACCTTAACCAAAATTTTTTTATTGTAAGTATGATTTACAAAGCTATAACAAAACGGCCAAAAAGAACGATTCAAACGATGAAAGTAACTAGACTGCAAAATCTAGTTGCGCCTAAACGTTTGGAATAGCCTATACTATGTAATTTTTGTTTTTTGTTAACCACTCAATAATTTAGCCTTTTCAATCGTAAGTACTTAGCGTAGAAGGCGCTACTTTCTGTTTTGAGCAATATCTCAAAATTGTCCCGGTAAGAGAAAAAAAATAATATATTATAGTAAGTCTAAACATATTCATTCAGTGGTTAACTACGAGTTGAAGGTATGTCATCGACGTCGATATGGCAAAACGAAAAGCATTAATATAAATTTGTCAAATATTGATGAAGAGCTCGAAACGGAGGAGGCTATGACGGAAAATGAAATTTTAGCTGGGTCAGATCCGAATTTGGAGTCAGAAATAAACAACGACGAAGTGGAAATGGAAGAAACAACCGAGTTCCAAACACCTACTGTAAAGGATGCATTTTCAGCAGTTGAAACAATTCAGCATTTATTCACTTTTAATCAAAATTTAAAAGAGGCTCAAACAGATTTTGGTTTTGTCGTTACAAATGATATTCACTGTATATGCTTATTGCGTGCGTCGTCTGTTAAAAGAAGACTATGTCTTAGTTTTACATCTTGCTAAAACAAAACTTATTGTATTTAAATACATTTTGGTGTGTATCTGATCATATAAAAAAAGATACATATTTTTAATTTTATTTTATTATAACTGCTAATAGACATGGAGTATATGACCACCATATAGTGATACTAAAGTGTTCATAAATTGAATAAGGTTCAGAACCACCGCTTTAGAAATAAATTAGATATGCAAGGTACAGATATGTGGTGAGTAAGCAACGTGTGAAAACCCTAACATTTTGTCAAAATCAAGAAAAAAAATTGATAAATAGATTTGTATTTTTTTAAAAAATGCTGATATATTTCCATAATCACCTGATATTAAAAAGAAATAAACGCATTTGAATTGGAATTTAATTTTAAAGGTAGCTCCGCGTGGTGCTAATAGTAAAAATAAATAAATTGTTCGCGCCTCTCATCTAGAGCGAACTTTTAATATTTAAGTGGGGATTTCTTAGTTTTAACATTATATTTTTATCAGTAAGGATATAGCGCTCGTAGTTAGAGTGTCTTTTTAAGTTTTTGTCTACTCAAACCTACATGCCCGTCAGTCGTTCAGGTCTTATTTACGAATATACGTTACATCTAGGTACATTCGTCTTGTGTCATAGTATAGTGATTCTTTATCAGAAATATAATTAGTGTGTCCTATGTCAATTCGTGTGTGTTAGTTCATCTCGCGAATACCGTGTGGTCTCGCCCACCTTAAGTAACAATCTAGCACTCGAACCAACCGTGTTTCGGGTTAAATATTCATCTACTTAGCTCTACCGCATGAAAATGAGGCATTACGCGGTAATGTACCATTTTCATTCTGGTGTTGGAAGCGTGGAACAAGAAATTTAACCAATAGGATCGCTCTATTTTGAAAAAACCCGTACCATGGTGCCGTAGGCGCGGTGTTACAAGCGCGGTGTCGCAAGTTCAGAAATTTCAACTCTAGCGCTGGCCGCACCGTCGAAACCATAGAAACAGATACATTTTTTCGAAAAGGTGAGATCTTTAGCGAGACACTTATATTCATTTCCTAACAAAAATTAAAAAACGTAAACTGATGTAGCGAAATAGCGACTTTTACAATGTTGTCGGCAGTCATAAAGTTTATTATTATGGATTCGGTTTCAATTATCTGGTCAGCAGAAATGTCATGCAGTGGGTGTACTAATAATACACCCCCAAACAGAGGCCAACAGAATCTTCATTCTAAACTGTGATGTCATGTAAAAAAGATTGTGTATTAAATTCTTTTTTTGTAATTGAAGTAACTGTCTGTGTTTTTTGTGTCTCATTTCTTGCAACAAGTTAAAATAATCTCCCTGTTGCCTTCTGTTTCTATGTATATATGGGATGTACCCACCATCGCTTTAAGTCTAAATATGCATAAAAAAGAGCTAGACGTCTCCTTCGATTTGATGACATATTTAACGAAATTGAATAACCGTTTACTACAAACACTTGTATAAACTTTTAGGTTAGATTTGGGTTAGATACAAATGTTGTCAAAACCGAAAACGCGCACTTATCACGCCTCCAACCCCACCATGAAATTCGAACTTGTAAATTTAACACCACCTTTGACACTACCATGAAAATGATGCATAATGTTCCGTATAAGTACACCACAAACAACTCGTCAGAGAAAACGCGTAAGCTAGTTAGAACGAACATGTCTTGACTCGAGAATGGTCGTAAGAATTGATGTATGATGATGTACTTAAAAATATTAGCATTTTTTAATTACTTTATATTTCTACTAAAATTTGTAGATATCTTGTCTAAATATTTCTAAAATTTCCTAATATAATAATTTCTTTAAACTTTTAACAAGATAATTTTTCTAGAAATTACAACTATTTTTTCAACATTTACAGATCTTTATAAGAAATTCATTACAAAGATTCTTAATTTGTACTTTTCTATTCTATTTTAGATATGGAACAAGATATAATGGTAAGGCAGGGCCAGATGAAACCTTATACAAACTGCTTTGGACCCTCTCGATTTAAAGACTTATTGCATTAAACCTTTAATTCGCCGTACTCGTAAGTCTTTTTTGCCGACCCTGTTATAAGGTACTAATTTTTATTTTGTAATCGTAACATTTTTTCTATGTACTACTATTTTTTCTTGATTTTGACGTTATCCTCTCTGAAGCAATAAAATAAAATAATACTCCCAATTATTAACAATTTAAAAAAAATATCACAAAGGTAACTTCAAATAAAATTAAAAACTAAAAATACTTTTTACATAAATTAACAAAAAAAAAAAGGAACAAATTGTCCGAAAAACAGTATTTTGTATACTGTTTTAACTTAAAAACTAATATTGAAATATAACTATATAAAATTATATAGATTTCAATAAAATTATATTGTACAAATAACTTATAACTATAATAATATTAGCTGATTTTAGTATTTTATTTCAACTAAAATTTAGACATATTTTTGAGAGAGGCCTCATTTTGGCAAGTTAGGCATTTGGTCAACCAAGAATGAGATACTTTGTACGAATATACAGTAAGACCCCGTTTAACGTTGTTTCGTTATCACTCTTTTGTCAACTAACGACTTCCTTCACGAAATTAGAGTATAGATCAGAGAAGGTATATTTAACTGCCAGTAATATACGAAGTGTGTAAATTAAGTAACCGCATTGGCAACATAGCGTTTGATCTGGCAACATTTGGGACTGGGACTTGGAGGGGCGGCAGGTGAACATGTGATACGCCTTCAGTACGAGTTTGAACTCGCTAGAGTAATTTTGTTGTCCGTAGCTATTTTTTTCGTGAAACGTTTTTTTTAGTACATTCTAAAAATGAGTGACATTCATTTCGAGCAACGGTGTGCTATCAGGTTTTGCTTCAGTGCAATGGAAACTTTTGCAAAACTTCAGCAGGCCTACAGAGACAGTGTTTTGTCAAGGACCCAGGTTTTTTGGTGGTTTAAGGCATTTTCAGAAGGAAGAGAGTTGATTGAAGATGTATCACGCAGCGGAAGGCCTTCATCTTCAAGAACCGATGAAAATGTCGACAGAATCCGGGATCTTATGCGTTCAGATCGTCGGTTGACAGTCAGAATGATCGGGGAAGAGTTGAATTTGACTCACACTACATCAGATTTTGACCAATGAATTGGGGATGAGAAAAATCTGCGCAATTTTAATAAACGAGTTTTTGGCCAGTAAAAACATTCCTGTGGCTTCTCAGCCTCCTTATTCGCCTGACTTGAGTCCTTGTGACTTTTTCCTCTTCCCAAGATTAAAAAATCACCTCAAGGGACGTTATTAATAACACGTTACGGCACTTTTTACTTTTTTTACTCTTCCCATTAAGACCTACTTTACGCTTACTTAAATAGTTAAATATGTAGAGTTTATATAACAGTCGTAGATACAACAATTTCTTTGGATTTATTGCGTTTATTAATTTTAAAATAATTATGTATCGCCTTATTTTGCATTTTGGAAATACAGTCGATTCCGCTTAATCGGGACACATCGGGACTAGTACATTTTGTCCCGATTAAGCGGCTGGCCCAATTATTCGGAGTTCCACAAAAATTACCGGATTAGTGTTTTTTGATAAGTATTTTATTTGATAAATTGCAGAAAAATAACCAACTCACAAAACTATTCGTAGGTATGTATAGATATTAAAAAAATTATATACGTAATACATCAAATGCTTTCAAATGTGTCAAATCCTTTCTTGGTATCCCAGTAAGGATTATATCAGTGAGTCGCTACACTAAATTTACGTGAACTCGACCACACGCTTATACATAATGATGTCAAAGTGAATCCCCACTCCAACATGCATTCCCGGCGCCACGGGAATTCACACGATTACTGTCCCGATTAAACGGAATATTGTCCCGAACAAACGGAATATTGTCCCGTAAATTTACGATATTTCCTCGGTTTTGTTTCCGTTCTTTAGGATTTGTCCCTAATAAGCGGCTGTCTCGATTAATCGGTGTCCTGATTAAGCGGAATCGACTGTATTAGTAAAAATTAACCATGGTAATTTAAAAACATAGAAGCTCATATTAAATTTAAAAAAATCTAAATATCTTAAAATTCTTGAAATCGTCATATAACTTGCATCTTTTATAAATAGGATGAATTTAAGAATTTAGTTTTACAGTCTGTTCCAAACGGTTAAGCGGAACTAAATGGGAATTTAGTTCTTTTAGGTTGTCACGAGAAGGGACCTTGCTTGGGTTATTTCATTTTTCATGTTGGGATGTCAAAATTTAAAATTCCAACAATGAAACCATGGAAACGAATAACATATGTCAAAATTAAATATTTTTTTTCTATATTTTAATGACAAAAAAATAAATAAATGGGAAATTTGTATTAAGAATGACACAAAAAATCAAAATATAAAGAAAATGACATTTTAAAATGATATTAACCTTAACCAAAAAATGTTTATTGTAAGTACGAATTACAAAGCTTAAACAAAACGGCCGAAAGGCACGATTTAAACGATGAAAGTAACTAGATTGCAAAATCTAGTTCCGCTTAACCGTTAGGAACAGACTGTATTATTAAGAACTTATTTTTTTTAATTTCCTGATCTTATAGAACTTCCCTTGTTATTTATTGGTCATAAATGTGATAAATTAATCTGTTTAATTATTCCTAAATATCGCTGCTCTAAAATAATAGAGATATCTTAAAAAACTAAGTTTCTGAGATATTGCTGTTTAAAGTTTTACATTTTACATAAACTTATATATTAATGTGATAAAATTTTAAAAAATTTACTAGTATTTTAAAACAGCGATGTGCCATGATCGGATGCGGCTCCTGTCTATGCGGATGCGGGTACAGAAAAACGTATCCGCATAGGGCTCTATCCACGAGGGAGTTAAATTAACGTACCCAGCTCGTTATCCTGAGCCTAACAGTGACGGATTAAGCCTTCGCCGGGCCCAAGACATTTTAGATTTACGGGCCCTCAACCTAGAGGCGTTCAAAGGGGAAGGGGAAAGGGGAAGGGTTCGTTGGGCTCCTGAAAATTACGGGCCCAAGACAATTGTCTTTTTTGTCTTTGCGAAAGTCCGCCACTGGAGCCTTACTGTATATCTCATTCTCAAGTTTTTAATATTAATAAGAACATTTTTAGATTGTTGAGGCCGACTAAATCTTAGGCTTTATATTAACAACGAATTTACTACTCAAAATTTTAAACTATTGATTCAATATTGCCTAAATTTAAATTTAGCTAACCAGGTTTAAACCTGATATGTTTTATAGAAATCTCAGTCTAATTATTTGGTACAAATTAGTTTTTTACTTAAAATTTTCTACCAAAATTAAATTGAAATTTTTTAATTGAAAATTTTACTTATTTTTTCTACAAACGGAATTAAAATTAACAATTAATTTACATGTACCCTTCCACTAGAATAAAGTCTGTTTATGTTAACTATGAAATGACGTCACAGTTGAGAAATTTGCTTTGTTGCCAGTTGTTACTTGTTTACAAATGTAAAAAATTTATGTGAAGTGTGAATTTTCACACATTTCAGGGTTTCGCAGGTATTTAGTAAGTGAATGGTGATTATTTGGGATGCCAAAACAAATTTTATGTTAAAATATTTTTTTATTAATTTTAATTCGAATGCCTAATACCATTATTTGGGTTTCTAAATATTTGCAGTATTTTTTTTTTTTATATAGCAAGGTTCATTATTATTTTGAAAATTGCGCCTACGGCTTCCATTGGTTGTTTAAGTCATATATTCCGCCCCTCTGATTTCGTATACATTCAAACAGAATTAAATTATAATTTCAACACCTCCCACTGGTTATTAAATTGATGTTTATAAAAATTAAATGCAACATTTGCCAATAACTAGAATTTTGACAAAATAAATTAAACAAAATAAAAATGCAAAAAAATCAGAAAAATAAAAATTGACGGGAATCGAACAGTAGTTTGCAAGTTAAGAAGCGAGAACTTTACCACTGGACTACGAATGTTCACTCGTTTACTGTATTAAATAGCGGATTAAATATTTTACATATTTATTTAAAAACACAAAAAATGCGTTATTTTCCGAAAACATAATCTGATTAAAAATTCCTGTTGTACTATTCCGGTTCACACCAATGTACATTACTTAGAATTTTTTCAGATTTTTAGTTTAAACCATCTAGGCTACAGGGTGTGGGACAAAAAATGTTTTGCACAATTTTGGCAAAAATCCCGTCAAAATAATTTATTTTGCAAAAATAAAATTTTGGTCGTTAATCCACGTACCAAGGGCTTTCATTTGATACCCTACACAGAATTGTAAAAAAAAATATTTTTTTTTGATGAGTAAATATTTGTTTACATTTTTAGGGGGATGTTTTTCAGATGTTTTAATATTTTTCCTATGTGCGGGTCAAAGAGTTGTATAAGCATGCCAAATTTCAACTCTCTAGATTTAGCCGTTTGGCTACAATTTTTACCGAACAGACAGACAGACAGACAGACGACAAAATGACGGTATAAGGGTTTTTAGTCATACCTACAAAACCCTAAAAAAGTTAGGTTATACACAATCACTTCTAAAAAGAGATTGGAAACCAATAATTTCTAAATAGTAAAGAGGCTGATATGAATTATTATATAAAGTTATAAAAAAACAAAACAAATATTAATTTTTAAATTATTTTTTGCCAAAATCATAACGAAATTTACAGAATTAATCATACCAATGTGCATAAAAACTACTTAATATTCATAAAAAATACTCCACAGTTGTATTTGTTTTAATACCGTTTGTAGAAAAAATATTGTATGCAACACGTGAATAAAGTAGGACATTACTTCGTCGGCTGCGCCTTGTGCGTTAAAACCATCGCACAGGAGTAAAATACTACCTTATTTCCTTATTACATAAGTAACTAGTTCTTAACATGATTAAGAATTCCTGTTATACTGTTTCAGACAGATTAAATCAGTCCTAATTTCCCAAATTCAATCCCTAATAAATACCCAAATAAATAATATAACCTAATTTTTTCCATTCATCACCATATATTCATTTTCACTGTCACAACTACATCCAGAATTCATTGGAGTGTATATTGTATCTCGATGATTCTTACTCGGTGTCATTACCATATAATCATTTTCACAACCTATTGTGAATGGGACTTTTGTTTTTTTTACCTCTGGTGTTGTTGGTGGACTTAAAGCTACCAAATCAACTCCTTCATCGGAGAAACTGTCTTTTCTCAATGTGTCTTGTCTTGGTGGTAATGGAGGTGGAGTACAACAATAACCTGGCCGATGTGATGTTCCTAAAATTAGATCGACTGGGTCTTCGTAATGATGTGGTGTATGGTGACCTTTGTTATCACTGTTTCGGAATTCTTTTGGTGGGGTTGGTAGGTCTGGGATTTCTTCATAAACACCAGAGACTAGGGAGACACCAGATTCTCTTCGAATGTCAAAGGAATTTCTGGAAAAGAAAAATGAAATATTGATTACCCGTTGTTACTTGATAGTCAAAATGGTTGAACTATGGCTGAGAATATCAAAAACGAAGAAATTCTAAATAGACACCCAGATTAATGTACAAGATCACAAAAAAAAGAAAACTGAAATATTTCATATATTAACCATAATTGGAGATGGCAACGATTAATCGAATGATTTAAATAATCGATTATTTTGTTTCAGTTAAACAATTAATCATAAGATGTTTTTGGTTTCGATTAATTAATAATTAACCGATTAATTTATTATTAATCGTTAACTTTATTTTATTTTCAAGAAATTACTTAGTTGTATTGTTGAAACACTGGTCGGTAGATGACTTTGCTCTCTTCTTTTCAATAAAGTCCCTAGATTACTAGCCCTTCAGAACACTCGTTCTCACCCATCTGGAAATTTTAAACTCAACCGCTACTCATTTCTGCACAATATAACTACTATTGTTTTCGTCCAGTCAATTAAAATACTCAGGAGCGAAACGCAATTTTTCAACTCGATAATTTGCGAGAAAAGCCTGGCAAGTTACAGGTCTTCTGACGCTTTATAGCGTAATAGAGTATTTAGCTACATCCAAAACACCAACGATATTCCAATACTGCGGCCATCTTCATATAATGACGCAGCTCATACCTCTTCCGGCCACATTTTAATTTTATTGCACAAAAAATTTATGTGAAGTGTGAATTTTCACACATTGCAGGGTTTTGCAGGTATATAATAAGTGAAGGCGGCATGCTGAGTGTGTAGGACAAATTTTGTTTTGTAGTAACCACGGCAAAATGAATGATCTTTTTAAAATAATTTATCGTCTGTTAATCTCAGAGCTTTAAAAACAAATTTTATGTTAAAATATTTTTTTGTTAATTTTAATTCGAATACCTAAAATCATTATTTAGGTTTCTAAAAAAGTGCAGTATTTTTTTTTTATATAACAAGGTTCATTAAGATTTTGAAAATTGCGCCTATGGCTTTCATTGGTTGTCTTAAATCATACGCTCCGCCCCTCTGGTTTCGTATAAATGACACATAGAATGAAAATATAATTTCAATTGGTTATTAAATTTACGCTCTTGAAAATTAAATTCAAAATTTGCTAAAATATAACTAGAATTTTAACAAATTAATTTAAACAAAATAAAAATTTAAAAAAAAAACAAACAAAAAATTTACTCCACAAGCCAGGAACGAACCTGTGTGGTGTATAACACATCTGTGTAGTTGGCGCGCAACAGAGCCTCTAGACCACCACACGCTTAACAACTCAACGTGTTATATGAGTATAAGCTATATGCATCGTCAACCAAAAAACACAATAAAATGCGTTATTTTCCGAAAACATAATCTGATCAAAAATTCCTGTTGTACTATTCCGGTTCACACCAATATACATTACTTAGAATTTTTTCAGATATTTAGTTTAAACCATCTGAGCTACAGGGTGTGGGACAAAAAATTTTTTGCACAATTTTGACAAAAATCGCATCAATATAATTTATTTTGCAAAAATAAAATTTTGATCGTTAATGCACGTACTAAGGGCTTTCATTTGATACCCTACTCAGAATTTTAAAAAAATTTTTTTTTTTTCGTTGAGCACATATTTTTTTATATTTTTAGGGGGATATTTTTTTAGATGTTTTAGTATTTTTCCTATGTGCGGGTCAAAAAGTTGTACAAGCATGCCAAATTTCAACTCTCTAGGTTTAGCCGTTTGGCTACAATTTTTACCGAACAGACAGACAGACAGACAGACAGACAGACAGACAGACAGACAGACGACAAAATGACGGTATAAGGGTTTTTGGTCATACCTACAAAACCCTAAAAAGGATTTGTAAAAGATTAGAAATCTCTAAGATGGGTAACTAATAGCAAAAATTTATTTTAACAATGAGTTATTTCTGTTAAAACTTAGGTACTTAATATGCGATATTATATAGTCTACGTTCAAACGGGCATTATTTATTGTTACAGCCTGTTTAATTAGCAACAAAAAATATTTGTTTATCAGCCTTTAAAATACAATATTAAGACAGTCCCATTTTTTTATCGGTGAATGTATATGTTTTTTTTTTTTTAATTTCATAATCGATTATTTTCTATCAATTTAATCGAAAGTCGAATAAAACATTTAATCAAATGAACAATTATTCGATTAGTTAATTTTTATTGCCATCTCTAACCATAATATATCAGTTGGAATAACATCTTGATTATGGTATAATAATCAATCTTCATCTGATGGAGATTCAATATTAAAAATTACACAATTTTAAAATCTAATTAGGAAAATGTTAGGAACTACTGTTCTAATAATTTAAAATGCAAGAAAAACGCATGGAATTTTATTTTGCGGATGTTTATAATTGTTAATTGGGATGTAAGCAATTTTTTAAACGAGTTAACATTTCTAATGAGTGATTGAGACTTACCTTGAAGGAAGAGAGCATGTAGGAAGAGGAAGCTCCTCATTTTCCAGTAATTCATTTGTGGATTCATTATCCGCTTCACTTCCGCCAGGAGTCGCCACCAGTAGTCCCAGACCTATACTTATTAAACTAGCTGCTTTCTGTAAAATAAAAAAATCACTCATAATATAAACTACTTTTAATCCTTGGTATTCGTTTGGTATATGTTTTTTAGTCTATATTTCAGTAACTCGAGTGTAGTTTCTTACTTTCCCTTAAATGACGCCAGAACATTTCAAATTCGATTAGTATTGGTTAGTGATAACCAGTAGTTAACTTAAATTTGTTGCTATCGGTAGTCAGCTAATCAGTAGTCATGTATCCAACACTTAACCAAAACTTGAAAAGACCGGGCTTTAGTAAAACAGTTCTTATAGATGCACATTCAAATCCTCAGAAAATGCACAGTAGAAAGGGACAAAAAACTAGAAATAAACTGGTGGAAAGAAATAAAATACTATTATGAAAGGAATGGATATAACCTACAAAAGAAAATAAGAAAGGAAGAACAAGGGGAAAACGTAATAAGTTTGCTTACTGACAGAGGCAGGGACATAACAAAAACAAGACCAACAGAATTGACAGTTATTGTATGACGAAGGAGGGGGGAGTGGAGTGGATGATGAAGGTTAAGAAAAGAAGAGTTCAGCTCAACAATTGGACTCAACAATGGCCGATGGCGGCGCTGTTATCGCTTTGAAACAGCTGATGAAACGAGTAATGTGAAAGTTCTCATTTGTTTACATGTTAAATCTTCGATTTACAATGATTAATTAACAGCTATCCTTACTAAATCATTTAAATTTTTTAAATGCAATACGTTCTTCTAAGTGTGTAGTTGAAGGAGAGGAGTTGTTAAACGCCGGTCGTGTTATATTATACGAAATATCGTGAAAAAATGATGAGCATCTCGACTTATGTGGGTTATGTTTACTAACAAGCAGTCTAAAATCAACACCCCACTAAGTCACTGGAAAATTACTGCAAGATAACCTGCACATGTAAACCGCTATCTTGGTTAGAAACTCGCTGCCTAAAAAAATTAATCAAAAACGAAAGCAAACACTTCAGTGAAGCTGTATCAGAATATCTACGTACAATATTTGAGACCACATGCCCTAATTCTGTATTAAAGTTACAAGGGTAGATATTTATTTATGCTTGAGAAGGATTTTTATAATTGAGTATTTCTTATTTGTTGAATATTTTTAATAAACCGACCGTCACCACAAATTCTGTTAAATGTATTACTGTGTATATATAAATGTGTATATCATAAAATAAGGACTAATACTGCAAACTTTCCATCTAATCTTACCCACTGCACTGTTCTACAAAAAATTGGTGAAAAGTTTTTTTAATGGGAGGTGCGGTACAAACATTTGACATAATGACAGCACAGACCCAGGATATTAGGTTTGTTTAATAAAATTATAGATAGTAAAACAATAATATTCTTACCTTGCATTTAAGTACTAGACTAGAATCATCAGATGCCATCGAGACCCGAACACCAGAATCCTCACTCCCACTCTGTGACCTCAGATGCACTGGCGAAGTCGGACTATCAGTTGCCCCACTAATAGAATTTTCATCCCTCAAATCTCCCTCACTCCTACTAAACCTCCTATTAACTGAATTAACATAAATTCGCGGAACCTTCCCTCTCGTAACCAGCAACTCAAGCAACTGCGGAGCTTCTTGACAATAGAAATATAACTGACCAGCACCGGCTTTAAAGTCTTTACTCGTATGTATTACACAAATCTTTCCTTCGTCTTGTAAGGAATTTGTAGCTGCGAGATGAAACTGCAATAACTGATACCAATATAACCGCATCCTTATATCTGTAGTCACTGGATCGGTAATTACTATTTCGTGTGTATTGGTGGATAGTATTCCATGTGTTCCGTTTAAAAATGCTGCTCTTGAGTGAGCGTTGTCGACTAGGGATACATAGTAACCCTCCCGAAATGCTGGAATAAAATTTATATTGTAACGTATGTATATTTACAAGTATAAATGTAAATATACCTGATATATGGGTTGCAAAAGAGAGCATTCTTCTGATTGAATACATCCATAACTGACTATCGGATTCCGATAATCCAGACAAAAATAAAATTGGTTTATGACAACGTCCTGGTCCGAAAACCCCAAAGGCAAACTGTTTACTCCTAAAAATAAAACAAGAATTATTATCGTTATATAAATAAAATTGGAGGTACAAGGGTTGCCTCTTATTGAGAAGTGACATTACCTATAGAGGCGCTGTTTTCGCTTACAAAATGGCGATTGGAATAGGATTTTTTGACATTTGTCATTTGATACACAAGAATTTACATTGCAGTTAATTTTCTGTTGCGATTTTAAAGACATTTTATTAAAGTTTTCTTCACTTTAACACTTACAAACAATGCAATTAAATGAGCCACATCCAACAAAATCCTATTCCGTTAAGTTCCAAAATATTCCGCTAGGCGTCACTTCAGTTATTGTCAGTTCTCAATATTTCCGGATTGCGCTAAACTTTTTGACGGTATACGTACTCAGAACGTTTTGACGTAACTCGAAAAATTTCATCTCGGCTAAAAATGTAATTAAATCGTGCACATTTTCCCTATAACAGTGCATCGATGAACTTAATTCGACTTTTGGTGATGAAGCACCATCAAGGAATACTGTTTATCGATGGTTTGCTGACTTCAATCGTGACCGTAGTTCGCTTAAGGACGAATTTCGTGAAGGTCGTCCAAAATCGGTTGTTGTTCAAGAAATCATTGATGCTGTACGTGAACTGATACTGTAAGATCGTTATGTGACTTATCGTGAGATTGAGGTATCCTTGGGCATTAGTGGGACTAGCATACATTCACTATTGGATGAACATTTGGCCGTAAAAAAGATTTTTTTGCGTTGGATCCCATCATATCGCGTTGGAAGTGCTTCAATCGAAGTTGAAAAAGTTCTTCGAAATATGGTTCATATGCATGCAAAAATGTATTGATCTTCATGGAGAATATTTTGAAAAACAATAAAGCCACTTTTGTTTATAAATAATTGTTTTTGATCTCAAATCCCGAAATATAAAAGGCAACCCTCGTATTGTCTGTTTTTAGGATTTTGTAGGTATGACCACCAAAAAACACTTATAGGGAAATAAATTTAAGATCCCAGCGCTACGGTGGTCATGTTTTAACTTGGCTAGAGGATATTCAAAATTTGGTTGTGTTGTATTTACACAGCTGTCAAGCTAAAATTGTAGGAATAAATATTTTTTACAATATTTTATTAATCTGTTTTGCCGTTTTATCAACAAATAGATGTCCAGAAATATTTAAATAGCATATTTAATTCCAAAAAAATATCCTCTAGTCTAGTTAAAAATTGACCACCGTAGCGCTGGGATCTTAAATTTATTTCCCTATAGGGATTTGCAGCTAAGCACCCTACCATCTGGTGAGCGTTTCATGAACTTGTGTACATCAGATAACATTTCGTTTTGTGTATTGGTTTTGTATGAAGTTTGTTTTTAAAGTTTTATTATAATCATTGAAAAATGTATAATACATATTGTTGTGTGCCTATGTGCAATTCATTGAAAAGAAGAAACCCGGAAATATCGTTTCATTTGTTTCCACTAATATCAGACACCGTACGGTTCGAAACAAAATTGGGAAAGCAAGAGGTTAGGAATCGACGCGATGTTTAGATAAACAATTTAAAAATTAGAAAAAAAGTGAGCCCTTGTATCAAAGTTTGCTCATTATATTTTAATGATAGTGACTACAAAAAATATTTTCAATTTTGTATTTATTATCGCATATCTTGAAAATTCCCGTTATTGTGTGTGGGTTTGTAATGCACAAGTTTGAAGGCATAATGCATAAATCTTTATGAACTCTCTGTTTTTTTCAGTGACTCCACACAATATTAATGCCCAGCATTGTAGATTTCTACCCCTTGGTAAACAACACGGGAATTATTATTTCCCCCAATATAGTTAAAATAATCGACAATGGAAAACCGCCATAACTTAAAACCAGATCACAAAATGTAGTATTTTATATGTTTACAAGTAATGTCACTTCACAAAATCAGAAAATTCCAAACAATTATTTATTTTTTGTCGTTTTTTGATACACTTTTCGCTATTATTTACTAGTAAATGTCAAGTGGTATCTGATTTAGAATGGTTTCAAAAAAATCCGCGTGGCGCTACGATCTTAAAATTTTTCCCCAATAACGTCACTCAAGTGTCTGTCCGTACAGTAGAAATTGTAGCCAAACGACTTAACACAGAAAGTTGAAATTTGGTATCTCAACAACTCTTTGACCCACATATAGGAAAAATACTGAGTTCAAAAAAACATATCCCAAGATAAATATAAATTATGTATTTAATAAAAAAATTTATATTTTTTTTAAATTTTGAGTGGCATACTAAATAAACCCTCTTAATGCAAGGATCAACAAGCAAATTTTTATTTTTGAAAAATCAATTGAATTTTATGGGATTTTTGTCAAAAATAATTTAAGTCAGAAATATAGCCAAGCAGCAAGTCTAGAGTTACTATCTTTTTCCACAATAAACAACATATAAAAAACGAGCTATAAGTAAAAAATATTAACTCAATAGCGATTTCTTCAACGCTAGGTACCAATATAGGAAATTACTCGGCACAGGAAAATCATAATAATATTACGAAGAAAATGGAGATGGATATGGGCATACTTTAAAAAAGCCACCAACAACATAAAGTAGGATCTAAAATTTAATCCACCAGGTAAAAATCAAAAAGAGCGAGCAAATGTCAAATGAAAAAGAAGTATTAGGAAAGAATATGAAAAAAATCTTCGGCAGAAGTAAAAAAAAGCAAAAAATAGAAAATTATGGAAACTATTGCAAAAATAACAAACAACTCAACACACTGAAAAACAATACGATATTAAAGTGTTCGGGACTAAGAATCCTGAGAATAAATACTTAGAAACGTCTTATGATACCCAATGCTCCATTAGAGTATGATACGAAGAAGATATAGTCACGTAAAGTCAACAAAAATAATAATTTTATTTTGATACCCGATTAAAAATATAAATTGAAAATTATGAATTAAAAATTCTAAAGCAGGAATTAATTAAAGCTCTGTTTCAATTATACTTATTATATAAAACGTATAAAACAGTTTTTAAATATATACACTGAATAAAAATAGATCTAACAGCTTTCAAACAATCTACGTACCTTGATTCTGTTCGACACAACACAGCATTTCTGGGTATAACAAAAATATTAGCTGAATTACTATCCACAGAATTTTTTAATTTAATCTCTAATCCATGATCAATTGTCCCTAATCTTTTAATTTCACACCACTGTTTCTTCCACGCCTAAAACAAGAAAAAAAAAGTAAGGTTAAAAATTTAACCGCCAACAAATTTTAAAGACATTTAACATACCTTCCAAGGTGTTAGGCCTCTTTTAACTTTAGCTGATATTTTTACATCCAAAAAACCTGATGTAATGAAATCTTTTGCCATATTAATAACAAATTTAAAGGGGCTGGTTGTTGGTTTTATAAACCAACCCTTAATATTTACACCTGTGATAAATTAACCAATGAGAAGACGTTTCACTGGCGCCAGTGAGTCGACAGTCTTCTAAGGGCGGACACCTGTAAAATAATAATCAATAGAAAACAGATACAAGTAATATATTTGAAAAAAGTTTAAAGACGTCTAGCCAGCCTAAAATCTCATTTAGAGCAAACTTTGCAAATAACATTTTACTTAGCTCATTCTAAAGTACTTTCATCAAATCTGTTTTGTTTTGAGGCTATATGAAATGCAAATTTTCTTTAAATTTGAATTTAATGTCTTACTTTATCCTTTTAGTAGCAATTCTAAGGGAATATATTAAAGTTTATGCTTAATCTTTAATATTCGAATATATAATGAGCTAACTTTCAGCAAAAATAACAGCGGAGTACTCAAAAATATAGATGAGTAGCCGGTGTTATTTTTAAAAATGTTACACATGTGATTATTTTCCACGCGTTTCCTCCTATTTTATATTCTTTGGGGGCGTCTAGCCGCCCAGACGATCTTGTTTCGAGTGACATAATAATGCAATGTAAAATTATTGTTTTGATTTAGCTGTCTGGCTGTAAATTTGATTATTTTTTATTACTGAAAGCTTCTATTCTGTTTTTCTTTTTCAAAAAAATATCAAACTTTGTTTCCCTGAAAATTTAGGTAAAAAGGGAAAAATATCAATCGGTATTGAGTCGCACCATTTTAATTCCGGAGTCAAAGATAAAAAATAACACCCATAACACATACAATCTATATAGCCAATTCTTGAATCTTTCTGTCGGAGTCCTCTTCAATGAGCGTCTCACTCTAGGCATGTAGGGATGCCGAAAGCGGGCCCGGCCTCGGAAAACGATAATTCTGGGGAGCCCTTTCCCAGAAAACGATAATTTGTTACGATGACAGATAAAAAAATGCATGTAGATAGACTTTTTTTATATTTTTTCTGTTACATCTCTCTCTATATATAAAAATCAACGGTCTCTCTGTCTTCATGTGTTTTTTTTTTTTTTTTTTTTTCTTCTGTCTATTACTATAACATCCGCTCATGTTTTCGACTGTGTTTTATTAAAATCGGTTCAAAGTTATAATTAAATTTGTGTGCGCGGGTAAAACCAAATCCATGTTTTCTGTTCATATATAACGCATTTTCTTAAAATTATGAACGACAACATGGGTTTCGTCAGCGGCATTGTTGGCACACGATTTATACACTAATCTACTAAAGGCTAGTACACACTAGTAGACATGTTGCGCG
This sequence comes from Liopterus haemorrhoidalis, assembly GCA_963971575.1. Taxonomy (NCBI): domain Eukaryota; kingdom Metazoa; phylum Arthropoda; class Insecta; order Coleoptera; family Dytiscidae; genus Liopterus; species Liopterus haemorrhoidalis. The sequence goes on along the minus strand of OZ020621.1, from coordinate 8,464,334 downwards.
ATTCTGGTCTCTGTTACGTGTCTCAGGTTGTCTACGAGACATGTCTATAGACCAATCCCCGTCTACGGGCCTGTTGCGAGACCAAAAATTGCAGGTTTAAAGTCTCCCGATCGGAATGGGAGACCGCATGCAACGTGAGACATGTTGTGCAACATTTTGACAGTGTGGACGTCACTCGGCGTCTACAGGCGAGACACGTCCCAGTCTGTCTCCAGCTACCGAGTGGTGTGTCCACTCTAAGCCAGTCGAAGAGAAGCTGGGATGGTTTCTATAAATTTTGTATCTTGCTTCATTATTTTCCCTCTAACCATCAGAAGCAAATGTTCAAAATCAGTAGGCGTCAGCCGGGTGAAATTCCGAAAACCCATGGCGTCTTCCAGTCTTAATTTATTTAACAATGCATTACCGAACCTAGGTTCTTCTGCGAGCACTTCGCGCGTCCACCAACGTTCACGTTTTCGCGTTCTTTCACTTGTAATCAGCACTAAGCAGGAACTCATTCCACACAAAACAATGTCCTCCATTGTGGACTGCGAAGATGAGACAGAGAAATTCACATTGTAGTGTGGACGCTAGACGAGACAAAGAACGGTGTCTCTAGACGGTCTATAAATAAATCGCGCAACATGGTCTACTAGTATGTACTAGCCTTAAGAGATGGAATGGGGAAAGAAGGGCGCCATTTTGACGTTTGCAGGGGGGCGCTACGAACAGTAGGGCTGCTACTGTTTCCGGACTCTACAGTCTGCCTGGGCATCGGTATTTTTTCCGACTTCCCTGTCTCTCGGCGCCCCTGTATGCACGACACTGGAATAAACTGCCACTTGCGCTAAAGTTATTAATTTAAAATGTATTTGCAAAGTACCTATACCCAATCAAAAACTAAATCATATTTAAATCAGTAATGAGAACATTTTTTAAAATTCAAATTCCTAAATATTTATAAATTTTTTAAATATTTATGTTCAACATAATTAATCAGTTTTTAACATTACATTTATTATTATTAAAAAGTTATTTTCCTTATCAATTTTCTATGAAAAATAATATGACACAATCGTTTGTTTAATAATTTTAAACAAATTATTTAAAATAAAATATGACGTGAAAATAAAAAATGTAATGTTACAAATTGATTGATAATATTGAACATAAATAATTCAGTAAAAGAGAGAAATAATTATGCAGAGTGGCCCACTGAAAAGGAACCATCCAGGTTTTTATAATTTCGATTAAATTTTATTGAAAATATTTGGCCGATTTTATTCTCGAGGAGGCACTTATAATCACAATTTTGATTCCCACTACTTCAACCGCTACGTGAGTGACATGTACCTTAAGAATTGAATGTACAAATGAGAATAAATATTAAGTGATACAACGTTATGAAAATTCACACTTCACATCAATTTTTTATTATTATTTTTTTGTAATCCGTAATTTTACATTTAAACTTTAAACATCTTCACGCTGTTAGCAGTTAGCAGGGGATTCCCCTTAATATAATATTAACTATTTAATATAATATTAACTACTCATTCAATATGCGTTTTGTCTAGCTGGAACAAATGGACCCATTGAGCGAGTATTCTGCCTTGTAAATGCAATGAAGACGTCTGAAAAAACGGCGCTTAAAATTGAGACTGTTCATGCAATGTTGCAAGCAAAATTTAATATAGGAAAATGCGAGAACTTTTATAGAATTTTGAACTCTGACTCTGAACTGCTGAAGAAAAGACAGAGAGATGTAAAGAAACTTAATATGATTTTAATAATAAAGTATTAATAATTTCGTATGAAGTGTTTTTTGTTTGTAAATAATTTGTGAATTATATGCGTCATATATTATGATAAAATTAGAAGAAAATCTAGGGATATACACAGATAAAAATGGTCAGCAGATATTTTGGAAGGGGGGGGGGGGGGGTCGTAAAAAAATTTCCCGCATTCAGTTCGTAAACATTTGGCAGCCTTAATCTTAACGGTAATAAACAATTGTAAACCTCGTAAAATTATCGACATTTTTCAAACATTTGTCAAATAATAATCTTAACTGATAATATAATTACCAAAATTTTTAGTCATTAATCACAACAACACAAAACAACAAACAAATTCCTTCACTCAGCAAACACATACTTCCTCCACTAAATACAACACAATACTGAAACAGAAACATAAACACTGCCCCCTCTATTTTTGCAGCATAAGTATACTTATCTTAAGTAAACAAATAAGTTCCGAAGACCTGATAATTTAAATACTTTTCTTTCTGAGGATTAACCACGGTCGAAGAGTTATTATGAATTGTTTACTTGTTGTTAACCATTTAATTATTGTTAATTTTAACCTGTTAACTTTGAAACAGGTTAAAGTAAATGATATTTACATGTAAAGATTATTCTAAAAATAATTTGTTTTTGAAATTGTGTCATAAATTTTTGAAACTGGATTTCGGTCAGTATTTTTAAAAGAATTTCTAATTTTAGTTTTCTGATTTAATGTTTTATTTGTTTATTCGGTAAAATTCATTGAAGAATTTGAATGTTGCAAAAATTGTGAATTTTAGCGATATTTGATCTAATTTTGTAAGGGTACATGAAGAGCCGTAACAACGGCCTGGCATCGGGGTAAGTGCCAGGGGCGCTAGAGGATTGAGGGGCGCCTATCGTGCGTTTTTACCGACCGCCAACATATATAAGGGAGGCATTGGGATCATACCGATTTTGACATTTCGAGATTTCGATGGATCATAACATAACGTTTTGAATATTTTTAGCATGATGTCTGTCGGTCTGTCTGTCCGTCTGTCCGTCTGTCCGTCTGTCTGGCTGTCTGTCTGTCTGTCCGTCCATCTGTCTGTGTACACGTGCAGAGCAAATTCGGCTAAAAGGATTTTTATGAAACTTCATATTTAAGCTTTTGACATCAATGGCATGAGTTGATCAACTTTTGGTAAAAATCGGTTGACTAGAAATGGGAGTTTACTCGTGTCGATTTTAAGATTTTTGCGAATATTTAACAACAGAAAAATATTTCGAAAAAATTTATGTAACAGAAGTTGATATAAATGCAATAACTAATAACTTTTATTTGAGACATTTTTTGATAAAATGAAAAATTTTTGAAATTTTTTTAAGTATCTATTTTTTCATACTTATATGAAACGTTTCCATGGTCATGATAAATAATATCTGTTAGAAAATATTAGGCCAAGTTATTTCTACTCTGCTAATAAAATGTATTTTATACAAGTACTTTGTGATGGCGGTCGGTCCTGTGGTGACCACAGCTGAATTTTTCATACTTATATGTAACGTTTCCATGGTCGTGATAAATAATATCTCTGTTAGAAAATACTGAGCCAAGTTATTTCTACTCTGCTGCTAGAATGTATTTTATACAAGTTTGAAAAAACAACAAAATTGAAATAATTTGCCGAAAATCCCATCGTTTTTTTCTGCATTTGCTTCGTATTCAAGTCTTCATTAGATTAATAAGAAATATATTGATAAAAGGCTTAATTTTTTCAATTTCAGAAACTGTTTTCTCACTGTTAACAATGTGTTATTTGTTTTATAAGTATTTCATTACTATAAATGATTTATTCCTCTTTGATACCTTTAAAACAAAAATATAAAGTAATTCAAACAATAGGTTGAATAAAACGTATGATAGTATAATAAAATAACTGAACACTGCACACTACACTTTACAGTATAGAGTGTAATAAAAACTTAGAAAATGTATATTTAAGCGATTGTTTTGGCGCCCTGGACTTGTGCCCCTGCCTTTCACCGCTGCTTCATTGTCTTTAATACTAACAGGGCAAACATAGCAAAAAGATATCGTATAGTACCTACAAACAAAGAAGGATGTAACAGATGTCAGACCTGGCATGAATTTCTACTGCCCGTCCTCACTTTCTGGGCTTAATAAACTTTTACTGCCAGGAACATCCAGCTGGATATAACCGCCTGTGCCTACGAAGTCCTTAAATGTGTGAAAATTTACAATTAACTAGAATATTATCTTAATTTAATTATTTACAATACATATGTTATTTTTTCAGCTGTTTATTACAGACAATAATAATTAACTTTGTTGTTATTGTAAAGTAATTACCTATTACGTAAATAGATGTCTCAATTACGTCTCAATAGATATAAAATAAATTAAACTCACAAAAAGCACTTTTCTTGTTACACTTTTTTCACTTGTCAAGTAGTTAATGCTACGTAAGCAATTTTAGAAGTTTTTTTTGTCGTTGAATCGAGTCCTTATCACATAAGTAGGAGTAATGACAATCGAATAGGAATTTTTTTTCAAATGTATCGATAGAAAATTTGTTACGAAAACGTGAATTGATAAAAATATCATAAATCATATTGTAAAGGTTAATATCATAAATTGTACATGGTTTAGAGATTTTTTTACATAAAAAAATGACATTGGCGTAATTGTATAGACTTTTTATGTTTAATAACAATGTTTTTTGCATGTTTTAATAGTGCAGAGATTTCATAATTTGCTTTGTTTAAATACAGGGTGTTGTATTATTTTATTATAAAGCAAACCAGTCGCAAAATATCTGCAAATATATTTTATTAATTTATAAGAATAAATAAATTAAATAAATAAATAAATAATGATCAATTAAATTCGCACAGATAATATCTAGTACCATAAATATAGACTATTCCAAACGTTTAGGCGGAACTAACTGGAATTTTTATTTTTGTTCATGAGTTCTCTTTTTATGGTTTGAAGCCTACTTCACCACGGGTTGAAGAACACTGTTCTAGATTGAACCATACCATTATTAACGATATTAATACAAGGTGTCTCAAAAGAAATTTTATATTTAGTGGATCGATTTAAAAAAAAGTAAGCCGTATATAGAAAAAATGTTTATTAATTATTAAAATACACTTTTTGGGGATTTATTTCTTAAAAATAATATCGTCTAAATGTAGACCCTCGCGTTTTCGGCACTCATTTAATCGAACAGTAAAATTACTTATGACGTCTCGGCAGGTGGACTCAGGGATGGCTGCCATTTCGTGACGGATATTTTCTTTCAAATGCGCCAGTGAAGTCGGTTTATTGGCGTAAACTTTAGATTTAAGATAACCCCATAGGAAAAAGTCCATAGGGGTTAAATCTGAACTGCGTGGAGGCCAATTTATGTCACCTCTCCGGGAGATCAATTTGCCTGAGAAAATTTACGAAATCGACTGGCATCTTGGGGCATCTTGGGGCTTTAATTCTTGCACCAATTGAATTTTGTAGGGGTGCAGCTTTAGGTCTTTGTGCATAATGCGATGTAATGATGATCTATGCACATTTAAAGCACTTGCGCGCTTCCGAATTGAAAGTTTCGGGTCGTCACGAACAGACTGATTAAAATTCTCCACGTTTTCTACCGTTCTTGATGACCTAGGTCGCCCGGATTTTGATTTATCCAGCATTGTACCAGTCTCTTCAAACTTTTTAACCCAATGTCGAATGAGAGGAATGCTTGGCGCATCATTTAAGTGGCGAAAACCTCGAATACTGCAGAATTTTCTACGCGCTACAGTCGCCGAATCACCGTTTTTGTAAAACTCTCGCACGCATAACGCGCGGTCTGCTCCGGAGAAACGCTCCATAGCGACTGAATTCCCAAGAGCCAGGCTACTGATTGACATAACCCCCGCGCCCCTCGGATACGTTGCGTTCACGCAGTAAGCTAAATAAATATAAAATTTCTTTTGAGACACCTTGTATATGCTTTAAAAAAGCAAAATTTCTGTTATATGCTGACGATTTAAAAATATATTGTAAAATTAAGTCCGAAGACGAATGCCTTGCTTTAAATAATGATCTAAATAATTTTTTTAATTACTGTCAACAGAATTTGCTTTTTCTTAATACTAGTAAATGTCAGCATATATCGTTTACTAGAAAATTTCAACCTGAAATTTTTCATTATAATATGGGGTGGAACTGTGTTAACCAAAGTAAATGTTATAAAGGATTTGGGAGTTTATTTTCATATATTGAAAAAATCACCTCATATGCTCTAAGAAATCTTGGATTCATATTTAGGTCAACTAAAAAATTTAAAACACCTGAAAGCGTTATCCAGTTATACAAATCACTTGTCTTAGACCGGGAGCTCATGACATTTTTGGTCTCCGATTTCATACAGCATGCCTTTTGGAGGAGAGAATATTTACCCTGTGACAACAAAAAAGGGATGGTACTAAACCCCTGCACGCTTTCCGGTCATAGGGAAAATTGCATTTCCACTTGCACAAAATTTTTGTGTTTTTCTCTGATTTAATATTGCTTGCCCTTTTGTCAAAAGAAAGTTATAACAAATTTAAAGTATTTTAATTATAGGCATGCTGTATGAAAACGCGGAAAATCATATTTTTTTATTACAAGATCACATGACCGTTTGAGCCCTTTGGGACCCTCCGAATCATATGCATATATTTAAAAGACTTTAAATTTGTTATAACTTTCTTTTGACAAAAGGGCAAGCAATAAATCAGAGAAAAGCACAAAAATTTTGTGTTTAAGTGGAAATGCAATTTTCCCTATGACCGGAAAGCGTGCAGGAGTTTAGTACCATCCCTTTTTTGTTGTCACAGGGTAAATATTCTCTCCTCCAAAAGGCATGCTGTATGAAATCGGAGACCAAAAACTGTCATGAGCTCCCGGTCTATCTGCAGTAAGATAGAATATGCAAGCATAATCTGGAATCCTTACTATCAAATCTATACAGACAGAGTCGAGTCGATTCAGAAACGTTTTGTGAGATTTCTGGACCATAAATTTAATAGGAGCGATATTTGCCTAACTTATGAAGATAGATTGAAACGCTATAATCTTTTAAAGCTTTCTGACAGACGACTGTTTCTGGATATGTGTAGGCTTTACAAAATAGTTAACAATATGGTGGTAGATTGTGCTAATTGTGGTAATTGAAATTTAAATAACTGAATTGTTGAGTTATTTAAATTTCAATTTACCTGAGATTTATATCCGAGAGCAAAATACATTTTATTTAAAAAATAAAGTATCTAATATAGGCAATTTCTCACCGCTGAATAGAAGTGTTACTTATTTTAATAAAATATTTAATACATGTGATATATTTTTTTTATCATTGAGTCAATTTAAAAGCAAAATTAAATCACACCTAAATAATTAATGTATAACATATATTGTTAGTCACTTTTTTTATTGTAACTTTTTTCTTTTTTTTTGTTACTATTCTAATAATTATATTATTGAACCACATTTTTTTTTTTTGGACTAGGTTAATAAATTGTTTGTTAAATTATTATTTTTGTAAATTATCAATGTACCATTTGATGTATATTTACTTGTAATTTGTGAAAATCTGTCTGAAAATCTGTAGAGATTTATCTCTGTTGATTTTCGACGTAAAATAAAAATCAAAATAAAATAAAAATAAAAATACCCTTACTCTGGTGGACGTCGGCCAAGTAAATCCTCCCAGAGTATATTTCTAGCACTCTGTATTCAGTATAATGTAAAAAAACAAAAAGAAAAATGTCGGGTATTACGCTAAATTATAATTTGCACAATTAGCAATGACATTCTAAAATTGTCGCGATTTATTATAATTACAATTTTCTTAAACTATTATTTGCTTGATGGCACTTCTAATATATTGTTATTTTAACGAAAAGTGTCGGAATAAGACACGTAGAAACGTGTAAATAGTGAATGTGCTAATAATTTTGGAAAGCAATGATGTGGCCGCATAAGATTTTTACAGACATACTTTGACCTGAAAAATTGGTATATAAAAATACTTAAATATATGTCAAGTTTAATAGTTTATACACGAAAACATGTTCTAATTTATTATTAATATACCGCTGTTGTCAATGTTAATTATAATGTTTTTAACTACAAAATAATATCATTGGCGTCACATCACGCACAAATAACATTTTTGAAATAATAAAATATCGTTTTATGTAAACAAATGTTGACAATAACAATGAATAACAACTATAACGTTGTTTGCTATTTTTTAGGACATCGTAGACATAAAGATGATAGAGTATAAAAATATTGATGTGTAATGTGAATTTTCACACATTTATTTGGTAGGTATCTAATATTTTTCTAGTTGGGTTCTAATCCACAATTAGAACCTGATTCTCTGTGCTCCGTAGGCAATCGTCTTACCACAGAACCACAGCATCTCTAGAGTCGTCATATATTGTCAGTCATATAGGCTACATTTTAAGTTTTTACAAAATCTAAGAAAGAAAAATGTTTTTTTTTTTTGAACAAACTGTTTTATTGCTTTTCAAAATGTTCGCCTTTAAGTTTTATACACTTTTGCATGCGTTCAAACCAATTCTCGAAACATTTTTTCCACTCTGAAGTTGGTATCTCAAAAACATGGTTTTCGAAGGCTTCAACAATTTCTTGAGCTGATGAAAATCGCTGTCCACGCATTTTTTGTTTGACAGTGGGAAACAAAAAAAAGTCGTTAGGGGATAAATCAAGTGAATACGGGCTAGAATTAATTCGGTGTTTTTCTCCTTCAAATAATCAATTGTTTGACGTGCTGTGTGGGAGCTTGCATTGTCATGATGAAGAATGATGCGACGTTTTTGGTTGTTTTTTCTGATTTTGTCGACGACTTCTGGCAAACAAATTGTTGTATACTGCATATCTATAAGACTAATGATAGTCTTATAGATATGCAGCTATGTTCTTAAGAGTATCACTGGATACTTTTGAAGGGCCTTAATTTGTCTGGCCCAAGGCTTCACAAAACCACGGTCCACTCTCAAACCACTTGTGTGGATATAATTTTTCATATGTTTTTAGTAAATTTCTCATCAAAATAGCAACAATAGTTATTCAAAAACTTAGTTTTCTTTAATAATGATCCATTTTGAGTATGTTAGTATGTATGTATATTGTATGTTTGTCTACGGACACAAAAAGGACTATATCTGTAGTGTCCAAATAAATAAATAAATAAATTTTCCTTAAGTGTTGTACCTACTATTGTGGTACCTAAATACCTACTATTTTTACGGCCGTTCAAAAGCTACGAAAAACGAGTGAGACTATTTTTTTTGACATTTCGTAGAAATTTAATTTGTAGACGTCAGAATTTCATTTGTTTTCTGAATTTTGTTTATAGTAAAAATAAAATATTTAAAATGACAATTTATAATTAAACTATTATATCAGCTCGGTATCATGGTATAAAAATAAAATAACGAGCAAAGTATCTGAAATACAGATACAAGATACTTAAGGGTGCGCACAACCGTCTAGTTTCTTATACAATCTGAAATAAAATTAGTAACAATCTATACATCAAAGTTTTCAGCGAATTTTTATCTATCTAATAGGATATTTTTAATTGTAAAAAGAATTGTCATGTAAATGTAAATAAACAAATTGCGTTATAGATGCCATCTTGTAAACCATTCGACGCATATTTGTACACCATGCGGCAAATTGTAGCTAAAGCTTCATTCTACAAATATGTTTGAAGATATTTTGTTCTATTGTGAAAATTACTTTTAGTTATTGTACTTGGTAATCTACTTTTGCCGCCATCTTGAATCTACCGCGGTTCTCAATACAGGTGTTGGGGGTAAAAATGATTTATTTTATGTAAAAAATACTTGTACCAAGTGGCATTTCATTATCATCAAGTATAATATTTTTCGACGAAGGTTTTAAACTATAAACAATCAAGTCGAAAAAAATGTTGACGTATTATTTGAACATTTCTACACAAAACTATATCAATATAAAAATTATTTGAAACCCACAAATATATTTAAAAAATTACGGAACATTGTTGTGTGATACCTATTATTAAGTTATTGAGCAATAATATTTATACAATAATTTTTTCTACAATCAAAAATATCCTATTAGATAGATAAAAATTCTGTGCAAAATTCGATGTATTGATTGTCACTAATTTTATTTCAGATTGTTAGTTTTGTATAAGAAACTAATAATCTCTGGGGGTTGTACGTAGCGTTAAAGTTAAATATCTAGATACAGATACATATTTAAAAAAGTATCTAGTTACTGTATCTAGATACTTGTAACTAGATACATTACAACACTGGCTGCGTTAGGCGTTAGGCACAAATATCCTTTGTTGCTGTGCGCCAAAAACTAATTAATTAACTAAATATTTTGAATATCAGCTCTGGTTATACCTACAAAATCCTAACATATCACAATTTCCATAGAAAAATGTAACTTATTTACCAATTTTCTAAAACGCCAATTTGCATTCAATGGCTGCAGTAGATTGGTTTTCCAGTGTGACGTCAGAATTCAGAATAAATAGTGCACGTCTTCATATTCTAAGATTTCAGCAACACACCTTTGTTAGCTGAAACTTTTCAATCATTCTCTTAAAATACACCTTCTACGAAATTGTAAATGATGTACATTACAAATGTAAACATATTAATACAAACAAATATTACGTTATTGTGAGTCCAAAGTGGTAAATATTATTTACAGTAATGAGATCTTGCAAACAGATATATGCTAACTGAAGTCATTAAATATATATTAAAGAATGTTTTCGTCTGAAATAGAACATATTTGGAAATTTTGGGAAAGAACTCAGTGCTTCTTACAAGGTGACCGCCAATAGTTTTCGGCCTAAGTATATTCCAGGGATAATAGAAATAAAAAATTAATGTGAAGTGTGAATTTTCACACATTTCAGAGTTTTGTATGTATTTAAAGTGTATAAGAAGTCAATAGAATGCAGGATGTCTAAGATAGGGTTGTACATCGAGGGCAAAACATCGATGTTTAACATGGATGTTAACATCGGCGCTTACTATCGATGTTGAAAAAACATCGAAGGAAAAACATCGATGTATCGGAAACATCGATGTTTTATAAATATTAAAAAAAGCTATTTATTTATATTATATAGGTTTTATTTAATAATGTAAAGATAAAATACGAACAAAGTAACACATAATACACAAAAAGCATTTATTAGATTTTGAAATAGAAATATTCCTTTTTAATAGTAATTAATTTCACATTAATATTGTTATACCCAATATAATAATCCTAATTTGTACCTACAGTCTAGTTCCGCCTAATCTAGTTCACTAATAGTTGAAAATCTAGTTCCGCCTAAACCAAAGGAACAGACCTTACTATTTTTACATTTCTAAAATGAAATATTGGATTTTATTACAATACTAATATAGTAATCTTAATGTTAATTTTATATTATTTAACATAAAAATAACACTGTCATACACAATTATTTTTATACTTTTTTAAATTAAAATAAAGTCTGTTCCTTTGGTTTAGGCGGAACTAGATTTTCAATTCTAGTTACTTTTACCGATTAATTGAAGCTTTTGATCATTTTGTTCAGGAAAAGTCAACTTCAATATATAAAAAAATAGCTAATGGCAACTTACAAATATCCAGGTATTGGAGGAATAACAACTGGGAAAGTGTCAACAAGACTCAAAAAGAAAAAGTGTGTTGGCGTCGTTGGTCGTTCGCATTGTTTGCAAAAATTAGAAGTTTCTTCTTATTTTTTCGTATTCTGCTAACTGCTAAGAAGAATAAAAACTAACACTATTAGTATTGTTATATCACAATAGATGGCGCTTATATTTTGTGTACTAATTTTAATAAAAATTTAATTTTTAAGACTCCAGCGCCTCTAGCGGTAGTTTCTGAATTTCAAAGTTTAAACATCGACATCGGTAGTAGACATCGATGTTTTATCGATACTATCGCCAGCTGACCATCGATGGTAAAAACATCGATGTTTTTAATACATCGATATTTCGATACATCGATATTTTTTTCCCATCCCTAGTCTAAGACATTTTTTTTTCTATAATCAATAAATGTTTTGAGGCAAAATAAAATCCTGTTACACTTCATATTTTTTCAATTTCAGAAACGCATTTCTCACTATTACATGTGCTATTTTTTTTATAAGTATTTCACTGTTATAAATGATTTATTTCTCTTTGTTACCTTAAAACAAGACGGGATAGACTCCGCCTAATGATCGAGTTTATGAGTGCAAGCTCCTTAAGAAGGGGATGTATTTTTTTGAACTCTCAGTGTTTTTCCTATATGTGGGTCAAAGGATTGTATTAGCGTACCAAATTTCAACTTTCTATGTTAAGCTGTTTGACTACAATTTCTACAGTACAGACAGATAGACACATGAGTGACGTTATTGAGAATAAACATTACCTATAGAGGAGCTGCTGTCGCTTACAAAATGGTGGCTAGGAACACGATACTTTTTGCATTTGCCATTTGTATAACATGCGAAGAGAGGTAGTTCTCACAAAAATAAGGATGAGGGTAGCTAATAGCGAAATTTTTAGATTTCTGAGTGCTGAAATTACTTCTATAGCGCGTTCAAAGGTGAGTTTGCAGTATAGCTCTTATGGCAAATGGGAGCGGTGTTGCCAAATGTTGTAAAAGTGGCAAATGTGTCAATTATAATAATATGAAAAACTCGTATGATTTACAAAAATGAACTCTTATAAAACTCAAAATAACACTCAACAAAAACAAACGGCCATTTGTAGAATACTGTCTTCACAGATCAGCGCGTTTTAGAGCTGGCAACGTCGACAAGCAAGAAAAGGATAGCGTCATTATGTAAACCCATTAGAGAGTATGAAAAAGAACTACTCCATATGCCCTGTACTGCAAACTCACCTTCGAACGCACTATAGAGTTATAATTGCAGTAAGGTAAGTAAATATATACGTTATATTTCTTAGGATTTATCCCGTTTTAATCAATTTATATTAGCTGAACAGGTTATAAATGCTGGCCATATTATTTTATGTGGAATTTTAGAGTAAAATAACGTTATATTAACTATATTTGCAAGCAAGTGCACTTACAGGTACACCATATGAAATAAAAATTAATTTCAAAAGTTGCAATGGCCAAGAAGAGGTTGAATATAAAGTTATACTTGCAGAGCGGGTAAAAGTAAAAGATAATATTTAATTCATATCTATTTTCTTGTAATATTCCTTATAAACTCTTAATACTTGACTAGATTTGTTTTAATATGTTTCAGTTGTTTTTATTTAATGTGCTTATTTTTTGTCCCACTTAAATATTACTTTATTTTTATAACACATTTTAACAATCGGTAGCTACTTTTCTGTTTTGTTTATTTTCAATTAATTTTAGGTAGTTAACATTCTGTCGCGATTTTAGAGACATTTTATTAACTTTGGGTTTACAAACAATGGGTTCAAATGAGCCATACCCAACACTATCCTATTCCTAGCAGTTCCAATATATTCCGCTAGGCTTCACTTCAGTTATTGTCAGTTCTCAATAAGTGTGTTTTGGTGGTCATACCTACAAAAGCATAAAAAACGGTGTAACTTTTAGGGTTTTATATGCCATGACCAAAAAAACCTTTATAATGTCACTCATGTGTCTGTCTGCCCGTCTTTCTGCCTGTTTGTCTGCCAATATGTCTGTTAAAAGTCGCAAAAAAAACTTTTAATTTAGATTTAAAAAATAATAATAATTGTTAAAAAGTAGAAGCGAGCCAGAGGGTCGCATACCATCCGCCTCCATCTTTAGAAAATCAAAAATACGAAAATGCAGAACTGTCAACCAAAAATTTGACCGGAGGTAGTTTTGAATGACAGTTCTGTACTTTTCAGTCGTACCAATACCAACTTTTTAGTTTTTGTTTACAACTTTTAGTAGTTTATTAAGTTGATAAGAAGTTTATTTCGATCATATAATTAAATATAAACTTAGCACAATTAAACAATAATTATAAATTGGTTTACTATAACCAAATTGTTGTCTGCCATCTGAACCTAAAAAATTTTAAGTTGGCAATGAAAAGTAATAAGAGATGGAAGGTATAAAATATATCACTGTCCCTCTTTTATTTCCCCCACTATATTCTGTAGTATCAAAAGTTGAAATGACGTCAGAGTTGGATAGTATTGAAAAAAGTATTGAAAAAAGTATGATGTAGAATGGACTTTACGCATCAATTCTAGTACTTCTAACCAGCCACCAACAAAACGCACCCACTAAAGATGAAAAGGTGGTAGCCTTACTTTTTGGTGTCTACCTCGTAAGTGTATAAATATTTTTTTAAAGATAGTGGTTGTGTTTTTTCTTAAGAACACAACAACACAAGCTATCAGGTATAATACACAGAAACACAATTTCCAAGTACTTGTTTTTAATTAATGTACAAATGAAAACCTAATACTAATTCATTTAAAACAAACTGTAAACAACAGAAAGTTATTTTAAATATGTCTTTGACATAATAGCTTTCCTCTCTCAATTTGTTATTTTGTGTATAATTTCATTTCATAATTACAGCAAAGTTACTTAACAAATTATCGGTGTATGCAAAACAAACTTTTTCATATGTCAAATTGATTAGAATTTTAATTACTGAGTAGATAAAAGCAAAAAACAACTGTAATTGCATATATGACGTAACATAGTACATATTAATTTTGCAATTTTACTTCTGTTTTATCGGCATACGTGTACTGGTAAAAAAATATTTGGAAATTTTAACTAACCAACTGATATATTATATGATGGAAACGTATTAACTAAATTTACAACGGTTCGAGTTTGAATCCTGACTAATGGCTAGACCAGTGTTTCCCAAACTGTGGTCCGCGAGTCAGTTCTTGATGGTCCGCGAACACAAAAATTCATTAGTATTAATAATGGGCTATTCGAAAAAAAATTTTTTCCTTGATGTTAGTGGTCCACGGTTACTGTGGAATTCTGAAAGTGGTCCGCAACTGTCGAAAGTTTGAGAAACACTGGGCTAGAACCCTCTATTTAGAAAGATAATCTGCAGCATACCTAAATAAATCAGTAACAATAAATTAAATAACACAATTATATTTAAATACTCAAAAAAATGTAGAAATATAAGTAAGCTCGACACAAAAACATTTACTTATAAAAAAAAAAAAACAGCTGTGGCCACCACAGGACCAACCGCCATCACAAAGTACTTGTTTAATTTATGCAGCTTTATCAAAAAATGTCTCAAATAAAAGTGTTAGTTATTGCTTTTGTAGCAACTTTAAAAAAAAAAATAGTTAGGCCCGGTCTTTCCACTTTCAGTTAAAGTTCCAGGTAACTATCTGACAGTTAAGGTTATTTGTAACTTCATCTGCTGAATAAATGTCAATACCAGTCAGTGAATTCAATACGTCAGTCTCATTATCCGTTAGATAACTATCCGATAGATACATTTGTATATAAAGAAGGGATGACATTTACTCAGCAGATGAAGTTACAAATAACCTTATCTGTCAGATAGTTACCTGGAACTTTATCTGAAGGTGGAAAAACCGGGCCTAAATCGATTTTTACCAAAAGTTGATCAACTCGTGCCATTGATGTCAAAAGCTTAAATATGAAATTTCATAAAAATCCTTTTAGCCGAATTTGTTCTTCACGTATACACGGACCGACAGACAGACCGACAGACAGACAGACAGACTCGCTGCCTAAAAAAAAAATCAAAAACGAAAGCATACACTTCATTGAAGCTGATTCAGAATATCTACATACAATATTTGAGACCGCATGCCCTAATCCTGTATTAAAGTTACAAGGATAGATATTTATTTATGCTCGAGAAGGATTTTTATAATTGAGTATTTTTTATTTGTTGAACATTTTTAATAAATGCAAGTTTGTTAAATATTAGTAAGTTAACAATATTGATGTAATCTGTAGCTTTTAAATGCTTTTAGCACACTCTCACTCTTTTTCCCGTATTTATGGCATTTTCCAATGCTTTTTTACCTATTTATCTCTTCCACAACACCAAATATATTTATTATTTTCACAAATTGTTTTTCATTTGGAAAAAATGGAAGTGAATGTTTCTCTCACTTCTTTTCCTAGAATGACAACCAAATACACAGCAATTTGTATTATGACAACTCATTATAACACAAAATAATATAAAAACGAATAATAGTTGCTATCAAAAGTTAATGTTACAAACAAACTGCAACATTAAAGTTTAAACGCGATACAAACAACACGAGGTCGCAACTAGTAAACAATAAACAGTTACTCGTTCCACTAATTCAAATTCTGTCCGCTTGGTGTCATTTCATGGCGCTGCTGAGCCCAATGGTAATATGACTTGTAGACAGCTTTATATCCATTGATTAGCAACAAAGTGATTGTACGAATTCTGATTTTTGTGCATGTTATGTCACTGGTCCGTTCTCTTGGGAAAAACACTTCACATATGTATGTAAACAATTATTTACTACTGCCACATTTTGGATATGAATGTAGTAATCAATGGGCCGTATGAATAAAAATAAGCATAACCTTTTACTTGCAAATTATGCAGCAAATCCTCCCAAAAATATGAATAAAAATGCAAGCAAAACCTTCTACTTATGAGTAAGAAGCAAATGGCTTTTTTGTTGATCTTTTGTTCAAGACAGAAGTAAATGGTTATGAATAAAACAGACCTTTTACTTTAAATTATAAGCAAATGCTTCGAAAAACATGCATCTATATATTCATATACTCACTTGTGAAAAAGTGTTGTAGTGAACTAATTGCCATAGCGGATATTGTGCATTTAAGAAATATGAAACATTATAGGCATCGTTCTTCATCACGTCGTACTGACATAAAAGTTATTTTCGTTTTGAACAGGAGAACATGGAGTGTTTCGCTAATAATTTTTAGGTAACTTTTTTTTTGTTGAGATATCTAGCTGATCTTCGATTTCAAAGAAGTATCGGTGATGAACTTGGGGTGGAACACAGTATCATTGACTGTCAGCAGTGTTGTTGATCAAATAGTTGCACAAGCTGGCAAATGGATTAAATTTCTTACTTCCCAAAATTTATTAGTGGAGGCGAAAAAAATGTGGCAAAGAAAATACCGTTTTCCAACCGCAGTTGGTGTCATTGACTGTACACATATAGGGATAGAAAAACCGAAGATCCATGAAGATGAATATGACAATCGTAAAGGAAAACCTATGCTAAATGTATAGGCAATTTGTGATGCCAGTGAAATGTTCACAAGTGTAGGTGTAAGTGCCCTGAATCTGTACATGACTTTACACCAATAAAAATAAACTGATATGTCAAACATGGAACTCAGTACAGCACTAGTTTTGATAGTGTTTATAGACTAATTTCAAGTTGACAGCAATCAGAAAGAAGTAGTACGATTTTGATAAATATTGATTTTCAGGTTTCAACATAAACACATCCTCTTGACCTTTTACTCACCGGTAGAAACATTGACTTGCAAGTAAAAGATAATAATTATTCATATAAAAAGAAGCAAATGCTTTTACTCCGACCTTCTACTTATGAGCATTTACTTCAACTTTATTCATACGGCTGAATATATGGTTTGTTTCTTTGGTTTAAGCGGAACTAGATTTTAAAAACAATTAAATTTTATTGTTTAAAAGAGGCTTTTCATAATTTTATTTAGCAAGAGCCCACTTCAATCATTAAAATATGAGCTCGTGACAACTTATAAAGATAAAAATTCCATTTAGTTCGGCTTAAACGCTTGAAATAGCCTAGAATTTATCAATTTTAGTATTTAATTAATTCATTGTAGTTTGGCATAAGCTTGAAATAATTCTCAAAATAATGGGTGTTATTTTTGGCTCCAAACCAAATTGAGAACAATAATGTTTGATAATAAAATCTCATTAATATTTCAATAAACCACTAATATGTATTAAACAATTTCCGAATATATATTTTAAACACCGTATATCATAATAAAACAAATATTAACTTAATAAACAATTTTCCAATTTACCCGCCTATGTTTCACGAATAAATCATACTTCCTAATAAATAATTCAAAACTTACCATTTAGTATCTATTTATCACAGAACTAAAACAGTTTAAAAATGTTTTTATTCCGACGAAGTGTTACAAAAGTCGAGCCTTTTGAATCCGAAACAGATAAAAAAAGAGACATATTTCAAGGGTTAAAATTATTTTTTATATTAAGTAAAATATGTATGGTTGCTCCATACAATTTTCGTGGTACACCAAACAACAGAATTTTTGCAACTACTTCAAAATACGACGCAATATTTTATATTCGTTATTTAATCTGTATTTGTGCTGCGTGGTACGGGTTTTCGTACTACGTTGCCCTTGCAGCTCGCTTAAAAATAATACAATCTTTCTTAAATGTGGTTTCTATAATGTTTATAGTACCTTTAATCTTTGTTAATAGACATAATTTTATCAAAATTATGGAACGTATGAGTGAATTAGAAACTTCTTTAAGTAAATTCGGAATAACTTATGGTTATAACAAACTTTTTTGGCTAACTATAATACAAATAATAGTTATAATATTCATATCAATTGTTTCTCAAAGTTTAGTCTCTCCAGAATTCTCCATTTTACGTAAAATCCTTCTATTTTCTTTATTTGTAGTTCCAAATTTTATAACAATGCTTTACTTATGTCAGTATATTAATTTTGTGTTAGTAATTCGGGATTGGTTGGAAGGATTGAATAATTATTTGAAAGAATTGTTGATTATTGAGTTTGAAGCTGAGAAAAGATTGGATGTATCGAGAAAAACTTTTCATGACCTTTGGGAATTGTGTCAAATGATTGAAAGAGTTTTTCAAGTGCCAGTTTTAGTTGTGATGGGTATTACTTTTATAAATACAGCTGCTTTTGTGTATTTGTGGATTATTGTTACAAAGATTAATCCTTCAACTTATTTTTGGTTTTTGTCGAATTTATTGAAAATTTCTATGCTGCCATTGATGTGTGAATTGTGTAGATCTAAGGTAATTTATAGGGCAATAGTTTTAACTTCGAATACCATGAGTTTATTTTATCATAGAACATAAAAGTTTCATTTTTATAACAACCGTTGATTGACAGCAATGTAAAATGCGTTTATTTTATTATTATTTGTTTTTAAATTTACAATCCACTTCATTGCGAGTATTAAGTAAATTAGTTGAAAGTAGTCGGCATGTAAGGGAGACATCCAATGACGTTGCTCCTTATACGAGGGATGTTTCCAAAGTTCTGGGAATTTAGCTATAATTTTTATTATTAATTTTCGTCAATATTACAATGTAGTTTTTTAACATAATCTCCATTTAACTGAATACATTTATCCCAACGATAAATTAATTTTTTTAAGCCGTCCTCAAAGAACTTTTTCTATTGAGTTTCTGTTCTGATCCCAACAGCCTTGGCACCCAGCGCGGCGAAACCTTGCTAACGCCCAAACAATCATGCAAGATGTCATGAACTTGTCGTGTACCTCTCCCTAGGCGCACACTAATTTGACGAATAGTCATTCGCCTGTCCTCTTTCAGTAGGTCTTCGACGGTAGTAATGTTTCTTTCATTTACCGACGTGCTTGGGCGCCCACTGCGTGAATCGTCTTCTAATGATGTTCTACCGGTTTTAAAACGATCGATCCACCGATAAACAGTACTTTTGGATTCTGCAGACTCACCAAATACTCCTTGCAGACGCTGAATAATTTCTGATGTTTTCACACCTTCTTTCCACAAAAAGAAAATTATTGCTCTTTGAGATTTTGCTGCGTCTTCCATGGTTACAAAAACAGTGCTATGAAAACGCGTCTATATCAGTCGAACACCTAAATCAAACTGAACAATATTGCACTAGATAGTTGCATAAACATGTCAAGACTTGTCTGGCACCAATAACATTGCCTATAAGTTCTGCGTAATTTAATTATAGCACAATTCCCAGAATTTAGGATATATCCCTCGTATATCACTATCAGTGTTGCGGTAGGTCGTTTGGCCAAAGTCTCTTTAACCTTCTGTTGTCGAGGTCATTTATTAAATTTCCCACAAGTTCATTTTCATGTCCAATGAGCCGGTCATTGTATTTGTTGGCAACTGTATGAATTTCTTCCGTGATGAAAGGGATTTTGAGGTATTCATGGATCATTTTATTTGAGACGTATCAAGGTGCATTCATTAAAGCTCGAAACGCTTTTGATTGGAATTGCTGTATTATTTTTAATCTGGTCGGCTTGGCACATCCCCATAATTGAAGTCCATACGACCATATAGGCTTGAGTATGGTCTTATAAAGCGAAATTTTATTTGAAACTGATAATTTTGATTTTCTACCAAGAAGCCAGTATATTTGGCGAAATTTTAGGTCTAACTGTTTCCGTTTGGCTTGTATGTGTTTACTCCAGGTCAATCGTTGGTCTAAATGCAATCCTAGGTATTTTACTTCAGTTTTTATGGGAACTGGAATGTCGTTGATTGTTACTTTTGGGCAAGTACTGAGTCGGGTTGTAATTTACTTTAGTTCTCCATTTATTGTACCAATCGTTTATAAGATTTAAATGACTTTGAAGAATTGCAGAAGCTTCGACAGACCGACAGACATCATGCTAAAAATAGTCAAAACGTTATGTAGGGACCTCAATTCGTCGAGATCTATCGAAATCTCGAAATGTATAAATCGGTATGATCACAATACCTCCCATATATGTGTTGCCGGTCGGTAAAAATTTATTTAACAAAAGTTAACAACTTTTATTTGAGACATTTTTTGATAAAGCAGCATAAATTAAACAAGTACTTTGTGATGGCGGTCAGTCCTGTGGTGGCCACACAGCTGTGGCCACCACAGGACTGACCTGAAAAATCAGCATTTTTCTTTATTGGGGATATATGAAAAGCAAAATTTTTAATAGCCAAAATTTAGAAGAACTAAAACCTAGAAAAGAAAATTAATCCCACAGAATACGACCCATGCAATTTATTAATGTTATGCAAAATTAATTTTTACGACCGTTTGGGTATTGTTTGGCAGTGAATTGCGGAATATTTGAAAATTTGTTGCAGATTATTTTTATTTTGTTTTTTTCAAATTTTTAAGTTTATGTTTGTTTAATAAATATATTTTTTATTTTTCATTCTTATTTATTTCCTTTAAAAAAAATGTTTTTCGTTTATTTATCTCTATAATCAAGTAAGCTATGCAGTATGTTCTATTTGAAAACAAACGTATTTTACATTGCTGCCAATCAACGGTTATTATAGAAATTAAACCTCTATGTTCTATGATAAAATAAACTTTTGGTACATCCAAAGATTAATACGAGGTAGCTTCTGAAAGTTCCCGAAATCTGGCACGTGCTTGAATTGGTATTCATGCTGGAAAAGTTTCAATCTTATATGTTGGTAACACTCGTGACGTCATAACATGGCAAATCTCAACATCAGCAATATTTTTTCTATTGTATGTAATATACCAGTTAAAAATGGACATACAACCAAATACATTGTTTTTCTTGAAAACTAATTATTAGAAACGTTAACGTTTCAGTAAATTTGGAATGATAGTTCATATATTTCAGTGGAGGCTTGTGGATACTCAAAATAGTGGATTTTGGGATAAAATGAAACGTCTCAGAAGTTTGAATAATGAGAAAGACTGATAAAAACCAGGTTAACTTTTTTAAAATGTATTGGCGACTAAAGTGAGGTGCAAAATACTGGCGCAAAATAAGGTAAAACCCCCAATGCGTAAACAAGATTCCGCTAATGAGTTTCTCCCAACGTGATAACATTTGCTTGTTTTGCCTTGTTTGAAGAAAACTCACACGACGCATGAGTATTTGAAACACTTCTATTTTATCAAAAAGGCAAGATCATGTGGCTTTTTTCTAATGTTATGTTGACTCTTCTAATGCACATCACATAGACAGAAACACGAACAAATTAGTCCTTCAAGAAGTTGTACCTACTAGGATTACAAACGTTATATTGTCAAGAATAGCTAAATATTTTGGACATATACATACATTGGCTCAAAATATGGCGCATAAAAATAAATGAATCAAAATCTCACCACATAACTTTCACCAACAGAAAAGTCATTTATGTCCCCAGGTTTACTTAAATAATACAGCATTACCGCCGACAGAGGAAATTAAATATCTTGGAATGCGCTTAGATAAAAGATTGACCTGGAAGGCCCACCTGACAAGTAAAAGAAAACATCTAGATTTGAAAATTAGAAAAGTCTATTGGCTTCTTGGTCATAAATCTAGTCTAAGTATATATAATAAACTTCTAATTTATAAAATTATATTGAAACCAGTTTGGACATACGGAATACAATTATGGGGTTGTGCTAAATCATCAAATATTAACAAAATTCAGAGGTTTCAGAACAAAGCTTTGCGTACTATTGCAGGTACTCCTTGGTATGTGAGTAACATGACACTACATAATAACTTAAAAATTAGAAGTGTTAAGGAAGAAATTAAAAAGTTTGCATCTAAACATATTATTCGTCTAAATTATCATACAAATGTACTTGCCTTAAATTTATTAGACAATTCCAGTGACATTCGTAGACTACAACGCGTTAAACCCTTGGAACTTGCCGAGTGACAATATTTACTGTTTTTTATTATTTTTATAAATATTTTATATGTACTAAGTTTTGTATTATAATTATAATTATTATATACTGGAGGTTCACTATTGAGTGACAACTCCACACATGTTATTAGTAGTTATTAAATTTACTCTTTGGTTAGTTGTAAATATTATCAAAAAAAAAAAAAAATACATACATCGTCGAAAAAAAGACAATTTCGAATGCTTAAAACACAAAATTATTTTATTAGGACAGGGATGGACTGGGACCTTCATTCAAATGAAGGAGTGAAAATTCAAGTGTTTTTTTAGTAACAACACTAAAAACACGAGTTTTTTGAGTGATTAGGGGGTTCAAGTCCCCGAGCTCCCCCTGTGTGCGCGCCTGATACATTGCATTGGTTTATATGTGCTTTTATTGAAGCAGCATTCAGAGCTAGCCTTAGTAGCTGATCAGCGATAAAAGCGTCGAGAAGGAAAAATTTGTATTTCTACGCTTTCTTTAACCCAAAGGGGTTGAACTAAAAATCTGAAAAAAATTCTACGTACATTGATCTAGACCGGAAACGTACAAGATGAACTTTTGATCAGATTTCGTTTTTGGAAAATATTGCAGTTTTTATGTTTAAATTTCGGACGGGATGGAGATGGTAGTAACATTAAAGTGGGCAAAAAATTAATTATTTTTTAAATCATGGCTAAATTATGGGTAATAAAGTTATAGATTTTTTGTATTTATGGTTAAGGTAGTGTATGTCTTCTTTCGAAATTATAAATACATTTAAAAAAAAAAAAATAGAACCGAAAATCGAATAGACCATATTAGTGTGTCGTCACATACATGTGCTGCCATCTGAGAGCTGAGTCCTTTTGAAGTTTAAAATACATGGGACATTGCTTTTGTTACCTTAATTTTATAAATATTTTCAATTTTGGAGCAAAAAATATGTATTTTTGATAAATATATACTAATATATACAGTCCAGGCACTTTATATTATAGAATAATGATTTTATAAATATATAAATAAGGATTCGAAGATATATTTATAGGTTACGTTTTTAAATAATATGAAAATCGGAATATCTTTAGTATTTATTTAATTAACACTAAGTAATCATTATTATTTTGTTTTAGAATGCATATTGGTGTATTGTTTTGCTCCGAATTGTAACAATTACATCTACATTATTAATTGCAAATTTTTTCGTTTTTTGACAGATGAAAATGAAAAACAAAAATGGAAAATTAAAAACAACATATTATTCCTATAAACCATTTAGATATGGCACACACACTTATTGTTATGTTACTTGCCATAATAACGATTATTAACGTAAATTTTTCAAAATTAACCTGCAAAATAATATTGTTCTGCAAAAATAATGACATATTAAATTATAATGTATAAAATAAGAATTTTAATAAATAAATATTGACTTGTAGTTTTGATGTGAAGCACTCTCTTACTTTGAAAACTTAATTTATATTTCCAAAATACAATTTAACAAAAAAACAACATGCTAAATTCAAATAAAAGGAATCCAACCGCGAGACGGCAGCACTGAATCCCATTTTGTGACGTAGTTACTAATATGGTCTATTGCGGGCTATGATGCAACTTACAGAGCGTTTATGTGTGTAAACGTTCATGTATCCGCCTACTATTATACGTCATGGTTCAATCTATGTTTGAATTATTTTAGGTTTTTGTTTTTGTTTATTAAGGCATCAAAAAGGAACAAATCATTTATAGTAGTGAAATACTTATAAAACAAAAATCACGTTGTTAATAGCGAGAAATAAGTTTTTGAAATTGGAAAAATGAAGCCATTTATCAATATATTTCTTACCAATTTAATGAAGACTTGAATAAGAAGCAAATGCAGGAAAAATCGATGGGATCTTTTAATTTAAATTTTATTGTAATGAAATATTCGCAAACTATTTAAATTTATTTAAAAAAAAAATTAAATGTATGTTCTTAGTACTCAAATATCGAATAAAAATGATTATCAAAAACTGTCGATTTTGATGTGATTATAGAAAAAATATTGTAATAGACATTCTGCATTCTGTTGGCTTCTTACACTTATTAAATACCTACAAAACTCTGAAATGTGTGAAGAATCACACTTGACATCATTTTTTAGCATTACACCAGGACAGATTGGTGGAGTTCTAGATTGTGGTGAGTGAGGCACTCGCCACAGGCGCAGTGTTGCTAAGGGCGCAAGAAAGAGTTGAGGCGCAAAAATCACACCTCCTTTTTTTTAGTCATTTCTGCGATCAGTCTTCCTTTTTTATTTAGTTAAGGATGGGGGTGCAAGACTGGTACTTTGCCTCAAGAATGTGATAATGAAATGTTAGCCTAGAATAAAAATAAATCCCTAAATTCTTTATGGTGTCCACTCGTTCTTTTTATCTATCTTTTATAGTATATGGAAGGAAATTTTATACCGAGTTCTAGAGTATGACATAATTTTGTATTTGGTCGGATTAAGCTCAAGTTCAGGTGTATGTGCTCACAGATATAATCTGATGATTTTTAGGGTTTTGTAGGTATGACCAAAAAACTCTTATACCGTCATTTTGTCGTCTGTCTGTCTGTCTGTCTGTCTGTCTGTCTATCTGTCTGTCTGTCTGTTCGGTAAAAATTGTAGCCAAACGGCTAAATCTAGAGAGTTGAAATTTGGCATGCTTATACAACTCTTTGACCCGCACATACGAAAAATACTAAAACATCTAAAAAACATATCCCCCTAAAAATATAAACAAATATATGCTCATCAAAAAAAATATATTTTTTTACAATTTTGTGTAGAGTATCAAATGAAAGCCCTTGGTACGTGGATTAACGATCAAAATTTTATTTTTGCAAAATAAATTATTTTGATCAGATTATGTTTTCAGAAAATAACGCATTTTTTGTGTTTTTAAGTAAAATATGTAATATATTTAATCCGCTATTTATCATAGTAAACGAGTGATCCTGTATAGCACAGTGGTAGCGTTGTTGCTTAGTGAGTTGAAACTACTGTAAGAAACTGTGTTCGAATCCCGTCAATTTTTATTTTTTCAGTTTTTTTTGCATTTTTATTTTGTTTAAATTATTTTGTCAAAATTCTAGTTATATTTAGGTAAATGTTGCATTTAATTTTTAAAAGCGTAAATTTAATAACCAGTGGGAAGTGTTGAAATTATAATTTAATTCTATATTTGAAGGTATCAGAGGGCGAGGCTTATGATTTAAGCAACCAATGGAAGCCATAGGCGCAATTTTCAAAATCTTAATGAACCTTGCTATATAAAAAAAATACTGCACATATTTAGAAACTTACATAATGGTATTAGACATTCGAATTAAAATTCATAAAAAAATATTTTGACATAAAATTTGTTTTGGCATCCCAAATAATCATCACACAGTTAATATATACCTGCGAAATCCTGAAATGTGTGAAAATTCACACTTCACATCAATTTTTTAAATAGACATGTAACGTACAACAGACCATAGCAACCTTCAGATGCAATGATGTCGTTTATTGTTAAAATAAATGAGAGTGGCCCAAGATTTGATCCTTGTGGAACACCACTGGATGTAAACTAGCAACTTAATTTAGCACCATCATAGGCAACGTTCTGTTATCTATCATACAGATACGAAGCAATGCCTATTTGCTTGTCATTTTAAAGAAATATCTCATGGTACTCTCCTACAATTTTCTGCTATTTGTCAAAACTCCGTAGCTCCCCAAGGAAACTATTTACCAAAAGAAATATTTGGTATTAATATTGAATGACAAATAATTTCGGGAACTTATGAAGCATCCTCGTATATGGAAATATTATATTCCACTATTTTTAATTATTTTTTCAGGATGTTAAAATGAGAGTGACGTTACAAAAGATAACTTCACTTAAGTTTGGACAAGTTAAAAATGAAAATAGACTGAATGTAAGTGAATTAATGAAAATATTTAATAATAATTCAAACAATTTAGTATATATAAAGATACTTTGTTGTTTATTATTGCACCTTTAATGTAACCATTATAAAATAATCGTTGGTCAGTGGTTAGTTTAGTACATTTCTATTAGTAGTTGGTTTCCGGTAACTTGAAATCCGGCCGGACTCCACCGAGTGCTATAACATCGTTATTACTAAATCAGATTCTAACCAGGGTATCTGAATTTCTCCCAAGGCGCTCATAACTTATTATTAATTCACTATAAAGCGCAAGCTTATAAAGAGAATTTTACATATCTCAATAGACTCACTTTAAGATGAACTACTAGCAAAAAAGTCATGAAAATTCTTATTCTGCATACTGCATAAGGACTACTAGAAAAAGTTTAGATATAAAATTCTAGAAACAGATGAGCATAGAGTAGACAGAAGCTCTCTTTTAAGGAGAATATGTTTTCTTTTAAGCTCCAATTATTTTTCTTCTTAGGGATTCGTAGGTATGAGCACCAAAAAAACCCTTATACACAACAAAAAATTCATGTGTAAAAGTTCATCCTCAGTTTGGTTAAAAATGTAATGTTTTTACTTCGGTTAAAATGTTCATTTAAAAAAATTACAAAGTTCACTATTTTTAAACAAATCACCCTGTTAATCTTCATTTACTCAGATAGTGTTATTATTATGAAATATTAATTTTTCACTGTTAAAATTAACACTATTTTTTTTTATTTTCTGCATTATTTATTAACCAGTACTCACTGTAATTTAACCAGTATGTAAGTAAGTGTAAACTTTAAACTAAGTTTAACCAAAAAATAAGTGAAAATAATTAACACGAAAAGCGAGGGAATTCATGGTACACTAAAAGTAATTTTTTAGTGTACCATGAAGTCCCTTTAACACTATTTTTTTAGAGTATAACGTCACTTATGTGTCTGTCTGTCTGTACGGTAGTAATTGTAGCCGAACGGCTGAACATAGAAAGTTGACCAAATTTGATCAACATACAGAAAAAATATAGAAAATTTAAGAAACATATTGCGAAATAAATATAAACAAATATGTATTTAATTAAAAAATAATTATGTTTTTTAAATTTGAGTGAGGTATCAAATGAAACTTGGATAAACCGGAATATATTTATTTTTAAAAACATTTTATTTTTATTTTCGTCAAAAATATGTCAATAAACTTTTGTTTCCCACTCTATGTCCCAGTGGGGTCGATATAAAATTCTGAAAAAAATCTCAATAATGTAAATTGATGGGAACTGAAATAGTTCAACAGGAATTTTTGATCAGATTAGTTTTCCGAAAAATATAGAATTTTTTTGTGTCGTTGAAAAATAATAATTATTCTTTTAAAATTTATTGTGTGGTATCAGAAGAAAGCTCTTAAGAAGTAGAAGGAACAAAAGGCAGTTTATTATGAAAGGGTTAAACCAAAAATCTAAAAAAATTCTAAGTAATGTACACTGGACTAAAACAAAAACGAAGAAGAGAAATTTTTGATCAGATTGCGTTTTTGGAAATTATTTTTTTAATTAATGGCTAACTTATGATTAATAATGTTATAGTTTTTTTTTTTGTATTTATGGCTTTTGTATTTAAGCAAATGCAGAAAAAATCACTGGGTTTTTTTATTTTAAATTTTATTGTACTGAAATTTCTAGAAATTCTATAATTTTAATGGAAACAATTAAATGAAAGGTCTTAGTACTCAAATAACTAATAAAAATGATTGTCAAAAGACTTTTATCAAAAAAATATTCTTAAACATCTAGCATTCTATTGGCTTCTTACACTTATTAAATACCTACAAAACCCTGAAGTGTGTGAAAATTATATGCATAACGAAAAATGTTGAAATGTAAGGATAAAACGAACTGCTATAATTGTTGCACAGTTTTATAGGTACAATATTACATTTATCTCATTAATACTATTTCGTAATAAATATTACTAAAATATTTGGGGTGCAAAATTTCCCCGTGAGGGAACCAGTATTACAATTTTGCCATCACTATCTTATCCCATAACGTTAAAAAGACCATATTTACCTCCATTTTATTTGGCATCCCAAATTCAAAGAGCGTATCCTGGACGTTATCCTTCATCCTGTAATGTATATAGGTAAATCGTTTTTAGTATCCCAGATATCAAACATTTCCTAGAGATCACTTAGATATTAAACATTTTATTAACATAAATTTGTAATATTATGGTAATTTTATTTCAGACTCTCGACTTTTCAATGCAAATGGCTCATGAAAAAATTACATTTTACTGTTGCGGGTTTTTCCCTTTGGATTTGAGTTGGGTATTTTCCGTAAGTATTAGACACTGATATTGATTGAAATCCTTAGAGTAAAAAGGTGATGTCGCGTCTCTACAAAAACATATTTTCAACAAATCTAATTCAGATTCAGTAAATAAGATTTTTGTATTAAAGTAAGCCTTAAAAAGTAACGAAAACTGAAGATGAAGTTCAGTTTTCAGGTTTCGGAATCATTTTTAGGACTTAGTAGGTATAAGCTACCAAGCCTGTAGCTGCAAACGTTAAATCGTTTGTACCTGCTGTTTGTTCGCTAAGCAAGGGCACGGACGTCAACTCAATTCCTGCTTATGTCAAATAATTTGTGTAAAAATATTTATACAAATTACAGGTTCTGCTAGCAAGTTTTGGAAAAGTAATTTTAGTTGAAAAATATTTAAAATAAATATTGAAAATACTAGATGTGTAAATTAAATAATCGAACTCATTTTTTAATTTTTACTTGCCCGACCTTAATATGTAAGGGGTAAGTATTGTAATCGCGAAAATTTGTGTGTGTGTAGATTGGTAACTCAAGAACGGTTTAACTTAGAGAGTTCATTCTGGTTCTAAATAATGCTCCTAATAATTGGGAAGAACTCTATTGTTTTTTTTACAGATCCGAAACCAGAAACGGAAGTTATTAAACTTTAAAATTTTAAAAAATTCATAACTAGTAAACCAAGCCTTGGACAAAAATTTGTATAAAACATAACTTGATGTATTTTGAAGGTTTGCCTAAATCTTTTTTCTTTAATTTAGTGTTAATTTTTTTTTTTTAATTATTTTTTATTATTATTATTATTATTATTTTTATGGAAGGGCAAGTCTAGCGGAGGTCTCTCTTCGCCACTGGTTTTTTACTGGAATAGAATTACAATTTAATATTGTCTCCCTCAAAATAACTTCATTGGGAAGCCACATTGCGCTGGAGACGGTTCTTCTAATCCTCATAGCAGTGCTGGAAGTCGGATACTGGAATAGCTTTCAGCTGGTCGGTTACGGACGTATGAATGTTTTAGAGTGTCCCAAAATGACGTCCCTTGAGGTGATTTTTAAATCTTGAGAAGAGGAAAAAGTCACAAGGACTCAAGTAAGGCGAATAAGGAGGCTGAAGAGCCACAGGAATGTTTTTACTGGTCCTGTGAAAGGTTTTTTGGAACCATTTTTGCATAGATTTTTCTCATCCCTAATTCATTGGTGAAAATCTGATAAACGGTAGTGTGAGTCAAATTCAATTCTTTCCCGATCATTATGACTGTTAACCGACGATCTGAACGCAGAAGATCCCGGATTCTGTCAACATTTTCATCGGTTCTTGAAGATGAAGGCCTTCCAGTGCGTGATTCATCTTCAATCAACTCTCTTCCTTCTGAAAATGCCTTAAACCACCAAAAACCTGGGCCCTTGACAAAACACTGTCTCCGTAGGCCTGCTGAAGTTTTGCAAAAGTTTCCGTTGCACTGTGCCCAAGTCTGAAGCAAAATCTGATAGCATACCGTTGCTCGAAATGAATGTCACTCATTTTTAGAACACACTAGAAAAAACTGTTTCACTAAAAAAAATCGCTACGGACAACAAAATAACTCTACCTAGTTTAACCTAGTACTGAAGGCGTATCACATGTTCACCTGCCGCCTCTCCAAGTCCCACGTCCCAAATGTTGCCAGATCAAACGCTATGTTGCCAGTCCGGTTGGTTAATTTACACACCTCGTATATACTTGGATACACAATACACTACCATTTGACATATGAAAAGTGTACATTTTCTAAAATTCGGGACAATTCGGGACAAAAATCCCGAATTCGGGACAAATACTACCTCGGGACGCATGGCAGAAATTCGGGACTGTCCCGTCCAATTCGGGACTGTCCCGTCCAATTCGGGACGTATGGTCACCTTATCAATATAACCAATCGACAGTCAAATTTTTATTTTCACTTTATTTGAATTCCACCATGCTTAATCTATATTTATAAATTACTAGATTTGGTAGGAATATATTGTTTATTTAATAATAAAAACGAATTTCTTTTTAGATGGTAGCAGCAGTATCAATATACATTGTTATTTTCTTACAAAACAACGTCAATGATTAAGCAACAGCAGAAAATGATTCCAGTACAATGCAATTTCAATCATCCATCGATAATAAATATACTATCGACATTTAGGTGCTATTAAATAAATCATACTAAATATTATGTAATATATTAGATAAAAATGGAGAATAAATTCTTATATTGTAGTATTTTAGTGTAATTTTCTATAATAACTGTACTTTATGATATTTTCCAGGCTGTAGATAACCAATAAATCATATATGTATTGCGGCTTGCAGGTCACGTATTTGAAGCATTTTTATTACGTTTTCAAAAAGGCACAAAAAGAGAAAATGCGAATAAAATTGGTTTGCAGTTGAGAGAATACTATGTATAAGTTCGTTATGAGTTTCTCTAGAGTATTTTTTTACTACGAATGGCAAAGCAAGGGGTGTAATCACAAGAATAATGATCATACACAGTCCCTTATGCCGGGTTTACATTGGTGGAGTAAAAGAGCTAGTAACTAGCGCAAGTACTACGCGCTTTACTCTACTATCTTATTTTCAGGATAGTAGGTGTTCATACGCAATTGACATACATATCTTATTTTCTGGATAGTAAGTGTCAAAACACATTTGACATCTTCACTGTGATTTTGTAGTGAAATTATCTTTTTGCAAAAAATAGTTTATGAATGTGGATATACATCGTCGCCGGCGTGATGCCATTAAATTGTTTTTATTTTTCTTTTTTTTGAATCACATGTTATCAATAATAAACACAGTTTTCATTGAAATGTATTGGCCTTCATTTTGCTAAAAATCAAACGTTCTTGACTTTCTGGATGACCCTCTCTCTGACATCGTCGCCGGCGTGATGCCATTAAAGAAGTGGTATTTTGAATTACATCATTTCTTGTGGAGGAAATAATTGATTGTCTTATTGAAGTATTCGGTACAGAATATAAGCCTAAACAAAAATAGGTTAAAAAATGGATTGATAGAAGAACTACCCATGGCGCATCAGTCCTTCTATTTCGTGAATTAGCCGTGGAAGATCAAAAAGAGTACAGACTGTGTTTAAGAATGACACCAGATGATTTTAATAGGCTATTAAATTTAGTTAGTCCATTAATACAACGAACTGATACACTAATAAGGGATGCGATTCCAGCAAAAATAAACTTGGAATTAACGCTTTATTTCCTAACCACAAGAAATAGTTATTGTAGTCTACAACAGTGTTTCTCAACAGGTGGTCCGCGGACCACCAGTGGTCCCCAGAAAAATTTTAGTGGTCCGCGTAAAAGTTTTTATATGTGTTTTTTGCAGTTTTATTTTTAATTTATTTTGCACATTTTTTATGTAAATAGTTTATATTTTGTTTATTTTCTGTAACTTTCTGTGATTTTCTACAAATAAAATAAATGTGTTTAGTAGCATATTAAATATATTTGTTATCATGCAAAAAATAAACCAACAATTATTACTAGTAGTCCGCGTTAGAAAATTATATATTATTCTGGTCCACGGTGCGTTTTTGGTCGAGAAACACTGGTCTACAACATCTTTTTCCTGTATCAAAGGCAGTTATTTCACAGATGATTTCAAAAATCATCAATTAATAAATCAATGTTACGCAATTTATGTAAACAAATTGTAACTTACCTGATATGGTTTTTTTTTTATTTGTTATGACAGGTTACCGCTTGCCGCCAATTTGAAATGAATCAATTTTGCGTAGTGGGGGAAAAGACAGTAGCTAGTAAATACGTCGACGAGCTAGCTGCTATCCTAACCCAACTACTGGCAACTAGTACTCTACTAGTCACAATGTCAACTGTTTACACAGGGCAGTGGCGGATTAAGCCTTCGCCGGGTCCAAGACATTTAAAAAAAAGGACCTCACCTCCCAAATCCGGGCCCAAGACAAATGTCTTTTTTGTCTAAGGCGAAAGTCCGTCACTGACACAGGGATAGTAACTAGTTGCTAGTTACTTGCGCTAGTTACTAGCTCTTTTACTCTACCAATGTAAACCCGGCATTACTCTGCCAATTTTATTATTATTATTTTTTTTGTATCACACGATATCTTCTTTGGCAGTCTGTCATTGTCATGCAATATTTGTAAACAAAATGCACCATAACCTTGATCTATTGGAAATAAAATTACTGCATTCGAACTAAACACCTTCAAATACATTTATCATCGTTTAAAATAAAATAAAGTAAATCTTACATAAATAATAAATGTAGATTTTTAAAATCTCCCTTTAAAAAGTTTTATAAAAGCAAGGTAACTTTAATGTTTATTTAACAAGGTTGAGTGGAAACAAAACACGTACGTAAAAACAACAGAATCCTATCTTGTTGTTAATATCTAATGTTAATAAATAAATAATAGCGTCAATCCCTTTTTAGTCCGCAATCTGAATAACAGAGCTGTACGGGGAATTGCATATAACGCAGGAATGAAACTAGGTTAATATTTAACGAAAATTTGACGTTGTACAAACATAATTAGCTAATTTGTTTATTGGATATTTTAATTTAATTATTACAGTTGATAATTAGTTTTTAATTTTATATATGACAACAGGGTGTTTTGGAATTAAAGTAAAAAGTAGCTTCAACGCAGATAATTTAAAAATACTAATGAAGAATGATATTTAGATTTTCATAAAAATGTTTCTTTACTTCAGTAATTAAATAGAACACTTGCTCAAGGTTTTTGTTATAATTGGTTATTAATTTCATTGTTGATTTCAGTGGATACATTTTTTTCGAGATTCTTCTATTGAGAAGTGACTTTGCCGTTGGCGGCGCTGTAATACAAGGCAATATGGCTGAATTGTCTAGTATTCAGCTGTGAATATGCTAATAGGGAACAGGTTAATTTAAGCACAGTACATTTTTATTTTATGAAAATGTATCTATCGACATTCTAACAAAAAATCAACACTAGAAAATATGTAATAATTTCAAACAGTACTACAGTCGCGTAGTACAATATTTGACCACCAGACTGCGTATCCAAGCGTGTCAGTTCTCAATAGTCAGTTTTTAGGATTTTATAGGTATGACCAAAAAATCCTTATACCTAGGCTTACCATACGTCCAGGTTTGACCGGGATTATCCCGGTATGAAGGTATGGTCCCGGTGTCCCGGCCAGTTTGTCATTTTATCCCGGATATTTCTTAAAAATGAAAAAGTGCAAAATATACACGCAATACAAAAATTACAGTTTCGGAAAATGGCGATTAGACAACTATAGGCTATTCCAAACGTTTAGACGGAACTAGATTTTGAAATCTAGTAATTTTTATCTATTAATTCGGAGTTTTAGTCATTTTGTTTATGCTTTGTAAATCATACTCACATTGTAAATTCTAGCTTAAATTGATTGTCATCATAAAATACCTCCTAATAAATCCTTTTCACTGCATTTTATTTTTTGTGTCATTATTAATATAAATATCCCATTTATTTATTTTTTGTCATTAAAATATGTAAGAAAATTAATTTAAGTTTGACATATGTCATTCGTTTCCATTGTTTCACTGTTGGAATTTTAAATTTTCACATACCAAATGTGAAACATGAAATAACCCAAGCAAGGTCCCTTCTCGTGACAACCTAAAAGAACGAAATTTCCATTTAATTCCTAAAAGTTTGGAATAGCCTATAATTAAAAATAACAACGAATTTTTAAAGAAATTTCACGCTACTTAGTGGTAAATATTAATATGTTTTTAATAATAAGTTATGTTCAATTAAGAGTAATTAAAAATTATTACTACGCAAATTTTGATTTTTGTTAACCTGTACTAGCGTAGACGGCGTTACTTTATGTTTTTAGCAAAATCTCAAAATTGTGCCGGTTTGAGAAAAAATATTATAGTCTACTTATCACCGTCATTTTGTCTGTTTCTCTGTTCGGTAAAATTTGTAGCCAAACGACTATACCTAGAGAGTTGGCATGCATATACAATTCTTTGACCCGCACAGTGGAAAAATACTAAAACATCTAAAAAACATATCCCCCTAAAAATATAAACAAATATGTGCTCATCGAAAAAAAAATATACATATATATTTTTTTTAAATTCCAAATAGGGTATCAAATGAAAGCCCTTAGTACGTGGATTAACGATCAAAATTTAATTTATGCAAAATAAATTATTTTTAGGCGATTTTTGCCAAAATTGTGCAAAAAAAATTGTCCCACACCCTGTTGCCCAGGTGGTTTAAACTAAAAATCTGAAAAAATTCTAAGTAATGTACATTGGTGTGAACCGGAATAGTACAACAGAAAATTTTGATCAGATTATGTTTTCTGAAAATAACGCATTTTTTGTGTTTTTTTGTTGACGATGTACAAAAGTTATAGTTAAACACACTATACAAGAACGTATCCTGGTCTAATGGTTAGCTTGCTCGCTTGTTACGCAGCAAGTAAGGTTCGCTCCCGGGCAGATGACACAATTTTATTTTTTGTTTTTTTTTTTCATTTTCATTTTGTTTAAATTATTTTATCAAAATTCTAGTTATATTTTGACAAATGTTGCATTTAATTTTTAAGAGCGTTAATTTAATAACCAGTTGGAATTGTTGGAATTATATTTTCATTCTATGTGTCATGTATACGAAACCAAACGGGCAAAGCATATGACTTAAAACAACCAATGGAAGCCATAGGTGCAATTTTCAAAACCTTAATGAAACTTGCTATATAAAAAAAAAAAAAAAATACTGCACATATTTAGAAACCTAAATAATGGTATTAGGTATTCGAATTAAAATGAACTAAAAAATATTTTAACATAAAATTTGTTTTTAAAGCTCTTAGATTAACAGACGATAAATTATTTTAAAAATATCGTTCATTTTGCCATGTTTACTACAAAGCAAAATTTATCCTACACTCAGCATGCCGCCTTCACTTATTATATACCTGCGAACCCTGCAATATGTGAAAAATTACACTTCACATCAATTTTTTAAAGATGAGTATTACTTTTGAATTTTTAATGCTGTCATGGCCTGTTTCAGAGCTTTTGTTGATAAAAAAATTAATCCGTAACAGAAAGTAAATATTCAATTCAAGGTTTTGTGCTAACCAACATCAATTTCTAATTAAATCTGAATAAAACAATGATCAAATGGAATAGCAATGCTTAAAAATTATATGAAATGTACACAAATGTAATCTAAAAATAAATATTTGACTAACAATTTAATTAACCACAGTAAATCACGATTTGATTCTTTTATTCCAGTCTACCGTTCATTCTAATAAAAATCATAAACTTGCATTTGATTTATAGTGAATAAAAAAATTACACAATGCCTCCAAAAAATATAAAAACAATAAAAGTTCGTCCACTGTACAAAAACCTAACCTCAAATGCCACTCAAGATATTTATTTAATATTTTTTTATGGAAAATTATGTATGGTTAATCCGATAACTAAAAACGGAACTAAGGGAGATTTGAAATTCATTTCTTACGGATTTCGTAATGTATTCTATTATTTACAATGTATTTTTTATTTTAGTTTCGCAATTTTCTCCTTCATTAAAGAGGAAGTGGTACCATTAGAACATATCCGGTCTTTTGTAAATATATTCACAACTATTTTATGTATTACTTTAGCTTTCATACAACGAAAAAAGACGATAAAAACGTTTGAAAAAATAGAATATTTAAATAAATTAATTGCAAAATTAGGGGTTGAAGTAAATTATGGTTATATACACAAATTATCAATTGTTACAATAATTTATATAATTGTTTTTCATTTAAGTATGGTAATAATTATATTTTATAGTAAAATAATATTACCTCAAAATCATATTTTTATTGTTATTTCTATTATTGTTGCTAATATTTCGCGATCTTTGTATTTGGGGCAGTTTTTGATTTTTGTTTTTGTATTGAGACAAATGTTAACGGAAATTAATGATCATTTGTTAAGAAATATTAATTTTCTTTCTCACAAAACAATTGAGAAAGTTAACGAGTGTTATGGTTTAATTTGGCAGATATCTCAAATAGTTTGTTTTAATTATGGATTGCCATTATTGCTAGGACTTGGGGTTGCATTTTTTAACGCTACAAGTTATATGTATACCTTGTTGATTTTTGAATATTTGTTGGTTCCACAGTTGTTATTTTTGTTTACGCAGTTGTTTTTCTTGGTGCATTTGCCAAATACTTGTCATATGTGTATGAAACAGGTGAGTATAGAATCATTAGACTTGAATATCATCATCAACGTCATCTTCTATCCAATAGTACGAGGGTTACCTTTTATGTTTTTACAATCGACCACTAGATGGTAATATTGAAATGTGTCATTACTGTATTCGTAAAATTTGAGATTTGTTATTGTGAAATCAGTGGAGCTTTTAAATTGACCGAATACAGTGAGCGTTTAAAAAAAACAAGTTTGTGAAAAAAAGAATATTACTCGTGAAGATTTTCGTTGGATGATTTTTTACGATTTTAGTAAAGGCCTAACTCAACAACAATGCATAGATTCGCTTCGTTCCACTTTTGATAATGAAGCACCATCAGAAAAGACTGTTTACATTTGGTTTGCAGAATTTCGTCGTGGTCGTGCGTCCGTCAGTGATGAATCACGTGAAGGCCGACCAATATCGGTTGTGATTCAAAAAAACATCGATGCTGTGCGCAAAATGATTGACGAAGATCAACATGTGACTTACCATGAGATAGATGCATCCTTTGGCATATCGCAGACTGCAATACATTCGATTTTGCATGAACATTTAGCTGTGAAAAAGAACTGTTTCCGATGGATTCCGCAGAATTTGACCTAAGCTCAAAAAAGGCTCGTGTTGATTAGTGTAAGGCAACGGTTCCCAACCTGTGCTCCGCGTCTACTTCTCAGGGGCTCCGCAGCCTTTCCAGGAAATAAAATAAATAAAAATTGAATAAAATCAAAAGAATTAGAAATAAAAAAACAGAATCTATACATGAAAACTGGAAATTACATTCTGAAAGAAAATTGGCCAAGTTGTATGTATGTATGTCCGAGTGATTTCTGATCTAGCCGGTTTATGACTCTATGACTAGCTGGAATGTGATCGGCGAGATGCATTTTTGTTTGAATAATCTGGGTGTATTTTGATTATTTGCTTCATTTTTAAAAAATCTGTCTATCTAACAATAAGTGATCTGTAAAAGAGTTATTATAGCTGTAAAAGAATAATTTATATTAACTAAAATATCTACCCCTCTCCCGTAACATTACTTCTAAACACCATTAATTCGTAAGACATAGGGTAGGCCTACCGGCTTCGCCATAGAAATTGATTCTAAAAAGGGCTCTGCAAGTAAAAAAGGTTGGGAACCACTGGTGTAAGGGAATACTAAAAAATTCCACCTAGGCACTGCAAAATCCGTACACAACATCGTTACAGGTGATGAAACTTGAATTTATTCATATGAACCGTAAAATATGCAACAATCCACTGTTTGGGTCTTCTAAGATGAACCGAAACGAACAAAAGTTGTTCGTTCACGAAGCACTTCCTAGAAAATAATCGCTTGTTTCTTCGGTTGTGCTGGACATGACGCACCATTCCTTTAGAGGATCGGAGAACAGTTAATGCTGTTATACAACAATTTGTTTGCCCGAAGTCATCGACAAAATTAGGAAAAACAACCAATAACGTCGCATCATTCTTCATCATGACAATGCAAGCTCGTACACAGCATTCAAACAATTGATTATTTGAAGGAGAAAAGCATCGAATTAATGTCTCATTGCCCGTATTCACCTGATTTATCCCCTAACGACTTTCTTTTGTTCCCCAGTGTTACACAAAAAATGCGTGAACAGCGATTTTCATCACCTCAAGAAGCTGTTATGCACATCTTTTACGCATTTTCTTTTCATATTGCGTTTGCCATACTTACTTATTATATTAACATAATACGTATGGAACGCACTTTCTTCAAGTAAATTAAAATATAGTATAAATTGTTAACTACCATATAAAAGCAGAGGACCTTTAAGGACTTTAAGTGCCCTAAGATCAATCTAATTTTAAGCCGTATGTCTTTGATTGCTCGGTGACGGCATTCTTTTTATAAAAAAATCCGACTATATACGATTCCATATGCATCCTTTAATTTGTTTAATGTTAATTTTTTTTGTAGGGAGAAGAAATGGCAATAATATTACACAGAATATGTTATGTAAACCAAAATATAGATTTAAAACTACAGGAAAAAGTATTTACATATTGAATCTGACATAAAACTTATAAATAATAAAGATTTATATTGTAGATTTTACAATTTTCAACTCAAATAATTCATAAAAGACTTGATTTTCATGTCTGTGGTTTATTTTACTTAGACCGATCATTTATACACACCGTAAGTTAATGATATTATTACTAAAACAATGTAAATTAAATGTAGATTTCTAGGTCGTTGCCGCTATGACCATATATATCATAATCTTCGTTCAAATGAACGTAAATGCTAAGATTTCTGCGTAATGGTCATTTCCTTATTTATAAGAGAAAACGCAAAAAAGAAAGTTGTTACAATTTAATTGTTTCCATAAATAGAAACAATATAGTTTCATAAAAACTATTTTAGTTACTATAGTAATAACATATTGGTTAATTGTTAAATTAAATAAATATTATTGTTTCTCTACAAAGTATTATTGGGAAATAAGCAGTATTTTACAGTTTTGGTGTGAATATACCTTCTGAACGTGATTTTAACTGAGTGACGCAACCACAATATTCTATGATAGTGACTGATCGAGAAGAGTATCTTGTAAAATATAAAAAGTGTGTGTCAAAATGTTATAATAACAAATTTAATCTGCAATAATAAACATTGTCAACTGCGTAATTTAATTATAAATAAGTATCCTCAACAAATTTTTACGAAACAGCAGTTACTCAGTAATTGAATTTAATTTTAATCTTGTTATAAACCTAAAAAAAGTATGACGTTTAGAATTGTTAGTGTTTAAACAAAGAAATTAACAATAAATGTGATGTCTTAAGTATTTGTCTATTTGTTAATAAAAGTTAGGTTAAAATAATAAGTCATGTTTGAAGAAATGACTGATATAGATACAACCACGACAGTTTATAATCCAAATACTACACTATCACCTGTAGAAATAGATCACTTTTGTAAATTAATATTATACTTAGAAATAGCAAATACAAGGTATGTAAACTAATTTATTACCGTAACAACATTTTATTAACATCTGTTTGTTTTTAGGGTACGAATATGGGATATTATAATACTTGTACCAAATTTATTGTTTATGTTATTTTTGGCAATCCGATTTAATCGAGCACGTCTCAAGTTAAGAGCAACTAGCAGTCCAATATTTTTAACATTTTATGGTTTAGTTATTGGTAATGTTGTTATAAGTGTGATTAGATGTGCTGTGTCGATGACGGTGAATGCAGCTGCACCGTTTGGTGGTGTTGCCGATAAAGTATTATGGGTGACTGTTAGATTCTTTCTACTGTCGACAGAGATGAGCGTCGTTATATTTGGATTAGCGTGCGGTTAGTATTAACACTGTTATTATTTTATTTAGTTAATGTTTTGATCAAGTTTTAAAGGTTTTTGTAATTTTTTTTTGATTAATCATTAAAAGTTACTATACTTTAAAATCTAGTTGTGCTTAATCCAGAGAAATAGACTATAAATATTTTATAAAAAACATTTTTTATATTCAGAATTGTGTAGAAATTAAATGACTCTTAATACCAAGATGAGCGGTCTAGAATTAGTTTTAAAAAAGTTCTTATTTTGACGAGATTTTTTTTTAAATACCTTAAAAATTCGTTTCCCACAATATAACCCAGAGGGTGTGGCTTAAAAATTTGAAATAAACGAAACAATGCACTAGTAAAATGGAATAGTTCAACATTATATTTAAAAAAAATAATTTTATGTTTTATTTTGTTGTGATACTGCAAATACAAGCTCTTAAATCATGGCTTTTAAAACAATAACTAATAAAAACTTCATTTTTCGCAATTTTGTATGGTAATCAAAAATATTTCCTTAAAATTTAGCATATTGGTACGAATTGACATAAGAAAAGTTTTTGTATTTTTGAAAAATATTTTTATTTAATATCATGTTGGGTTTTAAATGAAATCTCTTAATACTTAGATTAACAGGGGACAAATGTTTATCAAAATATTGTATATTTTGATTAGATTACAGTAGAAAACATTGCATTTGGTCCCTCTGTTGACCTATGAAACTCTGAAATGACTGAAAATTCACACGTTGCATCATCATTTTATATTTCTTTTTTAACCGCTTGATATATTTTGATTAGAGTGTAAACAAAAGTTTTTTTGTTTATTTTTAATAAATATGATTACAATCGCTTAACCAAAAGCATTAGTTTACTTAATCTGATACTAGATATCAATGTAAGGTATTATTTGTGGGATTCAGAGTATGTACATTATTGTGAAACATATTTTTTTCCATTTTTAAGCTTGCATAACAGCTTGAACCGTGAAATGTGTTGATGAGAACAGTCTATTCTGTAACTTGTAGACATTCAATTTTACACTGTCAAGGACCTTTCGACAGGACACTGTAAAAAGAAATCTTGAAAAGCTTATAGAATAGACCCTCCATAGACAACCAATAGAAGTAGTAACAGAGATGACGCTCGTTGTAGTAATGCAGTCTAATCTCATTATTTGACTCCAGGCCCACTGCGTATTCATGTTTCAAGTCAAAACCAAAATTAGGCAAGCCATATTTTTTTTTATTACTTTTACTAGCATACATACTCGGTGATGCTAAGGATAAAAATAATAATTTATCAAAAATATTTTAATTCGGAAAAATAAATGATTGCTGCACAATCAAAAAATTCAAATTATTCAATGATGTATTAAATACCAATATATATTAACTTCGATTTTAGTTATTTAATTTAAGAACGTTTAATTTATCAAAATAGTTTTATGTAGGGTTTTAACAATGTACAATCTGTCATAAATTGGTCTGTATAATGTGTAAACAGCACTCATTCGGCAGCAACAATATTTTTATTTTTAACGGTTTCATTGTTGCTTAGACAGCAAGTGTATTGTGTATGCCAAAAACAAATATGAGAAATGATAAGCAAAAGATCTAATGTAATAAAATATAATATTGAAGAAAAGTTTCGTTGTTATTATTTAAGATAATCAATACAATAATATACAAATAACAAATAATCAAAATATAATTTAAAATTTACTTCAACTAAGCTAAGGTGACTTTTTAACTCAAAATTCGGGACGGAAGCTCATAAGCCGGGGAGGGGGAGGGGTGATTATTCAATTATAATTGTTTATTTCTTTATTTTTAATACATATTGTATACAATAAATTATTATGATTTATAATAAATAAAAATTTCCAATCACAGATAATTAGCTTATATTATTAAAAAGAATATTATTAAAATCACAGTATTTGTTAAATGAATTCACAATTTATTCATTAAAATTACTCGGTAGAAAAGTATTTACATGTTTCCGAACTATGGTTCTTTTTGAGTAGGTATTTTTTGCTTTGAATCATTTTATATAAATCCGCAGTTTTCTTCATAATTTACTTTAATCAGTAACATTGCTTTTAATGTGTCTATTTGTCACTTGTCCAAAAGCTGTTCATCAAGGAAAATACCCTTTCGGTAGATTTTTTTAAAAATTCGGGACGATTCGGAACAAAAAACCCGAATTAGGGACAAATATTGCCTGAAAAAATTCGGGACGCAAGGCGGAAATTCGGGACTGTCCCGGCAAATTCGGGGCGTATGGTCACCTTAACTAAGCACAACTTGAATTTTTAAACCAGCAGTAT
This sequence comes from Liopterus haemorrhoidalis, assembly GCA_963971575.1. Taxonomy (NCBI): domain Eukaryota; kingdom Metazoa; phylum Arthropoda; class Insecta; order Coleoptera; family Dytiscidae; genus Liopterus; species Liopterus haemorrhoidalis. The sequence goes on along the minus strand of OZ020621.1, from coordinate 8,421,585 downwards.
TGTTTACCCGCCGGCACCCCGCTCTACCACCTAACGATCAGACTGACCGTAGCCTCTACCAATACACCGATTCATTAATTTACTATGATGTTCTTTCTGTCATTACTTCTGATCTATAAACGATAGGTACATGGGTCAAACGGCTTTTTTTTTTCTCGTTAGTAAATACTCTTGCCATTAAAGTATTTTTTTTCGTAAATATTTAAAGGTAATGATATTCCACAGCAAACTGAACGGTAAAATTTTCGCCGAAACTTATAAATTATAATTGTGAGTTATCTATTGACCTGCAATATATGCTCTCCCAGACGTTTTTGTAGTAATATTAAATCTGAAAATCTTTCATTTATATTTTTGATATATCTCTTACAGTTTTGCCGTCGTAATGATTTTAATGTTCCGCACGCAAGATTTTTTTCCGACTTATTTCCGTCCGTAGGTTCTAAAAATATATACATCATTTAAAAATCGATTCTTTTTTTGCACTATTAGTTCCGCATGGTCCTAAAGAGTAACTATGCAAAATTTGGTCTAAATCAGTTAAATGACCTAGGAACGAATAGCGAACAAACAAACAAACAATTTTCCTGTTTTATATACACTTTTATAGGGATTTGCAGCTAAACACCCTACCATCTGGTGAGCGTTTCATGAACTTGTGTACATCAGATAACATTTCGTTTTGTGTATTGGTTTTGTATGAAGTTTGTTTTTAAAGTTTTATTATAATCATTGAAAAATGTATAATACATATTGTTGTGTGCCTATGTGCAATTCATTGAAAAGAAGAAACCCGGAAATATCATTTCATTTGTTTCCACTAATATCAGACACCGTACGGTTCGAAACAAAATTGGGAAAGCAAGAGGTTAGGAATCGACGCGATGTTTAGATAAACAATTTAAAAATTGGAAAAAAGTGAGCCCTTATATCAAAGTTTGCTCATTACATTTTAATGATAGTGACTACAAAAAATATTTTCAATTTTGTATTTATTATCGCATATCTTGAAAATTCCTGTTATTGTGTGTGGGTTTTTAATGCACAAGTCTGTAGGCATAATGCATAAATCTATATGAACTCTCTGTTTTTTTCAGTGACTCCACACAATATTATATGCCCAGCATTGTAGATTTCTACCCCTTGGTAAACAACACGGGAATTATTATTTCCCCCAATATAGTTAAAATAATCGACAATGGAAAATCGCCATAACTTAAAACCAGATCACAAAATGTAGTATTTTAGATGTTTACAAGTGTTGTGACTTCACAAAATCAGAAAATCCCAAACAATTATTTATTTTTTGTCGTTTTTTGATACACTTTTCGCTATTATTTACTAGTAAATGTCAAGTGGTATCTGATTTAGAATGGTTTCAAAAAAATCCGCGTGGCGCTACGATCTTAAAATTTTTCCCCTATACTTTTATATACCTCTTGTGTATAGAGATTGTAACATTGTAATAATAATTATATTTTTTAGGTCACCTGGACAGTAGGAGTAGTATACGACATGTTCTAATAGCAACGTCACTTATTTCTCTTGCCTATACAATAACGCAAGGGGTGTTGGAGATAGTTTTACCGGATGACAGTTTTCATATTCATTCCAAAGATTTTGACCTGTACGGCCATGGAGGAATGCTGTTCTGGTTTTGTTCTTCACTGATATTCACTCTTGTGTATCTTCTTATATTTATTTTACCATGGACAAGATTACGTGAACGATTAGCTCTTCCCAGTAAGTTAATGTTTTCTGTATATTTGTATTGATTTGGGTGTGTACGTGTGTTTGTGGGTATAATAACAAAGGCAGAAGAATCGGCAAAATATAATCTTGACTTGGACTCCGGAATTTTAAAAGTTTGTTCGTTCAGCTTGCTTTGATTTACCTACAAACACATTATTCATTACATTGCACACGGCGTAATTAATTAAACGAGATAGTTCAATGGCGGACTGACTTGTGTGGACACCGACACTTTGGTGTCCACACAGGCGTTTTGGATCGGTGGGCCGATCCCATTACGACCGATTCTTGAATCAATGGGGTCGGTTCTTAAATCACTGAAGCCGGTTCTTGACCCCATGGGGCGATTTATTCCATATTTCCATGGTCCAAAAATTTCGTCAGTCCGCTACTGAATTAGTTTTTGGTGCACAGCATATGTGGATATTAGCGCCCATCACTGCCGAATAAGTTATCTAGAATACAATAAATTAATATAAAGAAAAAATTCGATTGTCCAGTATTTTTATTAAATTTATTTTTCAGCAAAGCGTTCTTTTTATGTCTATATATTTCTATTGATGATACTGGATTTGGCACAGTCAATAGGAGCTGGACTTTTAAATTATGGAATCGATGAAGGACTTTGTGTCGTCGATGTTACAACTGGAATATATTTTACTCTTTTAACTCCATTAGTCTACCACACTTTTCTCAGTGAATTTTTGGGGTAAGTTATCATATTGTTTTTTATATAACATATTCTTATGTCTTCCATAGTGTTTTTAGGGTTTTGTAGGTATGACCAAAAAACCCTTATACCGTCATTTTGTCGTTTGTCTGTCTGTCTGTCTGTCTGTCTGTCTGTCTGTCTGTCTGTCTGTCTGTCTGTCTGTTTGTCTGTCTGTCTGTTCGGTAAAAATTGTAGCCAAACGGCTAAACCTAGAGAGTTGAAATTTGGCATGCTTATACAACTCTTTGACCCGCACATAGGAAAAATACTAAACCATCTAAAAACATATCCCCCTAAAAATATAAACAAATATATGCTCATCGAAAAAAAAAATGTTTTTTACAATTCTGTGTAGGGTATCAAATGAAAGCCCGTGGTACGTGGATTAACGATCAAAATTTTATTTTTGCAAAATAAATTATTTTGAGGCGATTTTTGCCAAAATTGTGCAAAAAAAAATTTGTCCCACACCCTGTAGCCCAGATGGTTTAAACTAAAAATCTGAAAAAATTCTCAGTAATGTACATTGGTGTGAACCGGAATAGTACAACAGGATTTTTTGATCAGATTATGTTTTCGGAAAATAACGCATTTTTGGTGTTTTTAAGTAAAATATGTAATATATTTAATCCGCTATTTAACATACTAAACGAGTGATCCTGTATAGCACAGTGGTAGCATTGTCGCTTAGTGAGTTGAGACTACTGTAAGAAACTGTGTTCGAATCCCGCAATTTTTATTTTTTCAGTTTTTTTTTGCATTTTTATTTTGTTTAAATTATTTTGTCAAAATTCTAGTTATATTTTGGTAAATGTTGCATTTAATTTTTAAAAGCGTAAATTTAATAACCAGTGGGAAGTTTTGAAATTATAATTTAATTCTGTATTTGAAGGTATCAGAGGGCGAGGCTTATGATTTAAGCAACCAATGGAAGTCATAGGCGCAATTTTCAAAATCTTAAAGAATCTTGCTATATATATATAAAAAAAAAAAAAAAATACTGCACATATTTAGAAACCTAAATAATGGTAATTCGAATTAAAATTAACAAAAAAAAAATTTTAATATAAAATTTGTTTTGGCATCGCAAATAATCATCACATAGTTAATAAATACCTGCAAAACCCTGAAATGTGTGAAAATTCACACTTCACATCAATTTTTTATTTTTATTTTTGTTGCCTGTGAAAATATGATCACAACCAAAGTTTCGAATCGGTGTAAAACATGGTTCAGTTCTATGCGACTAGAAAACTCTGTTACTGACTGTACTGAAAAGGAAGGATAATTTGCGGTTTGAATTTAATAAAAATAAATAAGTAAAAAAAAAATATATACAATAAGATTGTCTTAACCCTTTACTGCATGAATTTTTATTTTTAGCTGAAATAATTCATGGAAATTAGGTTCTTATTGATAGAAAAATTAATTAAAAAATATATTTAAAATATTAATTATTATTTTTATGAAAATAGGGTTTGTGCCATACATGGAACATTATGATTCTACATTATGTTACAAAAGAAAATGATTCCGTATTATTTGCTCGTCAATTGCTAGGTGTTCTTCATTAGGGATTAAAAGCAGTCGCTCTCGAATTTTTGAAAGAAAAGGTCGTATCTTCTAGTTGTCCTTTCTCAATAAATTTATAGAGTTATCATTGAAGTGCAAATTCCGCTTGATATCCTCTAATCTATTGCAGCCCATTACTTGAGATACTGCAGGATCCTTTGCTGTGTATGTGACATATATGAACATTCATGAAGTAAAGCCGCATTCAGAGCTCTTAAATCAATAGCTTATGCACTGTAGCTTATGGACTGTTCACTGTCACCAGAAAGTTTGTCATATGATAAGACGTGAAACCGTTCAGACCTCCAAATTTAATACGCTGTTTGTTGTGGATTGTGCATAATTTTCTAAACTTATAGCTAGTGAGATGTTTTAATGAGACAGATATATAAACACATTGGCTATCGCATTCTATCACTGACACCGTAGTTATCGAATGCCTTTACATAACCTAACATTATGCATCATTAACAAATCTTGCTCAAAATTACAAATACGGACAGTAAATATGATCAATTTAGGTAATTAGGTAGTTAAAATTTAAGACAACAGAATTATAAGAACGATATTACATATAAAATATTTTACGAAGCTAAATAGTTGGTTTCAAAATTCACAGATGGAGTCAGTGTTTTTGTCATTATTTAAAATTTTGAATATATTAAGCTGCGTTCAGAGTCCCTGAAATTAGTAGACTGTTCACTGTGCGTTGTGGATAAGTTTAGTAGTTTTAACGTTCAAGGCAGCGTTTATAGCTATGGAAATTAGTGCGTTACGAATAGTGCGACAGTTATGTGCCTATAAACAAACTACAGCGGCTTCGTAAAATGTTTATTATCTATTATCATTTTCCTAATTCTGCTATCCTAGATTTTTACTTATTAAACCTAACTTAATTACCTAAATTGATCATATTTACTATTCGTCTTCTGTAATTTTGGGTGAGATTTGTTGCAATCGGCGCGATGACATTTTGTTAGGTTATGTAAAGGAATACAATATGAACGTTCTCTCCGATGCAGACTGAGATAGCCAATGTGTTTATATGTCTATCTCATTAAAACAACTCACTAACTACAAAGTTTAGAAAACTATCCACAATCGACAACGTACAATGTATTAAATTTAGATCTCTGAACGGTTGCTCGCGTTACCATATGACAAACTTGTTAGTGACAATCAACAGTGCATAAGTCATAGTCTATAGTCGACTAATTTAAGAGCTCTGAACGCATCTTTAGATAAAAATGTCACTGTTTCTTTTTCACATTTAGATTTTGGCTGCCGTCATGAAACATGAAATAATCACGGGGTTCATTACAGCTTGAGAAAACAAACATCCTGTTTAGTTCCGTTTAAACATAATAAACAGAGCATACAGAAAAGGATAAAAATGGATATGTGTAAAAATAAAAAATCTCTACTGGCCCAACGTAATAATCCGTTAATACGAGTAGTATTAAACAAATTATAAACTGAAAAACATTAAGGAAAACCGGTATTGAATATTTCGCGTTTCCGTTTTATAAAAAAAATCTAATAATATCGTTATTTTGTTTTCTTTTTCGGTTTGTTATCATCCCTGATAAAAATTGATCAAGGAGTCGGAAGTCCATAGTTTTCTCGACTCTCGAGTCTGACTCCTCCAAAAAGATTCGACTCCTCGACTTCCGACTCCGGACTCCGACTTCCTACTCCTGGTATAGACATGTTCTTTGATGCATTATCAAATATAATGAAATATTGTAATTTCCTCAGCATGCCACTTGCTAAATTAATTACTTAACTCTTATTATTATTATTATTGTTTTCTTTTTCAGTGTAACCCAACCAAGCATAATGTTCTCCTACAAAGCTCAAGTAGACGATACAATGGAAGACGACAACGTTTCTCTTCCTCATCAGCAGTCTTTTAGTTCATTAAAAACAGACTCCGACTACATATTCCAAAACAACTGTGTCTATGACAGTACGCAATTCAGCGGTGGAGCAACACCTATAAATCCACTCTACGCAGCATCACTTCAATCTCCAGACAGCATAACAGGTTATAGTATAACATCGAGTCAAAGTTTAGAGATCGGAGGTCCTACACATGGTTACCAACATAATTTCTCTGTCCAACAACAGTAAAAATTCGTAAATTTTTCAATGAAATTATAAATCTCATGCCAATTTCTAGTGCAATTTATATAGAATACTTTTATGACTGACTAATGTGATTAATATTTAAAATGTTAAGTTCCAAAAGTTTTTTCATATTTTTTCGATGTATTTTATGCCTTTATGCAAGGAGATTCACATAAAATTAATTAATTGATTTGATACGTAAAGCTGGATCCAGATTAACGAGCCTATCATCTAAAGCACCGCGTAATGTATTACGCCGTGTAACATTTTTGTCTACCTTGGACGGGATCACGCGCATATGCCGAACAGTTCGCAAAACGCTCGACCTGATTTACTCTGTGTCGGTTTTTGCCGCTAACACAAAGAAGTTCAGCGAATTTGGTTGGACGCGTTCGAGGTAGTTCTGATGCTCGCAATTTTTGCATCAGGGATTCTGAATACATACACATGTTTTTAGGGTTTTGTAGGTATGACCAAAAAATCCCTACACCATGTGTCTGTAAAAATTTAAACCAAACGTCTGTACTTTGAGAGTATAAATTGCATCTTCAGTTCTTTGACCCACATATAGGAAAAATACTGCTTCAAAAGTATTACGTCAAACGTTTAGACAAATATGTATTAAATCAACACAAACTCAAACACACAAACAAATGAGGGGTTCGGGAGTAAAATCTGGTATTTGACAATTTAATATTTTTGCAAGAGACGACATTAAAACTTTGTAAAAATATTGCAAAAATATATTACAAAATCGATTGATTTAATCATTATTACAAAATTCTCTAATTTTTTACGAGTTGACAGTATAATTAATATTTTTAATTAATTTTTTTTATTGAACTTTAATCAACATTTTATGTGTTAATGTCATGTACTTACCATTGTCTAAACTAAATAAATTAGAGTTACCATACTAAATTAAAAAAAAAAAAAAGAATAATATTATTTCATCGAAATTAAAATTATTGGGCCATGTTCATAATATTTTACTAAATATTGCGATTAAGCGTTACTTGTTAAAATAAGCAAATACAGTCTGTTCCAAACGGTTAATCGGAACTAGATTTTGCAATCTAGTTACTTTCATCGTTTAAATCGTGCTTTTTGGCCGTTTTGTTTAAGCTTTGTAAATCATACTTACAATAAATATTTTTTGGTAATTTTTTAATTTTAAAATGCCATTTTCTTTATATGTTAATTTTTTGTGTCATTATTATTACAAATTTCCCAATTAATTATATTTTTGTCATTAAAATATATTAAAAAAATAATTGACATTGACATGTATCATTCGTTTCCATGGTTTCATTGTTGGAATTTTAAATTTTGACATTCCAACGTGAAAAATTAAATAACCCTAGCAAGGTCCCTTCTCGTGACAACCTAAAAGAACAAAATTCCCATTTAGTTCCGCCTAACCGTTTGAAACAGACTGTACGATACTATCGTTAGGAGTGTTCATAATCACAATACTTTAACTAATATCGATGTAAATTTGACAACGTTGCTGTTGGCATTAGAAAGAGATAGACATATGCACTGTTCAACATGTTAAAAGAGATGGAAGGCGTGTTACTAGCTTGTATTATCGCGGTATAAACAAAAATATAATGTTAACTAATTATTCATGTTATTAACTACTTACCTATATCTTGTTGATATGAACCTTTCGCAAAATAAAGTAAAGCAATACATATTTGGAGTTCAGTAGAAATACTTCCACCTTTTGAAGATACCGGTTTTATATCGTCATGTAAGATTTCAATTAATGTTCGAACTCTGTCTTTTGAAAATCTATAATTTTTTTTTAAATCTTCTTCACTTAATATTTCTAATATATTTTTTCTTGTACTACAAAATTTTCTTGGCAATTGTGCCCGTAATTCACGAATTTCACGAACATCACGCAAATCTCTCATATACATGATTAAAGTCAATCAGTATTATGAACACAATTGCTATTTTAATGTATTTAATACAGGCTCTCCGCACTTCTAAATCTGTACTACTAAATTACAATTTACTAAGCACTACTAACAATAATTCTGTATTATGAACACCAATTTTTAGTAACGCTTAGTATACTTGTCTTAGTAGTGCTATTATTTTTATTAAGGCAAAAGTACAAATTCAAAATTCAATTTCAATAGCATAAACGGAAAAAAAATTACAGGATATAAGGAAGGTGGTATCTACTGCAATTACCATTATTTACATTTTAAGTACAAAAAAAAATACTTAAAAATGATGAAATTATTTAAAACATGGTATCTACAGCAGTTACCATTATTTACATTATAGTACTTAAAACTGATATTATCACAATTTTTTCCTCAATTGTTGTGGATTCATCCTCGGGAATGTAATCTGAGTTTTCATCAGTAGAATAAGGATCAGATTCAGATAAAACACTCATTTTTTCATCCCTTTTAATAGGTTTAGTACTAACGGACACTTGTTGACGTGCGACCATTTTGTACACTTATGTTTTTCGCTCTAGAACATGCAGATACCACATATTACATGATACATCTAGAGCTATTTATTGACATTTTTTGTAAATTTGAAGTGAAATCTAGTTTATGATGACATTTACCATATTTTACATGGAGTAATTCAGTTTTGAAAAATATGTCAGTTACCAGGTTCTACACCCGAACCCTTCAAATATGTAGCAAAAAATTATACACAATATCGTCGGTCAAGAAACAGATTTTACCTTCTTTGCCCTATGCGAAACCTATTATTATTAATTTATTATGTTTGTGAATCTCCTTGCATGTTATATGTTGTGATTATTATCTAATTTCAATTTTCTCACAAGTACAAAAAAAAAAAAAACTAACCACTTTGTTAACATCGAAATTATTTAGAACAATTTATTTTACTATAAATGACCTAATATATTATCCTAAGAAAGTGTTTATTTTTCATGAAACAAAAAAAAAAAAATGTTATAAAATTATACAAGATGTTACAAGAAATACGTACTAGCATTTTTTAAAACTTGAATTCCATCCATACAAAAATAAATTTTAATGTAATAACTTGTAATACTCGTCCTGTATTCTGGACTAAAAAATTTGTTTAAAAAATGTATTTTTCGTTTTATATACCATTTTTTGACGTAGAATACATCTTTGTCTGCAGTTGATATGGGGAAAATTGAGCATAACAAAGTAAGGATAGATTTCAAACGCTTATTGCTACGCGTACAATAATTGGAGGCACATGGCAATAGTATCACGTGATAGACCGTAGATGTACGTGATATTTACTGAGACTTATCGCCATCTTAAGTTTGAGACGCCGCCAGTGCGTGTAAGTGCGTGAGATACCTACCATTTTCATTACTACACAAAAACGACACTGTCACAAAATGACATTGACGTATTCTATGTAGTTGGATGTGTCCCCGACAATGCCTTGCCTGATTTTTAAAATATATTTTCATTTGACAACAGAAAATGGTAAAAAGGTTTAGCACTAAATAAGTAAAGTATTTTTATTTGAAATGCTAGTTCCTAAATTTATTTTTGAATTCAGCATTTACAGAGTGATTATTTAATGGCGAGACGACGTCGCCGAATTTTACGTGCCTCCTAGCAGAAATACTGGTGAATACTATAATAACCTTGAAGAGATATAATAACCATGATGCGCATGCGCGTATAATCGCCTGCTACGATGTGTATGAAACGGCAAATTATTAAAACTTCCAGTGACGTCGTCTCGCCATTAAATAATCACTCCGTATTTTAAACACTGGGAAAGTTCCAGAATTAATCGGTTGAAAATGAACTCGAGTTGTATTTTTTCTGTTTTCCGAGCTTTTTTTTAATTTAAAGGTAATCTACGATTTACAAGATGTATAATAATATACTATTCTAAAGATATTTCAAGGAAATTTTTAGTTTTTCATTGTATTTTTAATTCTTTTTGACTGTCTGTCAATATAATAACAACAAAAATATGGTAAATATATTAGTAAAAATTAATATCTCTGCCTGAAAAAGTAGAAGGCCCTTTTAATATATCAACTGATGATTTAGGCAAATTTTGGGTGGGATAAATGTTTTTTTTTTTCAGTCTTTTCTTGGACGTAAAAAATCTCTTTCCATAAAATGCAACATGCATGCATAGGCTTGGATTTTTGCCTATTTTTAGTTTGTGGGTCCATAAAAACCTACGATCCTCTTTCTCTATGCCTCCAAACGTCGTTTCAATTAATATTTATTTCGATTTAGGTAAATTATGGAATATTTAAGAAGGATTTTTCATTATTCACGATTTATATTGCGGCACACAACAAAATTGATTTTTTTCCATGATTCACAAAAATAAAACACAAACAACAAAAAAACACGTATTTCTCCATTGTACAAGACAAAACAATGTCACTTTCGTATCTTCCGCAAATTGCCACCAGATGTCAGGGTGCTTAGGAAGTTTCCCCTATAACAGCGCCATGACGTTAGCAAAAATTTTAGGTTAAGTAAATCAACAAATTGTTCCAGATTTCAATGCTTATCATATGGCATCGGTTTCATCGATTACATCAATGATTGAATTAATCGATTAATTTGCTGATGAATTCTGGAATATGCCCTATATATTGATTTTATGAGCCCAGTTGAACAAATGTCCTACCTAAATTAATCAAATTGTATAATTTTATAATATGAATTGACTCTTATTTTTATATTTTAAGCACAATGTTTAACAATTACTTAATTGATAATAAATCTAATTGTTTTACATTGTAAACCCAGATATTTTGATCAAATAAGACATATTTTTAAATATATTAACTAAAATATTTTTATTTTTCTATATTTGTATTTTTCCAAATCGACAAAATAGTTATTATAGGTCGTTCATTTTCGAAACAACACAATGAGTCATCAAATCGACGCGAACTTCAGCTATTTTACCAGTGGCGGTCCGAAACACAAACAAGGTACCAAACAAACAGCTGACTAATAAAATAATATTTCATACACCACGCTACTGTTTAGCGTGCGCGCAGACGCAGTAAGCTCTCATTCAAAAACTCGTTTCTGCGCCATGTGTTGTTTCGAAAATGTACGACCTATAATATGTAATTATACAATGGCAAAATGTTTGAATGTGCAAAAAAAATTTTTGGTGTTTTTTCCGCCGTGTTGGTCAAAGGTTCAGGACTGTGTTTCTAATTTTTATCTGTCTCGACTGTAAAGATTGACGCGTTTTGTGTCACGATCAAGCCCGTTTACAAGAATGGAACGTTAACTCACGCCTATTCATTGTTTTCACGCTCATTCCACATTTTGAAGGCACTTTAGTGTAGTTACTTACTTAATAATTTTAAATAATGTATTTTAATTTGTAATAATTGGGAGCATTTATAATTTGTTACAGTCTTAAACCTGGTTTGTAACAAATCCTTAACACAATAGTACGGCATAAGCATAAAGATGTATCAATGGAGTATATTGTCTGTTTGTTATAAACAGTTCTTACGGTAAGCAAAACACTGGTACTGTACAGGATTGCCACCAGTTAGTTTATTAAAGATGTTACCAATGACGTTATAGACCATAGAGTCAATCTCTATGGTCTATAACGTCATGTATGCGGGCAACTTGTTATGAAGCCAACACTTCCGTAGTTGGGGTAACGGGAGGTTGTCCCTTTGAGTAGTACGGGTTGCTTACTTCAATATTTTGCCGACAAGAATTGCAAGTAAAAACATATATTTTTTATACTGTAAACTGCTAATTTTAATAGGAATAAAATAAACTTCACAAATAATAAGTTAACCTGAATTGCTTAGTATATTTTTCATATAACTTGCAGGTTTCTATTACATACATACAGTGCCGGCTGTGTGTTTTGCGGGGCCTCGGGAAAATATTATATGCGGGGCCCCTTCCCTAGCCCTAGCTACTAATAATTGATAGAAATATGAAAGCGCGGGGCCCCTTTAAGCGCGAGGCCTCGGGAAAAATCCCCAAAGTCCCGACCTCTGAGCCGGCCCTGCATACATTTAAAGAAAAAAATATTATATTGCTTCAGATACTTTCTAAATTTAATACGGACAGATATTATATATTTTATTCTATGATAATTTAAAATTTATCTTACAAATTGATCTGTTATAAAAGATCTGTTCGTAGAACCTTTACTAAAGCCTGGAACAGAATGCACAGCGCGCTACCGCGTCAGCGCGGCGTCATTTGCGACAGCGTTGCGTAGCGCCGTTGAGAAATTTCGCGTGAACACAATGCAATAATTTTTAACGCCGTCAAGTGTCACTTGACAACCTATATCTGTGTTTATACGTGCGCTTTCTTTTATTAAAAGTATAATGGATGATGAAGACTTGTGAATGATGTTATTTATGTTGTATGCAAGTTATTTATACATACAAACACTTTATTATTCAGTAAAAACTGAGGTTAGGTGTTCTGCGTCAACGTTCAACAGCGTCAAAAGTTGGAAGTTGACGAACATTCAGTATCAACGGCTATCGAACGGCGTAGGACGTTGTCCATTCTGTGCACTTGCGTACGACAGCTTGGGTTTAACTTTCTCCTGACAGATAGCGCCGTACGAACGGCGTTAACGCGTCGTAGAACTCGGTGCATTCTGTTTCCCACTTAAGGGTTTATTATTTTCAAACGTAAGCGTATGCTGTGTCTATATTTTATGACGTCAATGGATGCTTTTTTCAGATTATTTTTACGTGATAAGCCCTAGGGAACTGATGATGTTCGATTGCCTATCTTTGATTATTGTTACATTCAGATATTCTACCTGTGCATAATGATAGTTTGGTAAAATACAAATATAAATAACCAGAATTAATGAATTTCTGTGATTCTAATATTATTTTGCAGCTGTAACCTAGTTTAGAAAGAATATTTTGTAATAGTTTTTGAGCAATATTGTTGGAATTTTATTAAAAAAGATTTTCAGGCAAAATCCATCCATAAAAAAAAATGTTACATCATTTATGTAGTACTTAGTGCAGTAATATAGCTAGTCTTTAAATTTAGTTTAGCGTGTAAAGTAGTAATAATAAAAAAATTACTTTTTTGTAGTTGTATTTAATAGGATTTTTTTATGAGACATTGTTTCTCTATTATTCGTGTGCTTGTGTTTATTTGGCAATTGTTATTGTTGTTCTATTTTGTATATTCGTTTGTCTTCAGAGAAAAGAGTATTTTATTGAAATTTTATTCTTATTTTCATAATACTGTTGGTTGTTTTGGAAATAATTTTTGAAGATATTTGTATCAAAAAACGTACTTGAAAATGTTTGTACCAACAACAGATTTTCTGTTTTGTATAATAACTCACCATTAGAGATATTAATTTTTGAATAAATATAACATTACAATGCAACTAAAAAATCTTAAGTTTTTGGGTTGTTCAACCCATTCGTTACCATCGTAAATTTTTAACTTCCGCAGACCTATATCTAATGGTGGGTTTAGTCAACATATAGTTTTAGTCTTAGTTTTAATCTTATGTTTTAGTTTTAACCTTAAAAGATAAAGTATCATATCGCTACGAGAAAGTTCATACAACACATTGATTTAGTTTTAGCCTTAAGGTTCTTAAAACCGATCTTGAAAGATACCTAACAACCACTTGTCTTAACACTAAGATTAAAACCGCACAAATGCGCATGCGCTGACACTGGCATAAAATGTGCAGGTTATATATTACGAACTATTAACAATTTTATTATTGTTTTTATTCCGGAACATCTTTATTCACAATGTTTATTTCTTTAATCGTTATCTATAACCAAAGATTTTGACTTTTGACGTTTCAAATATTAGTTATAACAAGGTTTGTTCGTCCACACTGAACAAGGACAATATGCGCGTGCGTTAAATTCGGCGTTTCATTGGTTATTTATTAAAACTAAAGCATTTTATAAACTCGTACTCAATTATTACGCTTAAGACAAACAGTAACACTAAAACTATGGCTAGGTATTGACAACCCACCATTATATTCAAATTAACACTATAGTACTCGCGTATTTCGTAAGCAAGTATTCAGGTGTTTAGGCCGACTGTCAACTCCAAAAAGGATGATTTATATTGCAGAGAGGCAAGTCAAGTGGACAGCTTACTTGCTTGCGTTTTTCGTCACAAGAACCCAGACAAGTATTGTTCATATTCGGGCAAGTAATTCTAGCACATTCAATTGTTGAATAACTATTAAAATGGAGTTTGAATGTAAAAAACAAAACGAATGTAATGTGTCAATAATTTTATTTTCACATATGATAGAATTACTCCAGAAAAATATTGGAAAGGAAAAAAATTATGGATAAAAAAATGGATCGCTAGAAAAAATCCCCAGCATTATTCTTAAAAGATCTGGCAGAATCTAGATCGTGTTTGAACATGTCAAAAAACGTAAGTCATTGTTACCGTTAGGTGTCGGGCTGTGTTGTAGTTTGAGTTTCTGTTAAAGTTGGTGATTTTTCCCATAACCTCCATTTATTTCTGTCCTTTGTCAAAGCTTTAGCGTTCCTTCAATCTATTCCTCTTTTTTAAACCACAATTTTCAGTTCTTCGTTCCATGGATTCTTTGACCTTCCTCTGTGATTTCTTCTAAATGTTCTGACTTCCATGATTTTTTTTGCTTCGCTGTTATTATTCATCCTATTTACATGTCCATACTACCGTAGCTGTCTTTCTTCAGTGGTTGCTCCACAGGTTTCGTGTCTGGCTTTTCTCTGAAAGACGAGTTCCTGAAAATGTTATTTCATCTAATTCACGAAATAATGTACGTTACGTATTTCACGTAATGCAAGAACTCTTACCAAGTCACTAAAACGTACCAAGTATGTGCGTATTTATAATTTAATAGTAGTCAAGTAGAAGAAATTTAACGTTTTATATGCTGTACAGACCACGCGATATCCTGCATTCTTATTAATTATTTAAATCATTCTTTAAAAATACAAAAATATCTGTAATCAAGCATGCACTTCGCAAGCTTTTAACTGCAAACGATTGCAGCTCCGAAGGTGTATAAGAAGCCGTTAATGCCAATCGCCGTGATATGACAGTAGCGTAGTAACTTCAAGCTGCGCTGGTGTGCAGAAACATTTTATGCGCCCTAAGATTGGCAATACTAGAGATTTTTCAACTTTTAGATTCCGCAAAAATGTCTATTTAATCTTCATAATTCATTGATCTTGCACGATCGTTTTCAACACTAATTAATGTTAAGTCACTCAACCGCGGTTCTCCTATAGTACTTAGATAATTTTTTATAATTTTTAACTTTGAAAATGACTTCTCAGCTGACGCAGATGTTATAGGAAGTGTTAAAAACAGCATATATCGTCGACACTGGATACAATTGTACTATTAGTCTATTAAATATTTTGGCAAGTTCTCTTTTACTGAACATAATTTAATTTTGTCCAACAATGCTGATCGAAAACCTAATATCTGCTGAGGAAATGTGTTTGTTAAATCCGTACTATATTTTTCTTGTAATAGTTTGAAATTTTTCATCAATTTGGCGCCCTATAATTTAATTTTTCGCCGCGCCGAGGTGCACTCGCACTGCCAGCAATCCCGGTAACTACGCCCCTGTATCATGATAATTCGAGCTGCCAGTGCTTACAGCACATAGTACATCATAACTTGTAGACGAACTACTTGATTTACGCATGACGCATTGAAGTAGTGAGGGTTTTTAATCAAAAATTGAGTTAATTTAGAGTGACTGAAAAATATCATAAACGTCTGTAATCTTTAAATTGGGGGGGGGGGGGGGGGGTTGCAACTCTTATGTTCCGGCCGGTATTGATCTGGTTATATCTACTCTCGAATAGTTATTATTCGATACCTGTTCTATTGATGTCCAATCTACTTCAGATTTTCATCTGTTTGGTTATTTTGACATAATCATAGATTTTGGTTTCGTGATAGATATTATCATACTAGGATGTTTAACCCGTCAACAATTACGGGGTTTTAACAAAAATATAATTGTTTTTACTGTATTAAGTTAACCTTTTTTTAAAAATTTATCAAAATAATATCAGGTCAGCGAATCACGGGACAGGATATGACCAGTTAGCCAATCACGGGATAGGGTGTCACCTGTCGGCCAATTAAGAGACAGGGTGTTCCAAGTTTGCCAATCACGAGAACCTTAGGAAGAATTGACGTCACCATGTTAACGAGACTACATACAGACACTTGCTAATTATATTATTACGATTCTTTAGCAATATTTCCGAAAATAAACAGAAAATATTGTTTAGTCGTAACTGTGAGCTATTAGATCCTAGTATTCGGTTCAGCTGTTGGATTCTAGAATAGTCATAATTTATAACTCGTACAAACATTTGCGTTGGAAAAGGAACCGTCACAAAGCGAGATATACCTACATTAAAGTAACTAAAGTTATAAAGTATATTAAAGTTATATATTGTTATTTTGTATGAAATACTCTATTCTCTGATGTAGTAAGTAATTATATAGCTGTTGGTTTTGTTATACTGATATATTTTGGTGGAGAGTATATATTTTAAAAATTCGAAAAACGAAATTATTGCCAAATAAGAGTGATTTATTTTTTAAATTTATCTTAAAGTATTATTAAAGAGATAACGTGGTTTGTGTACGATCAAATCTTTATCTCAATGTTATATTTAAAAAATAAAAAAAGTAATTATATTCGAAATTTACATTCCTTCATTCACCAAAAAATATGTAAGTTGATTATAAGCATTAATAATGAATAAGTATATATTTATTATAGATAATAAATTATCGAAAAATCTAGTTTTTGTATTTTTTTGAAATGTTTTTTTTTTTTTAATAAGATTTTTTTACCTTTTTTTCTACGTGAGGCATATTGTACATACATATGTAGATTTATGGTCTATTTCAAATTAGAAAAAAGTAGATAGCGCTGCGAACCGAGTACGATTTACACTGGACAAATACAGTATAGCGGGAAATTTAAAATAAGTTACAACTAGGGCATGGGCGTAGTAACTGGGTTAGCAAGTGATTTTTAATATAAAAAATGTTAATAAGATATTGAAATAAACAAGGCAGATAATACACTTACGTTATTTATACGACATAAATTCAGTTTAATGGGAAATTTGAAAAAGTTAAAAAAATATTAATTTTTAAAAATTATGTTTTATATATAAAAAGAGAGATTTGGCTAAAAGAGTTAAAATAAAGCAATAAAATAAACAATATATCTTCAGAGCTAAAGTTTCTTATTTAAATATTTATTGCAAATAAAAATTAAAAATATATGTACAGTTGCTCACAAAAGTATCCGGCCATTATTCGATCCAGTAAACTATGTCTGCTATTTTATATTTATTAACAATAAAAAATTATCAAACAATTTTTTAATGTTAATTTATTGTTTGTTCTTCAAAATACTGCCTAAAATGTTTCAAAATTTTTAGTTATTTCAATGAAAATTTCTAGACTTAAATTTATTAAACAAACAAACGCACACAAAAGTATTCGGCCAACGAACGTTTTCGTGGTTGAAACCGGGGAATCCCAGTAAATGTTAGTGATTCACTTTCAGCCACTCTTATTGTACTGGTGTGAGTGTTATTCTGTGTTTGAACTTGAATTTTTTCACTATTTTAATATTTTTTATACATAATGACTAAAAAACGTGAAACGACAATAGAGAAGAGAAAAATTATCATGTGTTTACATGAAAAAGGGCATTCACAACGGAAAATTGCTTTAGATATAGGAATTCCACGTAGTACAGTCCAAGATATTATTAAAAAAATGTTAAATGAAAATTTGTTGACTAATAAACCACGTAGTGGACGACCAAAAATTTTGACTGGACGTGACGAAAATCAGATTTTAAGAATAGTGAAGACAAATCCGGGTACAAGTGCTAGAGAAATATGTGGAGAAATACAGACATGCACTGGAAAATCTGTAAGTGTTAAAACAATACGCCGAACCATTAGAAAAAGTCGTTACAATGGTAGAGTTTCAAGAAAGAAACCGTGGATAAATAAACAAAATAGAGAAAAAAGACTGCAGTTTGCTAAAAAGTACGTCCATGAGCCACTAAACTTTTGTAATAAAATAATATTTAGTGATGAATGTAAATTTGAAATTTTCGATACATCTAGAAGGAAGATGGTGTGGAGGAAACCCGGAGCAGAATACCGCAAAGAAAATTTGAAACCCACCGTGAAATACGGGGGTGGTTCCCTCATGGTGTGGGGTTGTATATCGGCGACTGGGGTTGGAAATCTTCATTTTATTGAAGGTAAAATGGATCAATATGTATATATAAACATTTTGAAGAACTATTTAAAACAAAGTGCGGAAAACTTAGGTCTTGGAAATAATTTCATATTTCAGCAAGATAACGATCCTAAGCATTGTGCTAGGAATGCCAAAGAATGGCTATTGTATAATGTTCCAAAACAGTTAGGAACTCCTCCCCAGTCGCCAGATATGAACCCCATTGAACATTTATGGGAAGAATTAAAAAGAAGTTTGGCCAAAAGGCACATTTCCAGCAAAAGAGAATTAAAAAAACATTTTCTAGAAGTATGGAACCAGACCAGACCGGAAATTACAAAAAAATTGGTTGAATCTATGCCCAATAGATTAAAAGCTATTTTGGAATCAAAAGGATATCCCAAAAAATATTAATTTATCATTTTTTATGTTTTAGTTATAGTATTTAGCTTAGTGGCCGAATACTTTTGTGTTGTTTATTTTGCATATATGATTCAAATAATAAATATATCATCGAGATTACAGTAATTTATTTTATTTTAGATACTGTATTATGAAAATGAATCAATAAATTATTTACAAATCCATATATAAAGTTTTTTGTAGAACTGAATACGAAATATTAAACTAAATTTATTAAGATAGGTAAGTGGCCGGATACTTTTGTGAGCAACTGTACATATGAATGTCTAAAAATTATATCAATAACTTCTTCTTTGGGCACTATCAGCTGGGCTGTCTTTTGGCCTAACATTAGGCCTCTATCTTGATCTGTTAATTGTCAAGTATCAAAATATATTTATATATCAGATAACCTAAAAAATATATAACTGCGTAAAAACAAATTACATGAAGAATTTTCTCCATAAAATCTACGACAAGAATATAAATAAAAGTCTAAATATGTAAATAATAACAAAATATACGAAAAAAAAATAAGTAAAATAATATTATTTTTCAATGTACGACACTGAACATCTGTCAACTTGGACTAAAAATTATATTTTAACAGTGTAATAGGGATGACGTTCTAAACCAATCCGAAACAAGGACAAACAGCTCCTATCTTCTTACACACATTTTTCTAAGGTGACATAGAGCATAGTATAAATTGAAACTGCCAACATAATGACATATGGAGAAGTCTGCGCAAAAATAAAAATATTCGAGCACTCTCTGATTGACTAAATTCATGCATGGGCTTAGACAAAATTTTCAACCAGGGTCCCTATGTATGGGTTTGATCCGCCACTGGCTAGTGGTCATCTAATATATAAAACTTAATGTATGTTTGATTGTGGAAATGTTAGGCTTCGTGTAATGTCGTAAGACTTCGTGAAATTGACCTGCTTTGCCGAATGAGGTTTGCACTGTTACACGTACCAGTTGATGACATATCCATTACTAAAACCCTAAATAAAATTATTTTGATAAATTAAACGCTCTTAAATTAAATAACTAAAATCGAAGGTAACGTATGTTGGTATTTTACTGAGTAAATATCGTTTAATAAACTTTATTTTTCTCCCGGGCAACGGCCTGTATTTCTGCTAGTTTCTAATAATTAGCTATAGAGATTAACGTTAACACAAATATAGCGGGAAAGGAAATGGAACATTTGCATTATGGGAGAGAAAAGGAACACACAGAATAGGGAGACCTGGGACAAGAATAAGCAACACCTGGAGAAGAACTATTGACGCAGATGCAACAAATTAGTAAGTCTTGGTGCGAAAATAACATATTACGCACCGTATCCGGTGGAGATATTTTGAGAATACTCTTTGCTGTTACTCATTTTTAGGGTTTCGTAAGTATTATCACATTGATATGAACTGTAATAGTATTCTCGAAATGTTTTACTTATTTAAAAAAAAGAAGTTTTATGAAATATGGAATTGTTTGTACTATTTTTTAATTTAATATAACAAACGTATAATGATTTTTTAAAAATATTGTCTCAGTTCCAGTAATTATTTTTCTTAATACAAAAAAATTGATGTGAAGTGTGAATTTTCACACATTGCAAGGTTTCTCAGGTATATAACAAGTGAAGGCGTCATAGTAAGTGTGTAGGACAAATTTTGTTTTGTAGTAATCACGGCAAAATGAACGATATTTTTAAAATAATTTATCGTTTGTTGATCTAATAGCTTTAAAAACAAATTTTATGTTAAAATATTTTTTTGTTAATTTTAATTCCAATACCTAATACCATTATTTAGGTTTCTAAATATGTGCAGTATTTTTTTTATATAGCAAGGTTCATTAAGTGTTTGAAAATTGCGCCTATGGCTTCCATTGGTTGTTTTAAGTCATATGCGCCGCCCCTCTGGTTTCGTATACATGACACATAGAATGGAAATATAATTCCAACTGGTTTATTAAATTTACGCTCTTAAAAATTAAATGCAACATTTGCCAAAATATAAGTAGAATTTTGACAAAATAATTTAAAGAAAATAAAAATCGAAAAAAACAAAAAATAAAATTGTCTCCTCTGTCCGGGAGCGAACTCTAGCTTGCTAAGTGGCAAGCTAACCATTAGACCAGGATACGCCTTTTAATATAGTGTGTTACATAACTATAACCTTTGTATAACTTTTGTAAATCGTCAACTAAAAAAACAAAAAATGCGTTTTTTCCGAAAACATAATCTGATCAGAAATGCCTGCTGTACTATTTCGGTTCACACCAATGTATATTACTTAGATTTTTTTCAGATTTTTAGTTTAAACCATCTGTGGGCTACAGGGTGTGGGGCAATTTTTTTTGCACAATTTTGCAAAAATAATTTTTTTATCGTTAATCCACATACTAAGGGGTTTCATTTCATACCCTACTCAGAATTTATTTATTTTTTTTTCCATGAGCACATTTGTTTATATTTTTAGGGGGATATGTTTTAGTATTTTTCCTATGTGCGGGTCAAAGAGTGGTATAAGCATGCCAAATTTCAACTCTCTAGGTTTAGCCGTTTGGCTACAATTTTTACCGAACAGACAGACAGACGACAAAATGACGGTGAAAGGTTTTTTTGGTTATACCTAGAAAACCCTAAAAATATATAATTTTCGAAAAAATTACATGGGGAAAAATTCTGATTAGTGTATTTTGGTTCCTATCAATGTGTATTACTGTGTTTTTTTTTTCATCCGTTTTGCTTATGGGCAGTGGCCTAACTGGTATTAAGGACGGATAATCCACGCTTAAGGGCCCCGAGCAAGCTGGACTATATGCAGCGCCCACAAAAAAATAAAATTGAACAGTAAAAGCGTTTTTGTGGCTAATACATGGGCATAAAACTGGTTCTCCTATTCCTACGAATAAAGGCCGTTTAAACAGGTAGAAATTCCAAATCGTAAGAAGAAAAAATACCTCATAGTTATAATAATTATACGTATTTATGGCTAATTTTTATGATAAATACGAAAACAATTTTTTGCACACCCGAGCATAAATATAGAATTATTCATTTGTTTTTACTTTTATAACGACTGTGTTTATCCCTCGATGCATTTAAAGCCCTACACTTCGCTTCAGGTTTTAACTTTGCTCCTTGTACCATAAACTCTAATATTTTGCCCTTAATACATAAATAGCTATTACACAAAATATCCATTATTCGTTAAATATAATTAAAAATGTTTCTCTTCCTAGATAAACTTGACAAACCTACTGAAAAGTCAAAAAAACCAATTCTACGGGTGGGCCCAAAATATAAAGTTACGCCACTGGTTTTTGGATAAGTCGTACTGGAAAGTACGACTAGAAAGTGAAATATGTTTATAATGCTCCGAGCTACATACATATAGCTAAAGAATAAGGATGCGAAAGTGTTTAAATAAAAATGGAATACACTTTGAACACTTGTTAATAAAAATACTTTACTTCCGAGTCGTTATAAAACTGACATTTTTTCGCAAACAGTAAAAGTTGTTTCTTTTCAAAACCCTATCCAAAAATACCCGATACGATATAAGTTCCCGTTTAAAAGACCAACAAGTTGATATACTGTACTTCTAAAAAATTTTAATACCTATTACTATTCGATTGTTTCGGTAAACTTTGTTCACACATCACGTTTTCTAAAAAAAGAGGGTATACCCCTCTATCTTGTTACACCCTATATACGGATATTTTTATTGTTCATTGAAGAAATAAAATATTTGATGAATAAGTTCTGTTTATTAAAAAAAAAAAAAAACTCACTCTAAACTACTTTGGATATGCCGGTTTATTTTGTAGAATATCCGCGGGTACGGGTACGGGTACGGATACAAAATGTTGTATTAACCTTTATTAATAAAATATGTTTTAAAATTATCGTTTACCAAACAAATACGATTTTATTCATATTAAGGTTAATTTTAATAGTTTTTAAACTGTTTTGGGAAAAGTTTTACAATTTAAAATAAAATAAGAGACAATAAGTTTATAATATTTTATTACAGAAATACATAAAATGTTTACAATTTTAGTAGAAATTCAATAATTTTTTTTATTTTAAATAATTATAGACGATTTTTATAACCTCCCCCTGCTAAAATTTAAACGATTATCTTTTTTTGTAATGAATGTTAGTACCATTTGGGATTTGTTAAAAATATACCATTTATAATTTATTTTCATTTATAACTCTAAAGGCATCAATTTAAACCGCATTGCGAACCTCAAATGGAGCTGGGGAGGATACGTAGCAAGACAGGACTCGACTAGAGGTGCGTTCGGCATAACTGTGCAGTGTTAACTCTGTCTCTTGCAAGTTTTTTGTCACGTGACCATTGTGCAAGAAAGTCAAAGACGAACGCTTTGTTCAGATTGTGCAGTTATTCTTGTTATTCTAAACTTTTTTTTTGTAAACAAATAAATTATGTGTGTTTGATTCCATCAAATCTGTCTCCTGCTACTTGTTCTGTACGATAATATAAAAATGACGCATGAAGGTTTTGGGATGCTTTTAAGTAATATAAAAGAAATTTAATTTGATGAGACAATTCAGGAGATATTTCCAAACTAGAAAATATTTTGGAAAAAGTATTTGTGAATATGCAGAGAGTACTGTTCCAAACATGACAAATCGATTTAAAGTACATTTCCGCTTGTATCCAGAAAATTTTGAGTCTTTTTAAGTGTATTTACATGTTTCATCATGAGGTTCATGTCTGTATTATTTATTTTACAAATGCTGCAGGCATAAACAATGATATCTTGATTGTTTTCACGCATATTGTTTTGTAGAAATAATAATTTATATTTTTACCGCGAAAAACACTATTGCACAGATAGCCGCACGATCTGAACTTGTGACGATTGTGCAACACAAACTACATTGCAAGATATTTGCCGAACGATCTTCATGCAGCACAGAGCACACAGAAACTTTATGCCGAACGTTTCTTGTGTAAATTATGCAGAATGTATAGATTATTAGCTTATGCAGAATGTATAGATTATTAGCTTATGCCGAACGCACCTTATGTGGGCAAATAAAATAGTCCATTGGCGCCCGCGGCAAAACAAAAGAAGCGTCGGAAGACCTCAAAAACGCTGGCTGGACGATATAAAGAGCATCGCCGGGAAACGGTGATATAGAACAGCTCAAGATAAAGATGCGTGGAATAAGACGAGGGAAGCCTATATCCAACAGTGGATGAATACAGGCTGAGGAAGAAGAAGAAGGAAGAAAGGCATCCATAATTTTTGAAAAAGAAAAAATAATTTTATTTCTATTAAAAATCGTTTTTATATTTCTGTAATAAAATTTTATAAACTTCTTATTGTTTATCTTATTTTTAACCATAAAACTTTTACCAAAACAACTTTAAAAAAATCAGCTGTGGCCACCACAGGACCGACCGCCATAACAAAGTACTTGTATAAAATACATTCTAGCAGCAGAGTAGAAATAACTTGGCCTAATATTTTCTAACAGAGATATTATTTATCATGACCATGGAAACGTTACATATAAGTATGAAAAAAATGAGACTTCGAAAAATTTTTCAATTTTTTTTTGTTTTATCAAAATATATCTCAAATAAAAGTTGTTAGTTATTGCTTTTATAGCAACTTTTGTTTAATAAATTTTTTCGAAATATTTTTCTGTTGTGAAATATTTGTAAAAATCTTAAAATCGACACGAGTAAACTCCCAGTTTTAGTCAACCAATTTTTATCAAAAGTTGATCAACTCGTGCCATTGATGTCAGAAGCTTAAATATGAAGTTTCATAAAAATCCATTCTGCCGAATTTGCTCTGCACGTGTACACAGACAGACAGACGGACTTACTGACAGACGGATAGACGGACGGACAGACAGACCGACACACTTTATGCTAAAAATAGTCAAAACGTTATGTAGAGACCTCAATTAGTGGAGAGCCATCGAAATCTCGAAATGTCAAAGTCGGTATGATCACAATACCTCCCTTATATATATTGGCGGTCGGTAAAAAACGCATATGGATTCGGATATGATTTTTCTCGCGGATACGGATACGGAAATCTGGCACATCCCTATTCTCTACTCACTTGCCTTGCTGGGCAGCGTACCTTGCCCTCAAATTTGAGCAGGTAGTTGTTTACACACAGCTAGTAGCGTGAGTCAAGTACCCGGTCCACTTGACTTGCCTCTCTACTTGCTTAATATAAAAGAGCCTTAAGACTCAAATCTCTCCACTTCTAATTTTTGCAGGGCCTTTTTCCATAATTTTAAAGGGCTAAAATTCTTAGTTACGCTGCTTGTTGACGTACAACACTTTTTCTACATTTTTAACAAAAAACGCGTCAAAAGATAGTTTTTTAAAAATTATTTTCATTCCTTTTATCCATAATTAATCAATGACGTCTATGCAAAATGTTATATTTAGGCTAGACTTTTATCTAGGACCCTAATTATTTGGAATTCGATCCAAGTTCAAGTACATATTTGTATCCAAAATACTAGACAAATATTTTACAAAAATCGGGCTACGAACCATCATCTTATCTAATCAAAGTGTCTAGGTACAAATTCTTTTGATAACAATCCGGAATTCAAAAAACAAGTACATCCAAATTTAAATAAATACATCAAAAAAATTTCTATAATTAATAAATTAACTAAACTGACTCATTGCGTATTATCATTTTTTCATTATTTTAAAATTGTTGATAAGAGCGCGCTAGGCATGCGTTGTACAGTTGAAGACTGAACAGAGTTGCATAACTAATAACAAGACATTGCAAGTTGTTTATCCATTTAGAACTGCATGAATCGGCTTGACTCTACCACCGTTTCTTCGGCGCGTGGTTGCTGTAAGAGTCAGTTTTTAACAATTAAGAAGTGGATTTAATAATAAGAAACTACTAAGAAATAATATCATTGTTGGGATTTTTAGTTTACCGGTAAGTTATTTTTTATATTGTTACAATATTTACAACAATGTGTTACCTAAATTTGAATTTTTTAACATATATCTGTAAATACAACCTGTTAAAAGTTTGGACTTAATTTATAATTAAGTTAATGGTTAGTTAAATGATAATTTTATTTAATAAGAAAACACATTGTTGCAAATTAGATTTTCTGTAGTTTGCGTAGCAATAGTTCCTATCAATACCCAACTTATGTGTAAGCATTTGCCTAGGGCCTAAATTTTTAGGGACCTAAATACAAAATACGTTTTATAGTGGCGGTCTTTTGGAATACATTTTTTTTTTGTCGTATGGTGTTTCAGAATACCTTTTTAGTGTTTGTCGCGTGCAGTGGCGTACCTAGAACTTTTGCCTCTCTGGGCGGTCTCCAATTTGCCGCCCTTTCTAAGTCAATCAAATGGTGGTTTTTATAAATTAATAAACATAAATAAATAATTGTAATTGAGACAAACTTTAGGTGGGGAACTTTTTTACCATTGGATGCTATATTTAAATTAGGCAGTAATAAAGGAGGCCGCATAAGTTGATATACCTATAAATGCAACTTTTATAAAAATACAAGATACTTTTTTAAAGGCCACAAGAAAGTTACGGAAAACTACAACTAAATATAAAAAATGCCGCCCCAAAATATGTGCCACCCGGTGCGGGTCGCAACCCCCCCCCCCCTAGGTACGACACTGGTCGCGTGGTTTTTCGGAACATTTTTTTTCGCCGCTCGTCTCTTTCAGATTCAATATTAGAAAGAAATAATAAAGGGACTGACAAATTTTTTGTAGGGTTCCAAAAGTACATAAGTTAGAGCCTGATTGCTTTATTAATTAACGTAGGCGCGCACACAAGAGGGTTGTACGACCCCCCCCCCCCCTCAAACCAAAACAGGGAGCAATAGAAAATAAAAATTACCTATTTTATTAATTAAAGCAAATTATAATCAAAATTAAATTAGTATATAAGCTTACCACTCTCCGTAAAAAATCAATTAATAAATTTGTATTGTTTTACGGATATTTATACGAAATGCCCCCCCCCCCCCGCCTACACCAATTTTCTGTGTGCGCGCCTGCTTTAACGTGTGAAATTTTATTTAGTTGAGATGTTCTAAGATTTTTAGTTGTAATTTTTAAATGTTTATATCGCGTTTTAATGTTTCTCATCAAAAAGTTTTGTTCAATCCTGTGAAATAATTCGTTTACTTGTTGAGTTATAAAAAAGTAGTCTTTTAGCTTTATATATTTTTTTAATACTATCAAAATACCTCTATTATATTAAATTGCAAATGTGAATGGAAGCAAGAAAAATAAAATGTTTTTAAAAATATGTGCGCTACATTTAATTTTTAGCGATCTTAGGGCAAATAGAGATGAACTTAATCTATAGGCAAGATAATCTATATGCTCTGACCAGGTAATCTTAGGATCTAGTTTAAGGCCTAATAATTTAATGTTGTTAAAGATCATAATTTCGTCTCCACGAAAATTTAAAGATGCATTTGGGATGGTCTTATTAAATATTGATCTAAAAATTAGACAGGTTATTTTTCCTACATTTAGTGTTAACTTGTATGTAATGTCCAAGTTTGGACTTTGGACATGATGCTATTAAAAGAATTCTCTAGCTCGACACAGTTTATACTTTCGAGAACGAGCAAAAAAAAGGTCCTCACCTTCGCAATGTGGCGCCCCTTAGTCAAGCTCGTCAGCGCCCTTTTCCTTGGTGCGCTAGGGGCCGTCGACCCCTCCGACCTCCCCCCTTACTACGGATCTGCACCTACTTCTACAGGTAACTTCCTTGAATGATATTTCCTCTCATTAGATGAAATAGTAGTAGAGTGGGACCTATTGATGATGTAGGATTTGAAAACAAAAAATCTGAACCAAAAATTGAAGTTGGCTTATCCTGAACAAAATGATCAGAAGCTTCAATCAAACTGTAAAAATTACTAGATTTGAAAATCAAGTCCGCCTAATCGTTTGGAATAGACTCCAACCTCTTCTGTGACAGTTTTCTCCGCACGCCACTGTTTCTAACAATTCATATCCGATGGAAATTGTCTATATCCGATATTTACGAGGATCCAAGCAGTAGGTTAATTGCTCCTGGTTGTTGCTTTTAATATTTTATGTCAATACTGTAAATAATTTCCGTAAATAAATTTGTTTATTAGTGTCTAATTAATTGCTGGTTAGAATAAATATGCAAGTATTTGATTTATTTGTTAAGTAATCATAATCAAGTAATCAAATACTATTTGATAATAATTTTATTATTTGCTAACGCGCTATATTCATACAAGGTCAATGAGGAAGTATCTTAGGTGGCTTAAGATAAAAGATTCAATTTAAAGAGTGAAAATTACCGACTGGTACCAACAAGGGTTGGGAAAAAAACATCGATGTATCGAAAACATCGATGTTTTTACCATCGATGGTCAGCTGGCGATAGTATCGATAAAACATCGATGTCTACTACCGATGTCGATGTTTAAACTTTGAAATCCAGAAACTACCGCTAGAGGCGCTGGATCTTAAAAATTTAATTTTTATTAAAATTAGTACACAAAATATAAGCGCCGTCTACTGTGATTTAACAATACTAATAGTATTAGTTCTTATTCTTCTTAGCAGTTAGCAGAATACGAAAAAATAAGAAGAAACTTCTAATTATTGCAAACAATGCGAACGACCAACGACGCCAACACACTTTTTCTTTTTGAGTCTTGTTGACACTTTCCCAGTTGTTATTCCTCCAATCCCTGGATTTTTGTAAGTTGTCATTAGCTATTTTTTTATATATTGAAGTTGGCTTTTCCTGAACAAATTGATCAAAAGCTTCAATTAATCGGTAAAAGTAACTAGAATTGAAAATCTAGTCCTTTTCTGAAGGAACAGACTTTATTTCAACTTAAAAAAGTATAAAAATAATTGTGTATGACAGTGTTAATTTTATGTTAAATAATATAAAAGTAACATTAAGATTACTATATTAGTATTGTAATAAAATCCAATATTTCATTTTAGAAATTTTAAAATAGTAAGGTAAGTTAGTAACGTTTAACCAAAGGAACAGTCCTTTGGTTTAGGCGGAACAAGATTTTCAATTCTAGTTACTTTTACCGATTGATTGAAGCTTTTGATCATTTTGTTCAGGAAAAGTCAAAAAAATATCTAATGACAAATTACAAAAATGAAAATTGCGGTTAGTTCCGCCTAATCATTTGGAATAGACTGTAGGTACAAATTAGGATTATTATGTGAAATTAATTACTATTAAAAAGGAATATTTCTATTTCAAAATCTAATAAATGCTTTTTGTGTATTATATGTTACTTTTTTCGTATTTTATCTTTACATTATTAAATAAAACCTATATAATATAAATAAATAGTTTTTTTTAATATTAATAAAACATCGATGTTTCCGATACATCGATGTTTTTCCTTCGATGTTTTTTCAACATCAATAGTAAGGCGCCGATGTTAACATCGATGTTAAACATCGATGTTTTGGCTTCGATGTACAACCCTAGTACCAACAGGAGCTGTAGGTTTGATAAAAATTACGCGAACTGCTCGCGATGAGCAATATCTAGTAAGTGGAAAGGGTGAACAGCGATTTGATACCATGCAGCTGTCACATGTGAGTTCACTGCCTAACGGCACTAACAAACTAGGCCAGGGGTCGGCAACCTGCGGCTCCTTGAAAATTGGCTGGTTTTTATTTTAATATAATTTATTTTTAAATTTGCAACTTTCTGCCTGTACTATATAGGTTCTGTATTGTTCAGGATGTTTTACGTTGCAATTCTTCTAGAAGAAGTAATTTGTTTCGAAAAAAAGTTATCTGTATTTGTGAATGATTTACTTGCAGAAACATTTTTACATTTAATTAATTTACAAAAACATAAGGACAATAACAACGATATTAATGCAATTTTTTTTGCACAAACTATTGTTAACATGCAAGAAGCTTTTGGAGAAAGATTTAAAGAGTTTAGAAAATATAAAGCTACACTAGCTTTTTTGACAAAACCAAATGAAGCAGATACGCAGCAATTACATTTATCCAGAGCCGCAGTAAGGGGAGGGGGCGGAGGGGGTGACGGCCCTTAACGCACTAAGGAAAAGGGCGCCGACGAGCTTGACTAAGTGGCACCACATTGCAAAGGTGAGGACCTTTTTTTTTTGCTCATCACTTAGATTTTAGGAGTGAAGACCTTTTTTTTTTGCTCATCACTTAGATTTTAGGAGGTGAGAACCTTGTTTTTGCTTTACATTTATTTGCCAAGGGCGCCAAAACACAGTTTTGCCCCTAGCGCAAGTTTTCCTTACTGCGGCTCTGCATTTATCACCATTCCCATTGATTAATCAGGCACAATTTGAACTTCAAATCAATATTTCAAATCCAATGATTTAAGATTTATGGAATAATATATTCTTAAAATTTAATTCTGAACTGGAAAGTTTAGAAAGAGAAAAGTGCATTTTATCTTCCCAGCATAAGTGGACCGAAATTTACAATCTTCAAAAAGTAGGTAAAGTTGTTTTTGAAGCTTAAAAACGTGTTTCAAAATCGTTCAATCATTTAAAAAAATATGCTTTTGGACTACTGACAATTTTCGGATCCACATATTACTGTGAGCAACTCTTTTCACATATGAAATTAATAAAGAGTCAGTTAAGAAGTAATCGTACTGACCTGAAACTTGAGTGCTGCTGCCTACTTAAAGTTAAAGATTACTGAATATTCACCAAATATTGAAGTCTTATCTTACACTATTCAGGAGCAATCATCCCATTAAAAAAAACAATATTATATTGTAATATACTGACAAGTGCAATAGGTATCACAAACTAAAAGTATAAGTAAATATTATTTATTGTAATAACTGATTATTTTAAAACAAATAAACAATTATTACGTCTTTTTTCTTAAATATAGCATATATATTTTAGCGGCTCTTCCATGTTATTGTTTTTGTTTTCAATATAGATTTGGTTCTTTGTCACCGAAAGGTTGCCGACCCATGGACTAGGCAGTTTGATTTGCTAAGTTATTTCGTTAGAATTTTATAAAGTTCATTCAAGTTAACTATGAAATGCCGTCACACTTGGTTAATTTAATTGCCAATGTTAAAACGTAATGTAACTAACATGCAATCATTACTCCATTGTTACATTTGGCTTGCACAGGTTGGTAGCCCTTTTCTACGTTGAAAAATCTTCTGGACGAGTTACAAAATTTACGTTTTATTTTAAAACACGTTTTTAAGGGACGCATATTCCTTATAATTAAATGTGAGCCGTATAATATATGTCCCCCGCATGTCCCTGGACCGAATAATAATGTGGTAACCTTACCATATTGGACTAAATACTGCTGAAGTGAGTCTGAGCTTTTAGAATTTTTATTCTTAAAATAATTTCGTCATAGTACGTTAATAGTGTAAAATGAGTACTATAATTACTTAAATAAAATGATATAAAACACTACATATCATATTCGTCACACATTTAAATCTTTAGACAAAACAAAATAGGATACAACAATTTCAAACGTGTTTCATAATCATGTAGGTAACTAGAAACTGCACAATTCCCAAGGACAAGGTAAACTAAATATTTCATACATTTCTTGGACACTCACTTTGGACTTTAACTCAAATAAATTGTTCACAATCTGTTAACAATCTTCATGTTTGTCAATGCAAAGCAAATTGTGCCTAAGTAAAATATTCCATTTGATTAAACTATTTGAACAAAATCTGATAATTATTGGTGTGCAGGGAGTGATTATGTCTGCTGGTGGCCCCTGGTGGTAAAAAAATTAGGGCCCTATAGTCATAAAAATTATACAATCCACTAAAAATCATAATAATAATAAAAATGTTACAATTTCTTACTAGGTTTAGTATTTCTGAAGAAAATAGACCGATATTATTGCAGTGGTAACTTCATTTGCCCCCCACCCCTCTCTACCTTCAATTGGGCCCTCTATTACTTTTGTCAACTTTGTCTTTGGAAACCAAGCAGCAAAAAATCAGCTGTGGCCACCACAGGACTGACCGCCATTGTAAAGTACTTATATAAAATACATTCTAGCAGCAGAGTAGAAATAACTTGGCCTAATATTTTCTAACAGAGATATTATTTATCATGACCATGGAAACGTTACATATATGTAAGTATGAAAAAATCAGCTGTGGCCACCACAGGACCGACCGTCATCATAAAGTTCTTATATAAAATAATGTATTAATTTAGCAGCAGAGTAGAAATAACTTGGCCTAATATTTTCTAACAGAGATATTATTTATCATGACCATGGAAACGTTACATATAAGTATGAAAAAATCAGCTGTGGCCACCACAGGACCGACCGCCATCGTAAAGTACTTATATAAAATACATTCTAGCAGCAGAGTAGAAATAACTTGGCCTAATATTTTCTAACAGAGATATTATTTATCATGACCATGGAAACGTTACATATATGTATGAAAAAATCAGCTGTGGCCACCACAGGACCGACCGCCATCGTAAAGTACTTATATAAATTACATTCTAGCAGCAGAGTAGAAATAACTTGGCCTAATATTTTCTAACAGAAATATTATTTATCATGACCATGGAAACGTTACATATATGTATGAAAAAATCAGCTGTGGCCACCACAGGACCGACCGCCATCGTAAAGTACTTATATAAATTACATTCTAGCAGCAGAGTAGAAATAACTTGGCCTAATATTTTCTAACAGAAATATTATTTATCATGACCATGGAAACCTTACATATAAGTATGAAAAAATTTAAACTTAGAAAAAATTTCGAAAAATTTTACAGAAATTATTCGAAATTTTTCGTTTTATCAAAAAACGTCTCAAATAAAAGTTATTAGTTATTGCTTTTATAGCAACTTTTGTTCAATAATTTTTTTCGAAATAATTTTCTGTTGTGAAATATTCACAAAAATCTTAAAATCGACACGAGTAAACTCCCATTTATAGTCAACCGATTTTTACCAAAAGTTCATCAACTCGTGCCATTGATGGCAGAAGCTTAAATATGAAGTGTCATAAAAATCCTTTCAGCCGAATTTGCTCTGCACGTGTACACAGACAGACAGACGGACGGACGGACAGACAGACAGTCAGACAGACAGACAGACAGACAGACAGACAGACAGACAGACGGACGGACAGACAGACAGACAGACAGACAGACGGACGAACAGACAGACCGACAGACATCATGCTAAAAATAGTCAAAACGTTATGTAGGGACCTCAATTCGTGGAGATACATCGAAATCTCGAAACGTCAAAATCGGTATGATCACAATACCTCCCTTATATATGTTGGCGGTCGGTAAAAAACTGAGCAGATCAATGTGAAACCTGATGCAAAATATCTTAGGGTAACTAGTAACTGATTAATTGGGGTTATAGGCATGTTTCTCATCGTGGCCTTTTCTAAATCTTCCCTGATAATTTGCAACAGTCATTTTATTTAAACGGAATCTTAATTTAAATTCAATATCATTGAACATTGCAAAAGGATTTGTTCGGTGTCGAAATAAACAAGATCTTGGTAAAATATTAATAACTTGTTCTATAAATTCTATGTCAGTATCGGAAGACGAATCCATAATAATACTAAATTTCAAAAGAATCCTTAATTACACTTTTCGCTGGTTCAGACTTACTTCTTACTATGTTTGGTGTGAATAATATTTGACAGTGACATTACAAATTTATCTGTCAATTAATAAAATAATGAGCGTAATGTTATAGACCGGGAGCTCATGACATTTTTGGTCTCCGATTTCATACAGCATGCCTTTTGGAGGAGAGAATATTTACCCTGTGACAACAAAAAAGGGATGGTACTAAACCCCTGCACGCTTTCCGGTCATAGGGAAAATTGCATTTCCACTTGTACAAAATTTTTGTGTTTTTCTCTGATTTAATATTGCTTACCCTTTTGTCAAAAGAAAGTTATAACAAATTTAAAGTCTTTTAATTACAGGCATGCTGTATGAAAACGCGGAAAATCATATTTTTTTATTACTAGATCACATGACCGTTTGAGCCCTTTGGGACCCTCCGAATCGCATGCATATATTTAAAAGACTTTAAATTTGTTATAACTTTCTTTTGACAAAAGGGCAAGCAATATTAAATCAGAGAAAAGCACAAAAATTTTGTGTTTAAGTGGAAATGCAATTTTCCCTATGACCGGAAAGCGTGCAGGGGTTTAGTACCATCCCTTTTTTGTTGTCACAGGGTAAATATTCTCTCCTCCAAAAGGCATGCTGTATGAAATCGGAGACCAAAAACTGTCATGAGCTCCCGGTCTATAACTAGAATTTTGACAAAATAATTTCAACATTATAAAAATGCAAAAAAAAAGACAGAAAAAATAAAATTCACTCCGTACTCGAAACCCTTCGTTTCCAGTGTGTTTTAGCTTACGACACCAGTGCTCTAACCACTACGCTATCGTACGCCTTGCATGTGGGTGTCTTACATTGGTATAACTTTTGTACTTTGTGAACCAAAAACCACAAAAAATGCGTTATTTTCCGAAAACATAATCTGATCAAAAATTCCTGTTGTACTATTTCGGTTCACACCAATATACATTACTTAGAATTTTTTTAGATTTTTATTTTAAACCATCTGGGCTTGTTGTCACAGGGTAAATATTCTCTCCTCCAAAAGGCATGCTGTATGAAATCGGATACCAAAAACTGTCATGAGCTCCCGGTCTATTATAATGGACTTCAATATCAACATCATATATAATGAAACATTTAATGATCATATCATTATGCACTATTATCATCATTAAATTCAATTATGAACGTTTATGAATGCGGCCCTTAGAGTACTCTAAAAAAAGAATCCGTCTGGTCAGCCTATGCAGATGTTCATCTTCGCAAATTTCTTCTACCACAGGACGGGACACTCGGGCTGGGGCCCATGGCATTTTGCCAGTCCTACCACCCTATTGTTACGCTACTGCGTGAGCCACAGAAATCCTTATGCAGTCTTAACGACGCCCGCGGGCCTTTAATTGAACCGCACTAATATATAATTGAATGAATGATGCATGCTTAATTATACAGAGATTAATTTTTGAACTCAAAAGTTTTGCTTTTATTTTCTAAAATGATTGCAATTGTTTTTAAACAAAAAATTAGGGTTCAAAAATTGAAAGTGGAACCCCCTCTACCTTAAAAAGATACCATTTAATGATCTAGCTGCAAAATACTGACCTATGACACTTATATGTTTGTGCCAGAGAATTATTTACATTAGATAAATTAACTATAAATAAACTGAATATAAAAATCTTAATGCAATTGCTTTAGATATGTTATTCAGTTTTTTTCGATCTTGTACCTTGCTTGCAACGGATTTATAATTATTGCATATTTTTATTGAATAATAATTAGTTTATTCTGTTTACGTATGGGAGTTGTGAATAAATTATTTGATTTTATTTAATGTTATCAAGGATTTTATTTTTATCCGGTATAACAGGGTTTGCTGGCGTTGATTTTGTATTGGTATTCGCAGAGCCGTGTGCGTATAGGCTCGGGGGCAGGTATTTTTGAGAGCTATGGACACAGTCAGGGGCACCGCTGATATGTAAGGCGCTTTTCTGCAAAAAGCTTTGTCTCTTCCCTGATTTTTAAAAGTAGAATGAGTGAAATGCATTCGTCTCTAAAGCGAGTTCTACATTATACTTTATTCGTCAATTTTCTAAACTTTTTTTTTTGAACTAGAAGTTGTCAAAGTTTTAATACAATTTATTTTTAATTTTTTTGGAGGAAAACAGTGTCGCAGCCAGGATTTTGTCTTGGGGAGGGCCGAATCAAATTTCTAGGGCACGCGGGCCGCTTACGGCCCTGAACCTTATTTTTTATGGCCCCTGAAGCGGTAATCAAAATCACTTGAGCTTATTTAGGGAAAAATATATTTAAAAATGTAAAATATACTCTCTTCCCTTTTTCTGTTTATAAAAAAATGTCAAGAAACCCTTCGGGATATTTAAAGTTCCGTCACTGCTTATCATTTTGTATGTAAAATAGACTGCGACCCAAATCAGTTCGACACCCCTGCTGTTGGATATTGATGTTTATATCAAATAATAATTCCATTATTTGTTGATAAAAACATGTAATTGTTAAAACTTTCACTTGATTTTTTCTTCGATAAATACATATTTATTTATATTTTTCGCGGGATATATTTTTCT
The DNA here is from genome assembly GCA_963971575.1 of Liopterus haemorrhoidalis. NCBI lineage: Eukaryota > Metazoa > Arthropoda > Insecta > Coleoptera > Dytiscidae > Liopterus > Liopterus haemorrhoidalis. The sequence goes on along the minus strand of OZ020621.1, from coordinate 8,385,448 downwards.
CAATATTTCTCTTACTTATGTTCAGTTCTTTAAATCAGCCGCTTGCCCACAATTCGTACAGAACGAACAGACTCATGTGACGGAAAAAGGATTTCTTGATTATACCTACGAAAACCTAAAAATAACATGTAAATGTGCATTTTCTGTTAATATCAACACTAATCATAATAAAATATAGCTTATTATTACTGTAAAATACATAAGTTATTTTGCTGTACGATTATGATAAAATTGTTAAATTTTCATTTCATTGGACCTTCAGGGGGGGGTTGTGCCCCCCCCCTCATCGAGTACGGTTTCGAGTACGGAGTGAATTTTATTTTTTCTGTTTTTTTTTGCATTTTTATTATGTTGGAATTATTTTGTCAAAATTCTAGTTATATTTTGAGAAATGTTGCATTTAATTTTTAAGAGCGTAAATTTAGTAACCAGTCTTATTATATGATTAACAGACGATAAATTATTTTTAAAATATCGTTTTTTTTTTGCCGTGCTTACTACAAAGTAAAATTTGTCCTACACACTCAGCATGCCGCCTTCACTTATTATATACCTGCGAAACCCTGAAATGTGTGAATATTCACACTTCACATCAATTTTTTTGAGATGATACGTGCAAAAAAAAAAACCTTTCAAAATGGAAAGGGGACCACAAGTGACGTTTTGGTTATCTTTCAAATTTCTTATGTTCAAAACTAAAACGGCCCTGATAATCAAAGTAGGCAGCCCCAAAATGGCCTTTTCTCGGTCCGGCTCAGCGTTAGAACCGGACATTTATATGACCAGTGATTGCGGTGGCCCCGAGTATAAATTACACAGAAAAATTCGCCCGTTTTCAAAAAAAATCTACAATTTCATTCTTAAAATTAAATGAACCAAAATAAAACAGTTAACATATCTTAATGCTGCAATTGTTTACGAAAAATTTTCTATAGTTGTTTGTTCCTAATTTTTACTATCAATTGTAACTGCATTATTATCAAAAAAAAATAAAATGCAATGATAAAGAGTAATTTTTTTATTTGATGTTGCAATAACTATTGAAAAAAATAAACATTAGTATTTTAATCTGTATTCAGAGGTCGAATTTTGTCACTTTTCGAACAATATCTTGCACTTACTCGTTATGATGAACGAAACTTAACATTGCTAAATTTAGTTATGATAGTGAGAGTGTGCATTAAATTAGTTATGGTTTCAAAAACTTCTAATCTACAGACGTAAGTAAAAATTTAGTTACCAAATAAAATAAAAATTGATGTGAAGTGTAAATTTTCACACATTTTAGGGTTTTGCAGGTATTTAGTAAGTGAATGATGATTATTTTGGATGCGAAAACAAATTTTATATTAAAATATTTTTTTTGTTAATTTTAATTCGAACGCTTAATACCATTATTTAGGTTTCTAAATATGTGCAGTATTTTTTTTTATATACCAAGGTTCATTAAGAATTTTAAAAATTGCGCCTATGGCTTCCATTGGTTGTTATAAGTTCCGCCCCTCTGATTTCGTGTACATTGAAACAGAATTAAATTATAATTTAAACAATTTCCACTGGCTATTAAATTTACGCTTTTAAAAATTAAATGCAACATTTGCCAAAATATAACTAGAATTTTGAAAAAATAATTTAAACAATATAAAAATTAAAAAAAAAAAAACAAAAAATAATTTAGTCTCTTCTCACAGGGTTCGATCCCTTTCGGATCGGGTTACTTGGATGAAAAATCAGCGTGAAATACCACTAGACCAGCACACACGTTCCAGTGTGGCGTGTTACAAAGCTATAACTTGTGTACATTATTAGCCAAAAATCACAAAAAATGCGTTTTTTTCCAAAAACCTAATCTGATTAAAAATTCCTGTTGAACTATTCCGGTTCACACCAATGTACATTACTTAGAATTTTTTCAGATTTTTAGTTTAAACCATCTGGGCTACAGCGTGTGGGACAAAAAATTTTTTGCACAATTTTGGCAAAAATCGCTTCAAAATAATTTATTTTGCAAAAATAAAAATTTGATCGTTAATCCACGTACCAAGGGCTTTCATTTGATACCCTACTCATAATTATAAAAAAATATTTTTTTTTTTCGATGAGCACATATTTGTTTATATTTTTAGGGGGATATGTTTTTGAGATCTTTTAGTATTTTTCCTATGTGCGGGTCAAAGAGTTGTATAAGCATGCCAAATTTCAACTTTCTAGGTTTAGCCGTTTGGCTACATTTTTTACCGAACAGACAGACAGACAGACAGACAGACAGACAGACAGACAGACAGACGACAAAATGACGGTATAAGGGTTTTTTGGTCATACCTACAAAACCCTAAAAATGAGTATATAAAATCTACATTAATAAAATTGGAGACTATATCTGTTCTTTTAAATTATTTTTTGGCATCATATTGGGTTTTTACACGTTTCAGATGTTGTAAGACGTTATCTGCAAAAAATAAATTTCTGTCCGTCTGTCTATTTGTTCGAGATTCATATTTTCACGTAAGTCAGTAAGATGATAGCTATATGGCATCTCAAAATTTTCATTTAAAAGGTGTGAAAAATGTATACAGAAATTTCTGCTCCCCAAATTAACCCGAAGACAGTCGAGGGTATTTTCATTTGAGGGATTAATACACTTTACTTCCGAGATACATGTAAAACTTTCCTCAGGACGATCAGTTACAATTTATTTAATCAATTTGAAATTTGATTTAATATAATTTTCAAACACAAATCAATAGACCTAGGTTCTTGCTACGGAGACAGCTTGTTTATATTATGAAAAATAGAATTTGTCACGTTGAATGTGCCAATATATATTTTTTTAAATTATTTTTAATGGCCTTTGCTGCTTCGGCAATTAGCCAGGACAATTCTTATTTTTGAAAAATTCCATACCTGAACGGGATTCGAACCTTGGGATTTTCTTGTGACGTATAAAGTGACACTTTATATGTCAAAAACTATGTACATAAACTCGAATTTACGCCCGGTCGTGAGAAAAATAAATTATCTAATATTAATTTATGTAATAATTCTAAAATGTGTAGGAATTATTGACGCAGCTTTTGATTGATAGGTAAAATTACATTGATTTGTACTACCTGTCAAATTTATGGTGATGTGTGATTATTTAAAAAACAATTTCATTATGAATTTTTCCACGTTTCAGGGTAAAAATAAAAAACTGAAAATATCAAAATCGATCGAAGTTTTTGGTATCATTAGAAGTGTTAAAATTCTTTTTCGATTGATACCATTACAAAGTTAATATGGAAAACAATAATCGCAAAAATGTAGATTTCAATGTTATTTTCATATGTTCCGGGATATCTTTTTGGTTCAATGCATTTTTTCAATTTTACAAAATTCCCTTCTTATTCTTATTAATCAATTATAAAATTGAACATACAAAACAGGACTTCGAACCGGAACTAAACCGAAAACCGAAAACCGAAAACCGAAAAAAAAAACGTTATTTTTGTCGGAATGAAAACCGGAGCTGAACCGAAAAAAAATATCGGTTTATTTCGGTTCAGATAATGTTTATGGGAGTGAACCAAAATATAAAATACATTTTATTTAAGATTATTTTTTAAACTGATGAGCAGAAAAAAAACGTAATTTTTTAACTGATAAGTAAAAAAAATCCGCTTCTATTGCTAGGTGGGGGGGGGGCACAAATCTCAGTTAATTCAGTTGTAAAAGTAATATTTGAAATTTGAAATGAAAATTAAATTAAAAATCCATGTTTAATCCACACATTAATATGTTCTTCAAATTGGCTTCTGATAGATTCATTCTTGTATCAGTCAATATAAGTTTTATTAGTGAGAAAGCGATTAATTAATTAATTTATTGGAAAAAAAATTGAACCGAAATTAACCGTTATTAACATTTCGTTCCGGTTTCAGTTTCGGTTTTAAATTAAGCAATTTTACGTTCGGGTTACGGTTCCGGTTCTGTTAAAAATTCCGGTTAATTTCGGTTTTCGGTTCGGTTCCGGTTCGACTCTCTGCTTATTATTGACTTAACTGAAAAATGTATATGACAAAATTATTTATAATACGAAAACAAATATTTTGTTTTATGCACGTTTTCGATTGAATGAAAATTTTAGGAATACGGGACGATACATTAAAAATCTTGAAATATCTCACTTATTATCAACATTTACATTTTATAAATTTATAGTAAAAAAAAATTAAATAATGGTTAATCATGCACAATAGCGCCATGAGTATTAAACTGCCACATCACATTACTAATGTGATGTTCAATGTTTTAATTCAATTCAAAAAACAATTCATTTTAGGTGGTTTACAAAAAAAAATCAATAACCTAAGATAATGCTTTTAAGTTGAATCACTGTTTAGGATTCACACGTAATCCATGAAAACTATTCCGGCGCTATTGTGCAGAATTACCAAATGTTAATGTTAATGTTATTCTTCCTCGAATGCCTTTTAAATGACCGTAGAAAAAAATATTGTATGCAACACGTGCAAGGAAAACAGACCATTATCTTACTTGTTGCATTAATAGCTATCTACTTCTACTATAAAATATGGAAATAAAATTTCATTAACTCTTATATTGTTTGTATTCATTTGCGATAATTAACGTAAGTTTTCATTAAAATATTTATAAGAGTGATGAGTGAGCGCAGTAAATTATCGATAAAATGTCAGTATTAATATTTTATTAAGCAATTAATGTTTTATTTTACAGAATACAAGACATATAATTTAGAGAAATGGAATCTGAAAAAGAAAACGCAACACTTGTAAGTATTATTTACACTATTTATAAATATTTGCACGTAATTACTAGTTTTTATTTAATTATTTATATCCATTTGCATTGATTAGTATTAAAATTATTTATAAAAGAAATAAATTATATTCGAATTTTGTAATTTGACAATAAAACAAAAAATTTAAGTGAAGTTTGAATTTTCACACATTTCAGGGTTTTGTAGGTATTTAATAAGTGTAAGAAGCCAACATATTACTGGATGTCTAGGTATATTTATCACATCAAAATCAACAGTTTTTTTGATAATCACTTTTATTCGTTATTTGAGAACTAAGAACTTCCATTTAATTTTTGTAAACAAAATTTAAATAATTTGCCAAACATCCCAGCGTTTTTTTCTGCATTTGCTTCGTATTCAAGTCTTCATTAGATTAATAAGAAATATTTTACAGTGTAGAGTGTAGTGTGATGTGGTGTGAGTAACACAGTTCGCAACTATTAAAAAATATATTATTTTCTTAATATTTTTAATTACAAAAAAAAAAAAAAATCACGCACTAACATAGCTATAAATACAATAAAATCCATAACATTATTAGCCATAATTTAACCATGAATTAAAAAAATAATTAATTTTGTCAAAAACACAAAAACTGACATATTTTTCAAAAGCACAATCTGATCAAAAATTCCTCTCGTACGTTTCCGACTCAGAACACTATACATGATCTATAATTTTTTCAGATTTTTAGTTTAACCCGTTTGGGTAAAAGGGTGCCAGACAAGAACTTTTTTAGCACATTTTTGGCTAAAATCGTGTTAAAAGAAACGAATTTAAAATATTATAGTTCCTTAATCTACATCTTTATAGCTTTCTTTTGGTATCACACAATAAATTTTAAAAAAATAATGACACAAAAATATTTTTCGAAAAACTTATCTGATCAAAAATTCCTGCTGAACTATTCCGGTTCCCATCAATGTTCATTACGGAGATGCCATTCAAAATTTAAAAAATATATATTTATTTTTTTATTAAATACATATTTGTTTATATTTATCTCGAGCTGTGTTTTTTTTTTGAACTCAGTATTTTTCCTATATGTTGGTCAAAGAGTTGTATAACCATGCCAAATTTCAACTTTTTATGTCAAGACGTTTGGGTACAATTTCTACCGTACAGACAGACAGACACATGAGGGTCTTTTGGTGGACATACCTGCAAAACCCTAAAAACTGTTGATTTCGATGTGATTATAAAAAAAAAATTGTCCTAGACTTTCAACATACTGTTGGCTTCTTACATTTATTAAATACCTGCAAAACTCTGATATGTGTGAAAATTCACACTACACATCAATTTCCTATTCATAAGCTAGGCCTTGTGTTGGTATTATAACAGTTATCTTCTTATTTTGCATTGTTTCCGTAGGTATACTTTTTTCTAATAAATTTCTCATATTTTTCATACATTTATTTTTGTTTCAGCTTCAGAAAGTTTACGCCAAAACTTGCAACATTGCAGAAGGCACTATGGAAATTATCGCAAGCTGGTCAATTGGCCAATCTATTTTGCAATATACAGATAAATGTCTCTGGATTTTCGAAAAATCGGCAGAGTGGTCCGTTCCAGTACCACCCAGTCCGACAAGCAAACGTAAGTATTGCTGTTATTATTATTATTATTTATTATTTTATTTACCGTATTTTTTGGAAAAAGGTGCTTTTTACGCAGTAAAATCGACTTAAAATTGGGATGCGTCTTATGGTCTGAAGGTATAGGTGCGTTGTTTAAAAAGTGTGCGATGTTAGTGTGGAATCAATTCAGAGCGCATAAAGGAGAATCAACCAAGAAAATATAATAGAAATGGATACAGAATAGGGGATACTCATAAAATTTATATTTCCTTAAAACTACATTTTTTTTTATATGTTAATGTTAGTTATGTCACCTAACAAAACAAAAATCACATTTTTATTAATATTATAGCCAAATTTTTTAATTAAAATATTTGAAATAAACCGACCACGGCGCGAAGGTTACCGAGTAAATACGACTGAGTATGACGTCAAACGACTGGGGTTTGACGTCACAGATACAGCTACAACATAATCTTTACACGTGTGTATATTGTATTGTTCGCGAGTTTTGTATTTGTTTTTAAACAATTTTTCACGCATTTATTATTAAAATGGCAGATAAATATTTTGTTAGGGCTTAGAGTGATAATTTACCCAACATTGATGCATTTATGCACACAACATAAAGTTTACTTTTTTCTGAAATATCGGTTTTATTTCGCCTCATAGCTTTCAGCCACAAATTTCGTCTTTTCTGTTGTTTTTCGCCATCAGGTAATGATATAAATTGTTTTTTTGGATTTCTATTTGAACTATTTGTGCACATCGGTACTAAATAATATTTTCGACTATGTTTCGAAGTACTGGGGCCTGATCTTCCATATTTTATATACTTTAATATAAAATTTAATTCTGTAAACATGTATAAATTGTTTTTATTTTTTATAGAATTAAACTTTATTTTAATTAAAATCACTCTAACTTTACATAACCTATAAAAGTTATACAAGCAAATAAGTTCACAACATACTATGTAGGCTGCCCGCTGTACACTGGGTAGGCTAGTAGTGTACTGCGTCACTTAGAAGGGGTATGACGCCACACGTCGTTTTCGCGCGCTACATATTTTATGATTTTACTGAGCCTTCAAATTAAAAAAAAAAAAAAAATGCAAAACTGTTTTTTATGTTTATATGCAACAAGAGGAATATAATAAAAAATTAAAATAAAATCATGCCTATCCCCTATTAGTTGTCATTCTAGAGGCCTGGAAGTCAACGACAACCCTTAAACCCTTAGATGTGTCGATTAATAAACCATTTAATAATTGAATCGGTTATTTCGAAAAGGCCACATCTCTTTGTTTTCGCATAAATGAGTTAAGTCACAATTTGACTCAAAATATGCTTTAAGCTTTGTTACATGTGAAAATGCCTCATCTCCACTGTTTGTTATATAATCCAGGCAGGTGTTATTCTGTTTACTTTGAAAATGCCTCTCCGGAGACGTTTTTTTGTTCTCCTGTAAAATTTACTTTTCTGGAGTTGTGGCCTTTTCGAAATAACCGATTCAATTATATACGGAAAGAGTGAAACAAACGAATGGTAAAGCCAAATCACGATGTTACAGCAACAGGATCTATAAAACGGAAGACAATTTCTGAAGTTTTTGGGTAATAAATTCATGGTAAGCTGTGAAAGAAAAGACGATAATAAAGTCTTTTAAGAAATGAGATATAAGCAACGATCGGATAGTATCGAAGATGACTTGGTTTTTAAAGACATTGACAACAATAGTTCAGACGAAAATAATACGAACAGTGACGAGTGATAGTACAGAGAGTGAAGATGAACTGAATATTGCTGGTACAAGTTTTGTAATAATAAATATTTTTTCTAAAAATTGTCTCATAAATTTGGGGTGCGTCTTATCGTCCGGTGCGTCTTATGGTCCGAAAAATACGGTATACTGGACAGTGGTATTCACAAAATATAGGATCATAGTTAAAACGATCATTTAAAAAGACGATCAATAAAATAAAGTGAAGATACGGGAGATAAACAAGATGGTAAACATCTCAGACGAACGTGAGTTTCTTATCCTGCATTAACATAAAAGCTATCGGCAAGATGGGTGCCACGTCTACTCACAGTGTATTAAAATGGAATCATGTGACCATTTCGAAGCAATGTTTGGACCTGTACAAACGCAATCCAAGTGAGTTTTTGCGCCGTTTCATAACTGTTGATGATACATTGATCCATCACTACGTACCAGAAATGAAAGTACAGTAAAAACAGTGGAATTCTCCTTGCGAACGTGCCCCTTACGAAGGCAAAAAAGGTGCTCTCAGCCGGAAAGGTCATAGCCACGATTTTCTGGGATTCGCAAGGCATAGTCTTCATCGACTATCTGAAAAAGGGTAAAACGATCACAATATTATACCGCTTTATTGGAAGCATCTTTATTAACCTAGTAAAGACCCTTTGCGTTGGAAATTACCGTTTCAATCTAGCTTTAATTTAATGTGTTGGTGACATATCAAAACCATTCAGTTACAGTTAACGCTAGTGTAAAAGATACAAGACTAGCAACTCTGGTATCTCAAAACTATGCCGCAGAATCGCCGTATGGCGACCTATGGTCCAACAGGAGCAACTGGACAGATGATGATGGGAACGATTACAAGCTGAATTGATGAAAAAGCGACCACATTTTGCGAAGAAAAAAGTTCTGCTTCACCAGGATAATGCATCAGTTCACCCGTCCGCAATTACAACTGCCAAAATTTCGTTCAAATTTCGTTAAAACCTGCTCTCTTATCCACTCTATTTTCCAGAACAATCATCAGTTTTTTACAGGAAAATATTTATACTAAAAATCGGAAATAATAGAAAAGATAATAATTCGCGTCTGGATGATAACCACTTACACTTTGCACTTTATAGTAAATATTTTTTTAACTCAGAATTTTAGATAATAAAAAAGATTTTTCTTGTTATCTTAATGGTTCATAAGGCACAGATGTTTTGTTTCACGACTTTCAGAATTATATGAAGTCACGTGACCATCGTGACGTTTCCACCGTTGGTTCTGAATATTAAAGCGTAGTCATCATTTGGGTTTTCAATGAATTAAGAAAACCGCAATAATATATTGGTGCAATAAGTGCGGAATTCCATATAATCCGCACGAGATTGAAGTTTGCTGAAGAGACAAAGACGAGTGTAGCAATTCATTCGAGAGAGGAATATGCATTCCGTGCGTGTTGCACTCTCTACTTCTACTAAGATTACCATTTTTTAATAAATCAAGAAAATACAATGTAAATATTATGGACAGCTATTAAATTGCACATGCAGTTCATTTGTTTCAAGTTGCCATGGTAGCCTTGCAACATCTACGTCTTCTTCTTTTTATTATCATACAGCCTTCATTTGTAGAGTACACTCTGTTCCAAACGGTTAGGCGGAACTAAATGGGAATTTAGTTCTTTTAGGTTGTCACGAGAAGGGACCTTGCTTGGGTTATTTAATTTTTCACGTTGGAATGTCAAAATTTAAAATTCCAACAAGGTAACGAATGACATATGTCAAAATTAAATTATTTTTTTTGCATATTTTAATGACAAAAAAATAAATTAATGGGAAATTTGTATTAAGAATGACACAAAAAAACAAAATATAAAGAAAATGATATTAAACTTAATCGAAAAATGTTTATTGTAAGTATGATTTACAAAGCTAAAACAAAACGGCCGAAAAGCATGATTTAAACGATGAAAGTAACTAGATTGCAAAATCTAGTTCCGCCTAACCGTTTGGAACAGACTTTACGTTCATCTTAACTTCATCACAGGGTATCATAAATTACGTCATCAATTCTGCGCGAGAAAACAGCTGATCACATTGACGTACATTAGAGTTTTAACAATTGTTGTGTTAACCAAACACAAACCAAATAACAAAATCATGTATTTCAGATACATTTTTACTCATTTTAGTACACGGTATACCTTGAAACGTACGAGAAATAAACTATAATAACGAAAATAAACAAACAACATCTAGTAAAAAAATCGCATAACGTTAAAATCGCATAAAAATAAACCATACAATAAGCGATTAACAGTATAAAGGAAAAAAACGATCATGTATGTATAAATAAATAATTTTGTATAGAATTTTTTTAGAATTTATTTTTATTTTGTTCTATACAAAAAAAAATGTTTTTAAAATTTTCAAACCGGACTATAGGAATCCGGCCTGATCGAAGCCGGACTATTCGAGGTATTCCTGTATCTATTACAACACTGGCATGTAATACTGCTTCCTTTCCTCTTTTTATTCAATGATCGAAATAAATGAAATTCAGTGCTAACCATTATTTCATTTCTACACAAACAACACCGTCACAAAACGATACTGACGTATTCTACGTAGCAGATGTGTTCCCAACATTGCCCTGCCCGACTTTTTTTTATCGTAAATCTAAAGGGGGCGGCACTGATCTAACTATGATTTTATTGTATACATTGCTGTTTAATTGCTATAAAATTAATAAATTCTATATGAATATATGTTTAGTTTAAAAGATCACCTTTACAGATAGCCCTTTTGGAATTCAAAATAAAATGATTAGGATAAAAATAAATTGTACAATAAAACAAAATAACAACTAAAAAGATTCTTAAAAATCTATGAAACAAAAGTAATTAATAGTTGAACAATAATTATAATTATGACATAAACTAACATAAAATTAAGTTGTTTACAAATTAATGCAATTTATCGATTTTGCGACTTGTCAGCGATCTTTGATTCATAAATAAAGAACAAGACATTCCAGAGTACATGAACATATTTCGATCACATTTATTTTAAATTACAGATAATTAGTCAATCCTAAGGTCAAAAGATTAGATTAAGACGAGACTAAGTTATAGACGAAATGGTCAGTTTTCAATAATATTGAACTTCAAAATATAAATACAAGGTTTATATTTTCATATTTATCTTAAAACATTGAATTGTTATAGTTCATTTCTTAGGTTCGTGCGGAATTAGATAGTAATTTTAAGGTTTTGTAAGTATGACTCATGAAAAGTTTTCTTTAATTCTAAACTGATTTTTCTGTCAGCTCCTTCTACTCGCAAATGTAGTCCTGCCCTTTTGATGATATAAAATCAGCTGCGGCCACCACAGGACCGACCGCCATCACAAAGTACTTGTATAAAATACATTCTAGCAGCAAAGTAGAAATAACTTGGCCTAATATTTTCAAAGAGATATATTATTTATCATGACCATGGAAACGTTACATATAAGTATAAAAAAATAGATACTTAGAACAAATTTCGTGTTATCTAAAAATGTCTCAAATAATAGTTGTTAGCTAAGATCAGTAGTACTCAAAGTGAGTGCCGCGGCACCCTGGGTTGCCGTTCATTACTTATAGAGGTGCAGCTGGCGTGGTGTGAAATAGACCATATTAGTGTGTCGTCACATACATGTGCTGCCATCTGAGAGCTGAGTCCTTTTGAAGTTTAAAATACATGGGACATTACCTTTGTTACCTTAATTTTATAAATATTTTCAATTTTGGAGCAAAAAATTTGTATTTTTGATAAATATATACTAATATATACAGTCCAGACACTTTATATTATAGAATAATGATTTTATAAATATATAACTAAGGATTCGAAGATATATTTATAGGTTACGTTTTTAAATAATATGAAAATCGGAGTATCTTGAGTATTTATTTAATTAACACTAAGTAATCATTAATATTTTGTTTTAGAATGCATATTGGTGTATTGTTTTGCTCCGAATTGTAACAATTACATCTACATTATTAATTGCAAATTTTTTCCTTTTTTGACAAATGAAAATGAAAAACAATAATGGAAAATTAAAAACAACATATTAACCATTTAGAAATGGTACACACACTTATTGCTATGTTTACTTGCCATAATAACGATTATTAACGTAAATTTTTCAAAATTAACCTACAAAATAATATTGTTCTGCAAAAATAATGACATATTAAATTATAATGTATAAAATAAGAATTTTAATAAATAAATATTGACTTGTAGTTTTGATGTGAAGCACTCTCTTACTTTGAAAACTTAATTTATATTTCCAAAATACAATTTAACAAAAAAACAACATGCTAAATTCAAATAAAAGGAATCTAACCGCGAGACGGCAGCACTGAATCTCATTTTGTGACGTAGTTACTAATATGGTCTATTTAAGCCTGGAACAGAATGCACAGCGTGCTACGCCGTCAGCGCGCCGTCATTTGCGACGGCGTTGCGTTAGCACCGTTGAGAACGGCGTTGAAGTAACAAGAGACAACCTATATCTGTGTTTAAAGGTGCGCTTTCTTTTATTAAAATTATAATGGATGATGAAGACTTGTGTGTGATGTTATTTATGTTGTATGCAAGTTATTTATACATACAAACACTTTACCATTCAGTAAAAACTGAGGTTAGGTGTTCTACGTCAACGTTCAACGGCGTCAAAAGTTGGATGTTGACGAACATTCAGTATCAACGGCGTTGGAACGCCGTTAGGATGTTACACATTCTGTGCACTTGCGTACGACAGCTTGATTTTAACTTTCATCTGACAGATAGCGCCGTCCAAACACCGTCAACACGCCGTAGAACTCGTTGCATTCTGTTCCCCACTTTAGCATCGTATGTATTTTTATACGCATAATAAAATTTTACGCAACTGAATGAATGCAAACGGGTACAACTCGTGGCTGCCTGTATTAACTTCCGATCGTTTTAAAATCACTACTCGGTATACCGCGTTCTTAATGTTAAAAATTTTAAATTAAATTTGAAAACCATAGATTTCTAATGGAAATCATGTGTCGGATTATATACCAATGGTGCACCGTCCATCGTTGGGTCGTTAAAGGGTTTTGTGTCACTTGCCAAAAAAGAAAATACTCATATCATATCTGCCCATTATTTTTTACATCGACAAGCCCCAATCTCAAAAACACTAGGAGAGGAGCTATCAACTGTTCTGAATAAAATCATCAGGATGGTAAATTTTATTAAGATTAGGCCTCTTAAATCACGGGTGTTCGCAAAACTGTGTGAAGAACTTGGATATGAACATTTGAACCTTCTTCTTCATACTGTCGGATGGTTGTCCAAAGAACGAATATTGATTCGTGTTTACAAACTCACTTTTTTTGAACAAAAAAACGAAATTTAATTTTGTGAATTGTTGAAAAATGAATTTTGGTGTACTAAATTCGCTTATATAACCGATATATTTGAAGAATTGAATAAAATAAATTCCAGCATGCAAGAAAGAGATGAAAATTTGTTAAAATCGTCCGATAAAATTAGAACTTTTAAAGACAAGATAAAGTTTTGGAAAATAAAAGTCAATGAAGGCAACTTGGACATGTTACAATTAAAACAAAAGCAAATATAATTAAGTTGATGTATGAACCACTTCACATCACTGGGAACCAGGGACGTAGCCGGGGGGGGGGGCATAGGGGGCATTTGCCCCCACCAGGATAGTTTACCTTATATAAAATATAATTTAGGTTGTTAGAAGTTTTCTTCACCGGAGGTGAAGAGAATTTATAAATTTACCGGACTTTTATTATTTAATATAGTACAAAAGACCTAGAACAGGGGTCGGCAACCTGCGGCTCTTTTAGAAAATTTTGTGGCTCTTTGAAAATTGGCTGGTTTTTATTTTAATATAATCTATTTATTAATTTTCAACTTTCTGCCTGTACTACCATATACAGGTTTTGTATTTTTGAGAATGTAATTCCCCGAGCTATTGCATATTCCCTATTAGAAGAAGTTATTTGTTTCGAAAAAAAGTTATCTGTATTTGTGAATGATTTACGTGCAATAACATTTTTACATTTTATTAATTTACAAAAACATGTTATTACTGCATTTTTTTTTTTTTTGCACAAACTATTGTTAACATGCAAGAAGCTTTTCGAGATAGATTTAAAGAGTTTAGAAAATATAAAACTACACTAGCTTTTTTGACAAAACCAATTGAAGTAGATATGTAGCAATTACATTTATCACCTTCAATTAGTGGATTTGAAATCCTAAGGTTTATGGAATTACATATTCTTAAAACTTAATTCTGAACTGGAAAATTGAGAAAGAAAAAAAGTGAATTTTATATTCCCAGCATAAGTGGACCGAAATTCGCAATCTTTAAAATGTAGATAAAGTTCTTTTCGAAGCTTGGAACCGTCTTCAAGAATAGTTCAATCTTTTAAAAAATTATGCTTTTGGGCTACTGACAATTTTCGGATCCACATATTACTGTAAGCAAATCTTTTCACATATGAAATTAATAAAGAGTCAGTTGAGAAATAATCTTACTGACCTGAAACTAGAGTGCTGCCTTAAGTTAAAGATTACTGAATATTCACCAAATATTGAAGTCTTTTTTTTCTACCCAAGCCATGTAATTAAGGTCGTACCGACCAATTTAGAATATTTTGTTATTTTTGCCCCCCCCCCCCACAGATTTGCCACTATTTTCCAGATATATATATATCCTATTGATAGTTTTGACTGGATACGAAATCCGTTGGTGAAATTATCATCCAATCCTAATAAATTAGAATTAAACTATAAAGAAGGAGAGGAATTAATAGAAATTCGCAATGACCGTACGTTGGGAATGAAATACTCTGAATTTTCATTTGGATCCTTTTGAATATTAATTCAGAAGGAAATATAGTCGGTACATAAAATGCGAGTATGTTTGTCCAAAATACGCCCAAATATAAAGGAATTATGTAAAAAATTAAATCAAGCTCATGCATCTTATTAATTTTTTGTGTATCTTTTGTTCTCACTTAAAGAATATATTTTCCTAAGATAAATAAAATATCTTTATAATTTCATGCACATGATGTTGGGGGTGCCGGAAATTTTATATAATCAATTTGGGGTGCCTTCACATTAAAAAGTTTGAGAACTACTGGTATAGACAGATAGACATACCAGGTCTACAAGTATGAAATGCGGATTTTTTTTAAAAATAAAACACATTATACTCAAAAGAATAGTAAAAGTTTATTTATTCAAAGTAGGCTCCATTAGAAGTTATACATTTTTCCCATCTTTCAGGCAATTTGTGAATACCTCGCCAGTAGAATTCTTCCCCTTTCCCCGCAAACCATTCATTTAGCCATTCTTTCACATTTTCATATGAACAAAAGTGCTGCTCGGCAAGTGCGTGACCCATCGATGCAAACAAGTGGTAATCTGAAGGGGCCAAGTCTGGTGAGTAAGTGGCATGGGGTAGCACTTCCCACTTGAGTGCCTCCAATGTGTTGCAAATTGCTTTTGCCTTATGTGATGGAGCGTTATCGTGAAGAAAGATTACCTTGTGCTGTCTTCTTTCGTATTCTGGTCGTTTTATGAGCAACGAATGGTTCAATTCGATCAGTTGTTGTTGGTAGCGTTGGATATTAACTGTTTCACCAGGTTTTAACAATTCATAATAGACCACACCCTTTTCGTTCCACCAAGTACAGAGCATTGTCTTTTTGCCAAAGCGATTCGGTCTTGCAGTTGACGTGGATAGTGAGCCTGGGTTCACCCATGATTTTTTGCGTTAGGGATTTTCAAAATAAATCCATTTTTCATCGCCAGTAATGATACGATGCAAAAAAACTTTCTTTTGTATCGTGCAAGCAAAATTTCACAAGTGTTTTTGCGGTTTTCCATCTGCCTCTCATTCAATGCATGTGGAACCCATCTGCCGACTTTCTGGATCTTACCCATCTCTCGTAGGCGATTGGAAACAGCTTCTTGACTAACGCCTAACTGCTCTGCTAGTTGTTTTTGTGATTGATTATCATCTTCCTGTAGCAATGTTTCCAATTTTGTATCTTCATATTTTTTTGGAGGTTTTCCATGTTCTTTGTCTGTAAGATCAAAGTCACCACTTTTGAAACGCCGAAACCATCGTTCACACGTATCTTGAGATGGAGCATATTCACCATAAGCTTCTCGAAGCAGTCGGTATGATTCAGCAGCAGTTTTTTTTCAAATGAAAACAAAACAGTAGTACTGTCCGCGAATGCTCTTTATTTGGCACAAAATTTGACATTTTTAACACAGTAAAACAAAACTATATGATCACTTTTCAAATTATAACCTATACGCATTTGACACTTAATTATAACTGAACAAAACGCCATATGTGTTGAATCTTTGAACCATACCCACTCTTTGCGCGGCAAGTTTGAAAAAAATCCGCATTTCATACTTGTAGACCTGGTATGAGTAACGATATAAGAGTTTTTTGGTGGTCATACCTACAAAACCCTAAAATCATTGATTTAACTGTGCTTAATTATTTTTTCAATTTCCAGAACCAGATACAAACGGTACTTTCGGAAAACCAAGTCCATTAGTGCGACCATTACCATGGGTGTTCTTTCTTCCTCTTCTCATAATGCTACGCGTAATAAGATTCTCTTTGAATATGGGTGCTGGTTTTATGGGTATGGATTCAGTAAAAGCATCAACAGTTGTCAAATTTTTCCAAACAAAAAGGCGAAGAATAAGGGCATTGAAATATCGTGGCCGCAGGAAGGTTAGCGTAAAAGAAAATGATAACGTCAGCTGGAGGGAAAAAATTTACAAGACTCTAGCGGGAACTGTTTGCATTAATTACAACCATAATGATGTTTCAGAGAAAATTATTGCGCGAGAAAATGCAGCCGATATTGTAAGTAAAACTTTTAAGTTTAATAATGTGAATTATTTTTAACTACTATTTACTAATTTTAATTTATTCTTTAGATTATTCCAAACGCAGACCATAAAAGAAAGTTTGATGATGTTGAATCTGATGACGATGATGATGATGGGGATGAGAATTTGTTGGACAAATTAAACAAACTGGCAGATAAAGACAGTGATGAAGACTCAGATTATATTGTAAGAAGAAATTATGTATTTCATTTTATGTCCTGTCAATATATTCAAACACAACCCCAACCATTAACAATTTCACTTCATTACGATTATTTATTTAACACTTTTAAGTACGTATCAATTCGAAGAATAATTATAAAGTACATTAGACAAAGAAAAATATCTCCGGTTTTACAAAAATGAATATTTTACTTGGAAAATCGGTACTATTCTACTTTAGCAAACCCACCTTATTGCGCATGCGTGCTGTGTTGTCAATAATAAAATGTTATATATGAATTTTAAAAATTTAAATTTAATATCAATCTATTAAATAAGAAAAATAGAAAAGAAAAGAAATATAGAAATAAGTAATATTCATTTAATTTCTCGTGTGATTATAGTTTTAATATATAAATGTAGTTTAAATTTAATATAATATTATTTATTTCCACTTTTTTCTGTTGTAGTTATCATCCATTGTATGGATATTTTTAAAATTTTTAATTCAAGTGGACAATGAAGAGTTTTTACCCTACACCAGCATGTTATAAACGCATGCAAAATGATACACAATTCTAATTGGGCTAATGTAAGGGAAAATAAAGTACTGTGCACCTAAAAACAAGGTAATTAGGTTGGGTTTAGTTAGTAAAAATCTAGGACAGCAGAAGCCGAAAGGCTCAAAGTAAGCTTAAAAGAGTGTGTGAAAAAAAAAGTGCATACACTGTACAAAATAAAACAACAAAGAAATAAAGGTAAAACTACAGAATTACATCCTACACCACCATTTTCACAAACTTCTTTAAGCTTACTTCGAGCTTTTGCTTCTGATTTTCGGCTTCTGCTGTCCTAGATTTTACTAACTAAATCTAACCTAACAACCCAGTTTTTAGGTGCACAGTACTTTATTTTCCCCCCATATTAGTCCAATTAAAATTGTGTATCATTGTTCATGCATTTATAATAAAGAAGTGGTGTAGGATGCTAAATTATGGTCCCCCATTTTTACTCTTTAATCAGCTGTGAAAGTAATATTATTATTTATTATTATTATTAAATACCAGCATATTTATTTAATTGGATTTATTTAACTGAAACTTAAACATTATTATATAAATAATTTTAATTCTATTGTGATTTTTGTTTAAATTTACTTGTTTTAATTTTACTATAGTTGGCAACACTGTCTGGTGGGTTTGCTAAAGTAGAATAGTACCGGAAAATCTGTCTATAAAGAATGGCAATGTCCGAAATAATATCAAATTTGCGATCTGAGCGCCATCTCTTATAAAAGTTATTGATTTATCATCCTTTACTATGATTATTATTATTAAATAAAATGGAACGGAAGCAGAGCTTACTTGCTTTGTACTGGGACGTTTTTTCGCCTAAGCCAGGGGTCGGCAAACTTTAGAGTCCAAAGAGCCAAATTCTCCCTTTAAGGCATCTGGAAACATGTTAAAGAGCCATAATTTTGTTTTAATACATGACTTTTTTTAGCATCATTTAACGAGTAGTGCATAAATATATATAAATAAATCACAACAGGCAATAAGTATGGATTTAAATTATTGATAACAATGATCTTGCATTTCATTAGAAGGTTTTAGTATGTTAGATGTGTAGCTTAACTTAATTTGAAGAGCCACACGAATATCCTCAAAGAGCCGCATGCGGCTCGCCAGCCTTGGTCTCCCGACCCCTGGCCTAAGCCAACGAGGCCGTGGCTTAGAACCCGCTCATATAAGGGGGCCCGTCGCCGGTCTTAGTTTTATTTTTGTTTTGTTAAGTTACTGATTTTACGAAAAAATAAATAACAAAATGAATAAAATTAACATTATAAATATACCAGGAAATTCATATTTCAGACGAACTCCTGTTCGGCATTATAGAATTTATGTATGTAAAATGTATTGGGTTGATACAAAATAAACGACGATTTTTTTTTTTGTATATATGTTTATTCAAAAAAATAATGCTGTATGGAGACGATTTATTGCTGTATGAAGACGATCGAGCTGAGCCAGATAGACGTTGCTGTTGATGTTGAATTGCCGTTAACCGTTTTTGTGCGGAATCCGCTTTTGTTGACGCTCATCATCTTCATTCCACCAAAAGCAAATGCCGTTTGCAATGATCTCCCAATGGATTATTCCGCTTCTATCCCACCATACGCACCGCATTGCCTTCTTACTGTGAGCGATTGCTCGTTTCTCTACAGCAATTCGGTGAAAATTCGAACACGATCGGCTTTGTTGTTGTCGGATAGTTTGCGAGGCATCCGTCCAGCCAATTTCTCCACTTTTCCAAGCTTTTTTAGGCGACAGACGATCGTGAATTGGTCGACATTGAAGTCTTCTTCGGCCAGTAGCCGGGTTGTCATGCTGTCGTCCTCTTCCACGGCTGACAAAAGTGCCCAATCGTCGAAAGCCGGTGGCCGTTCTTTTCCTTCATCATCCTTAAGGCTTGTGTCACCGATTTGAACTTGTGGAATCATCGTTCAACTTTTTTTTGATTAATTGTTCCTTCGCCGAAAAGCTCGTTGAGATCGCGAAATAACCGTGCCGCTTTCCATCTTTTCTCGAATTGGTAGAGCATTATATGACGAACATGAATATGATTTTCGACACGCATTTTTTTAACCTTAAAACAAAACAATATTTTTATAATTATTACATAAAACAAGCGCCATTTTTCAACTCAAAATAAAAACTGCAAAAAAAAATCGTCGTTAATTTTGCATAAACCAATAATTTTAGTAAAATTAAATATAGCGGTAATGAATAATCAAGGTTATAAATTAAGTCTTAAAATCGTTGTAAACGCTTAAATTGCAATATTTTTTCTTAATTTGACTTGACTTCTCGTGAGAGGAGGGCCTGTTAAATACCCATGGCCTAGAGCCCTTACAATTCATAGACTTTGTAACATTAGATCTTTTCATAGAGTCTTTATCAACGATTTATTATCATCTGCCGCAAGCTCCGAGTTATTTTAACACACTTTTGCAAACTCTGTGCGTGCGCATAACAATATAAACTATTGAAAATGACTCTACGAACAAACCTATGTGTGACTGCAAAAGTTTTTGACTTATTTTCTATTTACAGCCAGCAGATAGTCAGTCAGATGATGACTCAATATCAGAAGGGGATGAAGAAGAACCAATTTGTACCGCTAAACCACTTTTAAAAAATCCATCCCGTAATTCAATTACTAACGAAGTCATTGAAGAAGAAAATGAAGATTCAGATTCCAGCACCGTTTCCGCCGATTCGGAAATAGAAATGAAAAAAACTGAACCAGTACAACCCAAAAGTATTTATCCAAATTTTTCAATACAATGGAATAATGATTTAGGTTTTCCGCGATTAAGAATTACGCAAAAATATAGCTTATATTTTGCCCAAAACAATTTTAATAACACAGACTAAAAAACAGCTTAACTGAAAATAATTTCTGTTATTATATGCCTTCATTATTTTTTTCTCAGGTTTTAATAATTGACGTACTATTATTTTAAGTACAGGTGGGTCTCGATTTACGCCGGTGTTACGTACCGGCGCAAAATAAAGCGGCGCAAATCAAAGCAAAGAATGTTCATTCCAGAGACGGATTAACATTCTATTCGAATTAATATTTTTGT
The DNA here is from genome assembly GCA_963971575.1 of Liopterus haemorrhoidalis. Classification (NCBI taxonomy): domain Eukaryota; kingdom Metazoa; phylum Arthropoda; class Insecta; order Coleoptera; family Dytiscidae; genus Liopterus; species Liopterus haemorrhoidalis. The sequence continues at coordinate 8,364,488 of OZ020621.1, read as the reverse complement.
TTTTTTAAATTATTTTTGTTTTTCTTTATTTATTACTTATATATACAGAAAATTATAATATTATTACAGAACATACAATACAATGCAACAATACGATACAAATAAACAAAAATTAAAACAGAAATCAAAATTATAATCAAAAATAAAAGCAAAACCTTTGAAAGAATATTAAAAATTTATTTTTCTTTATTTTTTCTTTCACGCTTATGTGCTCAAGGTTCCATAGATGTTTTGATATTTTTTATTATAGTTGAACTGCGTTCGCAATCATGATCTGTCTTACAAATGTCTTAATTTTTTAATTTTATCTGCATATTTCAATATTGTAGTCACCGTTGATGGAGGTAAGTTTAGGCATCTACAAATCTTCGGACGAGTTTCACCATTCTCTATTCTTTTAATAACTTCAATTTTTGTCTCAATCGAAATAGACCTACGTTGTTTTCTATCGTGTTTTGTAGATATATCTTCCATTGGTATTAATGAAAATTATAATTATTACTCAATAATTTTAAATTAAATTTTAAAAGTAAGTTAATAAAAATAATATAGAAAAATTAAAAATTATTAAATTTAGATTATATAAAATATTAGATTTAGATTTATTTAAATTTAAATATGTACATATCATAAAGCAGACACTCTTAAGCGAGTTAAATTTATTTTACAACTGAATACGTCTCAGTAGTGCGATTACTGCGACTGCGTAAACCACGAGACATCCCCGCTTCGACCACTGAACCGTCGACACCCGACTCCGACGTTCAACTGCTTCAAAGCGGCGTTATTATAAAGTGGGAAACAGAATGCACCGAGTTCTACGACGCGTTAACGGCGTACGTACGGCACCATCTGTCAGAAGAAAGTTAAAACCAAGCTGTCGTACGCAAGTGCACAGAATGGACAACGTTCTACGCCGTTGATACTGAATGTTCGTCAACTTCCAACTTTTGACGCTGTTGAACGTTGACGCAGAACACCTAACCTCAGTTTTTACTGAATAATAAAGTGTTTGTATGTATAAATAACTTGCATACAACATAAATAACATCATTCACAAGTCTTCATCATCCATTATACTTTTAATAAAAGAAAGCGCACGTATAAATACAGATATAGGTTGTCAAGTGACACTTGACGGCGTTAAAAATTATTGCATTGTGTTCAGGCGAAATTTCTCAACGGCGCTACGCAACGCTGTCGCAAATGACGCAGCGCTGACGCTGTAGCGCGCTGTGCATTCTGTTCCAGGCTTAAGGTCGCTGCCAACCGGCGTAAAATAAAGCGGCGTAAAATAAGGCCAACCTGTATTTTAAAGTTTTACTGCCAATTTGTTTTCAAATGCAAATATTTTAATATATTTTACATTACAATAGAATGTATACATTTGTATTTTTATATAAAGAATATATTTTTTGTTTTTAAATATGATTTAAAATTATACATAGATTAGGTTCAGGCCTCGTTTATAATAGATCCATAGCACAAGAACATTGTATGAGCATAAAGATGAATAAAATGATTATCATTGTTCCGTTTACGAACATCATCATTGGCGAAACAGCCCGAAGTGGATCTAGGCCTTCTGTTTCCAGGTTTCATGACCATATTTTCAATCTGTGTACATTCAGGAGTAATATGGTCAGTATTACGCAAGATTATTAAAGTAAAGGTTGTCTCGTAACTTGTAGTGGTGGGGGTAAATAGCGAAGCTATGCGTCATCTGTATGCTAACGAGACGTCAGTCTTTGTTTATCGTATATGTTATATACACGTGAAGTTTGATTTTTGGCTATAAATATAAAAATAACGTTTAATTTTTTGATTTTCTATTTGTTTTAATTTATTTTTTCTTCGAAAAGTATGTTTCTTCGTTCTAAATAAATTTTCTTACATTCATTTTTGATGTGAAGTGAAATATTTCAATATTTTAGTTTTAGGGTCCCCCCCGTATCTACCCTGATATTCATCAAATTGAAAAAATGCATAGAACAAATAAGATTTGTTTTCTTATAAACAATTTTTATTGTATAGTTTTTTCTGTTAAGATAGTTCTATTTATAAATGAAATATTTTAAGTTTTTTAGTACCAGTTATAACCCAGAAACACTCCCTAAGCAAGAAATTTTTGAGATATCATGCCTATATTTGATCCTGGTTCTACTCTATTGTACCAAATTTCGTTAAAATACGTCCAACCGTTTTTAAAAATTGATATAACCTCTAATTCTATTAATTACTATATTGTTCTAGTAATTTGATTTTCTATTTTTATTTAAATATTCCTAAAATTATATTTGTATTGGATTTTATTGTTATTTATTAACTGTAATACGAATGCCCATCACCTTAAATTTTATATAAATCAGTATAAAGTTTCCTTAGGTTTTTATTTATAATTTATTCAGTAGAACTGTCTTGAAATAAATATCTATTATGAATATAGCCAATAAAAATATTTAAAAACATGCTACATCTATATTAATTTTGTATGCTAGTTTTAACTACGCATACATGTGACGTATTCTCTCTCACGCTCTGATTGGTCAGAAGTTACGAGAAAACCTTTACTTTAATAATCATGGGCAATGCGGACTATCTTTAATACCCTTTTCACACTAGAACTTTAAGACGAGTGTACTTAAAGTTCACCGATGTTTAACATCGGTATGCTTTCACACTTGATGTTTAAATCTCCGGTGCTGTCATCAGCTACAGTAATTTTGTCCTTAAGTTACCGTCATGAAATTACCAGTTTTGAACTGTCTACGCAGACGCATATTTTGAATTATTATAAACAAATATGGATATTTCATTTAATTCTACAATAAAGACACTACAATAAAGAATATATTACACCTGTGTTAACATGTAAGTCGATACATTTTATTTCAATTATTGTAGCTCTGTATTTTATTAAACACATTATTAAAATAAATAATTTTATTATAACAATAAGTATAAACTTCTTATAACGTCGATATAATATAGTATTCTTGTTTATGATTATATAAAATGTTGACAGCACAAATTCAAAGAGTATTTTTTTATATTAGAAATTAAGCTGGCAATGCGAACGATGTTTAAGACGCAGATCTCTCTCTTAAACATCGCTTGTATATAGACGAGGCCATACGGTTTCACATTAGCGTTTAAAGATACATTCACTTTAACATCCGATCTTAAAGTTCTAGTGTGAAAAGGGTATAACACGCAGATCTCCGTATTAAAGTTAGCTTGAGTTTAGACGAGGTCACACGCTTTCACACTAGCACTTTAAGACAACTTGAGTTTAACATCGGAACTTAAACATCTAGTTTTAAAAGGGTACAATGCTTTATAAAATTATGCATATTATTAATTACAGACAATTGCGTTCCCAAAAGAATATTTTTTTCCACATTCTAACTATCTTTCAAACATCTAAAAATTCTACTTTACATAATGACATAATTTCATTATATTATTCTTTTATATTAACACTTGTAACTACAAATGACAACGTGTGGGCAATACAAATCAAAATGACCGTTGAAAAAGTATAATTCGGTTCAGGCTATTTTGTAACGGTACACACTATGACATATATTCCATAATAACAAGACTTTAAATCACCCTATATATTTTAACAAAAAAATCAGTATTTCGGTCAAGATTTACACTTCCAAAACACAATTATAGATTAAATTTAACATTTTTTTTTATTTCAGGCCCTCCAAAAGAAATCAAAACTCCAACAAAAACTGAAACTTCACCTTCACAAAATAACAAAACTGAACAAAAGTACAATATCCCAGAACATGTAGACTCTGTGACATCAGATGAATATTATAGTCCGCTGAATAGTATGTGTCCATCTCCTGAGCCGAAAAAGGAATTAGAACAAAAACAACTAAAAACAATTGATCTGACAGAACCACATACAGAAATTGATGAACACGAGCAAAATAAACAGAATATTGATGAGAATATTCATAATATTGAAACGGAGAATCAAATAATTGCTACTGATAATTTTATAACACAGGAAAAAGAAAAGAATCAAGGTAAAGAAGAAGTTTTTATTGGTTTGAGGTAAAGTTTGTTTATTAAGAAATGAACGTTCAGGTTTTAAAGCTCTTAATACATATATAAAAGGCAACGACTATCTGACTATCTCTAGAGCCCTGCAAATCCGCGGATATCTGCGGATTACCCGCGGGTATCCGCCATTTTTCTGCGGATGCGGATAAATTATCATTTAAATCGTGCGAATGTGGATCGGATGCGGATTTTATATCATATCCGCTTATCCGCAATATCCGCGTGAATATAAAATCTTCGGTTGGACGCCTTTTCCTACGGAACACGCGTTTAGAACCCCAAAAATGTATCGTTGGCATTTGTATTGGGCTTATGGCAAGAGTAAAATAATGATACATTACGGAACTTTTTACATTTTTATAAAAGTCGTAGATACAACAATTTCTTTGAATTTTTTGCCAGTTTATTAATTAAAAAATAATTATGTAAAGTCTGTTCTTTTGGTTTAGTGAACTAGATTTTCAATTCTAGTTACTTTTACCGATTGATTGAAGCTCTTGATCATTTTGGAAAAACCAACTTCTATATATAAAAAATAGCTAATGACAACTTACAAAAATGAAAATTGCGGTTAGTTCCGCCTGATCGTTTGGAATAGATTTTACTGTATCGCCTTATTTTGCATTTTTAGAAATATTAGTCAAAATTAACCATGGCAATTTGCCACATTTAAAAACATATGAAGCTCATATCAAATTAAAAAGAATAAAAATATCTTAAAATTCTTGAAATCGTCGTATAACTTTCATCTTTTAATAATAGGATGAATTTAAGAATTTAATTTTATTATTAAAAACTCATTTTTATAAATTTGCTGATCTTATAGGACTTTCCTTGTTATTTATTGGTCATAAATGTGATAAATTAATCTGTTTAATTACTTCTAAATATCGCTTCTCTAAAACAATAGTGATATATCTTAAAAAACTAAGTTTTTGAGATATTACTGTTTAAAGTTTTACGTTTTATATAAACTTGGTTTAAGAGTCGAATAATTGTAATTTCCATGTTTATTTTTTAATTTATATAATTTCAGTACGACGTTAGATAGAAAACATATTTCTGGACCCAGTAATATGTAATGTGATAAAAATTTCAGTTTCTCGCATCCTTTTCGCTAGGCGTCTCTGTCCATCCAGTCGCCATCTTGGACACCTCTTGCTTCCATCGCCTCCCGAACATCCTGAGCCCAGCTCCTTGCTGGTCGCCCGAGTCTTCGTCTGCGCAGGAATCCACTCCCAAATCTTCTTGGGCCATCGGTCATCTGGCATACGCTGGAGGATGGGCTGGATCATGAGAGTCGTTTGTTCTCTATCGATTCTATGATGGTGTTTTCAATGGTGCTCTTATGGTATCATTACGAACGTGCTCAAGTTTGGAGATACCGCAACTCCTTCTCCAAAAGTTCATATCCACGGCGATCAGTCGGGATTTATTTCTTTTTGTGAGCTCCCATGTTTTTGAACCATAGGTACAGATACTTTCGACAATAGTCTTGCAGATAACCCTTTTTATCCTTTTGGTTATATTGTCGTTCTACAATATCGAGTTTAATTGCCTTATTACACACTTTCGTTGCCCTATTTTACTATTAATATCATCTTCACTCTTCCTTCTATTTGATAGAGGGAATTGCTTTTCCAGTTTTCTTTTTTTCTACCTGTAGCTGAATTATCTGGTCAGTTTTTCGGCTGTGTGTTATTAAAATCGGTCCAGTATACTGAACTACTGCAGTAGTCCCAAAGTTGTAATTATATAGATATGTGCGTGCGGGTAAAACAAAATCCATGTTTTCCGTTCATATTTAACGCATTTTCTTTAAATTATAAGCGACAACATAGGTTTCGTCAGCGGTAAAGTTGGTTCACGATCTTTTAACAATCAGAATTGAAAAAATTTTGAAAATCTGTTCCAAAGGTATAGCGATATTTGTGCGCGCGGGTAATACACAATACACAATTCATCTTTTCGGTTTATATTTAACGCATTTTCTTGAAATTAATAGCGGCAACATATATTTCCCCAATTGTGGAAAAAGAAGACGTATTTTACGTCAAACATATCTGTAAAAATATTTTGAAAGTGTACAGTTTTTAAAATATATAAATTTATATCTTGAACGTTCATTTCTTATTAAACAAACTATACATTGTTGCTTGAACATTAATTTCAAAATTGCAATATTTATTCTTTCAGATTGTTTCGATTAATATTAATTGCATGTTACTTAACATCTCAAGCTTTATTATTTTGTGGCTTTTATTACGAAGAATTTTTGCTATACCGGTGTGAAGAATCTACATGATTATTTATTTTTTTAAATAATATTTTAACCACATTTTAATTTGCAACTAACAATTTTTGAAAACTAAAAATTAATCTTTAAGATAAGTGTTGCTTTATCAGATTGCTTAAAACTGTTGCGATCTGATTTATCGTAAGCTTGCACAAATAGTATCGTAGTTCCTAACCTAACTTAAGGTTTATAAATACAAGCCTAATTGTGGGCTTTTATTTTATCAGATCTCAACAAGTAGCTTACATCGATAAGAGTATCCGATGTAATATTACTTACTCGAGTTGTATTCGAGTTTGTCTAATATAACGTATTTGTAGTACGAAATAACGTCAGCCTTAATGGATCAAATAAAACTCCAGGCAAAAGCAGCTTGGATGTAAATAGTACTCCATCGAATAATTATAGGGGTCATGGAAAAAAAGGGAAAAATCGAAGAAAGTTTTCAAACATTCTTCACCGTAATAAGAAGAAGTAGATATTTATTAGTTGCGATAAGTTATATTATGTTATTTTTTGTTTTTAATTTGGTTTATATATGATTTAATTGTTGAAAAACCAATATAATTTTAATTATTGTAATGAATTTGTATATATTTTTGCAGTTTTAAAATTAAAAATGTTTTTAAAAGTATATTTTACTTTTTTATTTCCCTTCCACAATACTCTATTCAGAATTCAGAATTTGATCGATCTCTAGTCGTTCATTGGCTGTTGCGTTGGTCACTCATCGCAATAGCCAATAGGGTAGCGACTTTAATCTTTCACATGATTTTATTACTATTTCTATTTTCTAAACACAATAAGGTGTGTTTCTTTATCCAACTTAAAAACTGCGATGCATCGTAGAACTGTTCTACTCTGACGCCACAGCTGCATTTGATAGGGGAAACTTCCTAAACGCCCTGTCATCTGGTGGTGATTTGCGGAAGATACGAGAGTGACATTGTTTTGTTTTGTTCAATGGAGAAATACGCGATTTTTGTTTTTTTTTTGTTTGTGTTTTATTTCATTAATATTATCTACCATATCTCCTTGCTACTATATTTTTGCTGATATATCTACCATATTTTTGTTGATATTATATAGACAGACAGTCAAAAAGAATTAAAAATACAATGAAAAACTAAAAATTTCCTTGAAATATCTTTAGAATAGTATATTATTACATATCTTGTCAATCGTAGATTACCTTTAAATAAAAAAAAAGCACAAAATAAAACTTGGAAAATAGGAAAATAAAACTCGTGTTCATTTTCCAACAAATACATAAGTGACAGTTTAATGTCACTCTCGAGTGTTCCAGATTTTGCCGCATATGGCGCTACAATCTTAAAAAGTTTCCCCTATTGTAGAACTGCATGTAATAAAAGAACGTTTTACTGCTAGCTGCAAGCAATAATAACTAACTTTTCTTAACGATTTATAAGTAATACAGAATTTTGCAACTAAATAAAAAATTCTTTTGCATATGACGAAATCAAGACGTTTATTAAATAACATCGCCAACCTGTAACGAGCAGTACGCATGCGTGCAGTGAATGCAATCACTTTCAAAAGAGCTGCAAATCTGCTGAGCAGATATAATTAAAAACGTTTGTTTACATCTACGTTTGAGTGAAAAAGGAACAAAAGAACGATTATCTGCGCCGACATACAACTCGCATGCACATCTGCGGAATAAAAAACACGTCCATACATTTGAAAAATATCCCGTGAAATGGCGGTCTTTTTGGTATGCATAGAGAGAGCACTATGATAGACAGGGAGACTTACAAAGAATAGTCAAAGAAACAATTCACCTTCTAACACTTGTACATTATATTTATTAGTTAGATCTACAAACTTACCAAAATCCATCCATCATAGTCAAACATCAAAACTGTATAAACGCAGCTGCTTGTTTTATGTGATAATTGCACTGGACAATCATTTTCTCTATTGACCAGAGCTCCCCCGTAAGCCCACTCAGCTCTTGCTGCTTTTTACGAACTCATGCTGTTTCAAGTACTACATATTGTAAACAATAACAACGCCTCACATACTATGAAATAGTACAAAGACATTCTCCCACCAAATAAATATACAATAATATGTATTTATAGCCAATTAAAAATGCACTTCGAAGCGATTCCTTCTATACCAATAACCCAATAAGGGCGATTTTGAGATATGTCATTGTTGCAGCAAATGAGCGATATATTTAGCACCTGGATCGTTCAAATTTGGCGCCGGTTCAAGAGATAAAACGAGCATAAAAAAGGGAAATGCATAAGATCTGTCAAGCAAAGAAAAAGAAAAACTAAGATTATATCTCATTTAACTGAACTCAGCGCCTTAATTAATCGACTCCGGTGCCCTCATATCTGAGGTGCCTGGATCAACAACTTTCTTATTATTATAAATAAATAAATAAATATACAAAAAAATAATAAAATGCGAGTTAGTAAGAAACAACACTTAGTTTTTAACATTAACTTGTCTTGGACTCTCGGTGAGATATTTCAAATGTTAGTTTTTGGGTGTGTATACCATCGTAGCTCCCCAAATATTCATCCAAGCGAAAAAGTATATACAACAACAACAAAAAATGTTTTCTTAATATAAATAATTTTTGTCATATACGTTTTTGCTATATAACTATAATAATAAGAGAGATACTTCATAATTTTAGCTTTAGAGTGTTCCCTTTTAGCTCCCCAAATATTCATCTAAATGAAAAATGCATAAAAAAAGATTGGTTTTCTTATTATAAACTATTTTTGTCATACGTGATTTTGCTGTTCAGTCAGTAAATAAGGGAGATATATGTAGATTTTAGTTTTAAGGTGTCACCCCGTAGCTCCCAAATATTCATCTAAATGAAAAATGCATAACAGACAGTCAGATAAAAATTGATTGTTTTTGCAGAAATCATCTGAAACGTGTAGAAACCAAATATGAGGCCGAAAAATAAAAAAACAGATATAGCCCCCAATTTTATTATCATAGATAATTATCCAATTTGAGTAAAATATTAAAAAAACATTAAATAATAAAAAAATAATTTATTGCTCGGTACTTTTAAGATAAGTGCAGACATATTTAATAGCGTAACTTAAACCACTAATATTATAACAAGAACAGGAACTCGTAAATTCTATATTATCTGACGAGAGTATCAAGTATAAGTATTAGATGTATTTGGACCATATATACATAAATAATAATTAATCTCTGTCTTGAAAATTTAGGCATTAATTTTGGGTTATTTTTATAATAAGATACATACATATCTAAATTATTACCGATAAATTGTCATATAAGTGCTGAGATATACCAAAAGGCAAGGGTGACATTTATTGTCAGTCGCGAGTCTTTCGGTTTCACGAGTTTACGGCAAGTTTAAGGGCAGTCAGATTTTGTCCATGATGAGTTAAATACTTTTAGAGGAGGCGCGCATTCATGGGGGGGCAGGGATTAGAGTTTGTGAATATGTGTCTCATTTGGATTAACTGCAATCGTTAATTTGTAAGTCATAATGTAAATATTAAACCTATAATCGTAATTAAAGTATGTTAGTTAAAATGTAGAGTTTTATTCAACAACCTGTCCATCTTAAGAATCAATGCAACCATCTAGCGAATATGGAGAGTTCATATCCGAAACCGCTCACGGATTTTAACTCAATATGTGGAATACCTAGAGTTTTGAGGAATGTACAAAGTAAGTACAAATGAGGTATATCAATATATCTTAAATTAATCAGCCAACCGCAGTATATATTTATATACGAGGTAGACCCCCACGCAAGTAAAATACTTTATATTTTCTTATTTAACCTCCGAATCTATTATAATAAAGGAGTTATCAATGCATAAACAGTTCCCAAAAACATTCTGTATTAGCTCAAATCTAAAAGTGTTTATGATTTAAAATATTTATTGATTATTGATTTACTGAAGCGCGTAATGTTTTCATATTTGTATAATTTCTTCCATAGAAACGATAATTAATTTACAGTACAATAAATATACCGGTTTTGCTTTACTGCGATAAAAGATACATTTGTTTACATTGTTGAAAGAAAATACTAACATAATAATATTTTTGTAATTTAGATAACATTTGCTATTAGTAGAGAGACAACAAAGTTTATGTTAGAATACTATTTAAAAATACTAATCTTATACAATCAGTGACGTATATTCAATACTTTTAAGTTAAAATGACAAAATTATAATAATTATTCATAAAAAATTTAAATCCTTAAAATAAATCAAGTGAATCCAGCGCCAACCACGGCGTATTTACAAACTAATTCCCAGCCGTCGCTAAATATTAGTCAGTCGCGTTTGAACCATTTGGGTGTAAGGAAGTGCCCCACAAGTTTTTGAAGAAGCGTCGGTTCCTTGGAAACATTCACCATGGATCCCGAAGCCTTCTTGGATATAGCTAATCAAGTGATTAAGCTGAAAATGTTCCCTTATTTTGACATTGCACATTGTACGTTATGTGCTTTGTCAATAAGGGAGGACCTGGGAAGTGGTGAGTAGAAAAAATCCCGCCTACATTTGAATTTAGAAACAACAATGTACTCAATTGTTATATTGTCCAATCAGAAAAGTCGTTACATTGTTGTCAACCAATAGAAAGTATTTTTATTGTTGTTTTGTCATTGTGTTTGAAATTAATTTAACGATTGAATAATTATTAATGTCATTTAATCAAGCATGTCTGTATAATGACTGTTTTTTTAAAGTTTGTAATTATAATTTACTTTTTAAATTATTTACGGATATAGGAAACGTGTATGAAAGCGAAACAGATGCCAAGTTTATATGGATATTTTTGTCTCTTACACCGGGCCCAGACAACAGTTTTGAAACTTGATAAAAAACTATTATCATACCTAAAATAAATTGAATGCCCCCCTCGTTACTTAACATTTACGTCCTATTTATCAGCTTTAACATATTTTAAACTAGTTTTACGTAATTTATTTTCATAGAAAGAATATTAATGTTGAGTAAATAGTTCTAAATGTAACTTTAAAAGATAAAATAATTAGTTATTTCAGATGAAGGTTGGTTCTAAAAATAAACTGACAGACCTCAAGCTGTACTGTACTATTTTATGTTTAAACCACGTGGTCTAATGCAACTGATTGAAAAAAATTACCACTAACTCAGTTGAATGAAAAGTGCTTAGTAAATATTGATAATAATTATCTTTATGAGATAATAATTGAAATATTTACTAAAAATATCATCATGTGGGCTCGTCCGGGATTTGAACCCGGGACCTCTCGCACCCGAAGCGAGAATCATACCCCTAGACCAACGAGCCGGTATAAGGGAAGGTGATAATTACATATTACATTATAATTATGTAATTATTATTGATTTTTAACAATTTTAAATATGTATAACATAATAATTAATGCTAATTATACATAAATGTACATCCCTAGTGACGCATTTGTTCAACCACAGTATCACAGCAATATTTACAATCAATATATGGTTTGTAAATCTTATTGTGTATTAAAATTATTGTAAATCATTCAAAATCAATTTTTTATTAGATATAAACAATATAATGTATATAACACATAATACATATGTGTGTTTGTCATAGTATATTTATAAGGGGTATTCAGAATATAATACCGCATAAGAGACTGCGTAGTACATTACAAGACAGTGATGTCCAACACATGGGTCGCGAATTTTCAGGGAGTCGGGTTAAAATTGTTGGGGTCGTGAAATTTTTAAGATATTCTCGTGTTGGATGATGATAAATGATAATTGTAGACGAAGAATGGATTGGAAAATTGAGTTATTTGGTTATTTCAGCTTACAAAGCTAGAAAATAAATGTTTTAACATTGGCTAGTAAAATTAAAGGTCCCAAAAATTAATTAATGCTTTGGAAAGTTTATGGAACAATGACAAATATTCCCATGCTTTTCTGACTTTCCCAAGAACAAAGTAAAGTTTGCCATATTACAAATATGATTTGCCACCATTTATTGAAAGTTCATGAGAACTTTGAAGGTGTATCGTTAAGTTTCTAAATGAAGAATTAAGTTCTATTCAAGATCTATTTACATTTGATATTTTAAATTCGAATATTCCCCTAAAAGAAAAGGAACTTATTGATATTTCTACAGACGAAACTTTGCGAATTCGATTTAAATCGTTGTCTTATCTATGGTCTATTTCAAAGTAGAAAAAAGTAGATAGCGCTGCGAACCGAGTACGATTTACACTGGACAAATACAGTATAGCGGGAAATTTAAAATAAGTTACAACTAGGGCATGGGCGTAGTAACTGGGTTAGCAAGTGATTTTTATTTTTAATATGAAAATGGTTAATAGGATATTGAAATAAACAAGGCAGATGTTAAATACACTTATTTATACGACATAAATTCAGTTTAATGGGAAATTTCAAAAATTTTAAAAATGATGTACTATTTATAACAAGAGAGATTTGCTAAAAGAGTTTAAGGCCCGGTTTTTCCCCCTTCAGATAAAGTTCCAGGTAACTATCTGACAGATAAGGTTATTTTTAACTTCATCTGCTGAGTAACTGTCATCCCTTCTTTCTATACAAATGTATCTATCAGATAGTTATCTAACGGATAATGAGACTGACGTATTGAATTCACTGACCGGTATTGACATTTATTCAGCAGATGAAGTTACAAATAACCTTATCTGTCAGATAGTTACCTGGAACTTTATCTGAAGGTGGAAAGACCGGGCCTAAATAAAGCAATAAAACAAACAATATATCTTCAGAGCTAAAGTTTCTTATTTAAATAATTTTTGTAAATAAAAATTAAAAATATATGAATCTATGAAGGTCTAAAAATTATATCAATAACTTCTTCTTTGGGCACAATCAGCTGGGCTATCTTTTGGCCTCACATTAGTCCTCTTTCTTGATCTCTTAATTTTTTCTTAATTGTCAAGTGTCAAAAAATATTTATATGTCAGATAACCTAAAAAATATATAACTGCGTAAAAACAAATTACATGGAGAATGTTCTCCATAAAATCTACGCCAATAATATAAATAAAAGTCTAATTATGTAAATAATAACAAAATATATGAAAAAAGTTAAATAATATTTATTTCCAATGTACGACACTGAACATCTGTCAACTTGGACTAAAAACAATATTTGTACAGTGTAATAGGGATGACGATCTAAACCAATCCGAAGCAAGGACAAACAGCTCCTATCTTCTTACACACATTTTTCTACTTTGAAATAGACCATACATTTTGGCTCTCAATTAGTACTGAGTATGCCAAGTTGAAGAAAACGGTAATCAGAATTTGTGTGAACTGGTTTAAATAGTGTGAACTGGAAAATATGGTATAAATTTTGTTTTTTCTCTTGTCCGAAAATATGATATACATTTACAATTTTAATTAATTGGAATGATTTTATTTATGAAATATATAGAAATATCTAGTAAAACAAAGAATAATAGGGGAAATTTTTTAAGATCGCAGCGTCATATGCGGCAAAATCTGGAACATTGAAGAATGACATTAAACTGTTACTTGTGTATTTGATTAAATGGTGAAAATGGACACGAGTTGTATTTTTCTATTTTCTAAGCTTTTTTAGGCAATTTTTCTTATTTAAAGGTAATCTACGATTTACAAGATATATAATAATATACTATTCTAAAGAAATTTTAAGGAAATTTTTAAAGATCCAAGATAATATTACTTTCCTTAATCGCACATTTTTAGGGTTTTGTAGGTATGACCAAAAAACCCTTATACCGTCATCTTGTCGTTTGTCTGTCTGTCTGTCTGTCTGTCTGTCTGTCTGTCTGTCTGTTCGGTAAAAATTGTAGCCAAATGGCTAAACCTAGAGAGTTGAAATTTGGCATGCTTATACAACTCTTTGACCCGCACATAGGAAAAATACTAAAACATCTAAAAAACATATCCCTCTAAAAATATAAACAAATATGTGCTCATCGAAAAAAAAAATATTTTTTTATAATTCTGAGTAGGGTATCAAATGAAAGCCCTTGGTACGTGGATTAACGATAAAATTTTTATTTTTGCAAAATAAATTATTTTGAAGCAATTTTTGCCAAAATTGTGCAAAACATTTTTTGTCCCACACCCTGTAGCCCAGATGGTTTAAACTAAAAATCTGAAAAAATTCTAAGTAATGTACATTGGTGTGAACTGGAATAGTGCAACAGGAATTTTTATGTTTTTGGAGAAAAACGCATTTTTTGTGATTTTTGGCTAATAATGTACACAAGTTATAGCTTTGTAACACACTACACCGGAACATGTATGCTGGTGTAGTGGTATTTGACGCTGATTTTTCAACCAAGTAACCCGATCCGAAAGGGATCGAACTCTGTGAGGAAGAGACTATATTATTTTTTGTTTTTTTTTTTTTTAAATTTTTATATTGTTTAAATTATTTTTTCAAAATTCTAGTTATATTTGGCAAATGTTGCATTTAATTTTTAAAAGAGTAAATTTAATAACCAGTGGAAATTGTTTAAATTATAATTTAATTCTGTTTCAATGTACACGAAATCAGAGGGACGGAACTTATAACAACCAATGGAAGCCATAGGCGCAATTTTTAAATTTCTTAATGAACCTTGCTATATAAAAAAATACTGCACATATTTAGAAACTTAAATAATGGTATTAGGCGTTCGAATTAAAATTAACAAAAAAAATATTTTAATATAAAATTTGTTTTCGCATCCAAAATAATCATCATTCACTTACTAAATACCTGCAAAGCCCTGAAATGTGTGAAAATTCACACTTCACATCAATTTTTTAAAGTAATGTTCATATTATTTCCATATATTCGGACAGAGGGAGATTAAATATCGTTCACGCTTAGGTCCCAAAAGAAATGTACGACTTGCTCAAATATTAATCCAAATATGGAAGACATTATCTGCTTTCCAGGCGCATGATTTGCGTACTCAATTAAGCATTTGAGTACTCAGGAGCGTTGAGCATACATTTGCAAATTTCATTAGTATTTTTCGATTATCCTTCGTCTTTTAACATTGCTTCAATAATAATGCTTTGGTTCAATATAAAAAAAAAACTAACTTGAGATAATCGAAGTTTATATTTGACATATTAACAAAAGACGAAAGCGTGTAATCTACGTACAGGTAATTTTAAAATTGCGTTGGTCCTTGGTGCGCACGGGTTTGAAGCATGGTGCGAGCAATGCATAGCTTGGAAAGCAGCTATTGAATTCCATAGAACAGCCATTGCATTATTCAATATAAAAAAATTGATGTGAAGTGTGAATTTTCACACATTGCAGGGTTCGCAGGTATATAATAAGTGAAGGCGGCATGCTGAGTGTGTAGGACAAATTTTGCTTTATAGTAACCACGGCAAAATGAACGATCTTTTTAAAATAATTTATCGTCTGTTAATCTCAGAGCTTTAAAAACAAATTTTATGTTAAAATATTTTTTTGTTAATTTTAATTCGAATACCTAATATCATTATTTAGGTTTCTAAATAAGTGCAGTATTTTTTTTATATAACAAGGTTCATTAAGATTTTGAAAATTGGGCCTATGGCTTTCATTGGTTGTCTTAAATCATACGCTCCGTCCCTCTGGCTTCGTATAAATGACACAGAATGAAAATATAATTCCAATTGGTTATTAAATTTACGCTCTTGAAAATTAAATTCAAAATGTGCTAAAATATAACTAAAATTTTAACAAATTAATTTAAACATAATAAATATGAAAAAAAAAAACAAAAAATAAAATTGACTCCACAAGCCGTGAGTGAATAACGATCCTGTGTGGTTGTCGAGTAACTGAGCCACTAGACCACCAAACGCTTATCAACTTAGTGTATTATAAGAGTATAACATGTATGCAACGTCAACAAAAAAACACAAAAAATGCGTTATTTTCCGAAAACATAATCTGATCAAAAATTCCTGTTGTACTATTCCGGTTCACACATTACTTAGAATTTTTTCACATTTTTAGTTTAAACCATCTGGGCTACAGGGTGTGGGACAAAAATTTTTTTGCACAATTTTGGCAAAAATCGCCTCAAAATAATTTATTTTGCAAAAATTAAATTTTGATCGTTAATCCACGTACTAAGGGCTTTCATTTGATACCCTACTCAGAATTTAAAAAAAATATTTTTTTTTTCGATGAGCACATATTTGTTTATATTTTTAGGGGGATATGTTTTTTAGATGTTTTAGTATTTTTCCTATGTGCGGGTCAAAAAGTTGTACAAGCATGCCAATTTTCAACTCTCTAGGTTTAGCCGTTTGGCTACAATTTTTACCGAACAGACAGACAGACAGACGACAAAATGACGGTATAAGGGTTTTTTGGTCATACCTACAAAACCCTAAAAATCGTAAAACTTATGGATAAAAGGTTGTTAAATTAAAACATATTGTTATGTTTCACGGAATATTTTTTTTATTCACTGCAGTTTCGGCTCTCGTCATCGTCAAATTTACAATTTTTCTAGTTACACAATTCTAATATATTGATTTTATCGAAATATATTTCGAATGACTTTACTTTTATAACTCCTCTTATCTATTATTCTTTTTTATGGATTTTGTATATTTTTAAGATTGCACCCTTTTACTTCTTATGGTGGTTTAGGAACTCTTTTTCTTTTCAGGGGCACAACAATTCTCAAGAAAACATCCGATTGCTTGTTGGCTGTCATACATGCTTGTAGTTTTCGCCGGAGGAATGCTTTGTAATGCACTTCTAGGTGAACCAATTTTAGCACCTTTAAAAAATAATCCACAGGTCCTTCTTGCAACACTTGTCTGGTAAGAAAAACAAAGAGAACGAAAAATAATATTCGTGTATATGTACACTTATCAAAATGATCTAAGGCAGGGGTTCTTAAACTTATGTAGTCCGAGGATCCCCTCTTGAACATTTTTTTGCGGACCCCATCCCAACCCTAGGCATTTTATGTCATTCTTGAGACTTAATTTCTGGCTCAATAATCTAATAGGCACTACGTTATAATAAATATTGGTAAAAATATATCGCTGGTTATTTTAATAAATGGTCTTGCGCATTTATAGAGATGAACAATTTTATTAGCATATAGAATAAAAAACATAAAATGAATAAAAATAGTAGTAAAAATAATTAAAAAAGTTAAAAATTATAATACGTTAAACTCATACAAACATTTCTTGGTGAAATATTGGTCAAAATAGATCTTATTATAATATGTTTTCTGTAAATAATTTGCAATTGAATAAAAATAATAAAATTTTTACTAATTATTGTTTGGTTATGTCAATAACTAGTTAGATAACAAATACAAAAAGTCTTGACCATTTAGGATTTTTATTAAATGATTTATTTGAATAAAAGCGAAAAGTTGGGAGATGTAAAGTTAATGTTAAAATTGTTTCGCGGACCCCCAAGGATCTGCAGTTTTTTTCTTCTATTTTTTATGCACATTTTTTATGTAAATAATTTATATTTTTTTTATTTTCTATAAACATTCTGTGATTTTCAATAAATAAAATAAATGTATTTAGTAGCACATTAAATATATTTGTTTTTTTTTGCAAAAAATGAACCAACAATTATTATTAGTGGTCCGCGTTAGAAAATTATATATTTTGCTGATTCGCGATGCGTTTTTGGTTGAGAAACACTGGTCTAGTGCGTCTTATACCCTTTTCACACTAGATCTTTAAGACGAGTGAACTTAAAGTTCACCGATGTTTAAGATCGGTATGCTTTCACACTTGATGTTTAAATCTCTGGTGCTGTCATCAGCTACAGTAATTTTGTCCTTAAGTTACCGTCATGAAATTACCAGTTTTGAACTGTCTGCGCAGACGCACATTTTGAATTATTATAAACAAATAAGGATATTTCATTTCATTCTACAATAAAGACACTACAATAAAGAATATATTACACCTGTATTAACATGTAAGTCGATACATTTTATCTCAATTATTGTAGCTCTGTATTTTATTAAACACATTATTAAAATAAATAATTTTATTATAACAATAAGTATTAACTTCTTATAACGTCGATATAATACAGTATTTTTGTTTATGATAATATAAAATGTTGACAGCACAAATTCAAGGAGTATTTTTTTATAATAGAAATTAACTTGGCAATGCGGACGAAGATTAAGGCCCAGTTGCACAGTAACCGCTTAAGTTTTTATTTAGGCTTAAGTTTTAGTTTATGGTTTAGTTGTTGCACAGTTTCAGTTTTTGGTTTAAACTTAAGCTTAAATAGGAAAATACTTAAGCGGTAGATTTGTTTTGTTTAACCAAAAAAAGCTGTCAGATTGCTGCAAATTTTTGGTTATCTGTCATATTAAAATGGATAAAATTAATTTGGTTGAAGTGAATGAGGAATATGATGATGATTATGAGGAAATGTTATACATTAATTTATTTATTCGCCCTCGCCGCACTCCCGTCTATAGGCATCGGTTTGATAATTTGAACTTGATTAATTTACCATATCAGTTGGCTTAGCTAAGTATTTTTTTATTTTTGACTGTGCAACATCTGACACTTAAGTATTTGGTTTAAGCTGAAGCTTAAGGTTTAGCTAAACTAATACTTAAGCGGTAACTGTGCAACTGGGCCTTAGACGCAGATCTCTGTCTTAAACATCGCTTGTATTTAGACGAGGCCATACGTTTTCACATTAGCGTTTAAAGATACATTCACTTTAACATCCGATCTTAAAGATCTAGTGTGAAAAGGGTATTATGGTCCGAAAAATACGGTAATAGACGATATCCAATTTAAAATCGATAGTAGTGACAGTGATCATCAGGCGAAATATTCTGGCAAACAGTAGCTTTCCTGATACTGACAAATTAACTTATTTAACGTCAACGAATTTATATATTTTAGTAAAATTTCATAGCTAATAGACCATATTAGTGTGTCGTCACATACATGTGCTGCCATCTGAGAGCTGAGTCCTTTTGAAGTTTAAAATACATGGGACATTACTTTTGTTACCTTAATTTTATAAATATTTTCAATTTTGGAGCAAAAAATATGTATTTTTGATAAATATATACTAATATATACAGTCCAGACACTTTATATTATAGAATAATGATTTTATAAATATATAAATAAGGATTCGAAGATATATTTATAGGTTACGTTTTTAAATAATATGAAAATCGGAATATCTTTAGTATTTATTTAATTAACACTAAGTAATCATTAATATTTTGTTTTAGAATGCATATTGGTGTATTATTTTGCTCCGAATTGTAACAATTACATCTACATTATTAATTGCAAATTTTTTCGTTTTTTGACAGATGAAAATGAAAAACAATAATGGAAAATTAAAAACAACATATTATTCCTTTAAACCATTTAGATATGGTACACACACTTATTGCTATGTTACTTGCCATAATAACGATTATTAACGTAAATTTTTCAAAATTAACCTACAAAATAATATTGTTCTGCAAAAATAATGACATATTAAATTATAATGTATAAAATAAGAATTTTAATAAATAAATATTGACTTGTAGTTTTGATGTGAAGCACTCTCTTACTTTGAAAACTTAATTTATATTTCCAAAATACAATTTAACAAAAAAACAACATGCTAAATTCAAATAAAAGGAATCCAACCGCGAGACGGCAGCACTGAATCTCATTTTGTGACGTAGTTACTAATATGGTCTATTTATTATTATTATAAAAATGCGATGTGAAATCATAGCCTCTCTGTTAAAACTTCCCTGTTTCCAGTTTTTTATAGTGTTCGACATCTAATCACCTTTTTAATTCTTGAATAGACTGACCTTCTATTTTAACATATTTAAATTTCACACCCGGTACGTCATCTTCATTGCAAATAAAGTTATTCAATATACTCCGACATTGTACATATGAGATATTTGTAAGTCTAGTTTGACAAAAGCTCACTGGCGCTAGTATTGCTGACGTCACTTTGGATATCCTCTATTAATAAAACATTTTATTTTTTTAGGTATGTAGTATTTTATACACCATTCGACATTGGTTATAAGGTAGCGAAATTCTTACCAATAAAAGTAGTATGTGCTGCCATGAAAGAAATCTACAGATGTAAGAAAGTATATGACGGAGTAACTCATGCTGCCAAGATCTACCCTAACGCCTATCTCATTATGATAATGATTGGTACACTGAAAGGAAACGGTGCTGGATTCACGAAGTTGTTTGAAAGATTGATTCGTGGTGTTTGGACTCCAACTGCCATGGAATTCATGCAACCCAGCTTGTAAGTAGAAAGTTTTATTATTATTTGAATTGATTCTTTAATAAAAAATTGTTTGGTTAATCTTAACTAACATGTTTATTCAAGTGAAAATATAAATACAATAAAGAAATGTAAATATTTTTTATACTCTTTATAAAATTAAGTATGTGTTAACTATTCAATATTTGCCATATGCTTTTTATTAGTTTAGTTGACTATTTATTATGATCATCAGTTCTGATTCGACAATTCTGTCCTCTTTTTGGTAACCGTTTTGACTAACATGCAAATCATATACGATTTACGCAAGTTTTTAAATCTTAAAAAAATTGATGTGAAGTGTGATTTTTCTCACATTTCAGGATTTCGCAGGTATACAATAAGTAAAGGCGGCATGCTGAGTGTGTAGGACAAATTTTGCTTTGTAGTAATCACTGCAAAATGAACGATATTTTTAAAATAATTTATCTGTTAATCTAAGAGCTTTAAAAACAAATTTTATGTTAAAATATTTTTTTGTTAATTTTAATTCGAATACCTAATACCATTATTTAGGTTTCTAAATATGTGCAGTTTTTTTTTATATAGCAAGGTTCATTAAGATTTTGAAAATTGCGCCTATGGCTGTCATCGGTTGTCTTTTGCTCCGCCCCTCTGGTTTCGTATACATGACACATAGAATGAAAATGATAATATAATTCCAACATTCCAACTGGTTATTAAATTTACGCTTTTAAAAATTAAATGCAATATTTGCCAAAATATATTTTGACAAAATAATTTAAACAAAATAAAAATGCCAAAAAAAAAACAAAAATAAAATTGTGATAGGAAGCGAACCGTAGTTTGCAACTTAGGAAGCGAGATGTCTAACCACTACACCATGAAGGCATACTGGTGTATTGTCTTACATAACATATCAGATATTTACATCGTCAACCAAAAAACACAAAAAATTCGTTATTTTCCGAAAACATAATCTGATTAAAAATTCCTGGTGTACTATTCCGGTTCACACCAATGTACATTACATAGAATTTTTTCAGATTTTTATTTTAAACCATCTGGGCTACAGGTGTGGGACAAAATTTTTTTAGCATAATTTTGGCAAAAATCTCATCAGAATAATTTATTTTGCAAAAATAAAATTTTGATCGTTAATCCACGTACTATGGCCTATCATTTGACACCCTACTCAGAATTTAAAAAAAATATTTTTTTTTTCGATGAGCACATATTTGTTTATATTTTTAGGGGAATATGTTTTTTAGATGTTTTAGTATTTTTCCTATGTGCGGGTTAAAGATTTGTACAAGTATGCCAAATTTCAACTCTCTAAGTTTAGCCGTTTGGCTACAATTTTTACCGAACAGACAGACAGGCGACAAAATGACGGTATAAGGTTTTTTTACGTCTTAAGAGCTTTCTTTTGATACCACACAATAAAATTTAAAGAAAAATAATTACTTTTTTCAACGTTACAAAAAATAAATATTTAATAAGATTAATGTGATCAAAAATTCATGTTGAACTGGAAAACGGAACATAAAAAACGGAAATCCAAAAGACCAAACGACAAAAAAAAAAAGGAAAGCCGTATAACCAAGCGGTAAAAAAGAAGTAAACTTCATTCATAATTCATTTTAGCGCCCCTTCCAAATCGCTGCTTGAGGTGGTTGCCTGGCTGTCTCATACCGAACTGTTAACGCAAAATACTAATACCAACATTTACAAATAATATATAGCAATGTTGTATGTTTTAACAATGTTTTTATTCTTTTCAGCTACACCAAATCTTGCCTGGTTGCTTCAATCATCTTCGTCCTCGACAAGAAGACCGACCTTATTTCTGCACCACACGCCTTGGTCTACTTTGGAATTGTTATCTTCTTCGTCTACTTCAAACTTTCATCAATTCTTCTTGGTATCCACGATCCCTTCGTACCATTTGAAAACCTATCCTGCGCATTATTCTTCGGCGGCATTTGGGATTCACTTGCTAAGATTCTTGGCAGAGCACAAGCAAAGGAAGAGAATAAAGAAGCCAAGAAAACGAACTAAACAAATTTATATTTTTTATTTTGTTCCTGTTTTTTTAGTAAGTATATTGAATATTGATTGATGTAGCTGTTGCCTCACGATAAAATATGTTGAAAAATTAAGAAAATTTGAAATAAAAATAAAACACTTGGTGTATAGTGAGATAGAACGTCGCTTAGAGCCGGCTCTTGCTTAGAGCTGGTTCTTGCAATATATGAACTGTAAACATGATCCCGAGACACAGGTCGGTCGGTCGTTCGGTCGTAGGTAGAACGTCGCTTAGAGCCGGTTCTTGCAATATATGAACTGTAAACATGATCCCGAGACACAGGTCGGTCAGTCGTTCGGTCGTAGGTAGAACGTCGCTTAGCCCCGGCTCTTATCTAACATTTTTGAAACAAACAATTCACTTTATGTAGCTACTGTATTTTAAAGCAGATGTGTTAAGTTTATGGCGATGTTTATTGCCCTTATAAATCGGACATCTGGGATTTGGGCAATTTTTTAAATATTTTTATATAGTATGGTTGTAAGAAAATACAGACTAAGCCTATTAGTTTCAAATATACTGCCCTACAAATTGATGACAAAATACACTTTATGATAATACATTACAAGCCGAGTTCTCGCGAAGTTCAACATGACATCGATCCAGATCCGGATCACTCCAGTCACTGCTCACAATCGCCCGACCAATCGTATCCTTGAAACTTGAAACTATACAGTGAGCCGTGAGCCGGCTCATTTCAATTTGGAGAACCGTGTCACTTCGGTCAGTGTACTGAGCCGGCTCAATGAGCCGGTTCGTTCATGAACGACCCATCTCTAGTATATAGGTGGTTTCTTTGCTTTTAGCGGAACTAGATTTTCATATCTAGTAACTTTTACCGATTGATTGATTTATGGTCCGCGGACTACCTGTTGAGAAACACTGGTCTAAATTACACGTGTGGTTTTTTTCTATTAAATGTTTCGCTAAATTAGAAGAGTCTATGCTATTTAATTTCCAAGTTGGTATATGTTCTTTGAACCTGATTTCAAAATTTCTACGTATTTGACCTATATAAAATTGTTTAACAATTTATAGTCCGTTCAAACGTCAGAATGTATTGCTCTTATGGAAAATGGGAGCGGTGTTGCCAAGTATTGTAAAAGTGTCAAATATATTAATGAAACCAAAATATTACGTGTTCTTTTGTTGTTAATTCATTGAAATTACATGGAAAAAGTATCATAGACTCGTATGATTTACAAATATCAACTCTACTAAAACCAGATAACACGGAACAATGATTAACCATTTGTAGAATACCGCGTGTTCCATATCAGCGCGTTTTACAGCCGACAACGTCGCCAAGAAAAGAAAGGATAGCGTTATTGGAGAAACCCATTAGAGAGTATGAAAAAGAATTACTCCATTTGTCCTGTACTGCATTTTAACGTTTGAACGAACTATGATAGTATATTTGTATAGTTTTAAAATTTTCTACGTGTTTGACCTATGTAAAATTGTTTAACAACACACTAGTATATATAGTTTCAACATTTTTATAAATCCAAACTATACAGAAACAGTTATCCCAGCTTATTTCAATCATCCTATACACGGTATAAAATTGGCTGACTTTCATAATTTCATTCACAGACCACTGTTTCCTGAAAATTATAATAGATAATATAAAATTATGAAAAGAAAAGCACACAACAATGATTACGATCCCATTATAATAGACAAAAATTGATGTGAAGTGTGAATATTCACACATTTCAGGGTTTCGCAGGTATATAATAAGTGAAGGCGGTATGCTGAGTGTGTAGGACAAATTTTACTTTGTAGTAATCACGGCAAAATGAACGATATTTTTAAAATAATTTATCGTCTGTTAATCATATAATAAGATAATTATAAAATTTACGCTCTTAAAAATTAAATGCAACATTTGTCAAAATATAACTAGAATTTTGACAAAATAATTTCAACATAATAAAAATGCAAAAAAAAAAAACAGAAAAAATAAAATTTACTCAGTACTCGAACTCGAAACCCTTCGTTTACCAGCGAGTTTTAGCTTACGACACCAGTGCTCTAACCACCTGTACTTTGTGAACCAAAAACCACAAAAAATGCGTTATTTTCCGAAAACATAATCTGATCAAAAATTCCTGTTGTACTATTTCGGTTCACACCAATATACATAACTTAGAATTTTTTTAGATTTTTATTTTATACCATCTGGGCTACAGGGTGTGGGACAAAAATTTTTTTTCACAATTTTGGCAAAAATTGCATCAAAATAATCTATTTTGCAAAAATAAAAATTTGATCGTTAATACACGTTCTAAGGGCTTTCATTTGATACCCTACTCATAATTAAAAAAAAATATTTTTGTTTTCGATGAGCACATATTTGTTTATATTTTTAGGGGGGTATGTTTTTTAGATGTTTTAGTATTTTTCCTATGTGCGGGTCAAAGAGTTGTATAAGCATGCCAAATTTCAACTCTCTAGGTTTAGCCGTTTGGCTACAATTTTTACCGAACAGACAGACAGACAGACGACAAAATGACGGTATAAGGGTTTTTTGGTCATACCTACAAAACCCTAAAAATCAAAGAAAGAAAAATAGATCACGGTTAAAAAAAAAAAAAAAAACAGATCTGCAGTAGTTTTTTCAACACGTCTAACGCAATCTAGTTACTTTCATCGTTTGAATCGATCTTTTTGGTCGTTTAGTTTAGTTTAGTTTAGTTTAGTTTATTGTTTCATTATCATAAAATCAATACATGTAATAATCATTTATGATAGTATGTCATACAGTCATATAATATAAATAAAAATGCAATATAACAAACAAACAACAAAAAATACAATAAAATGAAAATACAATAAAAATAATACATTACAATACATTTATATAACAAGATCGTTTATGTCGTACAGTGTTTTTTCTAATAGATGGCTTTTTAACATTTTTTTAAATATAATGATTGATTCTGCTGATTTAATTGTGCTAGGCAGTGCATTAAAAAATTTGCAGCAATTAAAATATGCCCCTTTTTGGTAGCTACTCGTTTTGTGTGACTTAGGTTCCAAAAGAGTTTTATTGCGTGTGTTATGGGAATGGACTTTAGAGTGAAACAGGTGATTATTTTTGTATGTAAATACACATAGCAAAAATACATACACAGATGGCAGGGTTAGAATTTGTAACTTTTTAAAAGACTCTTTACGTTTTGTTGTTACTCTTGACGTTTTGTTTAAGCTTTGTAAATCATACTTACAATAAACATTTTTTTGTTAAGGTTAATATCCTTTTAAAATGTAATTTTCTTTATATTTAGATTTTTTGTGTCATTCTTAATACAAATTTCCCATTTATTTTTTTGTTATTAAAATATTTGTAAAAAATATTTTACTTTTGACATAAGTCATTCGTTTCCATGGTTTCTCTGTTGGAATTTTAAATTTTCATATACCAAACGTCAAATATGAAATAACCCAAACAAGGTCCCTTCTCGTGACAACCTAAAATACCGAAAATCCTATTTAGTTCCCGCATAAACGTTTGAAATAGCCTGTATACATGATCTTGGAAATAAAATAAAATATACTCTTCAAATTTAGCGAAGAATTTAAAAGAAATTACCCGTGCGTGTAATTTAGACAATTTAGAAATTTTACATACATACATTCACACAGGGTGTAACATTGTTAATTATTGGTCGGATATTTATGACTCTGTTTTCGTAAACCTCCTGATAAATGGGAACAATAACCCCTAACACGCTAACTGTCAACAACTGGAAACAATATTGTTAAGAATCTGTGTATAAAGGCGTCTACAGACGATGTGTCTAACGTTGTCCAACGCTGGTACCAACGCTGGACGTAACATTTAGCATTGGCGAACAATTGTACATGCGTAGAATACAGACGATATGTCGATTATCTAGCGCCAACGCCGCCCAAGTGCTAAAATAGAGAACATAAGACTACGTTTGTAAAATGGCGTCTGATAGTGAAAGTGAGGTTATAGTCGTAGCTTTGACCTTGCCTTTGACATTTAAATTAGATTAAAAATAGCAAAAATTACTGTTTTCTTTAAGTAAACTTCATAATTAATTAAAAATTATTATAATCTTTCTTTTACCACAACACTCTCGACTGATGTGATGACAAGTGTTTGAACAGCGTGTGTACGGTAGTAACATGCATATGCAAGTCTGTACCAACGTTGGTCAAACTCCATTGACTTGTGATAAGAATACCGCATCGGAAGCGAACGTCTGTCAGCGCTAAGTCCAACGTACGTTGATTGTGACTTGTGATGTGTTGTCCATACACTCGATATGCGGAGCTAGACAAACGTAAACATTGGCCATCATTTTCCACATCATCTGTACGCGCTTTAAGAGTTACAACTTTTTCTATCTTGTAGTCTTTGAAAATGGTCTAACAGCCCAAATATTTTACACTATATTCAGTGGAACGTACACCAAGTTTTAATTCAAATTTTCTTAATACTGAATATTATTTTGAAGTAACAGATGCATTATTAAAATGATAACATTTTAATTAGTGTACATTTTTGGCCTCCGTAATGTGTGCGCCACTGACAAAAGAATGTAACAGTACTAAAATGGTTTTTGCAGCGATTTTATCAACGATATATTATCAAGTTTATTTTTTTAAATATAATCATATAACTTTTCTTGCTTAGTCATTTCTGTGAAATGTATTAAATTATTATGAAAAATGTTGTAAACACTGTATCAAATTTAAATTGATATGGTTGGTAAGACGAGTGCATATGCAGGGCCGCCGGAAGCGGGCATTCAGGGCATGTGGTGCATGCGGTCGCCGCTTGGAGTGGGGCGCTGCCGTTAGGCTTGAAAGGGCGCCAATTTAATAAAAAAAATAGCGTAATGTAAATTTTGTAGTGAAGACCTTTTTTTTGTCATCACTTATATTTTGAAAGTGAGGACCTTTTTTTAGGTCATCACTTATATTTTCAGGATATCACTTTATATAATATATTTAGGAGAGCCCAATTATAAAATTTTACCCTGGGCTCGAAAAAAGCTACTTACAGCCCTGCCTAGGGGTGCTGAATTAAGTCTTGCCTACGGGCACGAATGATCTCGCGCCGGCCCTGTGCATATGTAACGCAAGGACTGCTTCAAAATTTTCTTCTAATATTATGCAAATTAGCTCAATCTCAAAATTAAAAACTCTAATACAAATTAGTATACATTTTTATTTAGTTTTAAATACATATTTAAAATTAAAGCTCAATCTGGATTATTAAAACTGTTAGAAAATGTAAAACAATTCGCGACTGCAAATAACCGTGAGACATTTGGTGGTGACTGGCTAAATTAAACAGAAGCGTATATTTGGATAATATTTGTAGCATGTTGTGCTGCAGTTTATGTGAATTAAGAAGTATTTTAAAATATAGTGACCTAAATACAGTGCTTTTTTGTCGAAAGATTGTTTGAACAGATAAATATTAAGAAAAAACTTCTGACATATACGCTTCTCGCCCGCCATCAGCTGTTGCGAGAAAACAGCTGACCACGTTAACGTACATAAGGGATTTAAACAAATGTTGTAGATACCAAACACACGAAATCATGTATTTCAAATATATTTTTACTCATTTTAGTACACATTAACCTTTAAAAGTACGAGAAATAAATAATAATAACGGAAATAATCAAATAACATACGTGTAGTCAAAAACATGTCAAAGTAAGTGACGCCACTGAAATGTGTTAAACTATAGGGAAAAATTGCTAAGCGATATGACATCTGGTGGGATTTTAGGAACTACAGAAATAGACATTCTATCGCGCTTTTTTTTATAAAAAATGTTTGCATAAAAATATAATTGCATAAAAACAAGTATTAATATTGTAGCAAAATTACAAAAACCACCAGTAAACATTAAAATTCACGTTGTTTATATGTAACGAATGTGTATATTGAAGGTTCCAAGTATGCCAGAATAGCGCTGCGATCTTAAAATACTTCCCCTATAGATTATTCCAAACGTTTAGGCGGAACTAGATTTGCAATCTAGTTACTTTCATCGTTTGAATCGTTCTTTTTGGCCGTTTTGTTCAAGCTTTGTAAATCATATTTGCAATAAACATTTTTTGGTTCAGGTTAATATCATTTTAAAATGCAATTTTCTTTATATTTTGATTTTTCTTAATAGTGTCATTCTTAATACAAATTTCTCATTTATTTATTTTTTTGTCATTAAAATAGGTAAAAAAGTATTTTTTTTTTTCTCTGACATAAGTCATTCGTTTGCACGGTTTCACTGTTGAAATTTTAAATTTCCATATACCAAACGTGAAACATAAAATAACCCAAGCAAGGTCCCTTCTCCTGACAACCTAAAAGAACGAAATTCCCATTTAGTTCCTCCTAAATGTATGGAATAGCCTGTAACTGTTAATAACGTAATGGACGAAATTTGCTATCTGCACAAAGGAGCCGCTAACATCCGCCTGTGTTTTTCTTACGTTGAACGAAGTCTAGCTTTAAGCGTATTATGCCAAAAAACACTGTTAAGGCGAAAAGAGCGCCCGTTGTTAACAAAATTGGGGGGGGGAGATAATTAAAACCTCTTGTATTAGCGAAACTCTGAAAAGCAGATTTTACTGTATAATAGTCGTGATTTAAAAAACGAGTTGCAAAACTGTATTTTGAAAATAATATACTAATTTAATTTTATATTTCAGATTTGAAGTATGAAAAAATCATCCATCTAGTCAACATTTTAGTTATACATCAGAGATTTGGTTCATCAATTTATTTTAAGTATTTTATTTTATTCAGACAACCAAAAATTTTTATTTCACAAAAAATGTGATAAAACTTAACATTTTTAAGAAGTATGTACGATGGAATATCAGTGGGTCCTATTCTGTCATTTACATGTGCATTTTGTAGATTACTTTTTAAAAAATGTTAAATATAAAACTATGTAACGACGCGCACCTAATTATTTTATAACTAATACAAAACGCAGTGGGTGCTGTTTTGTATTATTTAAATAAAATGTTAAAATGATTTAGTGCAAATGTAAATAAACAAGTGTTTAACATTTTTAAAAACAAACGAAAAATACGTAAAAATAGTGCGTTATAAATTACGTATTTTATATCTTTTTAAAAATAGTTAAAACTTTGTTTATAAATAAGACACGCACAAATTTACTGTGTAATTTTTATCGAACGATATGTATATTTCTTATTTTATTTATTAATCGAAATACAACTGGAATAAACTTGTTTTTTTATTTCCCTTTTCCCAAAACATTTCACGAGATCAGCTGTGTATAACGCATGCGCCCTGAACTAGATAATCAAGATCGCATAATACGTTTCACACGTGCAAAAAAACATGTATTATTCAATAAAACTAGTGATAAAAATCAGTTAAAATGATAAAATATTGATAATAACAATAATGATTTGTTATCATTTTAATAAAATTGTGATAATTAGTTCAGAGGTTAGGTGAGAGTGGCGCTTCTGTACTTCTAGCGGTATGTGTAGAAGTTGGAGGCGCTCATTTTGTATGTGTATTTTGTTGTGATTGTTACGTTCACGTGTCAAATTCGAAATAAGAATGGAAGAAGTTTATATTGCATCTTTAGATGTTGGCACTACGACTGTTAGATGTCATATTTTTAATTCACGCGCGGAAAGTATTGGATCAAGTAGTGGAGAGGTAATATTTCATTTATTTTTAAAATGTTTTATAAGATAATGACATTTTATTATGTCATAAGTTAACATTGTTTTAAATAATAAGTTGTGTTTTATCACAGTTAACAATGCGAATTGTTGTTATATCTTATATTTGCTATCTGAAAGATATTTGATTAAAGTAGGCGTAGATTAGCAGTTTTTTTGCAAAAGTTTGTTTACGTTGTTTTAAATTTAAAGTCAATGTTTTGTATTTATAGTTTTTGGGTGAATGGTATTCTAATTTTGCTAATTTAAAAGCATGTGCACACACATTGTTACGCATGTAAACCAAATTAGTTTGTGCGAATTTTTACATTACTATTTTACGCAATTTTTTTTTTTTTAAATAAACACATTTTTAAGCGCGCTGTTTCAATATTTTTTACTAAAATTTAAAAAGCTTAATAGAAAATTAAATTGTTTTGATAAAGTTTAATTTATTTCTCTTTTATCTATTTTAATTTGAACCAATTTTCATTTCGCTTTTTAGAAATTATATATATATATACATTTATGGCACACAGTTTAAACATTTAAAAATTTTATAGAAAATGAATTAAAATTGTGTTAAAATTACTATTTCTCTTATTTTGAACCAATTTCCATTTTGCTTTTTAAAATACTTTGCTTTTTATGAATGAATTGATGTTTTGGTATAATTTAAACTTTCTCTTACGTCTTTTTCAATTTGAACTAATTTTCATTTTGCTTTTTAAAAATTTGACACATTTTTACGGCACGTACTTTAAACATTTATAATTAAATGTTAAAAAGGTTAATAGAAAATTAATTAAATTTATGTTTTCTTAAAATTTATACTATTTCCTCTATCTATTTTAATTTGAATCAATTTAAATTTTCCTTTTAAAAATGAAAAAATTAAATGTTAAAACTCGGCATGCCGTTTTATCATTAAATACATAAATACAGGCTATTCCAATCGTTTAGGCGGAACTAGATGGGAATTTGGCTCTTTTAGGTTGTCACGAGAAAGGACCTTGCTTGGGTTATTTCATTTTTCATGTTGGAATGTCAAAATTTAAATCATCTGCTCTGCGTTGCTAAGGTCTCGAGTTCAAATCCCGTTCAGGCATGGAATTTTTCACAAATAAAAATTGTCCTGGTTAATTGCCACAGTAGCAAAGGCCATTAAATAAAAAAAATAAAAAAATTCCAACAATGAAACCATGGAAACGAATGACATATATCAAAAATAAAATACACATTTTACATATTTTAATGACATCTAACAGCGGACCATATTATCTTAAAAATAATTTTTATTTTGTTTATTGTAAAAAATTGCAGATTTGCAATAAGAAATAAATATCTTTTAGTTAGGCATATAAAACATTTTTTACACAAGTTGACACAAATTGTGTTAGTAATTTTCATCTCTAGTTGTTTGTACCCTAACTGCACTTGACATATTTAATCATAAACGTAGATCCGGATATAATTTGACATTGATAGCTGCTTGATATTGACAATTTCTAGTGTATTTATTATCAGAAAAGGTACTTTTCACTTTTGTACATTATTTCATTGGTAAGCAAAAAATAACCACATGCACGATAGTAAATATACAGTATTCCAATCATTTAGGCGGAACTAGATGTGAATTTCGTTCTTTTAGCTTGTCACGAGAAGGGACCTTGTTTGGGTTATTTCATTTTTCACGTTGAAATGTCAAAATTTAAAATTCCAACAATGAAACCAAGGAAACGAATGACATATATCAAAAATAAAATACATATTTTACATATTAAATGACAAAAAAATAAATAAATGGGAAATTTGTATTCAGAATGACACAAAAAAAATATCAAAATATAAAGAAAATGACAGTTTAAAATGATATTAACCTTAACCAAAAAATGTTTATTGTAAGTATGATTTACAAAGCTTAAACAAAACGGCGAAAAGAACGATTCAAACAATGAAAGCAACTTTCGGCAAAAATGTGCCAACAAACTTATGCCCCCACCCTATATCCCAGAGGGGTTGATCTAAAAATCTGAAAAAAAAGTCAAAATTGTGTAGGGCATTCCAAACGTTTAGGCGGAACTAGATTTTGAAATCTAGTTATTTATATCTATTAATTCGGACTTTTGGTCATTTTGTTTAAGCTTTGTAAATCATACTCGCATTGCAAATTCTAAATTAAATTGATTGTAATTATAAAATGTCCTTTTCATTTCATTTTCATTTTTTGTCTTAATAAAAAAAATTCATTTATTTATTTTTTTGTCTTCAAAATATGTAAAAATGTATTAAAATTTTTAATAAATGCCATTTTTTCCATGGATTCACTGTTGGAATTTTAAATTTTCATGTACCAACCTGAAAATTGAAATTACTCTAGCAAGGTCCCTTCTCGTGACAACCTAAAAGAACGAAATTACCATTTAGTTCGGCCTAAACGTTTGGAATAGCCTTTAGGTACGTTGATAGAAACCAGAATAGATCAACAGGAATTTTTGATCAATTAGTTTTTCAAAAAATATCAAAATATTTGTATTATTGTAAAAACTAACTGTTTTTTTTAAATTTCTTTAATTTACTAAAAAAGGCCTAATATATATATTTTTGTATTTGTGTGTCAAAAATGACTTTTTTCAGGAAATTAACAGAAATAATGCAGAAAATCAAGTTATTTTTTTAATTTATTTATTTTAAATGAAACAATATACGTATTTTGTTTTCAGTTATAATTTTGTGCGCGCGAGAGTACAAAGTATTTCGAAGAGAAATGTGGCGTACCCCCTATAATTTTCGGCGTACCCCGAGGGGTACGCGTACCCCACATTGGAGACCACTGCGCTAAATGGAAGCACATTATTATTCTTTCAAAAGTTATCGTAATTTATGATTTGCAATATGCACACACAGTTTGTTATCACTTAACTAAATACTTAAAAACCCTGAAATGTGTGAAAATTCCCACTGCACATCAGTTTGTTTGCTTATCACCTCAATTCGATATCCCATTCTATCCATTCAGCCAAGGGCTTATAAAAACCTTAATCCGGCTACCTTAGCCATTTTGTAATATTTTCCGTAAACAATAATAAATACAAAACCGCAATAATTTATTTGGTTACCTAATAGGCATTATCATTTATTAGTACTCTTTCCGCAATAAATTTCAATGCATAAATAACTTTTTATGATTTCTATTAAACTATTAAAACAATAGTAGTAATAACTTTATTTTTAAAACTTAACCTGTCAATATTTTATTAGTTTTAAAAAGTTTAATATTACCAATAAACTTTGACATTGACTTTTACCTTATTTTATAATTATTAATTTTGTTCGCGCTACTGCGAAACCTATTTCTAGTGGGGGGGTTTTTAGTTTTAATATATTTCTTTTATATATACGCTCAAACAGGCTTGCTCCGACAGCAGCTTGTATCAGTATAGTTAGTGTGACAACTCTGGCTATTGCAGCCTTGTGTACCGTAAACCCCGTTTTTCGGTCTCTACAAAAGACGACCCCGTCTTCTATTATTTCGTGTGTGGACTTAATTGTGTGTGTATCAACGCGGCTGTGTGTCCCATCTCTTCTCTCTCCAGAGCGGACCAACTACTGCAGTTCAAAGGGCCCTTTGATTCGACCACGCTTCAGTCCGAGGTAAGTCCAATTAACCGTTATTTCTCCAATCCTATCTTCCATATTCTACAATCGCGTAGATTTGCGCATGATACAGTCCAACCGCTTATTTTTAGTGCCCCTCAGAGCAGGGTTCTGGCCAGTGTCCCCATCCGGGAACACCACCAGATCACGCACTTAACATTTTGGTCCTTCGAGCCGGAAGTTATTGTGCGTAGCGTCGCGACGGTAGAATCTTTAGAATCGTTAAAATTGCATTTTCTCGCGGTTTTTTCACTTATAAATTCATTCCTTTGTTAAAATTTGCTATTTTAGTTCGTGGTTTTTGCAAGTTCGTTATTTTTGTTAATCCTTCGCACTTGTATGTCAGTTAACATACGGGTATTGTTTCGTTCTGTCTTTGCGATAACCTTCCTTCGAGGTCACCTGTTGTGATTTCTTCTGTCAAAATCAGCTGTTAG
This sequence comes from Liopterus haemorrhoidalis, assembly GCA_963971575.1. Taxonomy (NCBI): domain Eukaryota; kingdom Metazoa; phylum Arthropoda; class Insecta; order Coleoptera; family Dytiscidae; genus Liopterus; species Liopterus haemorrhoidalis. The sequence goes on along the minus strand of OZ020621.1, from coordinate 8,329,916 downwards.
TTTATTCAGGTCCGTATTTAGAAATTTTCCTTTTTCGCAATGGATACTTCGACATTAATGTTAGCACGCGATGCGATCAGGCGATCTATTAAATCCATGCTAAAAATCGCTAGAACCGCGAAAAAGGATATAAGCCATCATGAATCTTTGAAAACTAGGTTTCAAGACCTAGAGAGCCTTACGTCTGAATTTAAAACCCTGCAACTTCAGATAGAAGCTGAAATTCAGAAGCTCAAAAAATCTGATGACTTAGAAGCTCAATTCCAAATCCGGGAGCAGAATGAAGATTACGTATATGAGATAAAGGGTATTTTTCGCAGTTTGTTTCCTAGTGAAGATGCTACTTCACCCCCTTTGTCTCACCCTAAACTTTCTGACGTTCGTATGCCTAAGCTAGCCATCCCTCAGTTTTCGGGTGATTATACGTCATGGTGCAGTTTCGCGGATCTCTTTCGCAGTCTAGTCCATGATAATGACCAGCTCACCCCCGTTACTAAATTCTACTATCTGAAACTTAACGTGAGCGGTGAAGCCCTTAACGTAATCAAAAGTCTAACAGTCACTGCTGAAAATTATTCTGTCGCCTGGGCGCTCTTGGAGGAGAAATATGAGCACAAACGCCTCATAGCAACGCAACATCTGGAAAAACTTCTTTCATTACCCAATATTTCCACCCAATCACCGACGGCACTCAGAACCTTTCTGAATGAAGTTTGGGTGAATGTTGAAGCGCTGAGGGCATTAAAGTTACCCGTATCTACATGGGACTTTATTCTGTCCGTCATTCTCCTCAAAAAACTAGATGCTAAATCGCGTGAGGCTTATGAACTCTCGCTTGATGAGTGCAACCCCTTTCCGAAACTTACAAATCTCTTAGATTTTCTAGGAAAGAAATTGCGCTCAAAGGAGTCGTGTTCACCATCGGACAGCGTGACTAGCACGACTTCCAACCCCATTGTCACACCACGTCGTAAACATTCGGCGTCAGTGTCATTTGTGTCCAGCAAATACACTCCCCCTAACTGTGTTATCTGTCAGACACCTCATTTTGCTTATCAATGTCCAGTCTTTAAAAGTAAATCTCCTCGCGAACGGTTTACTATTGCTAAAGACAATCACTTGTGCATGAATTGTCTGAGCTCTTCTCACCAATTTAATTCATGTCCCTCGGTACGCTCTTGTTCCATCTGCAACAAGCGTCACCATTCGCTCTTACATTTTAACGGTAGCAGTCCTGCTACCAGCAGTTTGACTACGCCCACGCAGCGCCCAGAATGCGACCATTCGGAGTCCGGCCCTGGGTCTGCTGGTATTTCTACCCTTGTTAATTCGAGTTCGCAACCAAACTTTGTGTTGCTAGCTACAGCTCTTATTAACATCACCGACGTACATGGCCGACCGCATGCTTTAAGGGCCTTGTTAGACTGCGCTAGCCAGTCTAGCTACATAACTGAACCATGCGTTCAGCGGCTTAGATTAAAGCGTCGTCGCCTGCACGTCCCTATACATGGACTTGGAGGAATTAGCGTGCCCAACGCTCGTGGCATCGCTACCTGTACTATTTCCCCTCTCGGTAAAACTACCCCTTCATTTGTCACTTCAGCTGTTGTGGTTCCATGCATAACTGGAGTCATGCCCAACCGGGCACTGCCACACAGTTCTACCTTCTCGCATCTCACTGCGTTGAAGCTCGCTGATCCGCATTATAATTCGCCCTCACGCATTGATATGCTTATCGGTGCGGATCTCTTCCCTCACATCTTGCAAGGCGGGCGGCTGCCCAGTATTCTAGGGTCACCCGCAGCCTTAGAAACAGTATTCGGTTGGGTTCTGATGGGAGAATTATCTGCACCTCAGATAAACCCAATCAATACTTTTCATCTTGCTACTGACTCGTCTAATGAATCTACTTCATTAGACACTGCCCTCAAACGATTTTGGGAAATCGAAGAGGTCGCATCTCCAGCACCTGTTCTCAGTTCTGAGGATAGACGCTGCGAGACTATATTTCGGGACACTGTGTGTCGCGACGCCACTGGTCGCTACAGTGTCGCCCTACCATTTCGAGCCTACCCACCTACCTTAGGTAACTCTAGCGCTCAAACGCTGCGCTGTTATTCCGCATTACAGCGGAGGCTTACAAAAAACCCTCAGTTAAAAACTGATTATCTTGCCTTTATGCAAGACTACATCGACACAGGCCATATGAGCCAACTCGCTAGGCCAAATATGGAAGAAAATAGCTATTTCATTCCACATCACTGTGTACTTAAACCAGACAGTACGACTACAAAACTCCGTGTCGTTTTTAATGCCTCCATGAAAACCTCTTCGGAGATGTCATTAAACGACGTCCTGTTGACAGGCCCTCCACTGCAACAGGATCTCTCAGCTATTCTGATACGGTTTCGGTTTTATAAATATGTTCTGACAGCTGACGTCCGTCAAATGTACAGACAAATCCTTGTTCATCCTGAACACAGACCACTTCAACGGATCTTATGGAATTCTGATTCTTTGCAACCCCCACATGTGTATGAGTTAAATACTGTCACTTATGGCATGAGCTGCGCGCCGTATCTTGCTCTACGCACCCTCCAGCAACTAGCTCACGATGAACAGCATAAGTACCCTTCTGCAGCCCAAGTTATTTCCACATGTACCTACGTGGACGATATTATAACTGGAAGTGACACCCTCGACGGTGCCATTCAGTTGCAGCAGGACTTATCCGCGTTATTCGCGAGCGGAGGATTTGAATTAAGAAAATGGAGCACCAATAATCCGCGAACTTTGATCCACGTCCCTCCTACGTTTAAACAGGTCGTGGATACTCCTCTTCAGCTAGACCGTGACCTCTCTATTAAGATACTTGGCCTACGCTGGAACCCTCTTCTGGATCAGTTCTCTTATGAGACAGAATCCCTTGACCCCGTTTGTACCAAGCGGAAGATTTTATCCGAGATAGCTAAGATCTTTGATCCGCTGGGGTGGCTGGCCCCCGTGACTATGTTTGCTAAACGTATCATCCAATTGTTATGGACTCTTTCTGTTGATTGGGATCACGAGCCCCCTCCAGATATAATCAGTCGTTGGAAGCAATTCCAGACTGAGCTCAGCGCTCTCTCCGCGATTAGCATCCCGCGATATATCGCGGTGGGAGAGTATTTAGATCTAGTCGGATTTTGCGACGCGTCCGAGGCTGGCTATGCAGCCGTTATATACAGTCGGTCCTCTTCGCTCCACTCATCCTCCCAGATTACCTTATTGTGTTCTAAAACACGCGTTTCCCCCCTCAAACGAATATCGCTCCCGCGACTTGAACTTTGCGCTGCTGTACTCTTGGCACGCTTATTTAAGTCACTGTTAGACATGTTGTCTGTTTCTTTTCGTGACATCTACGCATGGTCTGACTCAACTGTTGCTCTTACTTGGATCGGGTCTTCCCCGCACAGGTGGAAAACCTTTGTTAGCAACAGAGTAACGGAAATACAATCCGTTCTCTCTCCAAATCTCTGGCGGCACGTGCGTTCCGCTGATAATCCAGCTGATTGTGCCTCACGCGGAGTGCTTCCCCGCGAGTTGGTCAATTTTGAGCTCTGGTGGCATGGACCTAGCTGGCTCATGCTCCCAGTTACAGAGTGGCCTTCTCCACAATGCTTTAATAACTCTGTCGCGGTGGAGGAAATTAAGTCTGAGAAAACAACCCTTAATTTTCTCAGCACTAATCCACCGTCACTAGAGCTACTTGACAGATATTCCTCACTGTCGAAGCTACTCCGTATCACCGCGTACTGCCGTCGCTTCTTCACTCGAACTCGTACTGGCAGTTCCCCCGCATCCACCTGTCTCACCACCAATGAGATTGATACTGCTCTTACTACTTGGATAAGGACAGTTCAATCAGTGGTATTTTGTGCTGAATTATTAGCGGTGCGAAATAATCGCCCCTGTCCCAGATATTTACAAAAATTGAATCCATTTGTAGATAAAGATGGAATTCTCCGTGTCGGAGGCCGTCTTCGCCATGCGTCTATTGACTTCGAGCAAAAGTATCCTATTCTTTTGCCTCGCCGCAACCGTCTTACTAGTTTAATTATCAACCAGTATCACCAGCGGTATCTTCACCCCGGCCCACAAGCGTTACAGGCTATTTTAGGTCGCAGATACTGGATCATATCCGCTCGTAACGTTATACGACATGAACTTAGCAAGTGTCACCAGTGTTTTCGAGCTAACCCTATAGCTCACACCCCTTTCATGGGTGACTTACCCTTTACACGAGTCACCCGGATCAAACCCTTTCAAACTGTAGGCGTTGACTACGGTGGACCGTTCCCCGTATCGTTTTCACGCGCTCGCGGAATTCGCACCCATAAGGCGTATTTATGTCTCTTTGTTTGTTTTGCTACTAAAGCTGTTCACTTAGAGATCGCCTCTGACTTATCCGCGGACGTATTTCTTGCCGCCTTTCGACGCTTTTTTGCGCGTCGAGGCCGCTGCAATCACATTTATAGTGATTGCGGCACCAACTTTGTAGGCGCTAAGCGCAAACTCTCTGAATTGTATTGCCTGACTCAAGCTCAGGAATACAATAACCATTTAGCCACTGCACTGCTTACTGACGGTGTTCAGTGGCACTTTAACCCGCCTTCTGCTCCCCATTTTGGGGGCCTCTGGGAGGCAGGCATCAAATCGGTGAAGAAACACCTATCTCGAGTTGTAGGCGACCGGATCCTCACTTATGAGGAACTGTATACTGTTGTTGTTGAGATTGAAGCCGTTCTTAATTCTCGACCCCTATGCCCGATAAGCTCCGATCCCAACGATCTATGCGCGCTCACTCCTGGTCACTTCTTGATACAGGAACCTCTGGTCGGTCTGCCCGATCCTGATGTCACCCCCATTAACCCTAACACTCTCTCGCGATGGCAACTCGTGCAACAAATTCAGCAACATTTTTGGAACCGCTGGCATCACGAGTATCTAAATACGCTGCAACAGCGGAGTAAATGGCTGTCTAATACCTCTCCGATCTCTGTTGATCAGCTGGTCATTATTAAGGACGAACTGTCACCGCCATTACGGTGGAGACTTGGCCGTGTCGTCGCCGCTACCCCTGGTCCTGATGGGATTATTCGAGTAGCAACCATTCGCACTCCCACGGGCACCTTTCTTCGTCCCGTGGTGAAACTATGTCCGTTGCCTAACGGACATACACCCCCTTAACTTTCCCTTTCGTTTTCTTCCCTCGTTGAAAGATTTGTATCTTTCGGCGGGCGGAATGTTCGCGCTACTGCGAAACCTATTTCTAGTGGGGGGGTTTTTAGTTTTAATATATTTCTTTTATATATACGCTCAAACAGGCTTGCTCCGACAGCAGCTTGTATCAGTATAGTTAGTGTGACAACTCTGGCTATTGCAGCCTTGTGTACCGTAAACCCCGTTTTTCGGTCTCTACAAAAGACGACCCCGTCTTCTATTATTTCGTGTGTGGACTTAATTGTGTGTGTATCAACGCGGCTGTGTGTCCCATCTCTTCTCTCTCCAGAGCGGACCAACTACTGCAGTTCAAAGGGCCCTTTGATTCGACCACGCTTCAGTCCGAGGTAAGTCCAATTAACCGTTATTTCTCCAATCCTATCTTCCATATTCTACAATCGCGTAGATTTGCGCATGATACAGTCCAACCGCTTATTTTTAGTGCCCCTCAGAGCAGGGTTCTGGCCAGTGTCCCCATCCGGGAACACCACCAGATCACGCACTTAACAAATTTGTTATTCTATTACATGTGTATTCTTTTTACAAATTTAATAAGAGAAATTGTTGTTTACAACTTGATTAACATATATTTAAATTTTTTGCATTCTGTTGTCTGTTTTATTTGTATTTGAAAGTGCAATTTAAATTATTTATTGTAGGTTGAAGTGCTGTACCCAAAACCTGGTTACGTTGAGATAAACCCTGACAAATTATGGGAAACAGTTGTAACAGTCGTCAAACAAGCAATAGCAGGTAATTTTTGATTTATTATTTATTTTAACAACATTGGCGTACGGTCTAGGGCTGCAGTGTAGGCTTTGGTGCCCAATCATGTAAACGTGCAAATTAACCGGACTGGCAACATAGCGTTTGATCTAGCAACATTTGGGACGCGGGACTTGGAGGGGTGACAGGGGAACATGTGATACGCCGTCAGTACGAGTTTGAACACGCTAGAGTAATTTTGTTGTCCGTAGCGATTTATTTCGTGAAACAGTTTTTCTAGTGCGTTTTAAAAATGAGTAACATTCATTTCGAACAACGGTGCGCAATCAGATTTTGCTTCAGACTTGGGCACAGTACAACGGAATCTTTTGCAAAACTTCAGCAGGCCTACGGAGTGTTTTGTCAAGGACACAGGTTTTTTGGCAATGCGCCTTGTCACACAGCAATTTCAATAAAGGAGTTTTTGGCCAGTAAAAACATTCCTGTGGCTCCTCAGCCTCCTTATTCGTCTGACTTGAGTCCTTGTGACGTTTTCCTCTTCCCAAGATTGGTAACCTCAACGGACGTAATTTTGGGACACTCGAAAACATTCAAGCGTCCGTAACCGACCAGCTGAAAGCTATTCCAGTATCCAAGTTCCAGCACTGCTATCAGGATTGGATCGTCTCCAGCGCTGTGTGGCTTCCCAAGGAAGTTATTTTGAGGGAGACAATATTGAATTGTAATTCTATTCGAAAAAAAAAAAAATAAATAAATAAAAATCAGTCCGGTTACTTTATTTACACACCTCTTATACGTTCATTACAGGTGTGTCAGTGATTAGTAAATGTAGCACGTTCCCTACCCATTTTTATTACTTTGCAAATATATTTTTTGATAGAGTTGGTCTTGGTCGGTCAGTTAATCAGTCAGTTAATCAGGCCTTTGCTGCTTCGGCGATTAGCCAGATTGTTATTTTAACTAAATTTACATTCCGTACGATACGTACATGACCGTAGCTAGGCAATGTAATAAATAGGTTGAAAGCAACTGTCAAATTATTGTTAGTTTTTAAAGGGAAATTAATAAAAAGTAAATAGAAAGATTGCTATCGGTGCTGGTTTACTGAAAGATTTTCTTTATAAATGGAATGGTTTAGACCAGGGCTTCTTAAACTTTTTCATATAGCGACCCCCTTCAAGCCTAGGAAATTTTAAACGACCCACCATGTAATGAAATTAATATTGACCGTAGATGTAGGTGTAATATCGCGACAGTGTAGAATCTACCTTGTAGATTCTAAAAATTTATTTATTATTATCCAAAAATAGCAGATCTTTGCGACCCCCCTTAAGTAGCCTCGCGACCCCCCTTAAGTAGCCTCGCGACCCCCCTTAAGTAGCCTCGCGACCCCCCGGGGGGTCGGGACCCACAGTTTAAGAAGCCCTGGTTTAGACAATGTTCCTGTGCCTACTTAGGGGTGTCATATACACACTAACACATGCCACTTTTGCAGACTAGTTGTTGTAAAAGAAATCCATAACAAAATAATAAAATTTATTCTGCCGATAAATAATTGTAAACGTCAGTAATTCGCTACATCAAAGATTTTATCAATAAATAATATATCAAGAAAAGTGACAGTCAGCTTCTTATAAACTGATAAATAATGTTTTAAAGATTCCTGTTTACTTATCGGCACCTGCTGCTTGTGCCGATAAGTACCGATAAGTTTTCTACCAGAGATCGTGCACGCTTACGGCTGTAAAATTTCTTTTCACGCACGTCATGACCCGGGGTCACTATTTCTATGGCGGCCAGCGTTGCCAGATTATTATTTTACCAAATCGGGATTTTTAACAAATACATTTTTAAAAAATTGATGTGAAGTGTGAATATTCACACATTTCAGGGTTTCGCAGGTATATAATAAGTGAAGGCGGTATGCTGAGTGTGTAGGACAAATTTTACTTTGTAGTAATCACGGCAAAATGAACGATATTTTTAAAATAATTTATCGTCTGTTAATCATATAATAAGACTGGTTATTAAATTTACGCTCATAAAAATTAAATACAACATTTGTCAAAATATAACTAGAATTTTGACAAAATATTTTCAACATAATAAAAATGCAAAAAAAAAACAGAAAAAATAAAATTCACTCCGTACTCGAACTCGAAACCCTTCGTTTTCCAGCCAGTTTAAGAGCGCTCTAACGCATGTAGCCATCGCACGCTATGCATGTGAATGTCTTACATTGGTATAACTTTTGTACTTTGTGAACCAAAAACCACAAAAAATGCGTTATTTTCCAAAAACATAATCTGATCAAAAATTCCTGTTGTACTATTTCGGTTCACACCAATATACATTACTTAGAATTTTTTTAGATTTTTAGTTTAAACCATCTGGGCTACAGGGTGTGGGACAAAATTTTTTTTTGCACATTTTTGGCAAAAATCGCATCAAAATAATCTATTTTGCAAAAATAAAAATTTGATCGTTAATCCACGTACTAAGGGCTTTCATTTGATACCCTACTCAGAATTTAAAAAAAATATTTTTGTTTTCGATGAGCACATATTTGTTTATATTTTTAGGGGGGTATGTTTTTTAGATGTTTTAGTATTTTTCCTATGTGCGGGTCAAAGAGTTGTATAAGCATGCCAAATTTCAACTCTCTAGGTTTAGCCGTTTGGCTACAATTTTTACCGAACAGACAGACAGACAGACAGACAGACAGACAGACAGACAGACAGACAGACAGACGACAAAATGACGGTATAAGGGTTTTTTGGTCATACCTACAAAACCCTAAAAACGGGATTAAGGCGCAAAAAGCGGGACACCCTAATAAAATGTACAGTATTATAACGAAACGAAACATTTTTCAGGACACCGGGACAATTAACCTAATACCGGGACGGATGGTCACCCTAGATATATCCAGTTTGTATTTTTTACAAACTGATTTTTTTACAACCCTAGGTGCGTTCGGCGTAAGCTAATAATCTACACATTCTGCATAATTTACATAAGAAACGTTCGGCATAATATTTCTGTGTGCTTTGTGCTGCACGAAGATCGTTCGGCAAATATCGTGAAGCGTAGTTTGTGTTGCACAGTCGTCACAAATTCAGATCGTACGGCAATCTGTGCAATAGTGTTTTTCGCGATAAAAATATAAGTTATTATTTCTACAAAACAATATGAGTGAAATACAATCAAGATATCATTGTTTATGCCTGCAGTATTTTCAAAATAAATAGTACAGACATGAATCTCATGAAGGAACGTATAAATACACTCAAAAAGACTCAAAATTTTCTGGATACAAGCGGAAATTTACTTTAAATTGATTTGTAGTCATGTTTGGAACAGTACTCTCTACATAGTCAAACACTTTTTCCAAAATATTTTCTGGTTTGGAAAATTCTTCTGAATTGTCTTCCTCATCAAATAAAATTTCTTTTATATTACTTAAAAGCATCCCAAAACCTTCCAAAAGTTCCCCGTCCCCCCAAAAGTTGCTCTGGCCCTCAGTTGCCCCCCCCAGAATTGGTTGGAGATAAATATATTTTAGAAGTGAGAACCTTTTTTTATTTTCATATGTAAACGATAAAAAAATATTTTCTGCCTCTCCCCCCAAATTTTTACTCCATTTTTTTTGACCCCCCAGTTTTTAAGAGCTAGCGCCGCCACTTTTTAGTACAATTCTCAAATTTCTTTATTCTCTTTACCCTAATTATTCCTGTTTGTCTAGACTAAATACAACAGGGTATATCTGTATATATCTATTCTTAGACGACAATAGGAAAATATTTATAGATCATTCTTTTCTACTCTATTTATTATATTCTATACATATTTTATTGAATTAATTTCTTTTATTACTGAATTCTACAAATGAAGATATTATTATTTTGATTAATATTATTTTATTTTTATTGAACTGCCCTTGACTTTTACATTCATCCGAAAATAAGGACACAACTGATATTCGATTTACTAGCTATGACAAAATTTAGTTTGTGTGTACAGTTTTTTTGCTATTTTATTTTTTGCTCGTGTTTGAAGGTCTTTTAATGGTCAGGTATATTAAAGTTAATTGCAATAATTGTAAAAAAATATACAAATTATGCTGCATAAAAAGAAAAGTGTATTTTTACTATCATTTTTTTAATTATTGTTGTTAATTTAAATATTAACGTCATAAACTAATGATGTGATAAAATTATTAAAATTGTAGCTTCGCAAAAGTATTCAATATTATATATCTATTAATAAAATTGGAGGCTATATCTGGGTTTTTTTTTCGACCTCATATTTGGTTTCTATACGTTTCTGATGACAATATCCGCAAAAAACATCTATCGGTGTATGTCTGTCGGTCTGTTTGTCCGAGATTCACGTACGACAACTGCTGGACACATTTTAGCGAAATTTAGTACGATCAGGGCTGTAACTAGCTTTTTTCGGGCCCTGGGCAAGATTTTGTAATTGGGTCCCCCTCAACACAAGTGATGTCCTAAAAAAAAGTCCTCAATTCTAAAATACAAGTGATGAGCTAAAAAAAGTTCCTCTCTCAAGTACAAGTGATGAATAATTATATCAAGATTTCTCTTTCTGTACCCCCCCCCCCTTCGATCTAGGCCCTGGGCCTGTGCCCTTGTTGCCCCTGCCTAGTTACGACACTGAGTACGATGGTAGAGTAAAACCAGGATTTGAACATAGGCTATAAGGCATTTTAAAATTTTTATTTTAGGGGGTTGTTTCGGGGTTAAAACTGTTATTAAAAAACTTAAAATATCTCCCTTATTATTGACTTAAGAAAAATATATAAAACAAAAATTGTCTATAGTAATAAAATTAATATTTTTTGTTTATTGCCTTTTTTCAATTAGATGAATATTTTGGTAGTTATGGGGGGACATCCTAAAGCTAAAATCTACATACATATCCCTTATTATTGATTCAACAGCAAAATCATATATAACTAAAACAGTTTATAATAAGAAAATAAATATTTTATCTCTATGAATTTTTTTATTTAGATGAATATTTGGAGAGTTACGGGGGACACCCTAAAACTAAAATGTACGTATATCTCTCTTATTATTGACTTTACTGTCAAATCATGTATGCCAAAAATAGTTTAAAATGAAAAAATAAATCTTTTATTTGGGGAATTACGGGGGGACATCCTAAACCTAAACTTTGAGTTATTAACCTCAAATATCTCTCTTATTATTGACTTAACAGCGAAAATGTATTTAATAAAAATTGTTTATAATAAAAAATCAAATCTTATTGTTGTATATTATTTTCTATTTACTGAATATATGGGGAGTTAAGGCGGGACACCCTAAAACTAAAATGTACATATATCTTCCTTATTATTGACTTAACAGCCAAATCATGTATGCCAAAAATAGTTCAACATGAAAAAATATCTTTTATTTATATGCATTTTTTCATTTAGATGAATATGTGGGGAGTTACGGGGGGACATCCTAAAGCTAAACTTTTCAAATTTTTCCCTTATTATTGACTTTTTTTTATTTATTTATTTTACATCGGCCTATTTCTGCAACGAGGCTAATCGCCGATGCCAGGGGGCGAGCTCCTACACCTGGATGAGGGGTGAATGATTGTGAAAATGAGAGTAATGTAAACATATTATTCTCGCCCGAATAATATCACCAATGAAGGAGGCTCGAACCACCGACCGCCCAGTTCAGACTGTTTCTACCAGTCTAAAACCGCACGACTTAAGGGTGCGCACAACCGTACAGTTTCTTATACAAGACTAACAACCTGAAATAAAATTAGTAGTAATCTATATATCAAAATTTTCAGCGAATTTTTATCTATCTAATAGGATATTTTTAATTGTAAAAAGAACTGTCATGTAATTGTAAATAAACAAATTGCGTTATAGACGCCATCTTCTAAACCATGCGACGCATATTCGTGTACTATGCGGCAAATTGTAGCTAAAGCTCCATTCTAGATATGTTTGAAGATAATTTGTTCTATTGTGAAAATTAGTTATAGTTACTGCACTTGGTAATCTACTTTTGCCGCCACCTCGAATCTGCCGCGGTTCTTAATATAGGTGCTGCGGATAAAAATGATTAATTTTATGTAAAGAATACTTGTACCAAGTGGCATTTCATTATCATCAAGTATAATATTTTTCGACGAAGGCTCTAAACTATAAACAATCATATCGAAAAAAATGTTGACGTATTATTTGAACATTTCTACACAAAACTATATAAATATAAAAATTATTTGAAACCCACAAATATATTTAAAAATTTACAGAACATTGTTGTGTGATACCTATTATTATGTTATTGAGCAATAACATTTTTACAATATATTTTTTCTACATTCAAAAATATATTATTAGACAGATAAAAATTATGTGCAAAATTTGATGTAAAGATTGTCACTAATTTTATTTCAGATTGTTAGTTTTGTATAAGAAACTAATAATCTCTGGGGGTTGTACGTAGCGTTAATACGATCGGCCACTCCGTTGGTTTATTATTGACTTAACAGCAAAAATTTATATTACGAAAATTGTTTATAATATGAAATCAAATCTTTATTTTTTTATGCAGGTACTTTTTCGATGGAAGGAATACTTTGGGAGCTCCATAACTCCCCAAATATTCCAAAAACTAATATCTTGAAATATCCCACTTATTATTTAATCTGCATCAAACTGGAAACATGAGAAAACATTTATTTTTTAAAAGTTAAATTAGGGGAAAAAAGAAAATTATTTAAGAAGTTTATTTAGGGAGCAAGGGGAGAGTTCCTTATAAGGTTGTTCTAATTTATCATTTACTAACAGCAAAAATGAATATGAGAAATGAAACTATTCCTCTCTGTTTAATGCAGGTTTTAATAAGATATATATTTGGGGAGCTATGGGGAAAGCTAGCTATAAACGAAGTAACTCACTTATTATTTATTTAACATCAAAAATATATACAAAAGAGTAATTAGAATAAAGAAACAATTATTTTGTGTTCTACATAAAATTGAAATATCTCACTTATCATTTACGTTAAAACAAAAACCTTACGAAGTACGGGTACGCCAGCTAGTTTATATACAAAGATTTTTCGAACACCAAGAGTTTTAAAACTTTATTTATGTTTTAAAATACAGCCCTAACAAGATAAAGTTCCGTACGTATATAGTGATATCTTATATTGGAATAAAATTCTTAAAAATTTCTCTGAAATATGAGATTTTTGTTATCTTCTCGTTTAATTGTTATCTTTTCGTTATTAATTTGCTAATTTTATTAACTGAAAATGACACTACTTTATATTATCTACGTTTAATTGAATTAGTGTGAAATGCTTTGTGGACTTTGCAATCTTTTCTAAAAAGCTATTATTTTGATAAAGAGGCTGTCATTTTAGAAGTAGTATTTTGTAGCCACTTAAGATAAAAATTATTTTTACCTATTGCGTAACAGAAGTATTAAAATGTTGCATATGGTTTCAAGCATATTCAGTTGCAATTATTTTCAAGAAAATAATTTTAAATTCTGGTTATTTTTTAACCAAAATTTTCCAAACTGTTGTAGTTTAGGGACCATGTTGTTAATATTATGTCTCGATTATAATATATGTGCTATGTACCCATATCATTAAAATCGCAATACTCTGTATGTTTTGTTTATTACAAACTTTCATTTGATAGCCCAAAAGTTTTACAAACTTTTGTTTTCGACAGAGCCATGTTTTGGCGCCCTTGGCAAATAAAAACAAGGTTCTCACCTCTCAAAATTTAAGTGATGAGCAAAAAAAAAGGTCCTCACCTCGCAAATCCAAGTGACGAGCAAAAAAAAAAACAGGTCCTCACCTCCCAAAATCCAAGTGACGAGCAAAAAAAAAAAGGTCCCACCTCCCAAAATCCAAGTAACGAGAAAGAAAAAAGTTCTTACCTCCCAAAATCCAAGTGATGAGCAAAAAAAAACCCACCTCCCAAAATCCAAGTAACAAGAAAAAAAAGGTTCTCACCTCCCAAAATCTAAGTGATGAGCAAAAAAAAAGGTCCTCGCCATCGCAATGGCGCCCCTTAGTCAAGCCCGTCAGCGCTCTTTTCCTTAGTACGCCCAGGGCTGTCACCCTTTCCACCCCCCCCCTTACTGCGGCTCTGGTTTTCGATAAATACATACGAGGTGTGTTAATTAAGTAACCGGACTATTTTTTAAAATTTTTTTTATTCGAATAGAATTACAATTCAATATTGTCTCCCTTAGCCAACGGAGTGGCCGAGCCCGTTAAATCGTGCAGTTTGGACTGGTGAAAACAGTCTAGATTGTAAGGTTGGTGGTTCGATTCTCCTACGTTGGTGGCATTATTCGGGAAAGAATAATATGTTTACATTAGTCCCATTTCACAATCATTCACCCCTCATCCAGGTGTAGGAGCTCGCCCCCTGGCATCGGCGATTAACCTCGTTACAGAAATAGGCCAATGTAAAATAAATAAAATAATAATATTGTCTCCCTCAAAATAACTTTCTTGGGAAGCCACACAGCGCTGGAGACGGTTCTTCCAATCCTCATAGGCTGGAACTCGGATACTGAAATAGCTTTCAGCTGGTCGGTTACGGACGTTTGAATGTGTTCGAGTGTCCCAAAATGACGTCCCTTGAGGCGATTTTTCAGTCTTGGGAAAAGGAAAAAGTCACAAGGACTCAAGGCGAATAAGGAGGCTGTGGAGCCACAGGAATTTTTTTACTGGTCAAAAAAACTGGGTCCTTGAAAAAACACTGTCTGCGTAGGCCTGCTGAAATTTTGCAAAAGTTTCTGTTGCACTGTACCCAAGTCTGACGCAAAACCTAATAGCACACAGTTGCTCGAAATGAATGTCACTCATTTTTAGAACGCACTAGAAAAAATTGTTTCACGAAAAAAATCGCTACGGACAACAAAATTACTCTAGCGAGGTCAAACTCGTACTGAAGGTATATCACATGATCACCTGCCGCCCCTCCAAGTTCTGCGTCCCAAATGTTACCAGATCAAACGCTATGTTGCCAGTCCGGTTACTTAATTTACACACCTCATATTTATTTATAATTTTCGTACGATATATTTTTTAAAATCTCAGTATTCTTCGAACATGTGTTCAGTTTTCTAAATTCAGCCGTTTAGCTACAATTTCTACCGAACAGACAGACAAACTCATGAGTGACGGTATAAAGCCGCATTCAGAGTTCTTAAATCAATAGCTTATGCACTGTAGATTATAGACTGTTTACTGTCATCAGAAAGTTTGTCATATGGTAAGACGTGAAACCGTTCAGACCTCCAAATTTAATACGCCGTTTGTTGTGGATTGTGCATAATTTTCTAAACTTATAGCTAGTGAGATGTTTTAATGATACAGACATATAAACACATTGGCTATCGCATTCTATCAGTGACACCGTAGTTATCGTATGCCTTTACATAACCTAACATAATGTCATCATTAACAAATCTTGCTCAAAATTACAAAGACGGACAGTAAATATGATCAATTTAGGTAATTAGGTAGTTAAAATCTAAGACAACAGAATTATAAGAACGATAATACATATAAAATATTTTACGAAGCTAAATAGTTGATTTCAAAATTCACAGATGGAGGGCTATTCGTCACGTACTACTTTAAGGATTCCACACACCAAAGCGGCCGCGGTGGCGGCCACGGTAGCGGCCACGGTAGCGATACGACTAGCGATCAGGTCTCCTCACACTAACGCGGTGGGAGTGGCGGTAGCGGTAGCGATCAGTTAGTGAATCACGGTATATAGTTGTATGATAATATTGATTGCGAGAATACAATAGAATAATTAATTGTATGTAGAGGAAAAATAATAATCTACTTACAGTCTGTTTCAAATGGTTAGGCGGAACTAAATGGGAATTTCGTTCTTTTAGGTTGTCACGAAAAGGGACCTTGCTTGGGTTATTTCATTTTTCACGTTGGAATGTCAAAATTTAAAATTCCAACAATGAAACCATGGAAACGAATGACATATGTCAAAATTAAATTAATTTTCTTACATATTTTAATGACAAAAAATAAATAAATGGGATATTTGTATTAAGAATGACACAAAAAATCAAAATATACAGAAAATGACATTTTAAAATGATATTAACCTTAACCAAAAAATGTTTGTTGCAAGTATGATTTACAAAGCTTAAACAAAACGGATGAAAAGCATTATTTAAACGATGAAAGTAACTAGATTGCAAAATCTAATTCCGCCTAATCGTTTGGAACAGACTTTACTATCAATTTCCAAAACTTTTCCTATTTCGTCCCACACTTTATTTGTTTTCCTAATATTCTTGTAACCAGGATGTGCTAAGTCATACAAAATTAAATGATCCTTTACTGATCTATGATTTTTTCTGTTAAATTATCTATTTTTGACATTATTTGCTTAAATATATTCACTCTGTGGTATATAAACAATGAATATCGCGCGGCCTAACGCAACTTGTCGAGTTTGGCCGCCAGTGTTTGGTGATCGCTAGACTGAACGCTGCAGTCGGTGGCGTTCTCAGATAGCGGAACGCTTGTATGTGCGTGGTCTCATTGTATTGTATAGGTTGCGTTAGGCCGCTGCATTATCGCCACCGCGGCCGCTTTGGTGTGTGGAATCCTTTATAGCAGATGTGAACGGTACATGCAACGTTAAAAAGAATACATAGAAACATAACTTACAGCTAACAAAGCACAGTCTACAACCTCTTAATTTAAAGAGCTCTGAATGCGGCTTAAGACTTTATTGGTAACACCTACAAAAACCTAAAAATCACAGAAAACATGAAAATATGCATTTTTCTACGACTATTTTAAAAAAGAACTGTACTGTATTTTACTTGTTTTTGTGCATAAAATGCGATCTTAAGGAGGGCACGTGCCATCAGTGCCCCCCCTCAATACGCCACTGCTTATTACTAGACATTAACTATGTTTTTCTTTAAATTCTATGTAATTTCTATAATAGTTAGATTGTTTACGCGCAGTCCTTGACCTTAGACATTGAGTTTGTGACAAATCATAGCATTATTCAATTTATACAATTTCCCATGATTCTGTTAACCTTGTGTTTTTAAAAAAATTGTTGATTTTCAGCCGCAAATTTAACCGCTGGACAAATAACATGTATTGGTATTTGTACACAAAGATGTAGCTTTACAAATTGGAATAAAAAGACTGGTAAATCCATCCATAATTTTATAACATGGAAAGACATTAGAGCTAATAAAATAGTTAAACAATGGAACGAATCATTAGGAATGAAAGTAAGTAACAAACTATTATTATTATTATTTATTATATTTAAACTGATATACAGCGATTATTTTGGTAGACAAGATTTTTTAATTTTTTTTTAATATTATTTACTAAAATAAAATATGACTTTTTTATATGGTTAAATAGCAAAAAAAGATCTATTCAAAATTATCATAACCTACTATAAGCTCCATATGAGAAATTAAAATTAACCCCGATTACTTGAAAACGGTACTCGATAAAAAAAATTGATGTGTGATGTTTGACTATGTAAATTCATTGTGAAAAAGTGCCTCAAGAAAGTGCACACCAAAATCACTTAATATTTTAATTTTGGAAGTTATGAGCTATAATTAAAAACCGGAAAATTTACATTTTCATATCTAGTAACCTACGAGGTGTGTAAATTAAGTAACCAGACTGGCAACATAGCCTTTGATCTGACAACATTTGGGTGCGGGACTCGGAGGGGTGGCAGGTGAACATGTGATACGCCTTCAGTACGACTTGAACTTGCTAGAGTAATTTTGTTGTCGGTAGCGATTTTTTTCGTGAAACAGTTTTTTCTAGTGCGTTCTAAAAATTAGTAAGATTCATTTCAAGCAACGGTGTGCTATCAGGTTTTGCTTCAGACTTGGGCACAGGGCAACAAAAACTTTTGCAAAACTTCAGCAGGCCTACGGAGACAGTGTTTTGTCAAGGACCCAGGTTTTTTGGTGGTTTAAGGCATTTTCAGAAGGAAGAGTTGATTGATGAATCACGCAGCGGAAGGCCTTCATCTTCAAGAACCGATGAAAATGTCGACAGAATCCGGGATCTTGTGCGTTCAGATCGTCGGTTGAGAGTCAGAATGATCGGGGAAGAGTTGAATTTGACTCACACTACTGTTTATCAGATTTTGACCAATGAATTGTGAATGAGAAAAATCTTGTCACACAGCAATTTCAATAAACGGGTTTTTGGCCAGTAAAATCATTCCTGTTGCTCCTCAGCCTTCTTATTCGCTTGACTTAAGTCCTTGTGACTTTTTCCTCTTCCCAAGATTGAAAAATCACCTCAAGTGACGTCATTTTGGGACACTCTAAAACATTCAAAGGTCCGTAACCGACCTGCTGAAAGCTATTCTAGTATCCGAATTCCGGCACTGCTATGAGGATTGGAAGAACCGTCTCCAGCGCTAGGTGCCTTCCCAAGGAAGTTATTTTGAGGGAGACAATACTGAATTGTAATTCTATTCGAATAAAATAATAATAATAATAATAATAAATCAGCCCGGTTACTTAATTTACACACCTCGTATGTATTTTTTGTTTTGTTAGGAGAATAAAGATATCATTTTATAAATTAAATGGTCTCTTAATGCGGCAACTTTGGTCTAGTTTAAGCGACCTCGTATCTTACCGTTCTCGAGATGCCCATGCTTAACAAGTTATTTGGGACTTCCTGTATGTACGATAATGGTCTTTATTGTTTTCAGAGTTTAAGGGCAGGAGCACACTGCTTATATATGGTGTCAAGAAGCAAAAGATTCTTAGCAGGGAGTGTACTTAGAATTATGAATGGGCAGGTGAATTATTTTGTTTATTTTTTAAAAGTTTAACAATAAACACGAGAACAATTACTAATTCTCACTATTATACGAGGGTCGATCAAATATAAACGAACCATTCTCGGCTGAGCGGCGGGAAAGGCAACAATGTATGTTGTGGCGGTTGGGGTCGTTAGTTAAGGATGTGTAGAGGGAGAAAACCAGCCCAATCAGTTTATCTAATGTTCTGTTTAGTAGCCCTAATACCCTTTTCACACTAGATCTTTAAGACGATTGAACTTAAACTTCATCGATGTTTAATATCGGTTTGCTTTCACACTTGATGTTTAATTTGAAGAAGAAATCTCCATGTAAAGCTAGTATGTATTGCCAACATAATTTCATATCGTTTGAATTTATTCTGTCATTATTTTGTATATCGAGGTTAGGAGAAGTTTATTTTTTATATTTATTTAAATAATAACGCAAATAATCTTCTCATAACCTCGATATATAAAATGATAACAGCTGAACATAGATAAAAGAAGAGAAGCACAAATTCAAGGAGTATTTTTTTATAATGGGAATTAAGTTGGCAATGCGGGCGAAGTTTAAGACGCAGATCTCTGTCTTAAACATCGGTCGTGTTTAGACGAGGCCGTACGGTTTCACATTAGCGGTTAAAGATCCATTCACTTAAACATCCGATCTTAAAGATCTAGTGTGAAAAGGGTATTACGATGAATGCGAAGAGTATGCCTGCCGCTGTTGTGCAACGCATTATTATAAAGTTTCTACCCCGTGAAAACGTGAAACCAGCCAAAATTTACCGCAGACTGCAGTTCCAGTTCGGGCAAGATACCCTTTCATTGCGAAGGGTGAAAGTTTGGCACCACGAGTTTAAGCAAACCCGTGAACGTGTTGAAAATCAATTTTATCCTCGCCGTCCTCGCACCATTGTGATCGTTTGTTTGTGGACCGGGATGGATCGATCGATCGACAGTGCTTGAAATTTCGGAGGAACTTGGTGTCTGCTATGGAAGTGTTCAATCAATCATCCGAAAGCAATTGGGCTTCAAAAAAATCTCGTTGGGTTCCAAAGCTGCTGAGTGATGATCCTTCACAACGCCAGGCCCCACACAGCAGATCTAACGCAACAGAAACTGGTGGATATGCACTGGAAAATGTTTTAACAGCCACTTCATAGTCCAGACTTATCTCCATACAATTTCACATGTATAGGCCTCTCAAAGACACTCTTGGAGGCGAGAGATTTGGGAACAATGATCAAGTGGAAACTTTCGTGCGCAAGTGGTTTGATACCCACCTAATTCCATTCTACGAGACGGGGATAAAGAAACTGCTCAAACGTTGGGGAAAATGCATCCTAAATGGAGGAGACTATGTAGGAAAATTATTTGTAGAAATGTATAAATAATTCTGGAAAAATATTTTTTTTAAAAAAAAAGCTCGTTTATATTTGATTGCTCCTCGTATATTACAAGCAGAGTTCTGCATAATGGTAGCTTGTTATATATATATTTTTTTCCAACTTGTATAGATTTTAACTTTTAACTAGACCTCACTTCCATGCAGAGCCGGCTCGAAAATTTGCTGGGCCCGGTGCAAGATTCGTGCGGGGCCTAAAATATTAATTTAAGTTTTTTTTTGTAATAACGTAAACAAATAAAAAAATTAAATATATCATAACACGATTTTTTCTTAGCATATAATAATTAACAAAAAATCATATTACAAAACAATTAAATCGAAATAAAAAAGAACAAATTTGTATTTCCTTTTACATCTTAGCTTTATTAAAAATGCCGCTATTCGCGACTCCAAATAACAATGAGACATCTGGCGGCGGCTTGTAAATTAAACAGAAGCGTATATTTGTATAATATTTGTAGCGTGTTGTGCTTCAGTTTATGTGAATTAAGACGTATTTTCAAATATAGTAACTTAAATACAGTGCTTTTTTGCCGAAATATTGTTTGAACAGATAAATATTAAGGAAAAACTTCTGACATATACGCTTCTCATCGGCCATCAACTATCATACGCAGCGCCGCCAACGTTAGTTTGAGTCGCGAATAATATCATCGTCCGATATATTTTTCGATTTTCACATACTTTGCAGCGAAATGTAGGTACATTTTTCACGAATTCGAAAAAATGATCAACTTTTCGGCTTCCTAACGGCGAAACCGTTTACCAATAAATAAACTTATGGATTCCTAATTATAGATAGTTTATCTCTCTTTAATTCAGTACAGATATTTGACTATGAGAGCACTGACAGTTAGAGCTGGACAGGTCACTCTGAGATTTGAGAATACTGATTTGACATTTTATCGTAACTATGGTGAGAGTTATTTAACATACACGTAACTTAACGCCAGGTTTCAGAATCCCATTAATCGAATCCTGATTAATCATAAATTTATGTAGGTACCCAATTCGTATACCCCTGAATCCTGAAATTGTAAAAATTTATGAAATTTATTACTTATCGTCTCTATATTTCAGGTAACTCCACGTCTATATTGGGCACTTCATAACATTCCTGAATTAGCGAGTGCTGTTAAAGAAAAAAATGCTATGTTCGGTACTGTAGACACTTGGCTATTATACAAACTATCAGGAGGCAAGGTAAGAGCAAATACTTAAATCAACAAAATCAAAAAATCTAATAATAAATTTAAAAAATGGTGTTCTTAAAAAACTAAATTTATATCACATTTATTTTTCCTTCCAGATTCATGTGACTGATGTATCGAGTGCAAGTGCTACTGGGATGTATGATCCATTTACATTTAGTTGGGCCAGCTGGGCCCTCAACATGTTCCATTTACCCTCAGAAATACTGCCACAAGTTGTAGATACTGCCAGAGATTTTGGAGTTATTGATGAAAGTATTTTTGGAGCTCCAATTCCAATTAAGTGTTCAGTAAGTGTATATTTATAATTTGTATTATATAAAACAGGGCTTCTTAAACTGTGGGTCCCGACCCCCCGGGGGGTCGCAAGGCTACTGAAGGGGGTCGCAAAGATCTGCTACTTTTGGGTAATAATAAATAAATTTTTAGAATCTACAAGGTAGATTCTACAATGTCGCGATATTACACCTACATCTACGGTCAATATTAATTTCATTACATGGTGGGTCGTTTAAAATTTCCTAGGCTTGAAGGGGGTCGCTATATAAAAAAGTTTAAGAAGCCCTGATATAAAATAAACAGTGGCATGCAGTCTGGTGTAGCGAGCCTGTGATATAATGTAAACCTTGATCTCAACTGAAGTGAGATTTCTGACTAAAGGAGCTCGGTTACTGAGCGTGACTTTTATCCAGGGTTCATCATTATAATATGTGAATTGAATGATTTGTATTAGTACTTACCAATCGACGGATCAGGCATCTTGTAGTTAGTCTTGGTAGCTGATCACTTAAGGTGTTAAAGGTGAAGGTTTACGTTAGCTAAAGACGGTTTAAATTTAACTTACAGATGTATTATAATATAATTTTTACAAGAAGAAGTTGAAGTGAAAATATATAATAATTTAGATAAAAACAAGATTAACTAAACCACCAGATAATCGACTCAGAGCCTTTAAGAATCCAACAATATTAGTACTACTCGCGAACCGGACCGAATACTTTTGCCCCTTGTCTTCAGAGAGACGGGTGTATATATAAGGGTTCTGATAGCATTTCTTGAAATGAAAGTCTAAAATTGTCCAATTATATTTCAGTGTTCAAAGTTATTAGACAATAATTTTGAACAAAAGTAATTTTGAACAATAAAATGTATATATAATTTTGAAGTTAAGTTTTGTAATTTATGGCTTCTATTATCTGGATTCTAAAATCTTTTAAATTTCTGGAAATGATAAAAAAAAGGACCCAGTGTGAAAAGACTCGCAACGGTTAATATCCCATCAATTTGGTTTTGCCAAGCCAGGCCATTCTTATTGCCAGTCGAATTTGAATGACATGATTTAAAACATGCGAATAGTTATCAGTCTTATTGGACTGACAAAGGTTTCCAGAAAAATATTCTAAAAATCTTTTGGTGTAAAATATGTGCCAAATGAGTTTAATTGTTTTTTAAATTTGTTTCAGCCACCGATTAACGATTGCAATTTGGGGTGTGACGTTCTGAATTCTTAGTTTTATCTGGCTGGTTTAAACGATTCGTTACACTGGATATGCGGAATATGCACCGCATACAGGGACCACTATGCTACGTTAGTTAGCAAATAATATCTTGAGTCTATAAAAGTCGCAAAAATACTGCTCTCTTAAACATTAATAAAATGTTGGATTAATGTTCCGTATGATCCCACCAGATCCAGCTGGTTAGAGAAAAGGCGCAAAGTAGTTAGAATGAGATCTTGCCTAGGCGAGGCGTCACTTGTTTTTTTCAAAACATAACATTTACGATTCAGTCTTATCTTTTCCAAACATTTTATTCAAAACAAATTTAAATACGTATAGGTATTTAAAAAAAGTATTAATTCTGAAATCTAAGAATTTATTTGATGAGTGTTTGTTAACACTGCTCGTATTATCCTATTTAAAACAAAAAATGTAATAAAGAAATTTCAGTATTTATACGATTAATTTCACATTTAAATGATTTCAAGCCTCAAATTCCATACACATACCCATTATAGCTCATTGTGAATGTACGTTAAAAATGCGTAAAATGCTGTATTAAATTATGCTTAATTTTAACGGTTAAATATACATATTTTACTAAATACGAAATTGCAGATGGCCGACCAATCAGCTTCCATGTTTGGTTCTTGTTGTTTCGAAGCTGGAGATCTTAAACTCACCCTAGGTACTGGTAGTTTCCTGAATGTAAACACAGGTCGCTCCGCCATGGCGAATGCTACTGGACTCTATCCAGTTATTGGATGGAGATTCGGAGATGAGCTAGCTTACAGTTTTGAAGGCGCCTCTAATGATACGGGGACACTTATACAGTGGGCTATGAGTATAGGTATGTAATTATAACAAGTTGAAAATATTTGATATGTTATGTATTATTTTTTTTTGTAGGTTTATTTTCAAATCCAGCTAATTCTTCTGCTATAGCAACTTCCGTTCCATCAAACGATGGTGTTTATTTCATTCCAGCTTTCAGTGGCCTTGGAGTAAGTAATAATATTATTTATCATGCCCTTTTTAACATATCTTTCACAATTTAACTAATACCCTTTTCACACTAGATCTTTAAGATCGGATGTTTAAGTGAATGGATCTTTAAACGCTAATGTGAAACCGTACGGCCTCGTCTAAACACGACCGATGTTTAAGACAGAGATCTGCGTCTTAAACTTCGCCCGCATTGCCAACTTAATTCCCATTATAAAAAAATACTCCTTGAATTTGTGCTTCTCTTCTTTTATCTATGTTCAGCTGTTATCATTTTATATATCGAGGTTATGAGATGATTATTTGCGTTATTATTTAAATAAATATAAAAAATAAACTTCTCCTAACCTCGATATACAAAATAATGACAGAATAAATTCAAACGATATGAAATTATGTTGGCAATACATACTAGCTTTACATGGAGATTTCTTCTTCAAATTAAACATCAAGTGTGAAAGCAAACCGATATTAAACATCGATGATGTTTAAGTTCAATCGTCTTAAAGATCTAGTGTGAAAAGGGTATTAGAGACGGTTACGCGTAAACTTAGTTTCTAAAACCTCTACAGATGTCAGGTCTAATGTCTGGCTGAATTCAAGCTTATGAGTTAAATAATAATAATAATCTTTATTACCACTAATATCCATAGTATAAAAATTACAAATTTAAAGTAATTACAAAAAATTAAGTATAAAGACAAAACTACCCAAAATGCTCATAGTTGTGAGCCTGCCAACTACAAGGTGTCTCAAAAGAAATTTTATATTTATTTAGCTTACTGCGTGAACGCAACGTATCCGAGGGGCGCGGGGGTTATGTCAATCGGTAGCCTGGCTCTTGGGAATTCAGTCGCTATGGAGCGTTTCTCGGGAGCAGACCGCGCGTTATGCGTGCGAGAGTTTTACAAAAACGGTGATTCGGCGACTGTAGCGCGTAGAAAATTCTGCAGTATTCGAGGTTTTCGCCACTTAAATGATGCGCCAAGCATTCCTCTCATTCGACATTGGGTTAAAAAGTTTGAAAAGACTGGTACAACGCTGGATAAATCAAAATCCCGGTGACCTAGGTCATCAAGAACGGCAGAAAACGTGGAGAATGTTAATCAGTCTGTTCGTGACGACCCGAACCGTTCAATTCGGAAGCACGCAAGTGCTTTAAATGTGCATAGATCATCATTACATCGCATTATGCACAAAGACCTAAAGCTGCACCCCTACAAAATTCAATTGGTGCAAGAATTAAAGCCCCAAGATGCCAGTCAGAGGCTTAATTTCGTAAATCAGGTGATTGAGCGATTTTCAACGTTTACCAACATTTTGTTTTCGGATGAAGCTCATTTTCATCTTAATGGCCACGTAAATAAGCAGAACTGCCGCTATTGGAGTGCAACGAATCCGATACGCAAACATCAGAAACCCCTACATTCGCCTAAAGTGACCGTATGGGCTGCGATGTCGGCGCGAGGAATTATCGGCCCTTACTTTTTTGAAGACGAAAGGGGGCGTGCAGTTACAGTGAATTCAGAGCGTTATGTGGAGATGTTAGACAACTTCTTGGTACCTGAACTGCAAAACTTTCCTGGCTATAACCAAAGAACATGGTTCCAACAGGACGGAGCAACTTCACACACGTCCAATATGTCTCTGCCACGTGTTCGTGAAATTTTCTCAGGCAAATTGATCTCCCGGAGAGGTGACATAAATTGGCCTCCACGCAGTGCAGATTTAACCCCTATGGACTTTTTCCTATGGGGTTATCTTAAATCTAAAGTTTACGCCAATAAACCGACTTCACTGGCGCATTTGAAAGAAAATATCCGTCACGAAATGGCAGCCATCCCTGAGTCCACTTGCCGAGACGTCATAAGTAATTTTACTGTTCGATTAAATGAGTGCCGAGAACGCGAGGGTCTACATTTAGACGATATTATTTTTAAGAAATAAAACCTCCAAAAAGTGTATTTTAATAATTAATAAACATTTTTTCTATATACGGCTTACTTTTTTTTAATCGATCCACTAAATATAAAATTTCTTTTGAGACACCTTGTATTTGACTGATATTGAATTTATTATTAGAGCCAGCTAAAGAAAATGATAAGGTAATGCCAGGCCAATTACTTGCTGCTACATCTAGCGGTTGTAGGACAAATTGTATTGAATTACTATCCGTAATAAAAATATCCCATCAATTTGGTTTTGCCAGGCCAGGCCATTCTTATTACCTTGTATCTGACATGGCTTCAAACGCGTAAATATTTGTCAGTCGAATTTGAATGACATGATTTAAAACATGCGAATAGTTATCAGTCTTATTGGACTGACAAAGCCTTTCAAATAATGTTCTAAAAACCTTTTGGTGTTAAATATATCCCAAATGATTTTAATTGTTTTTTAAATTTGTTTCAGCCACCGATTAACGATTCCAAAGCGGCAGCTGGTTTCTTAGGTTTAAAACCAACAACAAAGAAACAACATATGGTCCGGTCCATTTTAGAAAGTATTGTTTTTAGAGTAGTCCAAATTTTCGAATCTATGGAAGAGGACACGAATTACAATTACAGAAAAATCAGGTAAGTTTATTTCTAATTTCGATAAGACATTTGATACTTTCGATATATAATTCATATTTTTTATTTAATTTATGTTTCTATTATATTGATATAATTAATTCTGTCCAGTACTATATAAATGATATTGTTCTTCCAGATGAGAGGATAAATCTGACGCTCGATTGACACATATGCGCATGCTTCAAAATGACTGAGCGGAGATTAAAAATATAATATTCTGATTTATTGTGGGTATATTTAAGATTATCATTAATACATCAATAATAAGACAATAATAATCATCAATTTATTATTTATTTATTTATTTAATAGAACAGCACGTAGCTAATATGAATAATAATACAAAACAAGAAAAAGCAAAAAAACAAAAGGAACAAATATCACAGTGTTGTCGATAGTCATAAAATTATTGTTAAGCAACAAAAAATTCATTCTTAAATTATAATTTGCTTAAATAAATACAAAGGAGATAAAATGAATGAAATTACATGTGTGTGTGTGTGTTACTACTTACACAGTTAAGACAAAAAAAAGTTACTTCGGTATTTTTTCAATAATATTTTCTTCCTCTTGCGTTGTCGGTTTTTTAAAATATGCGACTTCTTAATTTTTTTCCTGGTACTAAATATAGAAATTTGTTTATTAATTTTTTTATTACTTGGTTCAAATGTTGTCGTATCTAGTTGGTGTTTCAGTTTTTTATTTTCTTTGTTAATTTCTAAACATTTTCTATAAGTATAAGCCCAAAGATTGGGCTTCTCATAATAATTTGTGAAAAAATTTTCACCAAATATTTTCATGTCATTGTCCGAAAGTAAAAAACTATTGCTTTTGGTAACATTTCTATAAATTTTGATTCTTCAAGGGTTATTTCTAAAGTTTTTAAAGTTCGGTGCCCATCACTGCACACCAGGCATTGTAAAACACTTCATTTATATCGGATATAAAAACATTGCAATTTATTAAACCGATTTTTTTGAAAATTTTACGAAAAAAAAATCATAAACAGTAGTGTCCTGCCTGTTTGTAAACATACATGATGCAGGAAACCCCTCGCCATATTCGTCGAATACCATTAAAGTTTATCTTATGAATACTTTTTAAATGGACATTTAAATTATATTGTTTTGAAAATATTTTATTGCAAATTAATCACATCACAGACCATTTCAATTTATTTAAAAATGTGTGCGCTGCATACAGGTACATGTAAACACAACAGTGGTTTCCTCTTTCCCGCTACACTGGAACGCATGCGTATATGTGTCAATCGAGCGTCAGATTTATCCTCTCATTTCTTCCAGTGTCATACTCGATTTCTAGCATTGACGATATCTTCACGTACACTTGTGCTGTGCGTGTTGCATGTGTAAAACAAAATATAGAATTTACAACCACAGTATATACTAGGGGCGCTCAGACTTAAACCATCGGCGATCGACCATAAAAGCATTAGGCGGCAAGCGATCGACTAGGTAAAAATAAAATACAAAGTTCATAAATGGTTATATTTATTAATTGGAAAGATAAAACAACTAATGTTATTTTGATGTTGATGAATGGCATTGCATGCCATCTGCATACTTTTCATAAAACGGCACATAATTACAAAATGCCAAACGCAAGCATGAATTAAGATGTTCGTCACTGAGCCGATTACGATATTTAGATGTAATTATTGTCATTTCGGAAAACGCAGACTCGCACAAATAAGTTGACCCAAATAATGCTGTTAACTGAAGGGCTATTTGTTTCAAACATGGATATTTTTCTTCAGATAAACAAGCCCAAAACTTGTTATCTGTTACTCTGGCTTTGAGATGTATATCTGACATAATTTTCAAGACTGGAATGAGATCTACCTCATTCCAAATAATATCTATTAAATGTTAAATCTTAAATTATCATCGATTATTCTATCAGATAGTTTAACATTTAATGTTCGTTACTAAATTAATAACTATTAAATTACAATAGAGAGATATTGCAAAGTGAAAAAAATCTGACTTTATTAAAAGAAACCTCTAATAAAGTATCCTGTATTAAAATTTTTCATAATGTTTTAAAGAGTGTTATTGCAACGGTGCTCTTGCTTCATACTTTATTTTGACAAATATGCCAAATTGATAGATCGAAATCGTAATGAATATAGAAGTTAACTGCAACCCTTATATGAGTTAACTGCAGCAGACTATTTTTAACTTCTTCCCACACTGCACAACCATTCGCAAAAGGGTTTCGTGACACAATTTCTCGGAGAAGAATAACATCGTCCTCGTATTTAAATCGTAAACGTTTTTTATCTTTAACTTGCATCATTACTCACAAGAAAACTCAACAAATTTTATGTTCGAATTTACTTCGTTGTTAATTTTGAGGTTAAATTGACAAGACCTGTCAAAAATAAGGCTCTTTAAATAAAAATGCTTTGCCGTTATTTAAATTAAATAAAGGTAGCCTGTATTTTAATAAAAGAAAGAAATTAAGGATATATCAACTGCGCATGCGCACATGTCAAATAAAGGAAAACTTTATTAAAAGATCAGTAGAACAGAGGTTGCAATATCTCTCTATTAACTGTAAAAAAATATTTAAAATACTTTTTATAAATATGTACGCGATCGACTTAAAAACCTCTCGCGATCGACCAGTCCATCGCGATCGACTGTTTGAGCGCCCCTGGTATATACAGTAGTTTCACTTGTTATCGGCCCGTTTGAAGTGAAATGGGCAAATTTTCGTGACTTTAGCTTGGTTAGGAAGGTATAGGCGATATAGACTACTACGCAATTCATTAAATAATTGTTTGAAACAATAAACCGAGTGTTTTTATTTTAAACTTTTTTAATTATAATAAATAAATAAATATTAATTTTGTTTCAGGGTTGATGGAGGTGTATCTAGAAACGATTTTATCTGCCAGTTGTTATCCGATATGACCGTCTTATCTGTAGAACGTGCACAGAGTTCTGAGATGTCCGTTTTAGGGGCTGCATTTTTAGCAGGTCTTCAAGCTGGTACGTTGAAAAATAATTTGCAGCAAAATTTCTAAAAATATGTTACGCAATGTAATGCGAAACATAAAATAAAGAATAAGATTGTGTTTAAACAATAATGGATATTTATTCGAACAATATTTGTAACCAAAATACTTAATTTTTACTTTTGTTTTTATTATATGTAAGTTTTTAATCGTACTATTTTTATAAGTTTGTAACGTTGATATCTCCGGTATTAAAAAAATTTAATTTTAAACATGTTTAGTTTTTTATAAAGACAAAAAAATCGTTGCTCCAATGGCCTAACAATATACAGGGTATTCCACTTAAAAAATGTTTATTTTCAAAATATCTGGTCAATGAAACATTTAAAAATATTTTTGAGTCTGTCATGATATTTCCTATGTAAAATACTCGAATTTTGTCCATTTAACCGAATCTCTATCTATAATATTAAAGTGGGAAACAGAATGCAACGAGTTCTACGGCGCGTTGACGGCGTTCGTACGACGCTATCTGTCAAAAGAAAGTTAAAACCAAGCTATCGAACGCAAGTGCACAGAATGGAAAACGTCCTACGGCGTTCGAACGCCGTTGATACTGAATGTTCGTCCACTTCCAACTTTTGACGCCGTTGAACGTTGACGCAGAACACCTAACCTCAGTTTTTACTGAATGGTAAAGTGTTTGTATGTATAAATAACTTGCATACAACATAAATAACATCACACACAAGTCGTCATCATCCATTATACTTTTAATAAAAGAAAGCGCACGTATAAACACAGATATAGGTTGTCAAGTGACACTTGACGGCGTTAAAAATTATTGCATTGTGGGCAGGCGAAAATTCAACGGCGTTCTCAGCAACGCCGTCGCAAATGACGGCGCGCTGACGGCGTAGCGCGCTGACGGCGTAGCGCGCTGTGCATTCTGTTCCAGGCTTAAGAAAGATAGCAGTGATGAGCCACTTGGTTGGGATACCCTGTAGACCAAAAAATTATTTTCCTGACATCAAACATTCCCCCACATGGCCCCTCTGTGGACCTTCTTTACTTAATACAAACGAAATCCTCAAATATTTGGAATTTTTTATTGTTTATATAACTTTTAAAATTGTTTTTACAGGTATCTGGAAATCTAAAGATGAATTGAAACAACTAAGAAAAATCGATCAAGAATTCACTCCTGACCTTAAAGCAAGACTTAATAACAAAGATGTGTTCGACAACTGGCGCCGCGTAACGGAGAGATTTAGAAACTGGTATCGAAACGAAGTTACAGAGGTTGATGAAAAATAATTTATTAAACAAACAATTTTATTTTTATAATAGTTTTAAAGTGCCACATTCTTGTTAAAAAGGAAATAATTTAAGAGAGCACAAGATATATTTTAATCTTTTAATAGTTTTTAAAAGAACAATAAACAAAAATTATTAAATTATGTTAAGGAAAATGATGCCATTTTATAATTTAGTAACTTTTTAAATAAGATAAAGAATTATCATTGCCATGGTAGCTTAAATAAAATGGAGAGGTTTTAATAGACTCAAAGATACAGTATAATATTAATTTTGTTATCAGGGTCATATCAAATATTCAATGCCTAACTTTATAGGGCGCCACAATTTCTAGGTGCCCCTACTTTTAGGGTACAAACAGTACTTTGCTCACAAGTGATGTCACATGCGCAGAAACCAGAAATCGTACAGTTCCGTTGCTAAGCAACGGACTTCTGCAAACTGTATTGTCTTTGGTTTGACGTCATTATTTGGCTTATCCGATGACGTCTCTGTGCTTTTCTCATGAGAAACACAATCTAGAAATAATGTGGCCGGAGTTGCAAGATTATTAAAGTATAGGTTGTCTCGTAATTTGTAGTGGGGGGGGGGGGGTAAATAGCGAAGCTACACGTCATCTGTCTGCTAACGGGAGCTTTTATGAGAGGATAAATCTGACGCTCGATTGACACATGTGCGCATGCTTCAAAATGATCTTGAGCGCAGATTAAAAATATAATATTCTGATTTATTGTGGATATATTTAAGATTATCATTAATACATCAATAATAAGACAATAATAATTATCAATTTATTATTTATTTATTTATTTATTTAATAGAACAGGACGTAGCTAATATGAACAATAATACAAAACAAGAAAAAACAAAAAAACAAAAGGAACAAATATCACAGTGTTGTCGATAGTCATAAAATTATTGTTAAGCAACAAAAAATTCATTCTTAAATTATAATTTGCTTAAATAAATACAAAGGAGATAAAATGAATGAAATTATACGTGTGTGTGTTACTACTCACACAGTTAAGACAAAAAAAAGTTACTTCTGTATTTTTTCAATAATATTTTCTTCCTCTTGCGTTGTCGGTTTTTTAAAATATGCGACTTCTTAATTTTTTTCCTGGTACTAAATATAGAAATTTGTTTATTAATTTTTTTATTACTTGATTCAAATTTTGTCGTATCTAGTTGGTGTTTCAGTTTTTTATTTTCTTTGTTAATTTCTAAACATTTTCTAAGTATAAGCCCAAAGATTGGGCTTCTCATAATTATTTGTGAAAAAGTATTCACCAAATATTTTCATGTCATTGTCCGAAAGTAAAAAACGATTGCTTTTGGTAACATTTCTATAAATTTTGATTCTTCAAGGGTTATTTCTAAAGTTTTTAAAGTTTGGAGCCCATCACTGCACACCAGGCATTGTAAAACACTTCATTTATATCGGATATAAAAACATTGTAATTTATTAAACCGATTTCTTTGAAAATTATACGAAAAAAAAAAAAAAATCGTGAACAGTACTGTCCTGTTTGTAAACATACATGATGCAGGAAACCCCTCGCCATATTCGTCGATTACCATTAAAGTTTATCTTATGAATACTTTTTAAATGGACATTTAAATTATATTGTTTTGAAAATATTTTATTGCAAATTAATCACATCACAGACATTTTCAATTTATTTAAAAATGTGTGCGCTGCATATAAGTACATGTAAACACAACAGTGGTTTCCTGGTTTCATCCTCGTTTCCCGCTACACTGGAACGCATGCGTATATGTGTCAATCGAGCGTCAGATTTAGCCTCTCATGAGCCTTTTCAGCTCTTGATTAGCCTTTGTCAGCCTTTGTTTATCGTATATGTTATATAAACGTAAAGTTTGAATTATGTCTATAAATATACAGTGGGTGGCCAAATTATTAGGGACAGTGCAGATTTTTTGTAATTTTCAAATGAATTTAATGAGGAAATAAGTGGCTTTGGGTCTTGTATTTATTTTTATTCGTTAGAGTGCTTTATTTAGAATATAAAACGACATACTTGCTTATTCATAATAATTTATTTCTGGATAAAAAGTGTTAATTTAAGAAATTAAGTAAAATCTTAATATTTTGTAATGCCACCCTTTGCTGCGATTGCGGCTTCCAGGCGTTTGGGCATGCTTTCTATGCAGACTTTTGCGTTGTGTCGGAGATTGGGGTTGTGATGCCACTCTCTGATAAGGGTTTCTATAAATTGACTCTTGGTGGTGATGATTTCTTGGGCGATCTCCCGCTTTTTAAAATAATAATGATACCAGCAACAAGAATATAGAAGAAAAATGATTTTAAAACAATTTATTTTCTCACAAAATGCATTTAAACTTGAAAATTACAGGGGGGGGGTGCTGTCTCTAATAATTTGGCCAGCTACTGTAAATATATTGTTTAATTTTTTGATTTTCTACTTGTTTTAAGTTTTTCTTTTCTTCGAAAGGAATGTTTCTTCGTTTTAAATAAATTTTCTTACATTCATTTTTGATTTGAAGAGAATAATAAGTGAACTATTTCAATATTTCACTTATTATTCTCAATATTTAGGCTGTCCCCCCATAACTACCTTAATATTTATCAAATTGAAAAAATGCAGAGAACAAATAAGATTTGTTTTCTTATAAACAACATTTATTGTATAGTTTTTTCTTTTAAGATAGTTCTGTTTATAAAGGAAATATTTTAATTTTTTTAGTACCAGTTTTAACCCAGAAACACCCCTTAAGAAAGAAAATTTTGAGATACCATACCTATATTTGAATCCTGGTTCTACTCTATTGTACCAAATTTCGTTAAAATACGTCCAGTCGTTCTTAAAAACAGATATAACCTCAAATTTTATTAATTATTATATTATTTTAGCAATTTGTTTTTCTATTTTTATTTAAATATACGTAAAATTATATTTGTATTCGATTTTATTGTTATTTATTAACTATAATACAAATACCCATCACCTTAAATTTTATATAAATCAGTATAAAATTTCCCTAGGAATTTATTTATAATTTATTCAGTAGAACTCTCTTGAAATAAATATCTATTAAACAGACATGTGACGTATTCCCTCTCGCGCTCTGATTGGTCAGAAGTTACAAGACAACATTTACTTTAATAATCTTGGCCGGCGTTGACCGGCGAGAGTAAATATCCCTTTACTCTCAAATGTACCAGGACATGTAGGATTGTCAGTACTTGTAAGCGCATGCACCATGTGTCTATAAGTAAACATGAATCTGAAACATTAGCAGCTTATAAGAAGGTGACAGTCACTTTTTTGATATTTTGTTGATTTTTTCAAAGCAAAGAAATCGACTATACCAAATAAGGTATACATTTTGATTTTTTTCTTCTGTCCGAAATATGATAAACATTTACAATGTTAATTAATTAGAATGATTTTATTTATGGAATAGTTACAAATGTCTAGTAAAACAAAGAATAATATTAGGTCGTCAAGGATGAAATTTGTAGAAAAAAACGGTAAAGTTGATTGATAACTTACAAATAGAAGGAATTATATTATTCATCAAAGTATGCACCCATATTGTCTATACACTTTTGCCATTTAAGCGGCAGGTTGCTCAGGCAGAAGAAGGCCAGTTTTACAGCATTGTCGGAATTAAACTGTTTTCCTATTAAAAAGTTGTCAAATTGCGGAAGAAGTGGTAATCAGTGGGGGCTAGGTCTGATGAGTATGGAGGATGAAGAAGAAGTTCCAACTCCAATTCCTGTAGTTTTACCACAGTTATTTGTGCAGTGTGTGGTCTAGAGTTATCATGCAATAAGATAGGAGTCGATCTGTTGACCAATCTAGGATGTTTTTCTTTAAGTTTTTGCATCATTTCGTCCAGTTGCTTGCAGTATATTTCTACTGTGATCGATGAGCCAGTTTTTTTTTGTTTTGTTTTTAAGTTACCTGTACGAAATTTGGCGAACCAATTTGATATTATCTGCTGCGTAGTAACACTAGAGCCAAATACACTATTAATGTTTCGCGCGGTCTGCGATGTCGTAGTTCCACCTAAGAACTGATACTTCATAATAGTGCAAATTTCCGACTGTTCCATTTTCAACAAAATTAATTTAAAAAAAAAGTTTTTGATATTTTTTAG
Organism: Liopterus haemorrhoidalis; assembly: GCA_963971575.1. Classification (NCBI taxonomy): domain Eukaryota; kingdom Metazoa; phylum Arthropoda; class Insecta; order Coleoptera; family Dytiscidae; genus Liopterus; species Liopterus haemorrhoidalis. Next base: position 8,294,890 of record OZ020621.1, on the reverse strand, counting down.
AGTATACAATGATTTCTTTAAACAGGCGAGATGTGTAAGTTTCCAAAAAAGAAAAAAACAACGGTAAAATATTAAGCTAATGTCAAATAATATGCTGTTAAAGTTGGCAATACTATTAACTACAAATTTCATCCTTGACAACCTGATACAATAAGTTTTAATTTAAGAAGGACGTGGATGTCTCCACAGCTTGTATGGAACATGATAACGTTGTTTGTAATCGTCCCTTACGATGAAGTATTGTTGTGAAACTGTATGTTGTAAGGATTGTATAGAATTGAAAAAGCCAATACATTAAAATCTGGACTATTCGGCGGCTGTAATTTAAGTCGAATTGGAACTTCTTCCTTGCAATTCAATACAATTTTGATCAAAAAATCGCCATTTTGTTAAAACAGCGGGTGTCACTTTAATCTGTCTAAAATACGCGTTTTTTTTTTTTTTTTCTGTATATTACTTTTGACAAACTATTTGCGCGCCATTTGTTTATTAGTTGCCTAGCAACATATTTAGAAATAAAAACAAAAAAAGATCAAGAAAATATTACGTTAATTCCACATTTTTTTAAGTAATGTATACCATATTTTCGGACGGAGGGAGTAAATTTTTCAAAACAAATTATCAATTTTTAATCAATAAATTAGACAATTTTTTGACGAAATTTGAACACTTTACACACAACAATAAATTGAAGGTCAAATTTTTCAATTTATTGATCAATAAATTGAACTGTGTAAATCCCACTTTACATAAAAACAAATTTAAATTAAAAAAATGGATATTAACAGCCAGCGATGGGCAAGTGCTTTGCAACCTTCCTGGCTGCGCCCCTGAATACGTCTGTTTGTTAATTAAATTACATCATAAGAATATTACAAATTCTAAATTTGATATTCTAAAATTAAAAAGAAATATTCTATTATTGTTACATTTTATTTTAAATTTTATAAATTTTGATTTGATCAAAGTCAGGCTGTGGTTGATATTTTATTGTTTAAAACAATATTATAGAGTTGCCAGGTTTTATTGCATACCATTGCTGCAAATTTTATTGTTAGCAAGATAAAAGCAAACTGAATAGAGTGATTGATGCTTTACATGTGGCAACTCATTGTCCATTTTTGTCTATGATTTTATTAAGATTAGTTATACTTTTCCATAGTTTTATTGAAATATTTAAGATTGGTTTGTAGATAAGTGTCTTCTTTGAATTCCCCAGGTCAAAATCAGGTTACTATTTTAAACTGTACCTATTGTTATGTTGATAAATATATATTTTTATACAAAGAACTATTGGCGTCTTTAAATAACCACAATGTTGTCTTTTCAGTCATCGGAATTTTTAATTATGTATATACAGAACTTCTACAGTTGGCGTTGCTGTTCTATTGCAGATTTCTTCTTCACATATTTATGTCTCTTGATAAGTTTTTTGTTTCTATTAGTTAAAATTGTTAAATCGCACAGTATCTACTAACACTAGCGTATACTCAGGGTTGGGGGGACACTATTGATGCTTGTTTGTAAGATAAGGGGGAGGAAAATTGCTCACGGGCTACATACTGTTAGTAACATAATTTTTTGTGACCATTTTTATCAAGCGTCAATGAAAAAAAGATTAATTTAATTTATTTAGGGTGAAAATATATTTAAAAAAATAAAATATACCTACTCTTTTTTTTCTTTTTTGCTTACATAGGAGCCCATCGGAATATTTGAAGTGCCATTACTCATTACTCTTTTGTACAAAGCTTTCATTAATGATTGACAGGCGTTTGAATTTCCCGCTTATTAGATTAATTTTAATCGTTGGTAAAGGTCGTTCTTTTGACTATTTTTTGCTTACTAATGAAACTTATACAAAAGTAGCAATACAAAACCTTTCCTGATAATAAATATACTGGAAACTGAACGGAAAACTAAATATTCAAATATCATTGAGAGAACCTATAGGGATTTGCAGCTAAGCACCCTACCATCTGGTGAGCGTTTCATGAACTTGTGTACATCATATAACATTTCGTTTTGTGTATTGGTTTTGTATGAAGTTTGTTTTTAAAGTTTTATTATAATCATTGAAAAATGTATAATACATATTGTTGTGTGCCTATGTGCAATTCATTGAAAAGAAGAAACCCGGAAATATCGTTTCATTTGTTTCCACTAATATCAGACACCGTATGGTTCGAAACAAAATTGGGAAAGCAAGAGGTTAGGAATCGACGCGATGTTTAGATAAACAATTTAAAAATTGTAAAAAAAGTGAACCCTTGTATCAAAGTTTGCTCATTACATTTTAATGATAGTGACTACAAAAAATATTTTCAATTTTGTATTTATTATCGCATATCTTGAAAATTCCTGTTATTGTGTGTGGGTTTATATTGCACAAGTTTGTAGGCATAATGCATAAATCTTTATGAACTCTCTGTTTTTTTCAGTGACTCCACACAATATTATATGCCCAGCATTGTAGATTTCTACCCCTTGGTAAACAACACGGGAATTATTATTTCCCCCAATATAGTTAAAATAATCGACAATGGAAAACCGCCATAACTTAAAACCAGATCACAAAATGTAGTATTTTAGATGTTTACAAGTAATGTCACTTCACAAAATCAGAAATTCCCAAACAATTATTTATTTTTTGTCGTTTTTTGATACACTTTTCGCTATTATTTACTAGTAAATGTCAAGTGGTATCTGATTTAGAATGGTTTCAAAAAAATCCGCGTGGCGCTACGATCTTAAAATTTTTCCCCTATAGGGTAAACTTCCTAAGCGCCCTGACATCTGGTGGCAATTTGCGGAAGATACGAAAGTGACATTGTTTTGTTTTGTTCAATAGAGAAATACGTGTTTTTTTGTTGCTTGTGTTTTATTTTTGTGAATCATGGAAAATAAGCAATCAATTTTGTTGTGTGCCGCAATGTAAATCGTGAATAAGGAAGAATCCCTCTTGAACATTCCATAATTCACCTAAATCGAAAAAAATATCAATTGAAATGACGTTTGGAGGCAGAAAGTGGATCGTAGGTTTTTATGGACCCAAAAACTAAAAATGGGCAAAAATCCAAGCCCATGCGTGCACGTTTGCTCTATGCATTTTATTGAAAGTGATTTTTTACGTTCAAGAAAAGACTGAAAAAAAGCAATTAACCCACCCAAAATTTGCCTAAATCATGAGTTGATATATTAAAAGGCACTTCTACTTTTTCAGACAGAGATATTAATTTTTGCTAATATATTTACCATACTTTTGTTGCTATTATATTGAAAGAATTAAAAATATAAAGAAAAACTAAAAATTTCCTTGAAATTTCTTTAGAGTAAGTATATTATTACATATTTTGTATATTGTAGATTACCTTTAAATAAAAAAAGCTCGGAAAACAAGAAAAATACAACTCGTGTTCATTTTTACCATGTTTACCATTTTGACAGTTAAATGTCACTTTCGAGTGTTCCAGCTTTGCCGCATATGGCGCTGCGATCTTAAAGTGTTTCCCCTATTAGCCTTGCCTACGGCTCGGGTGATAAACTTCATGCCCGCGTTTAGATTTACGCTGGACGGATTACAAAAGATGATGTTGCGGGTCGAATGGAACCCGCGAGTGTCCTGCGCTCTGACAGATAAGCATTATGAGTGTCCCCATAACCATGAGTCCTGTATACGCCACTGACAAAAAGTAAAATTTCCAATAATAACTTTTTGCTTACAACAAAAACTTGTTTAATACAATTTACTACACAAACGAAACAGATATTTTATACGTGTTCCACCTGACTGACGCACAAAAAAGCCCATAAAAATTATACATATCTAGTAAAGAATCAAGTTATTTTGACCAGTGGTTCTACAACTTCAGATCATTTTTTTCTTAAATGTGAATGAAACTAACGGTTTATCAATATTACTTCATAGTTACAAAGTGTTACATAAATAAAAGTCACCATTTTAGGCATGCCTATGGTATTGACTAAATGCTGCTTATACCGTACGTTCCTTCTGATATAGAATCGGTGATGGAAAATTCCAAGTGCCGCATTTATTGGAATTACTCCTTCCCTATCTTGAGGTTACTGACAGCCACAAAGCCGGACATAACCCTTCTGAATATCTAGACTAAACAGATGTTTGTGATCGATTTTCAAAGTCCAGCTGAGAAGAATAACTCTCTTAAGGAAGAAGAAAATAGGTCCAAGTATATGGATCTCTTGTCCGAGCTGAGTCCAGGAGAAAGCTGTATCCAGGGTATAAAGCTTGTAGTCCTGATAGTTGGTGTTTTGGGTGGTATGAAAGCCTCCTATCGAAGGGAAATCGAGACCATTCTCGTGCCCCCCCCCCCTCTCCATGGGTCCTGTTACTATACGACACTGCTAGGCCATGAAAACATTATTGCAAACTGAGGTTCTATTTTTTTGTTTACTTTTAACGCGGCAGTTACTTTACTTTTAACGAACAAGTTTTAATTAAAATATGTATATAATTTTTATTTTAAATAGTTTCACCTTAAACCAGACTATAATTTAAATCGTAATTCAAAATCAAGGATTTTCATCCATTAATTCAAAGGTCACTGAAAATATTTAGATGTTGAACTTGTTTTTATTTTGAAATCATTTCACTAAATTTTGTTTCCGGAAATACAGTACAATAATTTGACTTCACATCTAAATTTCCGGTGTGTTCTTGGCGCAGATAGTGTAAAAACGTTTTAGCACTTAATTGTAAATAATAGGTTTACGGAGAAATTATGTGAAAAGTGCAAGCGAATAATTTATGTAATAACTACGTTACTGTATGTTAAGATATAAAACAAATTTCTCTTTCGTTCATAAATAAGAATATACAAATGATTTATCGCGCCGGTTTGAACATTTTATTAGTAACTAGCTGCCTTGCTCGGTTTCGCTCGAGGACAGTTCGTAATTATTGTTTATTATTTCGTAATCGTAATTACTTTTATTATTATATTTCTCAGCAACTTTATTGGTGTACTTACTTTTAAAGTAAGAGCGTGGGAAGGTAATTCTGATGGATTAAGAAAATTCAAGAATGCGACTGGATAGTGAATGTCAACTTGTTCATCTACAATCGTGTCGACAGGCATGTAAGTAAGGGAGAGAGATCAAACTGACCCGAGTACATTGTAGTAACTTTGAAACTACTGAACCGATTTTATTTTTATTTTTTTCAACTCTGATTAGTGTATAAATTGTGTACTAAGTCTGCCATTGAAGAAATATATATGTCGTTACTACTGATTTAATGAAAATGCGTTATATAAACCGAAAATATGGACTGTGTACTACCCGCGTGCACAAATATCATTATATCTTTGAAACTCCTGACCAGATTATAAAATTTTTTTCGTGAATATAATATTGTAAACTTGTCCATGACGATCAGCGTAGCGTAGTGGTAAGACACGTGCCCTGCGTGGGTAAGGTCTCAGGTTCAAATCCTGTTCAGGCATGGAATTTTCATTATGAAAAATTAGAATTGTCCTAGCTAATTTCCCTAGTAGTAACGATCTTAAACGTGAAATATAAAAACTTGTCAATTAAATAAAAATTATGACGCAGTTCCTGTGTCCAAAATAAAACAAAAGACGTTAAAAAAATAGGAAATAACATAATAGCATCCGTGAGAATGTTTCAAAATTGTTTTATTAACAAATTAATATTGTTTAAAATTAAAACAGATGTGGTCTGCACATGACTTATTTTATACGAAGGATACGTAGAATCTGGCAAAAAAACATGTATTGTATTTAAATTAAGGTCATTTAATGATCTTGTACAAATGGAATCACGAATTTATTCTTTTCTTTTTTCTGAAAGTTTGTTGAACAGATGAGTTTGACATTTTAATTAGCTGTCTAATCAAAAGTGATATCACGAAACTACCTATAGTTGTTTTTAGAACAGTTAGTTAGTTATTTAATTAATAATTAAGCGCTATGAGCTTTAAGATTTTAATTTCAAATATTTAGTATTGAGTATAGCGACATTAATAGTATGTACCGAAAATATGAGAAAGTAACCAGATATTTTGCTGTGGTTAATAATGATTTTTATTGGTAATTGATTATTTAAGGGACACTTTGTTCAAATGACAGTTCTGTGAGTTTGTTGAAAATATTGAATCCTATATTCCGTCTCGTCCCTCTCATCGTTCTCGTTACTTCCAGTTGTGATTGAGGCACAGTTAGATCTTCTTTGGATCGTATGTGTAATTACGTAGGACGCTAGGAAAGTTTTGAGATACGGGCTTACTTCTTAAACTTCTCCAAAATACTTCCCATCACGGTCAGTACACTTCCTCATACGTATAAACAACGCGTTAAAAATATCTTTCCACTTTTCAGTTGGTACTTCTGCACAGGTTTAGTCCAAGACTGCTTGAAGCTCATTATCGCTCTTATGCCGGGTTTACATTGGTAGAGTAAAAGAGCTAGTAACTAGCGCAAGTAACTAGTTACTATTCCTGTGTAAACAGTTGACATTGTGACTAGTAGAGTACTAGCTGCCAGTAGTTGGGCTAGGATAGCAGCTAGCTCGTCGACGTATTTACTAGCTACTGTCTTTTCCCCCACTACGCAAAATTGATTCATTTCAAATTGGCGGCAAGCGGTAACCTGTCATAACAAATAGAAAAAAACCCATATCAGGTAAGTTACAATTTATTTACATAAATTGCGTAACATTGATTTATTAATTGATGATTTTTGAAATCATCTGTGAAATAACTGCCTTTGATACACGAAAAAGATGTTGTAGACCAGTGTTTCTCTACCAAAAACGCGGACTACTAATAATAATTGATGGTTTATTTTTTGCATGAAAACAAATATATTTAATGTGCTACTAAATACATTTATTTTATTTGTAGAAAATCACAGAAAGTTTACAGAAAATATACAAAATATAAACTATTTACATAAAAAATGTGCAAAATAAATTAAAAATAAAACACATATAAAAACTTTCGCGGACCACTAAAATTTTTCTGGGGACCACTAGTGGTCCGCGGACCACCTGTTGAGAAACACTGTTGTAGACTACAATAACTATTTCCTGTGGATAGGAAATAAAGCGTTAATTCCAATTTTATTTTTGCTGGAATCGCATCCCTTATTAGTGTATCAGTTCGTTGTATTAATCAACTAACTAAATTTAATAGCCTATTAAAATCATCTGATGTCATTCTTAAACATAGTCTGTACTCTTTTTGATCTTCCACGGCTAATTCACGAAATAGAAGGACTGATGCGCCATGGGTAGTTCTTCTATCAATTCATTTTTTAACCCATTTTTGTTTAGGCTTATATTCTGTACCGAATACTTCAATAAGACAATCAATTATTTCCTCCACAAGAAATGATGTAATTCAAAATACCACTTCTTTAATGGCATCACGCCGGCGACGAGGTATATCCATTCATAAACTATTTTTTGCAAAAAGATAATTTCACTACAAAATCACAGTGTAGATGTCAAATGTGTTTTGACACTTACTATCCAGAAAATAAGATATGTATGTCAGTTGCGTATGAACACTTACTATCCTGAAAATAAGATAGTAGAGTAAAGCGCGTAGTACTTGCGCTAGTTACAAGCTCTTTTACTCTACCAATGTAAACCCGGCATTATGCCGGAGAAAAGACAGTAGATAGTAAATACGTCGACGAGCTAGCTCCTATCCTAGCCCAACTACTGGTAGCTAGTACTCTACTAGTCACAATGTCAACTGTTTACACAGGGATAGTAACTAGTTGCTAGTTACTTGCGCTAGTTACTAGCTCTTTCACTCTACCAATGTAAACCCGGTATTAAAATGGCGGCCTTTAAGCTTATCTTGGATGAAAAGGAAGATTCCAAAATCACAAGGAGCAAGATCTGGACTATACGGAGGATGTTCTAACACTTGTAGTCCAGAATTATTCAAAAATTCTTTAGTTAGTTGAGCTCGATGCGCGGTTGCATTATCTTCATGCAAGCGCCAAGTGTAAAGGCGTGTACGAGGCCGTAAGTTTTGAAGAAACTGAATCAACTGAGGCAAACAAAACTGAACGTTCCTTGGGGAATTCCCGATTCAATGAAACAAGGGACATTTCTTGTACAACAATCTGAAAGTACGTATACAAATAATTTAAATAAAATGTCCAAGAAATAATGTGTTTAATTGTAATTCATCATAAATTGTCCAATTATTGTACTTCAGTAAAATAGGGGGGGTGCGGCCTTGTTACACATCTCCAAAGTGAGAAGTGACCTTCCATGGTAAAAAGTTCCCCACTGTTGATCTAGGCCCGTCTCAATACCACTGGCCTAAATTATCACATGTACATGAAAAATGCATCATTAATTCATCTTTTATTGATATTTCAAGAAGTTTTGTGAAATTAGGACATGTTGAGAAAATAACAAAGTTTTCAAGAAAAACTGTATTAATATCTTATTATTTACGTAGTATAACGTTTAAACTATAATTTAATTCTCCATTTAATGCGTCATCAAATATAAACATGTTACCTACTTCATTATGTAATTTTTACAGTGTATAGTGTATGTGATAATTTATTGAACAATAAAAAATGATAAAAAAAATTATATTTTAAACATGCGTTGAAGAATTTCTTCTTCTCTTTGGATACTTCCAGTCTGGTTGAATTTTAGCTAACTCCCACAAGTCCTCCAATGGGTGCGTTTTATTGTGCCAATTCTAGTTTCGGTTTAATCAGAATTCGCGTTTTGTTGAGACAGTATTCTCATTCTATTCATTCTACTCATTCGATGACTCGAGGTCGAACGACTGGAATGAATGAGTGTGGTAGGGATGAAAAGTAATATTTGAATGCAGTTGTTTTCATTTGGTTTTTAAATGTATTACAATTAAATCTCGGTATTACTGCTTCAAAATAAATTTTACTTTTAGGTATTTTCAGGGCCGGCTCAGCGGTCGGGACTTCGGGGATTTTCCCGAGGCCCCGCGCATAAAGGGGCCCCGCGCTTTCATATTTACAATTTATTTCATGAGTTAAAAATTTTGTCACAAATTATTCAAAAGAATACAACTCCATTAGATTGCCTGAAACAAATTTGCAAAGATAATATAGACGATGTGTATCCCAATACATATATAGCATTGAGAATTATGCTAACAACGCCTGTTTGAGTAGCTCCCGCCGAACGCAGTTTTTCCAAATTAAAGTTAATTAAAATTTATCTAAGATCGACCATGCAACAAGATAGGTTAGAGGGGGTGGCTATTGTCAACTGACAATAACTGAAGCGCCTCTAGTGAGATTTTGAGAAACTGACGGTTGTAGGATAGTCGAATTTGTTTACTGTTTTTTCATAGCAAGTTTTTAAAAAAATGTCTTTACAATTGCAATAAAAATTAAATGCAACGTGAATTGTTGTGTTTATCTTTGCAATGCAAAAGTACGTCGTGATAGAGACCTAAGTTTTCATCGTGTTCTGAAACGTGGCAAAAAAGCCTTATTACCTTCAGTTATAACCCTAGAGGTTACTTGGGCACTGAGAAAACGGAAAATTTCATTTAACGCAACCCTCATATTGAATAATAAATTAATTTCAATAAATATCACATGAAGATACCATTGAACCTGTCAAAAATATCCTACCAAAGTCAGCCATGATGTAAAATGCTGTACCGCCTCTATCGGTAGTGTCAGATGTCAATATTGTTAATAGAGCAAGAGGCAACAAAACAGATAAATTTTGATGATATTATCGAGGAATTAGCAGTAAAAAAACGAAATAGGAATAAAAAATATTATGTTTATGTATGTATATTATTGAATATATTGAAGAAATAAATATTTCATTAAATAAATTGATAAAATTATGTTCATGTATCATTTCTTCCTTTTTGGGAAGAATCCCCCGCATATAATATTTTCCCGAGGCCCCGCAAAACCCACAGCCGGCACTGGGTATTTTCTCATTTTGTGTCCTAAAATAAATATATACGTTTACGATTTTAATATAGTATTGCTAAATCTAAACTTAAAATATATGTACAATTCAATTACTCGTTCTAAAACATTATGTTCTAGAATATTTGCTTCAAATATAAAGTTTTCTTATTCTGCATTTATTACTTAGATTATCCATTTGGGTGAAATATGTTCGTTATTTGTTCTACAACCATATGACTTCACCTCCATGCAAATGTCATTCAATATTTACTTCACGATCAAAATCTTGTCTATGATCAAAATTGTCGTTTTATTGCGCATCAATTCTAGTGCTTCTAGTGCTTCCACCAACAAAACGCACCCATTTTGATCTCTGCCTAATCAGATATCTTAAGGATCGTGGATCTTTCTAACAGAGCCGCAGTAAGGAAAACTTGCGCTAGGGGCAAAGAGTTTTGGCACCCTTGGAAAAAAAAATGTATATAAATAAGTGATGAGCAAAAAAAAAAAGATCCTCACCTCCCAAAATCCAAGTGATGAGCAAAAAAAAAGTCCTCACCTTCGTAATAGCGCCCCTTAGTCAAGCTCGTCAGCGCCCTTTTCCTTAGTGCGCCCAGGGCCGTCTCTCGATTTTCGCTAAAATAATATGTGATTTTCGATTAAATAATAGATGTTGCATCCGACAAGTTGTTGTTTGAATTTTTCATGTTTTTTTTAAATGTTCGTTTGTGTTAACAAGTCTCAGAAATAAGTTGTGTGTCTTTTAGCGCGCATTTAAATAAAATTTCTAATAAAAATAGAACTAATACTTGTTGACGTTCTCAAGAAACAGAGACAATAAATGAAGCTCTAAATTGCAAAACGCTTTTATAGTAAGTTTTAGAATGCAGTAAATCCCCCACAATTAATTTTAAATAGAGTAAATCATCTCAAAAATATTTGGTTGCGATATTAATGTCCGGTTGCATAAAAGTCTTAAAACTAGATGTAAGCTAAAAATTATATCATATAATTTTTCATGTTTTTAGTAAATTTCTCATCGAAATAGCAACAATAGTTTCAAAAACTTAGTTTTCATTAATAATGACTCATTTTCATTAAGTGTTGTACCTACTATTGTGGTACCTAAATACCTACTACGGAGTGATTATTTAATGGCGAGACGACGTCACTGGAAGTTTTAATAATTTGCCGTTTCATACACATCGTAGCAGGCGATTATGCGCGCATGCTCATAATCTTTTTTTCTTCATAATCAAATTTTCTTCAACGTTAATATAGTCATAGTATTCTGCTAGGAGGCACGTAAAATTTGTTGACGTCGTCTCGCCATTAAATAATCACTCTGTATTTTTACGGCCGTTCAAAAGCTACGAAAAACGAGTGAGAATATATATTTTTTGACATTCCATATAAATTTACTTTATAAACGTCAGAATTTTAATTGTTTTCTGAATTTTGTTTATAGTAAAAATAAAATATTTAAAATGATAGTTTATAATTAAACTATTATATCAGCTCGGTATCATGGTATAAAAATAAAGTAACGAGCAAAGTATATGAAATACAGATATAAGATACTTAAATTTAAATATCTAGATTCAGATACAGATACATATTTCAAAAAGTATCTAATTTGTATCTTTATACTTAAAAAAGTATCTAGTTACTGTATCTATATACTTGTAACTAAATACAATACAACACTGAGAACAAAAATACTTGAGAAACGTAAAAGCTGCGGGTTGGTGCAAGTCTTATAACCACCATTCTATTAGAGTTCATAAAACCCGGTCATAATTAAACAACCAAAGCAATAAATAAAATAGAACTCCTCAATCTACTTAACTATTTCCCGTACAGCACATTCTAATCACGTAAAATGTAAACTTGACTAGCATAGAACTAATAAACATAAAATTCCTATTAGCATATGAGCGGTAACTGGTTAAGAGTTTGGGAAGCGCTGTGTTGTCATTGGGTAACTTATCATTCTTACTCTTCAGGTATACCTGTTGTATATATCTTAGTATTCATCCACCCTCCATCGCGAAAGTGTTTACAATCGGTGATTAGTGAGTGCTTTCACTTGAAAAAAAAACAAAAGCGGAGGTGAGTGATATATTACATATGGACGTATTCAAGCAGTGTCACGCATTTTTTAGTTATTGTTATGTTAATTAGTCATCGTTTATTAAATATTTTGGGAGTTTCTTTCAAAAGAATTTAGATAAAAATATTTTTAAGATATTTAAGTGTTCAATTTTAATATTTTAAAATTATTTTGTGGTCGGAAAATTCAAAATTTTTACTGTTAATTTGTTTATGTCTTAAAATTCTGTTGTTTCATGGTTTAGTAAATATTTTGGGAGATATTGTCAAAAAATATAAATAAAATTATTGCTTCAAAGAAATTTTGATGTTTTAGAAATCTTTGATTTTCTAATAGGTATTCAAAATTATGAAAAGCGCTCCGAAATTTTGTTACTTTCTTGAAATTTTGATTTTGAATTATTTTGGGGGGTTATTTTAAAAATATATTGGTAAATTTATTTCTTTTTAAACTTTTAATGAATTTTTGATGTTGTGGACCGTTAGGTGTTGATATTTGTCTTACTTTTTGAATTCTAAAATTTTGGATAACGCTCTATTTTTCTATTTTCAAAATCTGTGCAGTTTGCCATTCAATTTTTAAAGATAGGGTTTTCGGATTGTATTGTTTTCGGATTGTATCGGGGCCCCGACCTCTATAGGGCCCCGCAAAAACCTAACTTTACACTTTTTTCTAATTTAGGGGCCCAATATTCTTACTGCGCCCGGGGCCTTAACTGACCTAAATCCGCCACTGCTCCTGTCTATAACCCAATATTTTCCCAATCTGGACTTAATATTTATCTTTCGACCATATTAGCCAGTTACAATATATTTTTCCAACAAATACCTATTTATCTTATTATTTTTGTGTCCAGGCACGCACGCTAGCGCGGAGGGGGGATCACAGGTTTGAACCCCCCCTAAACATTCAAATTACACGTAGAACAATTAAATACGTGAATGTCCTCAATAAAATATTCTAGCTTCTAACCCCTCCAGAAAAAGTTTTAGATTCGCGCCTGGTTGTGTAAATTTACTTTGTGACATAAAAAATTGATGTGAAGTGTGAATTTTCACACATTTCAGGGTTTTGCAGGCATTTAGTAAGTGAATGATGATTATTTGGGTAGCGAAAACAAATTTTATATCAAAATATTTTTTTTGTTAATTTTAATTCGAACGCCTAATACCATTATTTAGGTTTCTAAATATATGCAGTATTTTTTTTTTTATATAGCAAGTTTCATTAAGAATTTTAAAAATTGCGCCTATGGCTTCCATTGGTTGTTATAAGTTCCGCCCCTCTGATTTCGTGTACATTAAAACAGAATTAAATTATAATTTAAACAATTTCCACTGGTTATTAAATTTACGCTTTTAAAAATTAAATGCAACATTTGCCAAAATATAACTAGAATTTTGAAAAAATAATTTAAACAACATAAAAATTAAAAAAAAAAACAACAAAAAATAATATTGTCTTTTCTCGCAGGGTTCGATCCCTTTCGGATCGAGTTACTTGGGTGAAAAACCAGCGTCAAAAACCACTACACCAGCATACACGTTCCAGTGTAGCGTGTTACAAAGCTTTAACTTGTGTACATTATTTGCCAAAAATCACAAAAAAATGCGTTTTTTTCCAAAAACATATTCTGATCAAAAATTTCTGTTGTACTATTCCGGTTCACACCAATGTACATTACTTAGAATTTTTTCAGATTTTTAGTTTAAACCATCTGGGCTACAGGGTGTGGGACAAAAAATTTTGTGCACAATTTTGGCAAAAATCGCTTCAAAATAATTTATTTTGCAAAAATAAAAATTTGATCGTTAATCCACGTACCAAGGGCTTTCATTTGATACCCTACTCAGAATTATAAAAAAATATTTTTTTTTTCGATGAGCACATATTTGTTTATATTTTTAGGGGGATATGTTTTTTAGATGTTTTAGTATTTTTCCTATGTGCGGGTCAAAGAGTTGTATAAGCATGCCAAATTTCAACTCTCTAGGTTTAGCCGTAACAGACAGACAGACAGACAGACGACAAAATGACGGTATAAGGGTTTTTTGGTCATACCTACAAAACCCTAAAAACTGTCTAGTTAGTATCATAAAATAGTGGAAGAGGTCCCTAGCAAAGGTCGACAGAGTTTAACTTTAAGCTGTTTATTTATAACAGTTTGAGGAACACTGTATAAATGCCTGTTTTCCTTCTTCCGATGGTACGCCACTGGTAATAAATGCAAATATCTAAAGTGAACACCAACATTATTACAATTTAATTTACAACAAGGTTCAAAGTGAAGGTAGGTAAATTTTTAAATACTTCATCAATCGTCATGACAAAATCTGAAATAAATATCGACATAAACAAGAGTTATGCTTGGTTTATATACGGAACAAGAATAAGGAATAGGAAATAAGAATAGTACACAAGATGTTAAAACATGGCTGCGCCGTATATCGGTTTATGTAGGAATGAAATTTAACTTAAACATAAGAAAAGTTGGTAACATTTAACATTTTATTCTTATTTCAAGAATAAGACACGATAAGCCTGCGCACAGCAATCAAAATGTCTGCCGTAATAAAGTTTGTTCAACAGATGTTTTTCAGTTGTGATCAGAGGGTTGTAAACAACAATAAAATGTATTTATTATTTTTATTTATTCTTCTTGTAAGTTTTAAGAACCTGTCAAATGATAAACGTTAAACAGGCGCAGCGACGAAATGTTATGTCCTATATAAACGGTTTAATATTTTTTATTCTTGTGTACTATTCTTATTTCCTATTCCTTATTCTTGTTCCGTATATAAACCAACCATTATACGTATGCGAAGGTATTTTTATATGTAATTTGCGAGTATAAAGCTCTATGAGAAATTTTTAGTTTTAATTTTTCAGAGGCTTGAGCCCTCCGCCAAGCACTCAAACCAGTGGCGAAGGGAGACCTCCGCTAGACTTGCCCTCCCATAAAAAAAAAATAATAATAAAAAAAAATAAATAATTTTTTTTTTTATTTAAAAAAATATTTAGGTAAATCTTCAAAAATACATCAAATTATGTCCTATACGATTTTTTGTCCAAGGCTTGGTTTACTAGTTACGAATTTTTTAAAATTTTAAAGTTTAATAACTTCTGTTTCCGGTTTCGGATTTTAATAAAAAACAATAGGATTCTTCCCAATTAATAGGAGAATTTTTTAGTACCAGAACGAACTCTTTAAGTTAAATCGTTTTCGAGTTATCGTGTATACACACAGACACACAGACACACAGACACACACACACACACACACATACACTCACACACATACGGACGGCACTTCGAAAATAGGTTTTTTGGATTCCTTGGACCATGAAACGTGGTCATCCGTCAAAATCTCGACATCGAAAATTTTCGCGATTACAATACTTAAAGGAAGTAAAAACGCGAGTTTTTAAGGAACACACTCTAGTACTCACTCCTTCACTTGAGTTTTAAAGTTCATTAGATAAGTCCTTTTTTCTAGACATCTAGACTTGTATTTTAGGAGCGAGGATCGTTTTAGGATTTTGTAGGTATGACCACCAAAAAACCCTTATAACGTCACTCATGTGCCTGTCTGTCGGTCTGCACGGTAAAAATTGTAACCAAACTGCATAACATAGAAAGTTGAAATTTGGCATACTTATACAACTTTTTGACCCACATATCGGAAAACTATAGAGTTCAAAAAAATACAGCGCGGGATAAATATAAATAAATATGTATTTAATAAAAAAAAATAAATATTTTTTAAAAATGTTGAGTGGCATACCAAATGAAATCTCTTAATGCAACAAATAAATTTTTATTTTTGAAAAATCAATTTTTACTTGCCCGACCTTAATATATAAGAGGCAAGTATTGTAATCGCGAAAATTTTCGATGTCGAGATTTTGACGGATGACCACGTTTCATGGTCCAGGGAATCCAAAAAACCTATTTTCGAAGTGCCGTCCGTATGTGTGTGTGTGTGTGTGTGTGTGTCTGTGTGTCTGTGTGGCTGTGTGTATACACGATAACTCAAAAACGGTTTAACTTAAAGAGTTCGTTCTGGTACTAAAAAATTCTCCTATTAAATGGGAAGAACCCTATTGTTTTTTTATGAAAATCGGTTGACTAGAAATGGGAGTTTACTCGTGTCGATTTTAAGATTTTTGCGAATATTTAGCAACAGAAAAATATTTCGAAAAAATTTATTGAACAAAAGTTACTATAAATGCAATAACTAATAACTTTTATTTGAGACGTTTTTTGATAAAACGAAAAATTTCGAAAATTTTTTGTAAAATTATTTAAATTTTTTCATACTTATATGTTACGTTTCCATGGTCATGATAATTAATTCGTAACTAGTAAAGCAAGCCTTGGACAAAAATTTGTATAGAACATAATTTGATGTATTTTTGAAGATTTATCTAAATATTTAATTTTTTTTTTTTTTTTAAATTTACATTTTTTTTTAAATATTTTTTTTATGGGCAAGTCTAGCGGAGGTTTCCCTTCGCCACTGGTTTTTATTGGATTTTGGCCAAAAAAGTGTCATTGACAAAAAAATATTTAAAAAAAATTTATTGCGTGGTATGGAAAGAAAGCTCTTAAGACGTAGATTACGGAACGATACAGTGGCGGATTTAGGTCAGTTAAGGCCCCGGGCGCAGTAAGAATATTGGGCCCCTCAATTAGAAAAAAGTGTAAAGTTAGGTTTTAGCGGGGCCCTTTAGAGGGCGGGGCCCCGGGCGCCCGCCCGGTGCTCCCGCCGTTAAATCCGCTTCTGGACAGGAGGAAGGCATGGGAATATATTTTGAGTTAAAAAGTAACTGATAATAGGTCCTTTCCTTTTACAAGTAAAAATGCTTAGCTAAGCACACAAGTTCGACAAATGCCTTAGGAAGGGTAAGGGGGGGAGGAAAAAATCTTTTGTAGTCTTAGAAAGGGATCGCTCTTACGACTTAGGTTAGCTTAGATTACTTATGTAAATTGGTAAAAGGAAAGCGCCTACTATGCGAGTTTGTTCATTACATTTGTCGCAAAAAAACAAAACTGCTCTAATATGCATGCACCTGCAAGTTCCATATATAACTTTTAACTGCTCCTATCCAACTAAAACTAATTTTATTTCATGAGGCAATGAACATAATGCACTTGTTTGCAAACAGAATCCATATATTGTAAATTCAGATGACTGACACTCAGATGTACCACATAAAATTACGTGCCCGGCATTTAACACCTGCTCAGCTACAAATTACACTTCAATAAATCTACTGAAATTAAACTTTAAATATTGTAATTTGATGCCCACCTTCTGTTATACACCTCGAAACACGTGTAGCGTTTAAAAACACAAATATTTAGTCGCATTTTCATAAAATAAAAATGTACTGTGCTTAAATTAACCTGTTCGCTATTAGCATATTGACAGCTGAGTACTAGAGATGACAGCCATATTGTCTTGGAGCACAGCGCCTCCATTGGTAATGTCTAGGGTGACCATTCGTCCCGCATTTTAACATTTTGTCCCGCAAAAGTTCCGCATTTTAACATTTTGTCCCGCATTGTCCCTCATTTTGGATTTGGGAGGTGAGGACCTTTTTTTTTTTGTTCTTCACTTGGATTTGGGAGGTGAAGACCTTTGTTTTTGCTCTTCACTTGGATTTTGGGAGATGAGGACCTTTTTTTGCTCTTCACTTGGATTTGGGAGATGAGGACCTTTTTTTCTTTGCTCTTCACTTGGATTTGGGAGATGAGGACCTTTTTATTTGCTCCGTCCTGCATTGCCTTCTTAAGTAAATGGTCACCCTAGTAATGCCACTTCTCAATTATGTAGGTACTCCGAAATAATTACGGATTTTGTGGGAAATATTTCCATAAAATTTAATATTTCATTAAATAATTCAAGTCCATTCAGTTCACGTATCACTACATAAACGGTCTGCATCTGGCCGCCCAGGTAGGGGGCACCTTTTCCACCCCCGCCAGGAACAGCCCTGTGTAGCAGTTCGGTAATATAACTCAACTTGGTGAGACAACTGTGCGATGTTTAAATGCTAATAATAAATTATAATAATCCTCTTGTAATGTTATTGATTGCCTAAGAGGCACAGTATATTATTCGCAAAATATTCGATATAATCTAAATTATTCATTTTGAAAACAAACAAAATATGTGTACGTCACTGTTATTTTGGTGTTAGGCGTAGTCAAAAATAACCTGTGAATTTGAATTGGTGAGTTAATTTGTGGTAAATAATTTTGTTTTTCAATCTTACTAATTTATATAACATTCAAATTAGTGTTTTTGTTTGTGCATAACTGATATTATCATGTTAGTCTTTAATTAAAAAATTATTTAATGGTAGCACAACCTTCAGCATAATTTTTATAATTTCTTCTTAGCCATATTGGTATAAAAAGTTATTATTACTCATCTATAATTACGGCGACCATGTGTACTTTACAGTGGCGGCGCTAGCTTTTAAAATCTGGGGAGGGGGGGGGGCAGAAAATATTTGAGTTTTCATGTTTGTAAATATATTTCATTGTAAATGAAATTCGAAGTATTTCTATGGCAAGCCGTTTTAACATTTAATATTAATTTAGTGTCATCTTCAAAATATTACCTATCTCATAGAAATACTTCGAATTTCATTTACAATAAAATACATTTACAAACATTTTCATGATATACGTACATTTTTCAACTAATTTCTATGAGAGTGGAATAAATTTAGTATTAAATGTTAAAACGGCTTGCCGTGTAAGCGCGCCGAATTAGTATTTATTACATGTTACATAAAATTAAATAATAAAAAATTTTCACTCTCATAGAAAATAGTTGAAAACTGTTCGTATCTGGTGAAAATGTTCGCAATTTTATTTCATTTACATTGAAATTGACCGTTTTAACATTTAATATAAGATCATGTGTCATAGAAAATATTTATAAAATATTCCTATCTCACAGAAATACTCCGAATTTCATTTACAATGAAATACATTTACAATCATTCTCATGACATACGTACATTTTTCAACTAATTTCTATGAGAGTGAAAGATTTTTATTATTTAATTTTGTCTAACATTTAATAAATACTAATTCGGCGCGATCACGGCAAGCCGTTTTAACATTTAATACTATATTTATTCCTCTCTCATAGAAATTAGTTGAAAAATGTACGTATGTCATGAAAATGTTTGTAAATGTATTTCATTGTAAATGAAATTCGAAGTATTTCTATGAGATAGGTAATATTTTGAAGAGGAACATTTTATAAATATTTTCTGACACATGATCCTATTATTAAATGTTAAAACGGCTTGCCATATTAATTAGCATTTTTAGTTTAAGATGCATATATGCATTAGGTGCTAAAAGTAAATTAAAATATCTTTAAATATCTTGTGGAATTTCACAGAATTCTTTTGACAGAATTTATGGTAAGACCTGGTATAATAGAAGAAAAATTTAATTCGAACATATTTTCCTTGACATCAAATACTATTTTTATCTAAATAGTTAGTATTAGATACAGGTTCAAGTTTATATTGAATAAAAAAAATCTTGAACTTGTATGAAATGTTAAAATGCGATTTTGCCACTTGATCTTGACACTTGAGTTTCACTTTCAATAACTTATGTAATGAGTCAGATGTAATCAAATATTTATTTTGGTCTAGTATGTACACATGTATGATTAGACAGGAAACATGTTTGTTTTAAGAACTGCAAAAAGAAAAATAATTATGTAAAGTGTGAATTTTCACACATTTCAGGATTTTGCAGGTATTTAATAAGTGTAAGAAGCCAAAGAATACTGGATGTCTACGACTATTTTTTATGGTCACATCGAAATCAATAGTGTTTTGATAATCATTTTTATTCGTTATTTGAATACTAAGAGCTCTCATTAAATTTTATTAAACTAAATTTAAATTATTTGTGAAAAATTAAATTAAAAAATCTCAGCATTTTTTCTGCGTTTCCTTTATTTGATCAGATTGAGTTTTTGTGTTTTTGACAAAATTTATTATTTTTTTAATTCATGGTATACTATGGCTATTATTTCTTGTATTTGTGGCTAAGGTTATTATGTCTTCATTTAAAATTAGAAACATAATAAATTTTTTTAACAGCTGAGAATCGAGTTCATTTGTGCAAGCTCCGTCTACTATTATACGTCATGATTCAACTTATTTTTACCGACCGCCAACATTTATAAAGGAGGTATTGTGATCATACCGATTTTGTCATTTCGAGATTTCGATGGATCTCCACGAATTGAGGTCCCTACATAACGTTTTGACTATTTTTAGCATGATGTCTGTCGGTCGGTCTGTCTGTCTGTCTGTCCGTCCGTCTGTCTGTATACACGTGCAGAGGAAATTCGGCTAAAAGGATTTTTATGGAACTTCATATTTAAGCTTTCGACATCAATGGCATGATGTTGGTCAACTTTTGGTAAAAATCGGTTAACTAGAAATGGGAGTTTACTCGTGTAGATTTTAAGATTTTTGGGAATATTTAACAGAAAAATATTTCGAAAAAATGTTTTTAACAAAAGTTGCTATAAAAGCAATAACTAATAATTTTTATGTGAGACATTTTTCGATAAAACGAAAAAATTTAGAATTTTTTTTCGAAAGTATCTATTTTTTCATACTTATATGTAACGTTTCTATGGTTATGATAAATAATATCTGTGTTAGAAAATATTAGGCTAAGTTATTTCTACTCTGCTGCTAGAATGTATTTTATACAAGTACTTTGTGATGGTAGTCGGTCCTGTGGTGGCCACAGCTGATTTTTTGTTTTGTTTTGAAGGTGTCAAAGAGGAAAAATAAAAAGCTAACGTTTTGTTTCTAAAATAAATACTCAAAACAGCTAAATAAATTTTATTTATATCTAATCTACTAGACGTTATCTTTACTACCGACATTAAGCTTAGCGGAAATATAATTTTTACAGTTTTGTATAATGAAAAAAGAGTATATAAATTTGAAGATTACAATCAAGAACATTGCCTTTAGCGTCTGCAAAAACGCTTCGTGCATGTTTTGAATTCCATCAATATTAATTGAGCTGGTCAGTATTGTACCACCGGATCTTACATCACGAAGTCAATGAACTTGAATTTCATTGTTAGACATCATGCTAAATTTTGATAAATGAATATACTGGTAGTATTTACATGGTTATCAGTGGCGTGCAGCCAGAGACGTACCGAGGCTACGGCAAATGTGGTCCCAGCCACGGGCGCCAATTTTATGAAGGCGTCAAACAAAAGGCAACCAAAATATTTAACAATTGTTTGTTATTGCGGGTTTAAATCTGTTACTGGTTTATCTACTTACTTATTCAAAATATACGTTAGTTTTGTTCGGGGTTCAAGTTTCTAATAAGGTACCAACAATTAAGTAATAAGTTCATGAACAGATTTAATGCGCATGTCCGAGTTCAGACGTGTTAAATACCAGTGTTGTAATGTATCTAGGTATTTGTATCTAGATACAGTAACTAGATACTGTGCAAGTATCTAGTTACTGTATCTAGGTACATTTTAAAATATGTATCTGTATCTGTATCTAGATATTTAAATCAGTATCTAAGTATCTGTATTTCAGGTACTTTTTTCAGATACTTTCCTATTTTGTCTTTTTCAAGGTCTTTTTACAAAATATGTCCTTACGATTTTTCAAGTTTGTAATACATTTAGCATCATTCAGATATTTGAATTTTAAGTTAACCAAACCATTCAGCGACCAGTAAACTCTTTCTTGCTTGGTGGGAGTAAAAACATGCTTCATATAGGGAAAAATTGCTAAGCGATATGACATCTGGTGGGATTGAAGGAACTACAGAAATAGACATTGTGTCGCGCTTTTTTTTATAAAAAATGTTTGCATAAAAATATAATTGCATAAAAACAAGTATTAATATTGTAGCAAAATTACAAAAACCACCAGTAAACATTTTTCATAAGTAAAATTCACGTTGTTTATATGTAACGAATGTCTATTTTGAAGGTTCCAAGTTTGCCGAAATAGCGCTGCGATCTTAAAATACTTCCCCTATGCTTCAAACATGCTTCAAACATGCTGGAAATACAATTTTATTAAAATTTTATAAATAAAATTAAATTAAATAAATAAATTATAAGTTTGAGAATTATGATAAAATACAAGTTCTATATGTAATTAATTAAATTTTGGAAAACATTCTTTTATTTTTTATTTATTTTTTTTATTTTTTATTTAAAAAAAAGGAAAAAAATAAAAGGATGTTTTCCAAAATTTAATTAATTATATACAGAACTTGTATTTTATCATAATTCTCAAACTTATAATTTATTTATTTATTTAATTTATTTTTATCTATAAAATTTTAATAAAGTGTAATTGTATTTCCAGCTCTGAATAAATTTTAAAAAATAATAAATAAAAAAAAATTAAATAATTTTATTAACAACGGTTAAGTAAAACAACCATTAAGTAATTATCTAATCTAAGAATAAGAATTAATTTTATAAATGTGAAATAAATAAAGAAAAATATAATAAATAAAATTGTTGTTTTATTTTTGTCATCCTAAATACTCATTTAATTATCAGTAATTTATTAGCGAACAAAAAATGTTCGAGATATCCGCTGAAATTGGAATAAAAAAGTGATTTTTTAAAGATTACATAGGTATATAGTTAGTTAATATTTCTGACACACAGCTTCAAAGGCTATTTGTGTTTATTTTAGAAGTAATAATAGTGCATAACTTATTTTTTATTGTGAACAAATATATTCCTTGCTCTAGTTATTTATTTTTTTTGTGGTGTTTTCATTTTTCCGAAAGTATCTTAAAAGTATCTTGAAGTATCTAGATACATTGTAAAAGAAAATGTATCTGTATCTAGATACTTTTTAAAATTTGTATCTGTATCTGCATCTAGATACATTTTTCCTCAAGTATCTGTATCTGTATCTAGATATATTTTCAAATGTATCTATTACAACACTGTTAAATACAGTGTTGAGCATTATCTAGATAATTTTATCTAGATAATGCATTTAGATGACATATTTATCTATCATCTTTTTTAGATACTGTTTTACATTTTTATCTATTATCTCATTTAGATAGGTATTTTCATTATCTTTATCTGTAATTTCAAATAATTTTTATAGATAATAGACCATATTAGTGTGACGTCACATACATATACTGCCATCTGGCAACGGTTTTCTTTGGATTTTTTTGGGAGATGTAAAATACATGTGTCATTACTTTTGTTACCTTAATTTTATGAATATTTTCAATTTTGGAGCAAAAAATTTATATCTTTGATAAATATATACTAATATATACAGTTCAGATACCTTTTATTATAGAATAATGTTTTTATAAACATATAAATAAGGATTCGAAGATATATTTATAGGTTACGTTTTTAAATAATTTGAAAATCGAAATATCTTTAGTATTTATTTAATTATAACTAAGTAAACTTTAATATTTTGTTTCAAAATTCATAATGGTGTATTGTTTTGCTCCAAATTGGACCCATTACAGTCACATTCTTAATTTTTTCGTTTTTTGACAAGTGAAAATGAAAATCAATAATAGTTAAAACAAGAACAATATGTTGTTCTGCAAAAATAATGACGTATTAAATTATAATGTATAAAATAAGAATTTTAACTAATAAATATTGACTTGTAGTTTTGATGTTTGAACTTAATTTATACCTCCAAAATACAATTTAAAAAAAAACAACATGCTAAATTCAAATAAAAGGAAACCAACCGCGAGGCGGCAGCACTGAATCCCATTTTGTGACGTGTTAAATATGGTCTATTTAAAATTTAACATCAATATTCTGTGATTTTCTGCAAATGACAAAACTATGGTCTATTTCAAAGTAGAAAAAAGTAGATAGCGCTGCGAACCGAGTACGATTTACACTGATCAAATACAATATAGCGGGAAATTTAAAATAAGTTACAACGAGGACATGGGCGTAGCAACTGGGTTAGCAAGTGATTTTTTTTTATATAAAAAAGGTTAATAAGATATTGAAATAAACAAGACAGATAATACACTTACGTTATTTATACGAAATAAATTCAGTTCAATAGGAAATTTGAAAAAGTTAAAAAAATATAAATTTTAAAAATGATGTACTGTATATAAAAAGAGAGATTTGGCTAAAAGAGTTTGAACAAAACAATAAAACAAAAAATATATCTTCAGAGCTAAAGTTTCTTATTTAAATAATTATTGTAAATACAAATTAAAAATATATGTATATATGAAGATCTAAAAATTATATCAATAACTTCTTCTTTGGACACAATCAACTGGGCTCTCTTTTGGCCTCACATTAGTCCTCTCTCTTGATCTGTTAATTTTCAAGTGTCAAAAAATATTTATATGTCAGATAACCTAAAAAATATATAACTGCGTGAAAACAAATTACATGGAGAATTTTCTCCATAAAATCTACGCCAAGAATATAAATAAAAGTCTAAATATGTAAATAATAACAAAACATATGAGAAAAATTAAATAATATAAATAATATATATTTCCAATGTACGACACTGAACATATGTCAACTTGGACTAAAAAGAATATTTTTACAGTGTAATAGGGATGACGATCTAAACCAATCCGAAGCAAGGACAAACAGCTCCTATCTTCTTACACACATTTTTCTACTTTGAAATAGACCATAGGTATACATATGTGTAAATATGAATCAACAATATTTATTAAACGAGATACTCTTAACTGATTACCCCTTGGATGAAAGCGATATGATGAATTTATAATGGATAATTTGAGTTTCGCGCCATAGAAATGTGGAGGGGTTTATCTTATCTTTTCTAGATAATTAATTTTTTAATTATCTTTATCTTTGTTTAGATCACAAAAAGGTGGTATTATCTTATCTTTGACTAGATAACATTTTAAGTTATCTATGCTCAACTAGATAACTTAAAGTTAGAAACAGACAACTTTGGAGAGAGATCACAAAGAAGATTTAATGCGAGATATAGGAATTGATCCATCCTGAAAAAGGATTTAGAAAGCCCAAAGGGCGGCGTAACCCCGTAGCGGTGTTTAGCTATTTATTATTATTATTTATGCTCAACACTGGTTAGATATTATTGTCATCGCGAATATTAATTTTGGCTAACTGGTACTTATAAAATACAAATCTACAAACAATATATCAAAATCATCATATTCCTTAATTCTCGCAATTGATGACGAATACTGGTTGTTGCAATTCTCAACTCTCTGGCACTTTTTAGTAGGTCATCTCAATTTTTTTGATCTTTTGGTAGAGTCTTGACCTCGGACTTCATTCCGTAACCTTCTTGCTTCATCGACCATCATCTCGAATTCATTGGCCCGCCCACAGAAAACGTGGCGAGAGGTGTTAAATAGCATATAGCTTATCACAATACATTCAAAAATTTCTATTATTCTGAACTTTCGTAGTGATGAACAGTTATTAAAGAAGTGCTTCTCAACAGTGCCGCAACAACATAAATTGGCGCCTGGTGCTTAAAATTATTTGGCGCCCCCTCTCTAATTACATACGCAATTTTTTAAATTTCGTGGTAGGCTGATTGCATCAGTAAGGGAACGTTTAAAACATTTACTTACGTTGTTTTCTTCACCAAAATGTTATTTAAGATATTTACTTTCCATATTTTATCGAGAATCCTTAAAATCTTATTGTTTTATTTTGATGCAAGTGGAAATAAAACACATACCTTAATTCATAAAAATCACAAAATCACCAGGAAAGGAACACTTACTCCTAATAAAGGAACTATCTTATTACCAGTAAAGCAAAATAAAAAAATTTGTAGGTATGACCAAAAAACCCTTATACCGTCATTTTGTCGTCTGTCTGTCTGTCTGTCTGTCTGTCTGTCTGTCTGTCTGTTCGGTTAAAATTGTAGCCAAACGGCTAAACCTAGAGAGTTGAAATTTGGCATGCTTATACAACTCTTTGACCCGCACATAGGAAAAATACTAAAACATCTAAAAAACATACCCCCCTAAAAATATAAACAAATATGTGCTCATCGAAAACAAATTTTTTTTTTTTTAATTCTGAGTAGGGTATCAAATGAAAGCCCTTAGTACGTGGATTAACGATCAAATTTTTATTTTTGCAAAATAAATTATTTTGATGCGATTTTTGCCAAAATTGTGCAAAAAATTTTTTGTTCCACACCCTGTAGCCCAGATGGTTTAAACTAAAAATCTAAAAAAATTCCAAGTAATGTATATTGGTGTGAACCGAAATAGTACAACAGGAATTTTTGATCAGATTATGTTTTCGGAAAATAACGCATTTTTTGTGGTTTTTGGTTCACAAAGTACAAAAGTTATACCAATGTAAGACACTCATATACAAAGCGTCCGATAGCGCAACGCGTTAGAGCGCTGGTGTCGGAAGCTAAAATTCTCTGGAAAACGAAGGGTTTTCGAGTTCGAGTACGGACGGAGTGAGTTTTACTTTTTCTGTTTTTTTTTTGCATTTTTATTATGTTGAAATTATTTTGTCAAAATTCTAGTTATATTTTGACAAATGTTGTATTTAATTTTTAAGAGCGTAAATTTATAACCTTATTATATGATTAACAGACGATAAATTATTTTAAAAATATCGTTCATTTTGCCGTGATTACTATAAAGTAAAATTTGTCCTACACACTCAGCATACCGCCTTCACTTATTATATACCTGCGAAACCCTGAAATGTGTGAATATTCACACTTCACATCAATTTTTTAACAATGAATTTATAAAAAACATTCTTTGGTATTATTTTATGGTTTAGTTTTAACGTTTTTCTTTGGATTGGTTGAAATTGCAATATTAACGATTATATTAACAAATTATGTTAATAAACTCAAAAATCATGATAAACAACTAATATAAAAAGGGACAAAATATAAACTCTAGGTCAATGAAACACAAAATGAAAAACACCTAAAATGAAACACAAAAGGGCTAAAGAAATATTATATTACATAACTGAAAATCATATTAAATAAGAAAATATAGATTTAATGACAAAAAAAAAAAAAAAAAAAAAAATGGGATATTTAAACAACAAATAATAAATTTTAGTATTTTAATAATATATTATATAATCACTTTAACGAAATGGAAAATTAAATTAATTGAACTTTTCTGGCTTTTAACTGTGAGAATTCGTTAGTTAAGTCTTCATAATTTAATGACTGCGCTATAGTATTTTCTATTGATATTAAAGCTAAATTTGACAATCTATCTTGGCCCATTGTAGAACGCAAATAATTTTTATTAACTTTAATTTACTAAAACTGCGTTCATTCGAAGCAACAGTTACTGGGAGCGTTAATATGCGCAGCGCAATGCCAATATTAGGGTACACATCTTTTAAATCGTGTCTTTAAGTGTGGATCCCTTCTAATAATTGCATTGGAGTGGCAGTTGTACAGTCATCAATTAATGATCTTGTCTGTCATTTGAAACTTTCGATTTCAAAAGAAAATTCGATTGGATCTAAATCTTTACAATATTTGGCAGCAAGATTTGTAGCATTTTTTAAAAATTCTTCTGTAGACATTATTGCAAGAGAATATCCTGTCAAGAAAGTAAAATCAGAACAAACGTCTCGAAATGATTCGTATCTCCAATTGATTTGAGATAATATAGTATCAATTACCATGTAACACTCTTTATCAAAATATCTTTGGATGTTGCTAGGTGCGTTTCGTCCTCTGCCTTTTCATCCAATACACAAGTTTTATGTACTATTCGAAATAATATAGTTTGAATTTACTTTTCTTAACTAACAAGTTTCAAAAAAAAAAAGAAATCTTTTATGAAATCAATTTTGTGTTGATTATAATTTATTAATATATGTTTTAAAAAACAATGAAATTTGGCAATTTAGCGCCCTTATTAGTCCGGCGCCTGGTGCGGCGGCACCTCTCGCACCACCCTTGTTGCTCCACTGCTTCTCAAAGAGTACCATCTTATTATTTGGTAGATATTTCATAAACTTTTAAAACGATTTAACCCTTTGCAGTGGGTCTTGGTAAAGCCCAGCAAATAAAATTAAAAATATTTTTTTAATAATTAATACGAACATTACTAAAATCAGTTTCATTACGCTAGGCCATTGATGGCGAACCTTTTGAGTTCGGTGTGCCAAATTTCGGATAAAATCTAGCAAAACTAAGGTGTCGTGTAATGCAGTGGTTCCCAAACTTTTCGGTTCCGGGCGCCCTTAATGTATTAAAATTTTCTCGCTGCGCCCCAACTCAATACATAAAAAATTGATGTGAAGTGTGAATTTTCACACATTTCAGTGTTTTGCAGGTATTTAGTAAGTGAATGATGATTATTTGGGATGCGAAAACAAATTTTATATTAAAATATTTTTTTTTTTTATTTTAATTCGACCGCCTAATACCATTATTTAGGTTTCTAAATATGTGCAGTATTTTTTTTTAGATATAGCAAGGTTCATTAAGAATTTTAAAAATTGCGCCTATGGCTTCCATTGGTTGTTATAAGTTCCGCCCCTCTGATTTCGTGTACATTGAAACAGAATTAAATTATAATTTAAACAATTTCTACTGGTTATTAAATTTACGCTTTTAAAAATTAAATGCAACATTTGCCAAAATATAACTAGGATTTTGAAAAAGTAATTTAAACAATATAAAAATTTAAAAAAAAAACAAAAAATAATATTGTCTCTTCTCGCAGGGTTCGATCCCTTTTGGATCGAGTTACTTGGGTGAAAAACCAGTGTCAAAAACCACTATACCAGCATACACGTTCCAGTGTAGCGTGTTACAAAGCTATAATTTGTGTACATTATTAGCCAAAAATCACAAAAAATGCGTTTTTTTCCGAAAACATAATCTGATCAAAAATTCCTGTTGTACTATTTCGGTTCACACCAATATACATTACTTAGATTTTTTTTAGATTTTTAGTTTAAACCATCTGGGCTACAGGGTGTGGGACAAATTTTTTTTTTGCACAATTTTGGGCTAAAATCGCATCAAAATAATTTATTTTGCAAAAATTAAAATTTGATCGTTAATTCACGTACTAAGGGCTTTCATTTGATACCCTACTCAGAATTTTAAAAAAATATTTTTTTTTTCGATGAGCACATATTTGTTTATATTTTTAGGGAGATATGTTTTTTAGATGTTTTAGTATTTTTCCTATGTGCGGGTCAAAGAGTTGTATAAGCATGCCAAATTTCAACTCTCTACGTTTATCCGTTTGGCTACAATTTTTACCGAACAGACAGACAGACTGACGACAAAATGACGGTATAAGGGTTTTTTGGTCATACCTACAAAACCCTAAAAAAGGTCCTCACTTCTAATCTACTAAGTTACCAAGTGATGACAAAAAAAAAGGTCCTCACTTCTAAACTACAAAAAGATGGCAAAAAAAGTGATGGCAAAAAAATGGTGGTATATTTTTTGGTTAATTATACGAAATTAAGATACGTTAAAAAATAAAAGCAAATATACATACAAATAATTGAAATTTTTATATTATAAATCCGTGCTATGTAACATATACATATTTTTTCATATTAAAAAATTGAATTATTCCCTAAATGAGGAAGATTTAGGTCGAATTGCCTCCCTGAACAATCAAATTGTCCCCATGTGGGGCGTGGGACCCACATTGGGAAACACCGATCTAGAGTATGATAGACCCAGCTGGAATTCTCTATTATTGTATAACATAAAAAACTTATTTACGCTATAATTTTGTTAAATTGTTACATACAAAGTGTTTTCCTATAAATATACTAGTAATCAGTGATCAGAAGAATATCAAGGATCATTAACATCGCTGTCAGAGCGATATAAAGAATTCTTTGGCCGTAAATGTTGTGTGAACTTAGCACCTGATACTTAACGTACAAAGGTGATATCGCCAACAGTTTTAAATTATTAATGCAATTCAGATGGTGGTAGTCTATAATCTCCAATAGTATTGATGATACTTATATCTAAATTTATACTTGCATAGTACGTTTTTTCACTGTTGGAACTAGCCCAGCAAACATTCAACTAACGGCCGAATGCTGGCAAACTTCTTTTATGCTGGTAAATTACTGGCACCAAAAGTAAGTGCAACGCCAGTATTAATAATGTACTTCACATTTGTATTTCGCATTCCGCCTTAACGAAGTACTTGACCAGCATTTTATAAGCACTCTTCTTCACTCATACTTTTTACTTAAAACCATCAGAAATAAATCTTGCAACTAATGCGATTATTTTGCACTTTACCTTTGCTGGGCCAGCAACTGATACATCAATGGGCCAGTAACGGCCCCGGGGACACCGGGGTACTGGCCCATTACTTTCAATGCCGGGGAGTATGTGCTTTACCAGTACTGGCCCGTATAAAAATGTTTGCTGGGAGATTTTCAAATTTAGTGACCAGTGGCGTGGCGTGACTTTCTGATCAAGGGATGCAGTGAAAATAAATGCATGTGTGTAAAAATATGTTTTTATACTGCCTACTCCGTAAATGAGTGTTATTTTACGTCAGCAACGCGCATGTAAACGTAATTGAATATTTGAGGCTAGGGTTGCTAGCGCGTAAGTAACACCTACTCGGCCAGGACAAAAAAGTAACGTAATTTGGAAGGAATCAAAACAGAATAATAAACATTTATTTATTTATATTAAAAGTAATGATACAATATGAACAATTTGATATATTAATTGAAGGATTATTTTCTTTTGAACTAAATTCAATTTTTTTGATAGTCAAGTAGATTGACATTATTAGTTACATTTATTGGAATTTTCAACTTCAGCATTGAATATTCACACCATAGACTTGCTGATGACTTTAAAATTGTAAATCGCTCTTGAAAATATGCCAACATAACATTTTCAGTAATTTCGATAACATTTTTTCCCGAACACCATTTCGAAAACACTTCAAATGTAGGGTTGTATCTAATTTTTGATTTTTCAGGTAACAATGAAGCACAGGCAATATTTGCCACCTCTTCTATTTCACTATTCGCACTTTTTACGATTTTTTTCCCTGATTTATACAATATATGCACAAAAAACTTGACAATTTAATGCATATAAACAATATAACACATTTATTTATACGTTGCTATCTTTTGTTTTTGGTTGCCCTACAGTTATGCCATTCATACTGATTGACATTAATATTTCATTAAGGCCCGGTCTTTCCACCTTCAGTTAAAGTTCCAGGTAACTATCTGACAGATAAGGTTATTTGTAACTTCATCTGCTGAATAAATGTCAATACCAGTCAGTGAATCCAATACGTCAGTCTCATTATCGGTTAGATAACTATCCGATAGATACATTTGTATATAAAGAAGGGATGACATTTACTCAGCAGATGAAGTTACAAATAACCTTATCTGTCAGATAGTTACCTGGAACTTTATCTGAAGGTGGAAAAACCGGGCCTTAATTGGAAGTTTAATAAATATATAAATATTGTAGCATAAAAAATATAATACGTTGCACGATGCTTACCGGGTCTCGGAAAAAAAATCACTAACGCATTTGAATAACTGTGAATTTTCACACATTTCAGGGTTTTTTAAATTTTAATAAGTGTAAGAAGCGAACAGAATACTGAATGTCTAGAAACATATTTTTTACTACACTCATATCAAAATCAACAGTTTTTTGATAATCATTTTTATTCGTTAGTTGAATACTAAAAGCTTTCATTTAGTTTTTTTAAACTAAGTTTTAATTTTAATTTCCGAAAATTTCGTCACAATAAAATTTAAATTAAAAAAATCCCAGTGACTTCTTTTGCATTTGCTTCGTATCTAAAATAAATCTTCATTAAATTAATAAAAAATATATTGATAAATGGCTTCATATTTTCAATTTCAGAAACGTATTTCTTAACACGACAATGACAATGTGTTATTTGTTTTACAAGTATTTCACTGTTATAATTGATTTATTCCTCTTTGATACCTTAAAAACAAAAAATTCAAAAAATTCAAACAATAAGTTGAATCAAGACATTTGACAGTAGGCGGAGCTTATAAAAAGAAAGCGATTCTCAGCTGTTAATTTTTTTTCATATTTTTAATTTCAAAAGAAGACACACACTACTTTAGGCAAAAATACAAAAAATCCATAACATCGTTAACCATACTTTAGCCATGAATTAAAAAAATAATTTATTTTGTCAAAAACACAAAAACTGCAGTATTTTCCAAAAACGCAATCTGATCAAAAATTCCTTTCGTACGTTTCCATTAAGATCAATGTACATTACTTAGAATTTTTGTTAAAGGGTGCGGGACAGTAACATCTTTATTTATACATTTTTGGAATATCGTGTTAAAATATAGAAATTTTAAAAAAACTGCTTCCCGATCCTTAATTTACTTCTTAAGTGTGCGCACAACCGTACAGTTTCTTATACAAGACTAACAACCTGAAATAAAATTAAATAGTAACAATCTATATATCAAAATTTTCAGCGAATTTTTATTATCTAATACGATATTTTTAATTGTAAAAAGAACTGTCATGTAATTGTAAATAAACAAATTACGTTATAGACGCCATCTTGTAAACCATTCGACGTATATTTGTGTACCATGCGGCAAATTGTAGCTAAAGCTCCATTCTACAAATATGTTTGGAGATAATTTGTTCTATTGTGAAAATTACTCATAGTTATTGTACTTGGTAATTTACTTTTGCTGCCATCTCGATTCTGCCGTGGTTCTTAATATAGATGCTGCGTATAAAAATGATTAATTTTATGTAAAGAATACTTATACCAAGTGGCATTTCATTATGATCAAGTATAATATTTTTCGACGAAGGATCTAAACTATTAACAATCATGTCGAAAAAAATATTGTCGTATTATTTGAACATTTCTACACAAAACTATATAAATATAAAAATTATTTGAAAACCACAAATATATTTAAAAAATTACAGAACATTGTTGTGTGATACCTATTATTAAGTTATTGAGCAATAACATTTTTACAATAATTTTTTCTACAGTCAAAAATATCCTATTAGATAGATAAAAATTCTGTGCAAAATTTGATGTATAGATTGTCACTAATTTTATTTCAGATTGATAGTTTTGTATAAGAAACTAATAATCTCTGGGGGTTGTACGTAGCGTTAAGAATTTTCTTTTGATACCATACAAGAAATTTTAAACAAATAATACGATATTTTTCGAAAAACTAACCTGATTAAAAATATCTGTTGAACTATCTGGTTCCTTCATTGTACATTATTGAGATATTTTCAGATTTTTAGATCAACTCCTCTGGGAAATAGGGTGGGGGACAAAAGTTCTTTCACATATTTTTGGTAAAAATTCCATTAGAAATTGCTCGTTGGAAAAAGATTCGCCTCGAAAGAGATCATCGTCGAAAGATACGCCTATATTGCATACTTCGAGAAATCGTACTTTTTGGAAGGCTTAAAGAAGATATATCGTTGGGCAAAATGTATCGAACTTAAAAGAGACTATGTTGGAAAATAAATCGCATTTTTGTAAAAAAAATCTTTCATTTCGAACATATTCGAACCGATATACGAAGGGTGTTACTTCGTATATCGGCCTTCAATTAAAAAAAACAAACATTTTTTTTTTGTCTGCAACCTATATAATTTTTATCGGAACATTCTATAAAACCAAACCAAGGTTTGCAATGTTTGGTGTCATTGTTAGCATCGAACAAACATGTTTCTGACATTGCATTGATAAGAAATCACATAACAAATACGTAATAATGTAACCTTACATACGTTTAAATTATATTAATTAACTATTATGACGTGACCATGGGAATCGGTAACAATTAATAAATTAGTGCACTGATAGAATATTTTCATATTAAAATGGGCGGCAAGTTTGAATTAATTATTTTAAAGATATGAGAAAAAGACATATGTTCGACGGCATAGAGGCGTGTTAATAAATTTTAAGTCGATTTAAATCTATGGCATTTTAAATGAAGGGTAGGTAATTAAAATGGAAGGGGTAAGCAGTGCATTTTTCTACATGCTGTTTTCAAATATTACCAGTGGCTGGTTTAATCTAGTTGAGAGTATAATATGAAACTTAAGTGAGATCTTTCCACTTCTACAAATACAATATACAAAATTTTATAATTACGAGATCGAAGATAAGTTTCCATTACAGTGTCCTGCGTTTTTCCGCAAAAACAACCCAGCAAACATCCAACCATCGGCCGAATGCCGGCAAACTGCTTTCTCTGTTGGTAAATTGCTGGCACTAAAAGTTTGTGCAACGCCAGTATTAATAATGTACTTCACATTTGTATTTCGCACTTCTCCTATACGAAGTACTTTACCAGCATTTTATGAGCACTCTTGATAATATGTTACATTTTACTTTTGTTTCACCATCGTTGGATAAATTTATTCAACGAATAAAGTTGACAATATCGCATCATTCTATTGACAGCAACGTTAATTTCTTCATTAATAGTTTAAAACCGATGCGATATTGTCAACTTTATTTGTTAAATAAATTTATTCAACGATGGTGAAATGGCCAAATGAGTATTTATTTTGCACCTAACCATTAATTTATTTTAATACTGAGTAAGTATAAGGTAAATATACATATGTTACATTTGAAATACTAGAGAATGGGTATAATATAAGCACTGGTCCGTCAGAAATAAATCTTGCAACTAATGCGATTATTTTGCACTTTACCGCTGCTGGGCCGGCAATTGATAGACCAATGGGCCAGCTAATGGCCACGGGGACACCGGGGTACTGGCCCATTACTTTCAATGCCGGGGAGTATGTGCTTCAACAGTACTGGCCCGTATAATTTTTTTTGCTGGGATCTATATTTGTGACTTGTGATCTTATATATAAGTGACTTATAAAAGTATATTTATTATAAAAACGGTCCTTAATCTGTTTTTTACTTTTGTTTATTTTATTTTTTTATCATATTTGGTATTTACACGTTTCATATTATTTATTATGATACTTCTTCTTTATGAGCCTTCATTTATCCAGTTTTGAACATAGGCGTCCTCCATTTCTTTCCTCTCATCTGTTGTGGGCCAATCTATACCAAGCAAAATCAGCAGGTCGCTTGATGTCGATTATTTTCTGTTTTACTTTTCAGGGATTTGTAGATATGACCAAAAAACCCTTGTATACTAGCGTCGGCGAATCAACGCAGTTACGTCACACGACGTAACAAACAATTGCATTGTTCCAGACAATGCAGTCGTTTGTTACGTCGTATGACGTAACTGCGTTGATTCGCCGACGCTGGTATACCGTCATTTTGTCGTCTGTCTGTCTGTTCGGTGAAAATTGTAGCCAAACGGCTAAACCTAGAGGGTTAAAATATGGCATGCTTATACAACTCTTTAACCCGCACATAGGAAAAATACTAAAACATCTAAAAAATATATCCCCCTAAAAATATAAACAAATATGTACTCATCAAAAAAATTTATTTTTTTTTTAATTCTGAGTAGGGTATCAAATTAAAGCCCTTAATAAGTGGATTAACGATCAAAATTTAATTTTTGCAAAATAAATTATTTTGATACGATTTTTGCCAAAATTGTGCAAAAATTTGTTTATACCCCACCCTGTAGCCCAGATGGGTTAAACTAAAAATCTTAAAATAATCTAAGTAATGTACATTGGTGTGAACAGGAATAGTAAAACAGGAATTTTTTATCAGATTATGTTTCGGTAAATAACGCACTTTTTGTGTTTTTTGGTTCACGATGCACAAAAGTTATAGTTATGTAACTATACTAGAAGGCGTATCCTGGTCTAATGGTTAGCTTGTTCGCTTGCTACGCAGCAAACTAGGGTTCGCTCCTGGGCAGAGGAGACAATTTTATGTTTTGTTTTTTTTTCAGTTTTTTTTTGTTTAAATTATTTTGTCAAAATTCTAGTTATATTTTGGTAAATATTTCATTTAATTTTTAAGAGCGTAAATGTAATAACCAGTTGGAATTGTTGGAATTATATTTTCATTCTATGTATCATGTATACGAAACCAGAGGGGCGGAGCATAAGACTTAAAACAACCAATGGAAGTCATAGGCGCAATTTTCAAAATCTTAATGAACCTTGCTATATAAAAAAAAAAAATGGTATCAGGTATTCCAATTAAAATTCACAAAAAAATATTTTAACATAAAATTTGTTTTTAAAGCTCTTAGATTAACAGTTATCGTCTGTTAATTATTTTAAAATTATCGTTCATTTTGCCGTGATTACTGTCTGTTGCTTAGTTTATAAATTCAAATTACCGCGATTGATTTGTGTACAGAGGTCGCAGAAATAGTAATCTGTGCTTTTGTACACAAATTAATATGAGATTTAGTAGACAGTGATTAGCAACAGACATATGAAGCGAGTACATAGATAATATTTTTCTGGGTCAATAAATTTTTTCTACTTGAAGCTGAAGTATCCTGAGTTTGAACGAGTTTTTTACAGTCCACTCCTCTGATCCATCGACAATTACTGCAAAGCAAAATTTGTCCTACACACTCAGCATGCCGCCTTTACTTATTATATACCTGCGAACCCTGCAATATGTGAAAATTTGCACTTCACTGATGTGAAGTGAAGTTAATTAGATAACTGTTGGGGGAGGGCACCTATGAACGAAGTATCTCAGTTATTATTTACATCAAAAATATATACAGTTACTCACAAAATTGAGCGTGCAAAAGTTTTAGAAATATACCTCTTAGGTAAAGATGCCTATAAAACAGATTAATTAAAACAATTATTTTTTATTTCTAAAATACATTTTAGAGATACAAAACTATCATAAATGGTATAAAATTAAATAATGTTTAATAAACATTTGTTATGGAAAACAAAAAATATATACATTTTCAGAGACACCAAATTGAGCGTACAAAAAGTAGTAATACTTATAAAATAATTAGAAAACAATCAGTTAATTTAAATTAATATTTTGTCGCGTCACCTTTTGCTTCTATTACTGTTTGAAGGCGATTTGGCATAGACTGCACTAATTTTCCACAAACTTCTGCTGGTATATTATTCCACTCTTCTTGAAGTTTCGTATTAAAATCATATTTATTAGAAAATGAATTTGTTTTTATCCGAACTTTTAATTCTCTACATAAATTTTCAATTGGATTGAGATCAGGCAATTGTGGCGGTGTTTTGAGTAATTTTGGTGCATTGTATAACAGCCATTCCTTTACAATAAGCGCAGTATGTTTTGGGATCGTTATCTTCTTGAAAATAATGAACTGGTGGCATATCTAACTTTTCTGCAGTTGCCGTAAGATTATTTTTCAAGATGTTTAGATATTTCCATTTATCCATGATCCCTTCTATAAATTCTAAATTACCTGGGCCGTTTGAGCCCATAGCACCCCACAACATAACTGATCCGCCTCCGTGTTTTACTGTCGGACGGTATTAATTTTTTTAAATTCTGTATTGGGCTTCCGCCAAACAATTTGTCTGCCGTCCGACTCAAAAAAAATTAATTTTCGTCTTGTCAGAAAAAATAAATTTATTCCAGAAGCCAATTGGTTTGTTTACATACATTTTTGCAAATTCTAAGCGTTTCTTTTTATTCGTTTTTGAAATCAATGGTTTCTTGAGTGCAATTCGACCATTGTAGTTATTTTTCCGGAGTACTCGGCGGACTGTTTCTACTGAATTTTTTTTATTTAATCTTTGTGACAATTCTGACCTTAACTGGGGTACACTAATTTTAGGATCTTGCTTGATTTTTCGCAAAATAAATCTTTCATCCACAGTTGATAGTACCTTCATATTTAAATTTATTTATTATATTTTGAATTGTGGAATGTCTTCGGTTTACTATATCACCTATTTCACGCATTGTATGACCTCGGGCGTATAATTTAACTATTAGTTTTCGTGTAGATTCGTCAGTCTGTTTACGTTTATTTTCCATTATAATAGAAACAAAATCACTGTACTTGAATGTGGCCTAATGCAAACTAAACTAATGAAAAAACCATCTGTTGCAAGATAAAACCTATGCAATATAATTTCAGGAAAAGACAGGTCTTAAATCAAAGAAAATTAACTAGTACGCTCAATTATGTGTCTCTAAAAAATTATTATTTTTAGTTTTCCTTAACAAATTTTGAACAAATATTACTATACTTTATACTATTTGTAATAATTTTGTATCTGCAAGGTGTATTTTATAAATAAAAATTAATTAGTTTTAAAAAAATCTGTTTTATAGTCACGTTTTATTAAAAAGTATCTTTGTCAAACTTTTGTATGCTCAATTTTGTGAGTAACTGTAAAAGAGATTATAACAAAATGATTATTTTCTGTTTTACTTCAGATTGAAAATGTATATGGCAAAAACCATACGAAGTACGGGTACGCGGAACGCCGCTCAATCTATTATAATATTTGTTTTTGTCTCTTCGCGATATAATAAAAATTTCCTTCCAGTTTTAACAAATAATCTTAATTATGTGTTTATGTCTTACAGACAACAATAAAACGAGTTTGTCCTTGATTGTAGCAATAAACAAAATCAAAGTTCGCTGTCAGTAATAACAAAATGTTATATGCGAGGCTAAAAAAAGTCAAAGATAAAAACGTGGATTTTTTTTCTTTGTTATTAATTAAGGAACTTGCTGTCAGGTAGAGAAAATGAAAAAGTATTCAATGTCTCAAACCGGTTCCAAATATATTCACTTGCTTAAAAGTAAAAGGTTTAAAATTATATTTTTGTGTTGGAACGTCAAAATTATTTTTAACTTTAATACGCAACTAAAAAAAAGTGTTTAAAATTTTAACAAATATAAGTAATGTTAAAATTTACTTATAAATTTAGTAATAAAAATGCTTCTGAGCATCCTTAATTAAAAAATTGAAGTGAAGTATGAATTTTCACACATTTCAGGGTTTTGCAGGTATTTAATAGGTGTAAGAATCCAACATAATACTGGATTTCTAGGTATATTCAGAGGCGAATTAAGCGGTGGGTGGACTGGGCGGCCGCCCGGGGCCCACAAAGCCCGGCGGGGGGGGGGGGGCACCGAGGCCTATATACAAATATTTCCATTCTATTTAATATAATAGAGGGCCCATTTTAGTTTTACCGCCCAGGGCCCCCAAGCAACTTAATCCGCTAGGTATATTTATCACATTAAAATCAACAGTTTTTTTTTGATAATCACTTTTATTCGTTATTTAGTTCTCAAAGCTTCCATTTAATTTTTTTGAACAAAATTTAAATAACATGCTAAATATCCCAGAGTTTTTTTCTGAATTTGCGTCTTATTCAAGTCTTCATTAGATTAATAAGAATATTTTACAGTGTAGAGTGTAGTGTGGTGTGGTGTGAGTAACTCAGTTCGCAACTATTAAAAAAATATATTATTTTTTTAATATTTTTAATTCCAAAAAAATACACGCACTATCTTAGCTATAAATACAAAAAATCCTTAACTTTATTAGCCATAATTTAACCATGGATTAAAAAAATAATAAATTTTTTCAAAAACACAATCTGATCAAAAATTCCTCTCGTACGTTTCCGGCTCAGATCAATATACATTACCTATGTTTTTTTCAGATTTTCGGTTTAACTCTTTTTTGGAAAAGGGTGCAGGACAAGGACTTTTGCACATTTTTGGCTAAATTCGTGTTAAAAGAATCGAATTTCAAAAAACTATCTATCCTTTCGTAATCTATGTCTTAAGAGCTTTCTTTTGATACCACACAATAAATTTTTAAAAATAGTTTTTTATCAACGACACAAAAAAATCATTTTTTGAAAATATATCTGATCAAAAATCCCTATTGAACTATTTCGGTTCCCACCAATGTTCAGTACGGAGATTTTTTTAAAGATTTTTAGATCAATCCCTTTGGGAGATAGGGTGGGGAACAAAAGTTTTTTGACATATTTTTGGCAAAAATCTAATAAAAAAATGATTTTTCAAAAATAAAAATTTTAAAAAAATATTTATTTTTTTATTAAATGCATATTTGTTTATATTTATCCCGCGCTGTATTTTTTTGAACTCTCTATAGTTTTCCTATATGTGGGTCAAAAAGTTGTACAAGTATGCCAAATTTAAATTTTCTGTGTTCAGCCGTTTGGCTACAATTTCTACCGTACAGACAGACAGACACATGAGTGACGTTATAAGGGTTTTTTGGTGGTACAAAACCCTAAAAAGTTGACCTGCTCCCCTCCAGAATGGAAATGATGCGCATCTGGTGACGTTATAATAGGGTGACCATCCGTCCCGGTTTTAGGTCAATTGTCCCGGTGTCCCGAAAAATGTCTTCGGGACGGTCGATTGTCCCGGTTTTTACAAAATTCTTTTGTAAGAAAAGAAATATTACAACTAGTTAATCTGAGAGGTGAGGACCTTTTTTTTTTGCTCTTCACTTGGTTTTGGGAGGTGAGGACCTTTTTTTGCTCTTCACTTAGATCTGGAGCAGCGGTTCTCAAAGTGGGGTCCGCGAAGCGATTTCGGTAGGTCCGTGAAAAACGTCCGTGCTCCATTGTCACGAAAAATTGACAGTTTTCAAAATGAAGCTCGAACTATGGATTGCAAAGTTAGAGAATAAGAATTTTGCCCCATTTCCACAGCTGAACACATATATTGATGAAAATGAGATGGAAGTCGATGGCGATATCCTTGAAATGATGAAACAGCATGTATTCGTTCTTAGCAAAGAAATATCTTACTATTTTCCTAATCTGAGAGAATTTGACAAACACCATCAGTTTATCACTAACCCATTTGAACTTTCCATTAGTGACCTGCCTTCGGAGGAAAATTTAATTCAGGAACAGTTTATTGATTTAATAAATGATGGGGGTGCAAAACATGTTTTCCGTGGAACTTGTTGTAGGGATTTTTGGATTGAAATGGCACAGTCCTATCCTGATGTTGCAAAGATGGCTCTAAGAGTCCTCATTCCATTTGCAACCACCTATGATTGTGAGTCGGCTTTTTCTACACTACTTAGTATCAAGACAAAATCTCGAAATAGATTATGCGCGACAAATGACATGAAAGTTGCACTGGCCAAAACAAAGCCAAACATAGAAGAATTAGTTCAAGCAAAGCGAATGCATCCATCCCATTAAAATTGTTATTTGTTATTTAACGATTACATAGCATGTAATATTGTATGTAATATTCTTAATACATAATTGTTTGTAAAATAAATGTTTTATTCACTGTACTTTTTTTTTTATTAATAGGGGTCTGCGAGCTCTCGAACAATTTTCAAAGGGTCCGCCACGCCGAAAATTTTAAAAAATTTGAGAAACGCTTATCTGGAGGGTGAGGACCTTCTTTTTTAGGGTTTTGTAGGTATGACCAAAAAACCCTTATACCGTCATTTTGTCGTCTGTCTGTCTGTCTGTCTGTCTGTCTGTCTGTCTGTTGAGAGTTGAAATTTGGCATGCTTGTACAACTCTTTGACCCGCACATAGGAAAAATACTAAAACATCTAAAAAACATACCCCCCTAAAAATATAAACAAATATGTGCTCATCGAAAACAAAAATATTTTTTTTTAATTTTGAGTAGGATATCAAATGAAAGCCCTTTTGCAAAATAAATTATTTTGATGCGATTTTTGCCAAAATTGTGCAAAAAAAAATTGTCTCACACCCTGTAGCCCAGATGGTTTAAACTAAAAATCTAAAAAAATTCTAAGTAATGTATATTGGTGTGAACCGAAATAGTACAACAGGAATTTTTGATCAGATTATGTTTTCGGAAAATAACGCATTTTTTGTGGTTTTTGGTTCACAAAGTACAAAAGTTATACCAATGTAAGACACTCACACGCAAGGCGTACGATAGCACAATGGGTTAGAGTACTGGTGTCGTAAGCTAAAATACGAAGGGTTTCGAGGTCGAGTACGGAGTGAATTTTATTTTTTCTGTTTTTTTTTTGCATTTTTATTATGTTGAAATTATTTTGTCAAAATTCTAGTTATATTTTAACAAATGTTGTATTTAATTTTTAAGAGCGTAAATTTAATAACCAGTCTTATTATATGATTAACAGACGATAAATTATTTTAAAAATATCGTTCATTTTGCCGTGATTACTACAAAGTAAAATTTGTCCTACACACTCAGCATACCGCCTTCACTTATTATATACCTGCGAAACCCTGAAATGTGTGAATATTCACACTTCACATCAATTTTTTTCCTGTGTCCCGGTTACACTTCACTGAAATCTGGTCACCCTACGTTATAAGAATGTTTTGGTCATACCTACAAAACTCTGCTGATGTAGCCAACATGGAGGCTAAATTATGGTTCGAAGCGAACGAATTAGTTCTGAATAACCAAAAAACTAAATCAATAACATTTACGTCGAACAGAAGAAATTTGCAGGATGACACAGGTGTTTTCTTGGGTTTAAGCTTGGACTCGGGATTGACATGGCATACCCACATTTACAAGATTAGTGCGAAACTAAATAGTGCCATATACGCAATACGACGAGTAAGAATGATATCTAATGAAGATCTGGCCTTAACGGTATATCATTCGTTATTTCACTCGATAATGACATATGGTTTAATCGTATGGGGAAATTCACCGCAAGCAGAAAACATATTTCGCTTGCAAAAGAAAGCTGTTCGAGCGATTGTTGCTGCACCACAGACTGCTTCCTGCAAGCCTATTTTTCTAAATATGAAAATTCTAACGTTGCACGCACAATTCATCTTCTTACAAGCTCTTGAAATCAAGAAAAATATCTGCAGCCATACGACCCGTCAAGACTGTCATAGCTACAACATCCGTTCGAAACACAACTTAACAAGACCCACATCCAGACTGATAATATCTGATAGAGTAAATGCAGGTTACAACATATACAACAAGATTCCCTTATCATATAGACAGTTAGAAATAAAACAGTTTAAACATAAATTAAAACAAATTTTCCAGAGCAATCCATATTATTCTGTCAACGAATTTCTAAATCATGATATGAAATATATATAAATTTCAAAATTTAATGTAAATTGATATAGCATGTATATTCTCTTTTTTGATGACTTAACTTGTAAATATTGAAGTTAAATAAAGGATTATTATTATTATTATTATTACTCTAAAAAGGTTAAATTGATGATGAACAATTGTTATTTAATTTTTTATTATTTTTTGTGCAACTACCTACCTATTAGATTAAGTCACAATATGAACGCAAATATCACCTACAATAATTGTTTCCTTGTTGTTTTAATCAGTAATTGTTAAGATATTATACAGATACGAATGCATTTCTGTTAGGTTTTGTAAAAAAAATATGTTATTCATATCTATTGTTCACAGCAATAGAACAATCTAAGATTTGTGCTAAACCAATTTTTGGGCACATAACACAATGATCATGTTAATGATGATATATAATACATATATTTGTAAAACATAATTTGTTTTTATTGTGTTACATAAAATATTGTGCTACAAACATGTAAGTAAAAATTAGATCTTATATTTTTTGCGTCAATTTTCTTCTTCTTCTCCTTTGAGCACTGTCATCCAGGCTGATTATAATTTTATTTATCAATAAAAATATAATTGTTGTTTTTCATTAATATATATGTTTATCATACATAAGGTGCGTTCGGCATAAGCTAATAATCTACACATTCTGCATAATTTACACATTTACACAAGAATCTTGTGTAAATTATGAAGAATGTGTAGATTATTAGCTTATGCCGAACCCACCTTTTATATTCACAAAAACATACAAATCCGTCTATTAATTCAATGAAAATATTTGATGTTTATAAATATTTAATTTTTAAGGTTTTTTACGAACTTTATGATGTAATTCTTTTGATATAGTGTCACTTATATTATAGTCAGATATATTACGTCTTTAAACTTATTTGAAATAATATTCAGGTAAATTTTATTAGCAATGCTAAATTTGGTTTTGGAAAATTTTACAGTTTTTTATTTTTAACGTAATAAGTAAATCCCCTAATAGTCAACTTCCAACATAACAGAGAAGATATGTTTACAACATACCTTTTTCAAAATTAAAAGAAAATTGAGTTCAAAATAGAAAATACAATAACATCTTAGAGCTACCTCAATTAGCGTCGATTCACTATAGCTCTTTTTTCTTTAACACGTTGACTGCCAACTACGAGAAAACTCGTAGTACTTTTACTTGTCATTTTCGTGCAGCGACGATTATATTTGTAGAATATAAGTATTGACGTCATATGAATAGACACAGTACGCTCTATGCCTTAGCATTGTTTGTTATGAAGCCAAGACCCTGCGGAGACGGAAGGGGGATTTGCCCCGAGGAGTATAACAAGTTGCCTAATTTACATTTATTTTATTCAGCTATTGCTAAGAAAAACGCCGGCGCCGTATTGTGTTTATGATTGTTTTGTTGTGTTATTTTTTCTATTTTACTATTTTACCTTTTCATCTTCTTTCAACTTTTAATAATATTGCCGTTAATTGCATTTTAAGAGTTGCGAACTTTATTTCAACCACGTAGTATTTTAAATACTAAAAATTAATGTTTAATTAAAATGTTACATATCGTTTTTCCTTTAAAAAAAGTATTTGTATTCAGTACATGGAATACATCAGAAAAGTATTTTACCCAGCATTGATTATAGATATACATCTTTATAATTTGTCAGATAAATTTTAATTTATCATGGAATAAATGATGTAATATATGGCCGTTTTAAATTTAGAAAGTGTCTAAAGCACCGCTATACAATATGATCAAGAAAAAAAGG
Organism: Liopterus haemorrhoidalis; assembly: GCA_963971575.1. Lineage (NCBI taxonomy): Eukaryota > Metazoa > Arthropoda > Insecta > Coleoptera > Dytiscidae > Liopterus > Liopterus haemorrhoidalis. Next base: position 8,249,908 of record OZ020621.1, on the reverse strand, counting down.
TGTCTAAATAGTCATGGAATCATTTATTTTTATATTAACAGAAATGTCCACTTAACATTTTGCATTCAGGGTCTACTAAACTTTTTTTTCGATCATATTGTATTTTAAATTTATGTAATTTAGAAACCTACTAATTATCTTAAATATATACTAATAAATTGTCAGGTTAATTTAATATTATTTATCAAATTTATTTTATTAAAATTTGCAGTTTACAGTATTAAATAAAATATATTTTTACTTTCAATTCTTATCGGCAAAACATTGATGTATGCAAACTGTACAACTCCTCGGGGCAACGTTTCTCCGCCTAAAGAGGTATTGACTTCATAACAACTCGTCCTTGTTCAGTCTCTATGTTATACAACCTCATTGAATATAAATGTATTAAAGGTAGGATGACAATTATCCCGGTTTGAGCTATGAAAGTCCCGCGTCCCGGGAAGCAGGTGCCCGGAATTCCTTTTTTGAAGAAAAAACTGCTACAGAACTCAACAAAATGCTGCCAGTATTTTTATTATATTATTTATTTTACATCGGCCTTTATTTCTGCAACGAGGCTAATCGCCAATGCCAGGGGGCGAGCTCCTACACCTGGATGAGGGGTGAATGATTCTGAAATGAGAGTAATGTAAACATATTATTCTCGCCCGAATAATATCACCAACGAAGCAGGCTCGAACCACAGACCGGACAATCGTACTGGGTTTCCACCAGTACAAACCGCACGACAAAGTGCGCTCGGCCACCACGTTGGCTTAATGCTGCCAGTAGAATCTAGAAAAATTGCTCAAGATTTTATTATGTTTTTTACCAAAACTCTTAACTATTTAGAATCAACTCTTAACTATTTGGATTTTTCCAATTCAAATTACTTACATGCAATAAGGCAATTTTCTTTAAAAACAACAAATTTAACATATGATCATATAAAATCTGCCGCAAAGAGTTTGAAAATTACAGACGCTTTAGAGATGGACAGCCTCTATGATGAATTCATAGATACAAAGGACATTAGAAATATAGCTGTCTTACAAAAATAAGTCTGCAGACAAAATGTGGATATTTTTGAAGAGTTGGAAGCTAATTCCTACAGTTGTAAGAACCTTTTGCTACTAGTTGGCAAAATTCTCAATATCCCATGCTCAAACGCATTTGTTGAAAGGATCTTCAGTTTGAAGTCTTCTCATTGGACTGACTGACACCAGAAACCGTTTTAATACTGATTTAATAAAGGCTGAACAGCAAGTAAAATTTAATTTTAAAATGGATTGCATTGAGTTTTACCATTTTATAAAAGAAAAAAATGTATGTAGGTACCTCAATCCGTGGACATCCATCGAAATATAAAAATGTCAAAATCGGTATGATCACAATGCCTCCCTTACATATATATGTAAGTGGCGGTCTGTAAAAACATAACTAGAACTGGGGCAAAAAAAGTTTTTCAAAATACAAAATAGAAAATACCGATAAAAACTATTGAAATACTATCTTTATAATATTTGAACACACTTGTCGTCTACTGGACGTTCTGAGATGGGGATTGTGGTAGCTTTTTGAACGATCCGTACTTTAGCCAGCGATCCATCGAAAAATAATCGCAGCAAAAACAAATAAATAACACTGCACCACTATGACTTATGCCGGGTTTACATTGGTAGAGTAAAAGAGCTAGTAACTAGAGCAAGTAACTAGAGACTAGTTACAATCCCTGTGTAAACAGTTGACAATGTGACTAGTAGAGTACTAGCTTCTAGTAGTTGGGCTAGAATAGCAGCTAGCTCGTCGATGTATTTACTAGCTACTATCTTTTCCGCCACTACGCAAAATTGATTCATTTCAAATTGGCGGCAAACGGTAATCTGTCATAACAAATAGAAAAAAACATTTGTTCACATTTATTTTATTTTATTTTCTGTCTAATCTGCTCGCGGAGCACTAGTAGACGCACCGAGGAGCACCAGTGGACGCACAGTTTGGGAAACTCTGACCTAATCTATCATAAAAAGAACGCCGAACATTGGTTAGTTGATAACACGATATCTTAGAACATTCTAAAGATATTCTGTCTTTTAATGATTCTAAATCTGGATATTTCTTATCACTCTAAATTTTTGATTTTAAATATATATCCCCATAAAAATAAATCATTTAGAGCTAGATCTGGAGGCCGTGCGAGCCCCGAACTGGTCTGTTTCTCCCAATCCATGTATCGGGAAATATATTGTAAGTTTTCTTTCAACATATTTCTCTAATTTTTAATATTTTCCAGAATAAAAAATGAAACCTCCACTAGAAAAGGAATCAAGTGTGGAGACGAAGTTGTTCGGCTCACGACAGACAGATGACACTACGATAGTCGATATTGAGGAACCAATTTCACCAATCAGCAATGGAAATGGGCATGCGATTGTTGAACCGGAAACACAGACCATTGTTATTAATGTCGTGGAAAATGGACACCAAAATGGCAAGAAAGCTGAAGGTAAGACGATTTCTTTCATTTTAATTGTTAATTATTAGAAAATTGGTATGTTATTAATTTTTTTGTGAATATTTTAACTTATTCAAGGATGTTTAAAAGTATATTTAACATTGAAAATATAATTAAGAAATACAGTCGAAGTCAGCTATAATGAGCAAATACAGACAGCGATTTTAATTAAATACTTATCTCACTTAAAGCCACCCGTAATAACAGTCGGGGACACTTGCCCCACTGGAGTTTAAATTTTTAAGATTATTGCAATGATTTTATTTCTTAAATATATTTATTATCTTGTAACGATACTTTTACCAAAATTTTAGGCCATCGGCAGCTTTTAACAGTGGAGACGGTCGTGCGGTTCTTATTTTAATTAATTGAAAATTATCTGGGCGCCAGCTGGTCTAAATATCTTTATCTATTAGACCGACCAACAAGTCTAATATTGAAAGAGAGAGAGAAATAATAAATTTATTGAAATTTAATAAAATAAATATATTGTAAATAAAAAAAATGACAATTGAATTTGAAACAACGAAAATAGTGATAAATTAGGAGTTAATTTGGATCACAAATTTTTGCGATGGTCGACCAAAGTGACTATAAAATAAACTTAACATTTAAAAAAAAGAAGTCATTTCCTAGTTAACTCCTATGATAATTTTGAAAATATATCTTAAAATATAGTTACTACAATTTAGATGGATTTTCTACAGCTCTCTCCTTTCTATCGCTATATCCACACTCTATCTCTGCTATTCGTCGACGGTGGGAGTGAAGAAATATGATATAAAAATGGAAGCCTGAAAATCGTAGTAGAAGTTAGTATCGCATACAGATAAGAGACAACAATTACTGGTTGTTTAGTTTATGTTGTGAACATACCTAAGGTGTTGTGCGGCTTCAAATATTAATACGATCAGTATAAATCAGAATAATATTCTTGGTTATAAACCCTTCTTCAATGTAGGGAAAATCCTCCACAATTGGAGTCAACAATTTTATAGATTATAATTGTTATCCAACAAATTATATATACTAATAATAACGTTGCAATACTACATTGAAGATTCCTGTCTCGTATTATTTTTCTTGTCTGTTTATTATTTTCAACTAATGACAACCATAATTTTGTTTCTTAGCCTGCTATATCTGTATACGATATCAAAAGAATAAAACGCCTACTACGAAATAAATTTATAACAACTCCCCCCCAACTTAAAAAAATTTTCTCGAAAATTTCTAACCTGGATCTGGTTTCAAATCTTTCACATGCCAAGTAACATTAGAATTATCATTTAACCTATAAACTAAATTGGAAACTTTTTCTATTATCCTAAATGGACCAATGTATTTCGGGGTTAATTTCGAGGTGAAGTTTTTTAACGCATCGGATAGAACGAAATTTCTTCGCCAAACAACATCGCCTAGTTCTAGATCCCGTTTTCGATGTCTCAAATTGTATGGCGTTTTGCTCTTATGATACGCTTTTTGCAGACGTTCGTGGACTTCAGCGTGAATTTCGCGTAATGCCTCGCTACGTGTAACACAATCATCTCTGGGTCCAAAATCTATAGGTTTATCTACAGCAACAGTTTCATAATCTTTGCCGTTTATTATCATTTCTCGACCAAAGTTAATAAAATAAGGTGACATGCCGGTAGCATCATGTTTCGCGGTACGTATAGCGCATCCTATTTGATTCAAATTATCTGCCCAACTGCGATGATCTTTGTCCGTATAAGTCGCTAACATTGTTTTCAGAACGCGATTCACTCGTTCTGTTGGATTAGCTTGTGGATGATAAGCTGGATTCCAAATTATCTTAACACCATATTTGGACATTGAATTCACAAATTCTTTACTTTTATATTGTGGTCCATTGTCACATAAAATTAATTGAGGTACGCCAAATGTTAAAAATACTAAATTTTCTATACACTCAATAACTGAACGAGCCACAGCTTTGCGTAAAGGAAAGAAAAATGAAAATTTACTAAAGCAGTCTGATACAACAAGAATAAATGTGTAGCCTTTAGATGTCCGAGGAAGTGGACCAAAAAGATCTGTACTAATAATTTGCCATGGTTTACTCGCAATGGGATGTTTTCCTAAAAGTCCGGCTTGAGGTTTCTGTTCGACTTTATTTTGCAAGCAAGAACGGCAAGTTCGTATGTAACGTGCGATATCCGTTTTCATTTTAGGCCAGTAATATTTCCTAGATATGCGATCTAAAGTTTTGCTTATACCAAAATGACCCATTAACGGTGGTTCATGATGGTTCCGAATCACATCTTTACGTTCTAATTTAGTTGGAACTATTTTCCAGCAAGAATTATCGTCCTCTAAGTTTGGGTATCGACATCTAACATATTTATATAATTTGTCACCATCTACGCGCCATTGCGGGTATTCTTTTGGTTTATCAATAACGTTCCGCATTTGTTTATTGTACCATTTATCATTTATTAATCGATCAGTTATTATGTCATCAACTACTGGTACCGAGCGTGACAGCATATCAGGTACGACATGATCTTTACCTTTTCGATGTACAATTACATAATCGTACGCCTGTAGTCTGACAGCCCATCGAGCTAACCGACCTGTAGGCTCCTTTAACCGATCTAACCACAATAAAGAATGATGGTCCGTTATTACAGTAAACTGTATACCTTCTAAATACGGTCTGAGTTTCTCAATCGCGTATAACACGGCTAAACACTCTCGTTCTGTCGTCGAATAGTTCCTTTCTGCACGATTAAGCGATCTACTTATGTAGCATATTACTTTTTCGCCATCTGGGTGAGGTTGACTTAAAACAGCGCCAATTCCAAACGAACTAGCATCAGTTTGAACTATAAAAGGTAACGTGTAATCTGGACAAGATAACACTGGTGCCTTTACCAAACATTCTTTTATAGTCTCAAACGATATACTGCATTCCTCATTCCAATTAAATTTCGCGTTTTTACGTAATAAAGCGCTGAGGGGTGCAATTACAGTGGAAAAATTAGGTACAAATCTTCTGTACCAAGAAGCTGTTCCTATAATTGACCTAATTTCTGACACTGTTTTAGGTGTCGGTATATTCATTATGGCTTCCACCTTTTCTGGGTCTACATGTAAACCTCTGCGATTAACAACATAGCCAAGATATTTTAACTCTTCGCGACAAAAATAGCTTTTCTCAAAGTTAACCGTTATATTTGCTTCCGTCAAACGTTTGAGAACTTCTTGCAATATTTTAAGATGTTTCTCAAAATCATCTGTAACAATGATAATATCATCCAGATATACGAATACAAACGGTTCTAAATCTGGCCCTAAAACACGATCTATCATACGTTGCCACGTTGCTGGTGAATTATGTAATCCGAATGGCATTCGACAGAACTGAAAAAGACCACGGTTCGGTATTGTAAAAGCGGTAAATTGTTTACTGCTTTCAGCTAATTTTATTTGCCAAAATGCCGATTTAAGATCAATAGAGCTTAGAAATTTTGCATTTCGAAGTCTATCTAATATACTAGATATGTATGGCAATGGATATGCGTCCCGTACACTAACCTTATTCAATTTTCTAAAATCGACACAGAATCTAAACTGACCGTTCTTTTTCTTAACCAAAATAATTGGAGATGACCACGGACTATTTGATTTTTCCACGATACCTTCTGATAACATTTTATCTAATTCTTGATCGATATAAGACTGCATAACAGGAGAAACAGGATAATAACGTTGTTTAATTGGCTCTGAGTCGGTTCGTATGACATGCTCAATAATATTTACTGGTTCTAAACCTGGTTTAACAGAACTCGCATATTTATTTATAAGTTCTTGCATTGCCGATTGTTGTTCCGGAGACAAATCTACCATGCCCTGTACATTACAAGTGTCTACTTTCACATCTGAATCACGTGCAAAAGTCCATTCTCCTGTTCGAAGATTTGGTACAATGCCCATTTTACGCCAAAAATCAGCCCCTAGTATTAGTGTATGCTTAAGTGAGGGAACGACTAATATATCAAATATTTTAACGGTATTTCGCAATGTTATTGGTACTTGAACTGTACCTAAACTATCTACAGTACCACCATCTGCAACAGTACAGGTAGGTACCGAAGTACCATCAAAATACAAATCTAAATATTTAATAAGTTCCCAACCTTTTTGTCCTACTATAGTACGCGAAGCTCCCGAATCAAGTAAACCTAGTAATTTAACACCCAAAACTGAAACTTCTAAATAAGGCCTTTCGTCGCCTTCTGCATTCGATAAAATATAATCTAATAAAGGCTTATTTATATTAGAACTATTGCAATCGTTAAACCTAACAGAATTTTGCGTCATTTTTGTTTCATGAGACTTATCAAGACGCTTGTAAATCTCTTTTACGCGTTTCCCGAATCCTTATTTTTATATTGACGTTGTTCTCTAAACTTTTCTTTATCCGTATCGTCTTTTTTATATTGAGGTTTTTTATTAAACTTCTTCTTCGGACAGTGAGTTGCAAAATGACCTTGTTCCCGACAATAATAACAAGTTACATTACTATGTAACGAACTACAAGGTGTAGAACCAACGTACGCCAAGTCCGGTTCTAAATCAGTTTTCTTACGAGTCGGTGGATGGTAGTTTTCTATAAGAGAACGTCTTGCCTCCAAGGTTTTCCCGAAACGTAACAGTTTCTCAATGGAGTCGATATCTGCCAATCCTAGCTTCTCATTGTAAAATGGATTCAGATTACGCATTAATATCGCTAGTTTTGTTGCTTCCGCGACCGGAGTACCTAATCTCTTAAACATATTTTCCATTATGGCAATATAAACACCGATTGTTTCGTCCCGCCCTTGAGTTCTACGCTTAATCTCTTCCCATAATAGGAAATCATAATCGAACGGTTGAAATTCCTCTCGAAGTTTTTTGCATAAAATCGACCAACTATCAACTGACGACCTAATTGATCTAAACCAAATTAAAGCACGTCCACTAAATAGGTCTATGGCAGAATCTAACAAGCAATCTTTAGGAAAATTACGAGGTGCACAAAGTTCCTCTACCCGTTCCAAAAATGCACTGACACTGAGACCGTTTTTCTCACCGTTAAACTTCACGTTCCATTGTGACACTGGCACAGTTTTTATTTTAGGCGTTACAGAACTATTTCGCGAAATTATTGGGGTACTATGAGACTTAGGTTCCGCGTTATCCAATACACGTGATATGTTGCTCATATCTAACAGCTGTTCTTCAAATTGAACTGCGGCGTTAATTGTTGGATTTACATTTGGTTCAGTTTCAACTGTTTGTTGTTTACAATCTGATATTTCTGACTCGATCGCAAGGATACGTAGAAGTAATGTCGAACGAATTGACACTATATTCTTATCTACCATTGACAAACGATCTGTCCGTCCGTATATATGCGTCAGTTTGGTTAACAATTTTTTTAGCAAACTGTTTTCCGGATTTTCCTTATATTCCTGCGCTAAGCCTTCTAATTCAACAATTTTATTTTCAATTGCTGATTGCTCCTCATCTAACGGAACATTATACTCAGGATAGCTAAATGAACGACCCGATTTTTCATGATTTAAAATATCACGTAATTGTTTACGCATTTGGTCTACAGTTCCTACTTCCGTGAAACCTCTCCATCTCAATTCATAGACTAACTCGTCTCGAGACAATCTATTTATATCAAATTCCGGCATTATTTTATTATTAATATATATTATTAATACAAAATTATATCTACGAAATACTTAATTAAATCGTAATATAATGTAATTCCTATGTTATGTCTTTATTTACTTGGCATGTGTTTCATGAAAATTTATTTATTTAACAAATCTGCAATTAAATGTTACCGCTCTTTTTATTTTCCAAGCCCCGCGTTGGTTGCGCCAAAATTGTAACGATACTTTTACCAAAATTTTAGGCCATCGGCAGCTTTTAACAGTGGAGACGGTCGTGCGGTTCTTATTTTAATTAATTGAAAATTATCTGGGCGCCAGCTGGTCTAAATATCTTTATCTATTAGACCGACCAACAAGTCTAATATTGAAAGAGAGAGAGAAATAATAAATTTATTGAAATTTAATAAAATAAATATATTGTAAATAAAAAAAATGACAATTGAATTTGAAACAACGAAAATAGTGATAAATTAGGAGTTAATTTGGATCACAAATTTTTGCGATGGTCGACCAAAGTGACTATAAAATAAACTTAACATTTAAAAAAAAGAAGTCATTTCCTAGTTAACTCCTATGATAATTTTGAAAATATATCTTAAAATATAGTTACTACAATTTAGATGGATTTTCTACAGCTCTCTCCTTTCTATCGCTATATCCACACTCTATCTCTGCTATTCGTCGACGGTGGGAGTGAAGAAATATGATATAAAAATGGAAGCCTGAAAATCGTAGTAGAAGTTAGTATCGCATACAGATAAGAGACAACAATTACTGGTTGTTTAGTTTATGTTGTGAACATACCTAAGGTGTTGTGCGGCTTCAAATATTAATACGATCAGTATAAATCAGAATAATATTCTTGGTTATAAACCCTTCTTCAATGTAGGGAAAATCCTCCACAATTGGAGTCAACAATTTTATAGATTATAATTGTTATCCAACAAATTATATATACTAATAATAACGTTGCAATACTACATTGAAGATTCCTGTCTCGTATTATTTTTCTTGTCTGTTTATTATTTTCAACTAATGACAACCATAATTTTGTTTCTTAGCCTGCTATATCTGTATACGATATCAAAAGAATAAAACGCCTACTACGAAATAAATTTATAACAATCTGTCTCAATTTGTAATACGAAACTAAGAGGAAAATTTAATTTTTTATGTTGTCTATTTAAAATATCATCTTAGGGTGGTACTGCTGAAATAGCACCTTTCAAAACATTTGACAATTCATATTTAACATTAAATTATATGTCAATTTATTTTTTTAATTGAAAAGTATTTTTATACAACCAAAATAAGAACACAACATCAGAAAATATGCATAAGAGACAACAATTAGATAAATATACAAAAAAACACATATATAACGCTTATGGAAAACTTTTAGAAAAAAATGGAACAAAATTAAAAAGAAGCGAAATTATAGACCTTGTGGCTATTTTTTCAGTAAATCTTGGTGTCCTTTTCGTTGTAAAATATAAAATAATTTACCCATTTCAATTTCTTTATATTTCTGAAGGAGAAGTAAGAAAAATTTTAAATGAAGATGCAGAAAATTTAAGACCGACGAACATGGGAAGAGGTAATAATAAGAAAACAGATAGAACCACAGACTACATGTTTCGGAAAGATTTGCAGAGAAAAATTTGGGATTTACATTCAAAAAATGAATATTTTTGTTTAAATATGTTATTAAATTTTGCAAAACAAGAATTAGATTTTAAGGGCAGCAGAATAAAATGATAAATTATTATTATATAATATGTATTTTTGTTTTTTATATTTTATCACGATATTGATAATCGTAATATTTTTTACTATTATACGAGTAATAATCGAAAGTTTGATGAAATAAATATTAATATATACATTCAAAATATTTGACATGTCAATCACAATTTTGACATGTCAATTTAGTAATAACCTCAATATGATAAAACTTAACCATACTTTTAAAAACCAGATTTACAAGTTCACATGATTCTACAAAAGTCTATTTACACCACAACATTCACTAAAGTAACCAGATCTATGGTCTATTTCAAAGTAGAAAAATGTGTGTAAGAAGATAGGAGCTGTTTGTCCTTGCTTCGGATTGGTTTAGATCGTCATCCCTATTACACTGTAAAAATATTGTTTTTAGTCCAAGTTGACAGATGTTCAGTGTCGTACATTGGAAATATATATTATTTATATTATTTAATTTTTCTCATATATTTTGTTATTATTTACATATTTAGACTTTTATTTATATTCTTGGCGTAGATTTTATGGAGAACATTCTCCATGTAATTTGTTTTTACGCAGTTATATATTTTTTAGGTTATCTGACATATAAATATTTTTTGACAGTTGACAATTAACAGATCAAGAAAGAGGACTAATGTGAGGCCAAAAGACAGCCCAGCTGATTGTGCCCAAAGAAGTTATTAATATAATTTTTAGACCTTCATGTATACATATATTTTTAATTTTTATTTACAATAATTATTTAAATAAGAAACTTTAGCTCTGAAGATATATTGTTTGTTTTATTGCTTTGTTTAAACTCTTTTAGCCAAATCTCTCTTTTTATATATCGTACATAATTTTTAAAATTAATATTTTTTTAACTTTTTCAAATTTCCCATTAAACTGAATTTATGTCGTATAAATAAAGTAAGTGTGGGCGTATCTGCCTTGTTTATTTCAATATCTTATTAACCTTTTTTATTATAAAAAAAAATCACTTGCTAACCCAGTTGCTACGCCTATGCCCTAGTTGTAACTTATTTTAAATTTCCCGCTATACTATATTTGATCAGTGTAAATCGTACTCGGTTCGCAGCGCTATCTACTTTTTTCTACTTTGAAATAGACCGTAGTTTCGTATTACAAATTGAGACAGATTATATTTTTATATTTGTCTATAGGCTATTCCAAACGTTTAAGCGGAACTAAATGGAATTATTTTAAGTTGTCAAGAGCTCTCTCTTTAACGGTTGAAGAGGGCTTTTGATAAAAATTAATAGTTTTCAAAATCTAGTCTTAAACCAAAGAAACGTGCTAGCTAATTCGAACTTATGTAACTTGCATTTTGCTTTAACACTGAATATAATAATACCAGTTGAACACTTGTATTTGATTGATGTCTGTCAAGCTGACATTTTCGTATTTCTGTCAACAATAATATATTTAGAATCGTCAAGTGGATGTTTTAATGTTCTATAAATGTTTATTAATTGTAACTACATCTTGATTTTAAGTTATTAAAAATGAATGGACCACATTGGAGCCGCCAGAAAAGAAAACTACAGTTCGTCAGTAAGTGACTTTTATAAACTATGGAAATTTGCAATAAAAATCGTAATTCAGAAGAAAGTTCTAAATTATTAACAGCAGGAATTAAGCCTGAAATAAATTACATATTAATTAAAAAAATATAATACATACTGAGGGCCGTGAAGAAAAAGAATTGAAAGAAATTTCGCCAGAAACAAAATTTTAATTTATATGAATTAGATGGCTGTGCTCCGATCAGTTGGCAGCTATAGTCGATCGCAGCTATAGCGAGGTAACTTATCATCTTTGGGCGCCATTAAAGGCGCTTTCTGACGATGTGCTAACGTTAGTCAACGCTGGTACCAACGTTAGACGTGATTAATTTGGGTTTTAATAGTTTTTTTTTTTTATTTAATTTTTCTCTTAGTTTCTGCAATTTCCCCAATCTCCACTAAGCGCCAGCGTTGGCCAAGTGCAGTATTATTACATAGAATACGTCTATCGGATTATTCCAGTACTTAGTCTCTCAATAAAATGTTATTTTTACTTTTAAAAGCTAGTTTTTTCCACTTAAGGTTTTTACTTTAAGTAGACTTCATAATTGAGCAAAAATGGTTATAACCTTTCTTTTGAGCATAACACTCTCGACTGATGTGACGACAAGTGTGTGCGAATCGTGTGTACAGCCGGACAGACCTCTCGTGGCAGAGCGGAGCTTATGGTGCGCACAGAGAGGGCACTATGAAAGACAGTGTCAATTACAAAGAACAGTCAGAGAAACAAGTTTACATTCTTACACGTGTACATTATATTTATCAGTTAGGTACGCCTACAAACACAAGTTCCTCACCATAACAGTCGAACAACAAAACTATAGAAACGTAGCTGCTTGATTTAAGTGATTACTGCATTTGACGTTCACTTTGTCGACTTGTTTATTGGCCAGAGCACCCCCGTCCCGCGTCTTTTTTCAAACTCCAGCAATTTCAAGTAGATTGTAAATAATATAGGCTTACAAAAATCAAGAGCATTGCTAATTATTTCTCGACTGAATATTAATAGCACGTCCTCCTAGTTTGCTTTTTATCTCCATGATTTTAAATATTTAATAAATTTTGAATGGTGCGCTTATGCACTTGACTGTAATAGCGTGTGTAGGAAATAATGCAATTCGCCAAAGTTATAATCCCCACTACAAATTTCACGCGCATGTTTTACGCCCGGCCACGAGAGATCTGTCCGGCTGTACAATGCTGACATTCATTTCAAAATCTGCACCAACGTTGGTCAAACCCCTTTGAGTTGTGATAAGAAGAATACCGCCTTGGAACCGAATGTCGGCCAGCGCCAAGCCCAACGTATATTGGCTGTGACATGTGATGTATTGTCCGTACACATGATACGCGGAGTTACACAAGTGTAAACATTGGCCATTACTTGTCACACCGTCTGTAGGCGCTTAAAAAGTCTTGTATGAACTTAAGCCGTAGTGGCCAGTTAGCTGTCGCGACCACTAAAAGAACGAGTTAAATGTATTAACTCGAGTTATTCCTAACTCAAGTTAAAACACTTAACTCGTTCTTTAAAAACCTGCCATAAAACTCAGAGTTTACTGTTGATCTCAAGGGCATTAGCCGGTCAAGTGTAAGAACACTCTCATCGTTAAAAATTTGTAGAGGTCGATAATTATAAAAACTAAAAAATCGTTACTCATGTTTATATGCTTGAAGAAGTATGATTTAACTGCTATGACATATAATTATGTCTGATAAATATTGCTGTATGAAGCTTTATTTTTTGCACATTCTATGACAAACCGGTTCTAATGCAAAAAGCATGTAAATTAAAACGTTCGACATGAATTATAACCGTGCGAAAGAAGACTTGTATCGTCATAATACTGTAATATGAAAATATGCAATGTCGATAGAAATTATTTTACTTTGTTCAGAGCTAGCCGTTAACTTTGCAAGGCCCAATGCAAGTGAGCACTGATTGTACTTTATATTTGCGGGGCCCTGTGCCCAGGGACGTGCCCAATAATGCCGAATTGGCGCCTGAGTAAAGTACCTACTAATAGCAGTTGGTATTTGATTGATGTCTGTCAAGCTCTATACGAGTCTATCTAGGGCAGTGATGGCGAATCTATGACACGCGTATCACGGGTAACATTCCGAGACATTTTGGGTGACACGCATCGTTTACGGACGGTCTTCGGCCAAGAACAGTGAACGCATCTGGGCTCAAGTGTTTGTCGACTTGAGGTCCAAGCTTGACAATCTGGGAAGAAATCGTTTGGAGAATTAAAAAGAATATTGATCAAATTTTGTTAATTAATTTCATTAACTTTATATTGTAAAACAAACTGTATCATAAATTATAGCTCCATTTTTATTCTAGCTCTGATGAAGATTTCATAATAAATCGAAACGTTAGCGAAGTTAAAATATTGTCTTTTTGAGTATATTTCATTAAAAAAAAAAAAACTACAATTGATAATTTAAAATTTCAAAAACTATAATATATAATTTATAATTTGAAAAACAAAATAATAATTGAATAATAATTTAAAATTTACTGGAAGTGATGAATAAAGGGAAATGAATTATTAACTTACAGAATAAGATTAAGTAAAGAAAATAATGACAAAATTATGTAAAATTGAGAGAAAGGTTGTTTTTACTTATTTGATATTAAACTTGTTTTTGCGGTTTGTGAAGCAATTCTATGCAATCTTGAGTACAGTTTTTATTTATTTAATTATATGTAAAAAATATACATATGTGTTTTTGGTTGAAATCCCAATCTTAAAAAAATCTGTGGAAAAAGTACTGCCCTGCAAAAACAGTTACAATATTAACAGAATATTATAATCCAAAATCCCCCGTTCCAAAATAAGTGTCCGATTTTAGTTTTTTTAATGGATTATTGAAATAATGAAATTAAATGTATCGGTGGTTATTTATTTAAATTAGTCCTCGATTTGGGTTTCTTTAACGCCATTCAATCATTACAACACAAAGAGTCCCCGTCCAGTATTGATGAACTCATTGCTGCCGGGCATAAAACATGGGATGAAATAACCGCGGAAAAACTAGACAATTGTTGCTTTAGACTGCAAAAGTGTATAGAATTGACCATGCTTCATAGAGGAGGCAACGATTACAAGCTTCCTCACATTTAGTTTAGTTGTGAAAATATACATTATATATCGCTTTGCATATTTTTTTTATGAAATTGGACACTTATTTTGGAACGGAGGGAGTATATAAATATATAGCAACGATAGTGCTGCGCGTCGAATTCTTCTCGTGAAAAGTGCTCCGCGGCTTTAAAAGTTTGGGAAATTCTGTTCTAAACCAATCAGAAATAAGGCCAAACAGCTCCTATCTTCTTAAACACAGGGGTACGTTCCAAAATTATTAGAATAATTATTTAGAATCATCAGTTTTTTAATTACTTCACTAAAATTTTCTTTATTATAAAAAAAATAAATCATTCTAAATTATCTAAACTATGCATAGTTCATAACAAGTTCATAACATCCATAAAAAAATTGATGTGAAGTGTGAATATTCACACATTTCAGGGTTTCGCAGGTATATAATAAGTGAAGGCGGTATGCTGAGTGTGTAGGACAAATTTTACTTTGTAGTAATCACGGCAAAATGAACGATATTTTTAAAATAATTTATCGTCTGTTAATCATATAATAAGACTGGTTATTAAATTTACGCTCATAAAAATTAAATACAACATTTGTCAAAATATAACTAGAATTTTGACAAAATAATTTCAACATAATAAAAATGCAAAAAAAAAACAGAAAAAATAAAATTCACTCCCCGTACTCGAAACCCTTCGTTTTCCAGCCAGTTTAAGAGCGCTCTAACGCATGTAGCCATCGCACGCTATGCATGTGAGCGTCTTACATTGGTATAACTTTTGTACTTTGTGAACCAAAAACCACAAAAAATGCGTTATTTTCCAAAAACATAATCTGATCAAAAATTCCTGTTGTACTATTTCGGTTCACACCAATATACATTACTTAGAATTTTTTTAGATTTTTAGTTTAAACCATCTGGGCTACAGGGTGTGGGACAAAAATTTTTTTTGCACATTTTTTGCAAAAATCGCATCAAAATAATTTATTTTGCAAAAATAAAAATTTGATCGTTAATCCACGTACTAAGGGCTTTCATTTGATGCCCTACTCAGAATTAAAAAAATATATTTTTGTTTTCGATGAGCACATATTTATTTATATTTTTAGGGGGGTATGTTTTTTAGATGTTTTAGTATTTTTCCTATGTGCGGGTCAAAGAGTTGTATAAGCATGCCAAATTTCAACTCTCTAGGTTTAGCCGTTTGGCTACAATTTTTACCGAACAGACAGACAGACAGACAGACAGACGACAAAATGACGGTATAAGGGTTTTTTGGTCATACCTACAAAACCCTAAAAACACAAGAAAAAAATAAAACATCTTTTATCATGCATAATTATTGTTAGATAAGAACAAAATATTTGTTTAATTTGAATGGGACGGTTGAGACTTCATACTACTTACAAGTTTGTTGATGTTCGGGAAAACAACTGATGTAGAAACACGCAACATGTTTTCTAGGTGCGAATCCGTTATTCGCGTCCTTGTTTTTGATTTAACGAACTTCATCCTAGAAAAAAACTACTCACATTAGTAAGTGCTTCCAAAGAGCGTTATTCTCTTCTGAGCAAAAGCTGTGAGTTTTTGGAAATTTGTCAATTAGGAAATATTTCTTATAAAACTAAATTAGTGAAATCTCTTTCATTTTTACTTGCCCGACCTTAATATATAAGGGGCAAGTATTGTAATCGCGAAAATTTTCGATGTCGAGATTTTGACGGATGACCACGTTTCATGGTCCAGGGAATCCAAAAAACCTATTTTCGAAGTGCCGTCCGTATGTGTGTGTGTGTGTGTGTGTCTGTCTGTCTGCTGTGTGTATACACGATAACTCAAAAACGGTTTAACTTAAAGAGTTCGTTCTGGTACTAAAAAATTCTCCTATTAAATAGGAAGAACCCTATTGTTTTTTATGAAAATCGGTTGACTAGAAATGGGAGTTTACTCGTGTCGATTTTAAGATTTTTGCGAATATTTAGCAACAGAAAAATATTTCGAAAAAATTTATTGAACAAAAGTTACTATAAATGCAATAACTAATAACTTTTATTTGAGACGTTTTTTGATAAAACGAAAAATTTCGAAAATTTTTTGTAAAATTATTTAAAATTTTTCCAAGTCTCAATGTTTTCATGTAACTATATGTAACGTTTCCATGGTCATGATAATTAATTCGTAACTTGTAAAGCAAGCCTTGGACAAAAATTTGTATAAAACATAATTTGATGTATTTTTGAAGATTTATCTAAATATGTAATTTTTTTTTTTTTAATTTACATTTTTTTTTAAATATATTTTTTATGGGAGGGCAAGTCTAGTGGAGGTTTCCCTTCGCCACTGGTTTCATATTTATATGTAACGTTTCCATGGTCATGATAATTAATTCGTAACTTGTAAAGCAAGCCTTGGACAAAAATTTGTATAAAACATAATTTGATGTATTTTTGAAGATTTACCTAAATATTTAATTTTTTTTTTTTTTTAATTTACATTTTTTTTTAAATATATTTTTTATGGGAGGGCAAGTCTAGCGGAGGTTTCCCTTCGCCACTGGTTTATTTTAAATCAGAGTTCTCCTGTAGCTCAAGTAGTTCCATTTGCAGAGAAAGTGGCGCTTGTTCCACATCAACATCAACCGTTTAACCGCATTTGATCTCTGAAAATAAAGATATACTCGTGGACCAGATTCAATGGGATTTTGGATAGTTACCGCGGGCCGGACTAAAGGATGCGACGGGCTGGATCCGGCCCGCGGGCCGTAGGTTGCACATACCTGCCCTAGAGTTTACTTTTTTAACTCTGCTTGCAAGGTGGGTACTATTTACTCCCATGTGCATGTAATGTAAGTTTTGGCGTAACGAAATTAACAGAAAAAACATAAATTATGGAAAACAAATTAACAGAAATTCATTATTCTGAAATAAAAACTTGAAAAAAAAAATCTTTTACTTAATGATAAATAGATATTTAATATACAATAGTTTGTAAATATTTATTAAAATTATCGTTAATAGATATACGTTGTTGACTCAAATCAGTAGCAATAATGCATACTTCCATCTTCTTTTTATCCCTCTCTATTTAAAGATATTAATAATTATTTAAAATAATATATCGTGTTGACAATATTTTAGCGGGAAATAAGCACTCTTAACCTTAATATCTAGAAATTAACCTTAACCCTTTCGCTGCTCCAACCGTATATACTCGTAAATAAAAGTGTGGCCCGATACGCTCCGAGCGAGTTAACTCGCGCCGTGTTTTAAATTGTTCCCTGCTCAACACGACTATTTTCGCTGGTTATCCCAACCAGTTCAAGTACCTGCGAGCACGTTGCGTTGGTATACGTTGCTGAGCCGTTCAATTCAGTTAGATAGGGTCTTACATTCGGTATATCTACTTATTTATATCGATTAAATAAAATCTTTTTGATTGTATTCTTGTATTCATTCACTCACATTACATTTTTTCCTAACATTAATCATATACCATCATTCATCCTTACATGTCATGAAAACTTGCACAAAAAGTTCACGCCAACTGCTCTAGACGAATAAACTCGCAATCACCGAAATATGTGCGCACAGCGAGCACGAAATCTCAAAGCGTATGGCGCAGTGAAAGGGTTAATTCTAGAAAAGTTATTTTTTCGAATACCTTCTTACAATACAAGAGGTAATGATATTTTCTCCCTGTCTATTAAAAATACTAATACTGCTATTAATTCACCCCTGCACCGTACTTCATACAAATTAAATAATTTAGTAGCTAACGTTGATTTTCCGGACATATTTGCTAATAAGTTTAATGTTATTAAAAAATATATTATCAATAATTTAACACAAAATGTATAGTATGTTATATTATATCTTATGTATTAATGTAATTCATTTTTAATTTCTAAAAACATGTGAACTTGTTGTTTATTTAATTTGTAACATATGATATGTAGTGCTACTCTGTTATTGGGCCTGTGCCTGTTGGGTGGCCAAAAGTCAATAAATAAATAAATATCGCAGTTCCAAAACCTGATCACATGACATTATCTTTGAGTAAACTCGAACTCCAAGACCTATATATTGGAACGTACCCCAGTATTCTAAGCTGACACGGACTGTAGACGCATAAGTAACTTAATTCCGTATACATTAATTAATATTTGAATACATTATACAATATAAATATCAACAATACTCTCTCTATTATGTGGTGGGGATCAGTGAGGTTCTCTTTCCTTACTCATATGTTGACAGTTCAGTAGTGAAAAACAAACCGGTGTTTCATGTTAGTTACGTTTTCAGTGCTAGTTCAATTTTATATCTACGTAAGTCATAGTTTTTGCTTGATTTGTAAAAGAGAAACAGTTTTCTTCAATGATTTACTTCATTTCTATTGTTTTTGTGTATTATTATTTAGAGTTTTTATATTGTATTGTTTTTTGTGAGTTCTTGTGGTTTTCTGCAAAAGTTTAATGACCGTAAAATGTACAATAACTGTTCTAAAAATAAAGCATTAGAATATAAGCATTTGTAAATCAATTTGAATAACTACTTTTGCTATTTGTTACCAGTGGCGCTGCTAATCAATTTAGTTTCATTATACGATGTACATAGATCTCCAATATGGTTGCCACATATCCGTTTTCGACCGGATAGTCCTACTTTTCGGTTTGGTGTCCGGCCAAAAGCCTGGTTTATAATAGATATGCTATGGATATATAGGCCTACAAATTACACTACTCTCTTTGTTCTGTTTATTACAAACAAATTTTTTGAAAGGTCAAGCCCATTGTTCCATGCGTATATGTTATGTCATGGAGTTATTATAAACCAGGCTTTAAGTCTCGTTTAGAATAACTACATAATATAGGGATTTGCAGCTAAGCACCCTACCATCTAGTGAGCGTTTCATGAACTTGTGTACATCAGATAATATTTCGTTTTGTGTATTGGTTTTGTATGAAGTTTGTTTTTAAAGTTTTATTATAATCATTGAAAAATGTATAATACATATTGTTGTGTGCCTATGTGCAATTCATTGCAAAGAAGAAACCCGGAAATATCGTTTCATTTGTTTCCACTAATATCAGACACCGTACGGTTCGAAACAAAATTGGGAAAGCAAGAGGTTAGGAATCGACGCGATGTTTAGATAAACAATTTAAAAATTGGAAAAAAAGTGAGCCCTTATATCAAAGTTTGCTCATTACATTTTAATGATAGTGACTACAAAAAATATTTTCAATTTTGTATTTATTATCGCATATCTTGAAAATTCCTGTTATTGTGTGCGGGTTTGTAATGCACAAGTTTGTAGGCATAATGCATAAATCTTTATGAACTTTCTGTTTTTTTCAGTGACTCCACACAATATTATATGCCCAGCATTGTAGATTTCTACCCCTTGGTAAACAACACGGGAATTATTATTTCCCCCAATATAGTTAAAATAATCGACAATGGAAAACCGCCATAACTTAAAACCAGATCACAAAATGTAGTATTTTAGATGTTTACAAGTAATGTCACTTCACAAAATCAGAAAATCCCAAACAATTATTTATTTTTTGTCGTTTTTTGATACACTTTTCGCTATTATTTACTAGTAAATGTCAAGTGGTATCTGATTTAGAATGGTTTCAAAAAAATCCGCGTGGCGCTACGATCTTAAAATTTTTCCCCTATAAACGTCAAACTGTGCCAAATACTCAGTAAAAGTATTTCAAATAATTTAAATGTATTTGAAATACAAGAATTATTTGAAAGACTAGGAAATATTTGAAATAATGTATTTCAAATAATTTAATTGTAGTTGAAATACAAGAATTGTCTGAAATACTGGGGAAATATTTGAAATATTAGGAAATATTTGAAATACTTGTAAACAATGTTCCGTCTAAGCTGCGCAGGCCGCGCACTATTTTTTCTAAAGTTGCGCAGTCGATTTTGTATTTTGCGCACATTGGGCAAAATTTTTGACTTCAAACAGGGGGGTCCTGTGACAGCACCCCCCTACTTGCACACTTTTACATACGTTTTGAACATTTTTGCTCCCTTATACTTTTGAACCGCGCAGTCAGCGAAGAAATTAGAGGGAACATTGCTTGTAAAGTGCGCTGTTTTAATGAGACAGATTGTCTGTCTTTTCATTGTAAATCATTTCAAATTCAAAATTTATTATTTTGTAAATAAAAGGTCGCCATTTTGAAATGGAAAAAATTAAAGTAAAATATTTTGATATCATTGTAAAGCTGATTTAATGTACTTACAAGAAGAAAAAAAAATTATAGTACCGATTCCCTATGCTAGATAAAAAGTTGAAACTGGAAGTGATGCAGAATTCTTATTATAGTCCTTAAGTGGGCCCTTTTGTCTAGTTTAACTTTTCTTCTGAAGATTTTTTTGCATCTCTTAAAATAAAGGAGTTATTCAAGGTGCGGCGTTTCAAACAAACACCCTGTATATGTAGATACAACGGATCACTAAGACAATAGACTTTGAATTTTTGCCGTGAGCAATAAAGTTTAGGAACCACTGCTTTAGTATGTTTTGTTATAACGTGCATTTTGTTGTTTTGTCATTACCAATTCAAATTTATGCGTCGTATGTAACTATGTAAAATTTTGCTGACCTGACGTAACCCACCTGAATTACAAAAACTTGGTATTAAATTACTTGCCATAAAAAAATCACAAAGTTTTCAGTGAATTCTAAAAGCTCCTTAAAAAGTTATTCTGATTTTCTTTTATATATATATATATATATATAATTTAGCTCTGCAGGCCCAGTTGGCCCATGGCTTGGTTTACGATTTTTCTCCATCCTTTCTTATCTTTTGTCTTCTCCTTCCAGTTGCTGATGTTGCATTCATTTATGTCCTTTGAAACTTCTGCCTTCCATCTCGTCCTTGGCATACCTTTTTTTCATTTTGCCTCCTATGGTACTTTCTAATATCTTTCTTGGTGTTCTACAAGGTGCCTCAAAAGAAATTTTATATTTAGTGGATCGATAAAAAAAAAGTAAGCCGTGTATAGAAAAAATGTTTATTAATTATTAAAATACACTTTTTGGGGATTTATTTCTTAAAAATAATATCGTCTAAATGTAGACCCTCGCGTTCTCGGCACTCATTTAATCGAACAGTAAAATTACTTATGACGTGTCGGCAGGTGGACTCAGGGATGGCTGCCATTTCGTGACGGATATTTTCTTTCAAATGCGCCAGTGAAGTCGGTTTATTGGCGTAAACTTTAGATTTAAGATAACCCCATAGGAAAAAGTCCATAGGGGTTAAATCTGGACTGCGTGGAGGCCAATTTATGTCACCTCTCCGGGAGATCAATTTGCCTGAGATCATTTCACGAACACGTGGCAGAGACATATTGGACGTGTGTGAAGTTGCTCCGTCCTGTTGGAACCATGTTCTTTGGATATAGCCAGGAAAGTTTTGCAGTTCAGGTACCAAGAAGTTGTCTAACATCTCCACATAACGCTCTGAATTCACTGTAACTGCACGCCACCTTTCGTCTTCAAAAAAGTAAGGGCCGATAATTCCTCGCGCCGACATCGCAGCCCATACGGTCACTTTAGGCGAATGTAGGGGTTTCTGATGTTTGCGTTTCGGATTCGTTGCACTCCAGTAGCGGCAGTTCTGCTTATTTACGTGGCCATTAAGATGAAAATGAGCTTCATCCGACAAAATGTTGGTAAACGTTGAAAATCGCTCAATCACCTGATTTACGAAATTAAGCCTCTGACTGGCATTTTGGGGCTTTAATTCTTGCACCAATTGAATTTTGTAGGGGTGCAGCTTTAGGTCTTTGTGCATAATGCGATGTAATGATGATCTATGCACATTTAAAGCACTTGCGCGCTTCCGAATTGAAAGGTTCGGGTCATCACGAACAGACTGATTAACATTCTCCACGTTTTCTACCGTTCTTGATGACCTAGGTCGCCCGGATTTTGATTTATCCAGCGTTGTACCAGTCTCTTCAAACTTTTTAACCCAATGTCGAATGAGAGGAATGCTTGGCGCATCATTTAAGTGGCGAAAACCTCGAATACTGCAGAATTTTCTACGCGCTACAGTCGCCGAATCACCGTTTTTGTAAAACTCTCGCACGCATAACGCGCGGTCTGCTCCCGAGAAACGCTCCATAGCGACTGAATTCCCAAGAACCAGGCTACCGATTGACATAACCCCCGCACCCCTCGGATACGTTGCGTTCACGCAGTAAGCTAAATAAATATAAAATTTCTTTTGAGACACCTTGTATATAGATGCATTTTAAACAATAAGCACCAATCAGTATGGGAAGCCGTTTTACGAGAATTGTCCGTAACATAAGGTCTCCAAGGTGCTGGAGTCGCAAAGAACGCTTTAACGCAAGATCTGGTAACACTGGCGTGTAGCAAGTACTAACTGTAAATAAGTATACTTGTTTTTGTTAATTCTTTAAGTAAGATGCGTAATGTGAAAAACTAATCCATACGGCTATGGGTTGACTCGCCTAGTTATATCACTTCTATTGTAATTTTATAAGCTCCCTAACTTTTATTATTTTATTGCGATCTTCAAAACTAATTTGATACGGATTATACACAGATTTATTTTGGAGGTAGGAACTTGAACGTTGTTTTTCACTTGGATTATTACTACAATGTGACTCATTACATCAAGTTTAAGACAATACTGCGAATTCTTTTATAACTTACATTAAATATATTAATAGATCTGCCTGCAGACAAAAGTTGATTGTAAAGAGCCGCCATTTTATGCAGTGGGCTCATTTCATAGTGTTCCGTGTTGGCCCTTTTACAAACAAATAATGTGTCTCTGATTCTAAAGTCCCGAGAAGGCACTCTGACGTGTATTCTAGACAAGATATTAATGTCGTCTATTAAATAATTTAGTGTCTTATATAGAAACATGAGCGACATTACATCCCTCCTCGCCGCCAAAGTCCTGACATCAAATGCTTTCAGCACGTCTTAGGATAGTTTGTATCTTGGATATTCGCGACTCAAACTAACTTTGGCGGCGCTGCGTATGACAGTTGATGGCAAATGAGAAGCGTATATGTCAGTTTGTTCTTAATATTTATCTGTTCAAAGTCACTATATTTAAAAATACTTCTTAATTCACATAAACTGCAGCACAACACACTACAAATATTATACAAATATACGCTTCTGTTTAATTTACCAAGCCGCCACCAGATGTCTCGCCGTTATTTGGAGTCGCGAATACCCCTGTCCCAATTCTACAATGCGGTAATATAATACCGCGATTGAACATTTTCAATACTTTTTTGATATTTTACTTGATAGGGTGCCCATATAATGCTCCCATACTCAAGTGTAGGCCTTACATAGGAATTAAACAATGCAATGTACGTCCGACTCTGACGAAAATCCTTGGTCAAACGGAGAACATAACCCATCACTATGTTAAGGCACTGTTCACTATGTGGTCAATATGGTGTTGAAATTTCAGCTCGCAATCAAACAATATTCCCAGGTCTTTTACGGTTTCAGTGAGAGCCTTTTATTTAAAAATTCCTCGAGTCGACTTGGGCCCTCATTCGGTGCTTGATTAGAACCACTGTTCTAGGGAGACTAACTTTTTAACAATATTTGACCTATGCAAATTTATGCTTACAAGATAATGTATTCAGATTTCAGCTGGATAATCTGGCGGAAAACAGTGAACAAATAATGCTACTGAAAATAACTTAGTCACACAGGAAAACTATAAAACTATTCTGGGAAATGCATGTTTAATATTTAGCAAGCAGTCAAACATCAAACAATTAAGAGTAGACAATAAACAGTAATGCTAATATTGAAAATAAATATTATTTTATAATACGGTGTTCATTAATAGTTTAATAAACGCGTAATAGTGACAAATTTTAAAACTTAATGCCAGAAGGAAACTGTTAGGTAATTTAATGATTTCAAGTGTTAAAAGAGAAATTATATTTCCGAGTTTCCTTCTGGTGAAACGTCATAGCTGTCAGTTTACTTTAGTTTTTTATAACTGACATGTGACCAGTGGCGTGACAAAAAAATTGGATGATTCGCATAAAACACAGAAGTGCTATTTTTATAATTAGACCATATTAGTGTGTCGTCACATACATGTGCTGCCATCTGAGAGCTGAGTCTTTTGGAAGTTTTTGACTGGTTTAAAATACATGTGACATTACTTTTGTTACCTTAATTTTATGAATATCTTCATTTTTGGAGCAAAAAATATGTATTTTTGATAAATATATACTAATAATAATAATAATAATAATAATAAGTTTATTGACTACAATACATCATATAGTTGTTTACAGTCAGTCAAATTACATAATTAGATATACAAATTACAGAGGAAAAAAAAATAAATAAAAAATGTTATAAATATAGACCAGTTTTGTGGTTTTTGTAGATGAAAACATGACTTAGTCCTCGTTATTAATACATATATTTAAAAAATCTAATTTGGAAAAATCTTCTAATGAGAAGACAGGATTTTCAATGATATATTGTTTTATTTTTCTTTTAAATATATGAAATGGGGCATTTCTGAGGTTAAGGGGAAGTAGATTAAAAAAGTGCTGAGAATAGTAATTTGCACTGTACCTACATTTATTTATTCTGATGAAATCCGGACATAGATTTGTTTCTAGTATTGTAAGTATGAATATGTCCATGAGTAATAAAATCACCAAGATGACTGTGTGCATAAAGTAGGCAATGATATGCGTACAGCGCTGGAAAAGTCATTATGCGTAGTTCAACAAAGCAATGCTTACATTCAGCTCTGTACGATAAACCCAACATTAATCTTACTAATCGACGCTGAAGTGAAAAAATTCTCGAGGAAAAGGTGGAGTGTCCGCAGGCCAAAATCGCATAAGATATTTGTGATTCAAACAGCGCGAAATAAGCAATTTTTAATATATCAATTGATATTGATGCCCTAATGTTTCTGATTAAAAATATTATTCTGCAAAGTTTGCCACAGAGTGTGGATATATGGGGTTCCCAGTTTAGCTTTGGGTCTAAACAGATTCCAAGAAAGCACACCGAATCTGGATTTTCAAAAGAGTGAGGTCTGTTGGTGATCATAATATATATAGTCCAGATACTTTATATTATAGAATAATGATTTTATAAATATATAAATAAGGATTCGATATATTTATAGGTTACGTTTTTAAATAATATGAAAATCAAAATAGCTTTAGTATTTATTTAATTAACACTAAGTAATCATTCATATTTTGTTTTAGAATGCATAATGGTGTATTGTTTTGCTCCAAATTGTAACCATTAAAGCTACATTCTTAATTGCAAATTTTTCCGTTTTTTGACAGATGAAAATGAAAAACAATAATGGATAAAATAAGAACAACATAGTGTTTCTTCAAACTATTTAGATATGGCACACACACTTATTGCTATGTTACTTGCCATAATAACGATTATTAACGTAAAATTTTCAAAATTAAAAATAAATATTGACTTGTAGTTTGGATGTGAAGCATTTTCTTGCTTTGGTACGCCTGCGAAAGTATGGATACCTCCAAACAAAATAGGACTCGACATAGTTTCAAAAGTTTTGTTGGATGTCAGATAGTATTGAAATCTTAAAGAAAATATTGTATATAGAGCAGTCGGTGAATCAGTGCAGTTGCGTCACTGGAAACGTCACATGTTTTTGTGACGTCAGGTTTAGTACGTCTACATAGCATCCATTAAACGAATGTAATATACGTACGCTGTCACTTGTATCGTAATGAAATGAAAATATAAGAATAAGAACATAAATAGAAATAAACAAACTATTCTAATAAGTTAAGTAGTCTTAAAAAGAACTGATGTGATTCAAAAATATGACCAAAGAAAAGAAAATAGAAATACGTTGAATTTAACCTAAAAAGCTATGAACTACACACAATATCAAATGGAAATCTATAAGAAATCTGTAAGAAAATATATAACTAAACACAAAATTGCTAAATAAACAACAAACTAAAAAAAATGTTTTTCGTAATAACTATAAGTTAGATATGTGAACACGAGTATCAAAACACATCAGAGCGTATTATAAAATGTCAAATGTAAACATCGTTTTATTTAGCGATACCAATACAAATGTCCCTATATTAAATAAACACTTTTAAAATTTGTAAATCTTTAAAATGACTATCGAACACAAACTAAATATGACTTCAAAAGGTATTTTTTAGTAAAATAAAAGAGTGAAGAGCAATATTAGTGTAAAATTCACATGCAAAAAATATCGATTTAGTTATTTTTTCGCCACAAGTTTGTCATTGAAGTTATGACGCAAAATGAACAACTGCGTTGAATAAACGACTGACCTATACCACATTATACCGTTTACGTCAACACTACGCAAAAAATCCGTAGCTATCAGGATAAAAGTATAATTTTTGTAGAACAAGCTTTAAACATGTCCTTGTCCGCAGTAATATTGAAACTGATTTGTATGAATACAAGAGTTTTTTTATAGATGAATTCAATGTACAACTTTTTGTAGAAATTATTTTTTTACTCTATTTTTTCAGGCATTTTATGTAGTTTTTTACCTACCAGATACTTCAACTACATTCCTGATCAAAATATGAACTTTTGTACATTAATTACATAATTATTATGGATTATATAAATATTTTTATGAAAATAATGCAAAGAGAGTTATGTGTTTTTTCCATAATATAGCTACTAAAAAATATATTATTAGATGTTTAAAAATACTTAAAATAATATATATTTAACTTTTATTGATATTTTTTATGGCGTTTGCGTCATTTAAGTAAAAAGTTATGATATAATGATTTGAAAATTCGGTCAGTTATGTACTAGTGGTGCCATCCAGTGGGTGTGTTTGTAAGTTTTAACTGTCAATTTGACAGTTGTATGAGACACTTAACCTTTGTTCCCTGATAAGTTTTAAGATTATTGTAAGATTAAATTAAATATAATATACTGTTACTTTCATTGCATTCTTCTGTTTCAGCGCTGAGTGAAATTGGTTCAAATATGAAAGACGCAGCTGATGTAAGTTGAATTTTTTATTATTTTAACATATAATTATAAATGATTAAATAATTCTCTACAAGGAAATTTTTATGTTCATGGTCACTATTTTTTTCCGGTTAGTTTTTTGTGAAATTATTTATAATTCTATTTTCAAACAGTAAATTCACTTTTTCCTTGATAAAATCAACACTTTCATACTTTGAAAGGCATTCCTTTTTGACCTACGTCAAGTTAGCAATGGATCGAGCCGC
Organism: Liopterus haemorrhoidalis; assembly: GCA_963971575.1. Lineage (NCBI taxonomy): Eukaryota > Metazoa > Arthropoda > Insecta > Coleoptera > Dytiscidae > Liopterus > Liopterus haemorrhoidalis. The sequence continues at coordinate 8,221,951 of OZ020621.1, read as the reverse complement.
AACTAATCGGCACGGATTGTAATATTGGAAATAAAATGTTTGCTTTTTGAAAAAATGTAAATTTATCCTTAAAAATGCAATATATTAAAAAATAATTTCAGCATATCGTATTAGGAGATGTATTTTACCATATTATCTATTTCAAAATGTCAATATCCAACACTTATGCAAAATAAAAATAAAATAGGGTTAAAAAGCTAAAATGTCACCTAGATTTTTTTAGCATATATGTAGACACTAGTAGGGTGACCATTCGTCCTGCTTTTTGCGGGACTGTCCCTCATTCTAACATTTTGTCCCGCATTAAGATGCGTCCCGCAAAAGTCCCGCATTTTAACATTTTGTCCCGCATTTTGTAATTTGTATTTGAGGAAACGAGGACCTTTTTTTTTGCTCTTCACTTGAATTTGGGAGATGAGGACCTTTTTTTTGCTCTTCACTTGGATTTTGGAGGTGAGGACCTTTTTTTTTTGCTTCGTCCCGCATTGCCTTCTTAAAAAATGGTCACCCTACACTCTAGTACTGTTACGTATGTTTTAGTGTTGAATTTTTGTTAGGATGTCGACACAAGTTGTGAAAAACTATAAAAGCAAAACATATTGTAGTGTTTTTTACTACAATTAGTAATTTTTATCGGTTAAATGAAACTTTTGATCATTTAGTTTAGCAAAAGCCCCTTTCAAACATGAAAAAAATTGCTCCTGACAACTTAAGAAAATTAAAATTCCGTTTGGTTCCGCCTAAAGGTTTGGAATAGCCTATAATTATTTTTTTTCTCAAAACTTTTGTTTGCATAAGAGTTGGATTTTAAAATTTTGAAATGTATAATATGGTAAAACACATCCTTTGATACGATATGCTGAAATTATTTTTTAATATAACGTCATTATTATTAATAATTAACTATTACACTTTTTTGTTTTGTTAAAGGTGGTCCAAGTGGCAACTGCCGCTTTTGCAAGTGGCAAAACAAAGCCAATAGATTTCCGTATGAAGCAGCTGAAAGCACTGCTAAAAATGTACGAAGAAAATATGCCAGCAATGGTTAGTGCCCTTTCTGCAGACTTACACAAAAGCAAACAAGAAGCCGTCTTGCTCGAAATCGCACTACTTATTAATGATGTCCAACTTATGATGCATAATTTGAAGAAATGGGCCGCCCCAGAAAAAGTAAGTAAAAATTGTATTCTATTAAATCTTATTTTTCTAACAGGTCACAATTTGTCTCGTTTAACGACACTGAATCATCAACGAGTAATGTTGATTACGGAGTTTGTCAGGGCAGAATATTAGGACCTCTCTTCTTCATCGTTTTTATTAACGACCTTCCGAATATCTTTTTCGATAACTCCGCGGATGTAATACTTTATGCGGACGATGCCACAATATTAACAAGTCATACATCAGTAAAAGAGTTACTCGACATTTCAGAAACTGCCCTAGGGAAAGTAAAAAACTGGTTTACTACAAACAAATTAACTCTTAGTGCCAGCAAGACCCAACAAATTATTTGAGATATTTTGTTTCTTTTTTTATTATTTTCAAAGCTTGCTACGTTCAACTTTGTAAAACTTATGTTGATTATTATTTTGTAAGTAAATGGTCGCCATTTTGAAATGGTTAACATAAAAATATGACTTTTTGGTGTCATTGTAAAGCTAATTTAATGTACTTTTAGGAAAAAAATATAAAATTATCGATTCCCTATGCTAGATCAAAAGTTGACATCATTTCCGGTGAAACCGGAAGTGCCTCAGAATTCTTATAGTAACCCTTAGATGGGCCTTTTTGTTTAGTTTAACTTTTATTCTGAAGAATTTTTTGTATCTCTTAAAATAAAGGAGTTATTCGAGGTGCCCCATTTCAAACAAACACCTTGTATATATTTTGAAGAACATTAACATTATTATAAAAAAGAATCCTTAAAAATATCAATATATTCCGACCTACCAATTTTATGACGCTACCTATTATAGACGCTCAATTATGTAAATGTATTAAAACTTTATAAGCATTTATATATCTTCACCATATGCAAACAATCAATGATAAAACTAATTAGGTTATATTTAGTTAGCAAAAATTGTAGACAGAAATTACTGAAACTTGATAGACGTATATAAACAGGTACTCATAACGAATTTTTACCTGTTTCTAATGAGATTTATAGTATAGGGGAGATGTGGGGACGGTGGCACACATTTTGGTTTTTTGTACGTAATATCTTCAATTTTGAATTTTTTAAATAAATCTTTTCGCCACTTAATACTTATTATGTCGTTGTTTAAATAACCTGTTAAAAATTAATGTCCTTATCACGTGCCATTTATAATTAATATTTTTGTTGACCTCTGCAATTGTGCCACTGTACCTATACGTGAGGGTACAGTGAAACAGCATTAGGGATACAGTGGAACAGTAAATATAATAGGTATCCAAAAAATCTGTATATGTATTAATAATTTTTATTGAAACTTCAATTCAATGTCTTTCAAAATAAATCATCTGAAGGTACTGAAAAATTAATAAAAAATCAAATTTTTTGGAACAATATAAAAATGAATATATAAATTTAAATTTATTATTAATATAAAAAAATAAACTTTGGCAAGTTCCTTGGAAGCAGTAAGTTTTGATAGTTTTTATTTTAATGTTAATTATATTTCATTAAATTTACTGTAAAAATCAAAGCGTCTAAACGGTGTTTTGTGCTATCAGACGGAGCAGGAGATGGTAAAACTTTTATCAGCTCTGATTTTTTAAATGTGTAATTTTTATTTGTTTTAATAAATTTAAAGAGTAGAGTCAGCCGTCGGAGATATGTTAAAACAATATCGTCAGTCGTTATTTCTATGATTTCCCCTATAGAATGGCTCTTCATTTTATTCTTTCCGTGTCCTTCAAATATTAAGGCATATTGCAAAAGGCATAAATCAACATTATCATCTGAGTTTGAATTCTCATCAATATTGACATCAGTATCAGACGTGTCTGAACTTACAAGAATATCTTTTAATTTTCTGATCTTTTTTATTTTGCGCAGTTTGGAATTGTTCTTCTAACTCGTACCCACGTACGTGGGTACAGTGGCTCACTGTACCACTGTACCCACATAACACGTGTGCCACTGTTAGCCTAACCCTATTTTCACGAACATTTTATCAAATATAATAAATGATATAGTTTAGAACATTAGTAATTGCTTTACAATGTAGACAAATGACCAATTTACAACATGTAATACAAATTTTCTTACTAATTTAGTTGTGTGTCGTTCAAATAAAAAATTTCTTGTTACGATAAACTTTAGTTTATCAATCTCAAATCAACATTTTCATTATAAATGGCAGGACTTAAATTTATAGACTCAAAATGTGGATAGTATAATTTCTCAGTACCAGAGGGGCCTATATATACCCAAACAGACATGAAAATATTCTATATTTCAAAGATATTTCAAATGTTCCACTGTACCAATTGTGCCACCGTCCCCACATCTCCCCTACATATTTTGAAAAACATTAACTTCATAAAGAGTTCCAAAAATATCAGTTATTATACATTTACATTATACATTTTTGATGTAAAGTAAATAATAAGTGAGATATTTCAAGATTTTATTTTTAGGGTATCTTCCCGTAACTCCTCAAATGTGCATCTAATTGAAAAAATGCATAGAACAAATAAAATTTGTTTTCTTATTATTAACAATGTTTGTTATGTAGATTTTTCTGTTAAGTCAATAAGGGAGATATTTTAGATTTTTTATTAAACAGTTTTAAATCCGAAACACTTCCTTAGAATTTAATTTTTGAGTTACCATATAGCCTATGGTTGAACCTTGGTTCTACTCTATCATCATACCAAATTTCTTTAAAATATGTCCAGCCATTTTTGCGTAAATCGCGGACGAACAGACTGACAGACAAATTGCTGTTTTGCGGATATAGCGATAGAGTCTAATATAAATAAAAAAATATGATTTTTGGTTTACTCGGTTGCATTAATTAAATTTAAATGAATTAAATGTTCAAAATCTGCCTTTTATAACAAAATTATGTTTTATTAAGTTTTTTCATATTCCATTGATTATTTTTTTAGTAATTTTTGTTATAAAAACTGAACTTTTCTTTAAAGAGACGTTAAACTAATGTACACGAAAAACAGTTTCTACTGCTTACTAGCCACTAGATGTAGACACGCATGAAAAATGCGTGCCCGACTGTTTGAGAATGCCGATAGTGGAACCTGAAAAGTTATATTACTAAAATTTATAAATTCACAAGACATTTTATTTATTTATTTATTTATTTATTTATTTATTTACTTATTTATTTATTTATTTATTTTTACAACTAAGAGGACGAGGCCAAAAAACAAATTTAGAACAAGGCATAATTTGATAATTATTTATTGCATTTTCAGTTTAAGAAATAACAGTTATTTTTGATAAAAATCCAATTTTTCTTGTCATACTTTGTGCAAATAAAAATATTTTTATCGTCAATATTTATGCTTTTAAAATAAATTATGGCTAATAAATTACAATTTGCGATAATATATCATAATGTCTGCTTAGATTTTGTACTATAAGCTGTTCACTTTTGTAAGAACAAACTAAGAGGGAATTTTGTTTTCAAAAGTTTGCACCTTTGAAGCTGTATGTCATGTTGGTATTAAAAAATGTCACTTTTTTAAAATGTCGATCCATTTGACATATGTCATAATGTAAAATGATATCTTACAGTCTGTTTCAAACGGTTAGGCGGAACTAAATGGGAATTTCGTTCTTTTAGGTTGTCACGAAAAGGGACCTTGCTTGGGTTATTTCATTTTTCACGTTGGAATGTCAAAATTTAAATCCAACAATGAAACCATGGAAACGAATGACATATGTCAAATTTAAATTAATTTTCTTACATATTTTAATGACAAAAAAATAAATAAATGGGATATTTGTATTAAGAATGACACAAAAAATCAAAATATAAAGAAAACGACATTTTAAAATGATATTAACCTTAACCAAAAAATATTTGTTGCAAGTATGATTTACAAAGCTTAAACAAAACGGCCGAAAAGCATGATTTAAACGATGAAACTAACTAGATTGCAAAATCTAGTTCCGCCTAACCGTTTGGAACAGACTTTAATTATAATGATCATAACCTTATCAACCTAAAGTCGGTTTTACAGCGTAAGGAATATTTTTAATTGACATTTAAAGTCAGTAACACACCATAAAAGTAACCAAAATAACCAGATCTAGTGTGTTCTTAGTATGATCATTATAATTAAGATATCATTTTTCATTATGTCAAATGGATCGACATTTTAAAAAAGTGACATTTTTTAATACCAACATGACATACAGTTTCTAAGGTGCAAACTACTGAAAACAAAATTCCCTCTTAGTTTGTTCTTACAAAAGTGAACAGCCTATATAAAGGGTTAACACCAGCGCAGTCTAATTTTGAGCCGTAGATCTTTGATAGCTTGGTTACGTAATTCTCTTTATAAAAAAAAATCCAACTGTGTAAAGTTCTTTCAAAAATTTCCTGTGTTTTCAGTTATTTGTTTACAAATGTCAAATAAGTTAGGTTATTTCGAAGAAAACGTACATATATTTCCTAGGGAGTAATGTGAATTATAATATAAATTTAAAAAATTTGCATCCATACTCTCGTCTCTGGTAAACCCAAATAAAATATGTTGTTTTTATTTATTTTGCAGCCAGCCAAAGGATTTGTGAATATGTTAGATGATGTTGTGATTTACAATGATCCTTATGGTGTAGTATTAGTAATGGGCGCTTGGAATTATCCACTACAACTGACTCTATTACCGATGACTGGTGCCATAGCTGCTGGAAATTGTGTCATTGTCAAGCCATCAGAAATTGCTCCAGCTTCTGCTAAATTGATCGCCGATTTAATACCTAAATATCTGGACAATGTAAGTATTTTATTTATTATATACTTGTATAGGGGAAAAATTTTAAGATCGTAGCGCCACGCGGATTTTTCTGAAACCATTCTAAATCAGATACCACTTGACATTTACTAGTAAATAATAGCGAAAAGTGTATCAAAAAACGACAAAAAAATAAATAATTGTTTGGGATTTTCAGATTTTGTGAAGTGACATTACTTGTAAACATCTAAAATACTACATTTTGTGATCTGGTTTTAAGTTATGGCGGTTTTCCATTGTCGATTATTTTAACTATATTGGGGAAAATAATAATTCCCGTGTTGTTTACCAAGGGGTAGAAATCTACAATGCTGGGCATATAATATTGTGTGGAGTCACTGAAAAAAACAGAGTTCATAAAGATTTATGCTTTATGCCTACAAACTGGTGCATTATAAACCCACACACAATAACAGGAATTTTCAAGATATTGGATAATAAATACAAAATTGAAAATATTTTTTGTAGTCACTATCATTAAAATGTAATGAGCAAACTTTGATACAAGGGTTCACTTTTTTTCCAATTTTTAAATTGTTTATCTAAACATCGCGTCGATTCCTAACCTCTTGCTTTCCCAATTTTGTTTCGAACCATACGGTGTCTGATATTAGTGGAAACAAATGAAACGATATTTCCGGGTTTCTTCTTTTCAATGAATTGCACATAGGCACACAACAATATGTATTATACATTTTTCAATGATTATAATAAAACTTTAAAAACAAACTTCATACAAAACCAATACACAAAACGAAATGTTATATGATGTACACAAGTTCATGAAACGCTCACCAGATGGTAGGGTGCTTAGCTGCAAATCCCTATAATGTTTGTGTATATTTTATGTGTCATATTATCTAACTGATGATACAATTGAAATTAGCATCAATGATTTAGTACTATGACTGTATCGATAAACACTTTCAGGGATATTCAGAGACAAAATATTAAACTCTGTGTTTTTTTATTTATTTGTGTATTCAGAAACATATTAATTATTTTTTTAATCAATATTTAAACTAAACACTGTTTAAAGCTGAAAATTGTGCGAATTGATAATAAAATAATTGAAATTAACTGTCATTTTGAAATTCATAGCTATAGTTTCAAAGCGTAATAGAGTTTTAAATATATTTTGTGATTGTTTTTCCTTGAACTTTCTTAAATAATATAGATAATTGGAAAAAAGATTGTCTTCTATTACTAAAATATTATTATTAGTAAAATTTTGTTTGTTCTTTTTATTAAGAAAATTTTGATATAAAGCTAAAGAAGCATTATTTTCGGAAATTTTTGGAGAATTTAGTATTTTATCTTCCGGATTATATGGAATTCTGCTTATTTGGAAGGCCGTCTGCCTTGGTAAGAATTTTCTATTTATAAATAATGCCAGATTTGTTCCCGGTGGTTTCATAATTTTAATATGGGTGCCATTTATTGCGTCAATAATAGATGAACACCCTGCCATATTATAAAATTTTCTCATTTCTTTTTCTTGGTGTTTTGACCAATATGTCCATCATAATAATTTTTTGTTATACCCCAAATTAGTTCAATGGGGTTAAACTGGCATTGATAAGGAGGTAATCTTAGTACTTCATGACCATACGTTTGTGCCAATGTATCAATAAAATAAACTGGTTCAGATTTTAATTTCCTTCGTTTTCTCGTGATTTTGTTAGTGAGAAATTTATTACATTTTATAATTCTACGAATTGTTGATTCCGAAATCTTCAAGGCAGCTGCTACTCTTTGATGGACACAAGATAGAGAAATATGTGGCCCATTGTTCTATTTTTCGGAACTAAAATATTCCAGCAGATTTAAAATTAAAGTATGTGAATTTAATAATTGGTCTCAAGCTCTATTAATTAATATTATTAACAGACACTGACAGCTAAGACAAATAACAAAAAACATTTTTAAAATGGCTGAAAAATGGTAAATAAATTATTATATGAATGCACTACTTGATACATACATGTAACAGTCACCTATCAGCAATCCGACTATAGTAGGATTGTTAATTAAATGTTTAATATGATATAATATTGAATTACAACTTTATTTACTTAATAATACTATTTACTCGAAATCTATTGTAATTTTTTTTATCATCCCATTGAAAACGTATAAATATATTTAACATTTTCGTTCAATCAAATTAATCTGATCATTTTTAATATATGACACATAACCTGTCCTCTTTGACAGTTTATTTTGCCTTAAACCAAACAAATTTACCGCTTAAGTGTTTCCTCATTAGGCTAAAGTTTAAACAAAAAACTGAAACTGTGCAATAACTAAACCATAAGCTAAAACTTAAACCTAAATAAAAACTTAAGCGGTTACAGTGGTGCAACTGGGCCTAATAGTTCTAAAATAATGGTTTCAATTCGCAAAATTAGCGTCAGCAAGATAATTAATACTTTTTAAATTATTTGTTTACATAATTCTGATTTTGAACGTCTGAGAAATTAGAGCACCTTATTTGTAGGTACAAAATACTCCTATATACAAGGTGTCTCAAAGAAATTTTATATTTAGTGGATCGATTAAAAAAAGAGTAAGCCGTATATAGAAAAAATGTTTATTAATTATTAAAATACACTTTTTGGGGATTTATTTCTTAAAAATAATATCGTCTAAATGTAGACCCTCGCGTTCTCGGCATTCATTTAATCGAACAGTAAAATTACTTATGACGTCTCGGCATTCATTTAATCGAACAGTAAAATTACTTATGACGTCTCGGCAGGTGGACTCAGGGATGGCTGCCATTTCGTGACGGATATTTTCTTTCAAATGCGCCAGTGAAGTCGGTTTATTGGCGTAAAATTTAGATTTAAGATAACCCCATAGGAAAAAGTCCATAGGGGTTAAATCTGGACTGCGTGGAGGCCAATTTATGTCACCTCTCCGGGAGATCAATTTGCCTGAGAAAATTTCACGAACACGTGGCAGAGACATATTGGACGTGTGTGAAGTTGCTCCGTCCTGTTGGAACCATGTTCTTTGGTTATAGCCAGGAAAGTTTTGCAGTTCAGGTACCAAGAAGTTGTCTAACATCTCCACATAACGCTCTGAATTCACTGTAACTGCACGCCCCCTTTCGTCTTCAAAAAAGTAAGGGCCGATAATTCCTCGCGCCGACATCGCAGCCCATACGGTCACTTTAGGCGAATGTAGGGGTTTCTGATGTTTGCGTTTCGGATTCGTTGCACTCCAGTAGCGGCAGTTCTGCTTATTTACGTGGCCATTAAGATGAAAATGAGCTTCATCCGAAAACAAAATGTTGGTAAACGTTTAAAATCGCACAATCACCTGATTTACGAAATTAAGCCTCTGACTTGGGGCTTTAATTCTTGCACCAATTGAATTTTGTAGGGGTGCAGCTTTAGGTCTTTGTGCATAATGCGATGTAATGATGATCTATGCACATTTAAAGCACTTGCGCGCTTCCGAATTGAAAGGTTCGGGTCGTCACGAACAGACTGATTAACCTTCTCCACGTTTTCTACCGTTCTTGATGACCTAGGTCGCCCGGATTTTGATTTATCCAGCGTTGTACCAGTCTCTTCAAACTTTTTAACCCAATGTCGAATGAGAGGAATGCTTGGCGCATCATTTAAGTGGCGAAAACCTCGAATACTGCAGAATTTTCTACGCGCTACAGTCGCCGAATCACCGTTTTTGTAAAACTCTCGCACGCATAACGCGCGGTCTGCTCCCGAGAAACGCTCCATAGCGACTGAATTCCCAAGAGCCAGGCTACCGATTGACATATCCCCCGCGCCCCTAGGATACGTTGCGTTCACGCAGTAAGCTAAATAAATATAAAATTTCTTTTGAGACACCTTGTATAAAATGTTGATTAAAGTTCAATAAAAAAAATTAATTAAAAATATTAATTATACTGTCAACTCGTAAAAATATTAGAGAATTTTGTGATAATGATTAAATCAATCGATTTTATAATATATTTTTGCAATATTTTTACAAAGTTTTAATGTCGTCTTTTGCAAAAATATTAAATTGTCAGATACCAGATTTTACTCCCGACCCCTCATTTGTTTACATAATTCTGATTTTGAACGTCTGAGAAATTAGAGCACCTTATTTGTAGGTACAAAATACTCCTATATATTATAAATTATAATTTATTTTATTGATAGATAATAAATTATTTCGTCAAATTAACTTGACTAGATAATTCCAATCAACTTTTGAACATATTAATTAAAATTTATAGCTAAAATAGCTGATAAAACAAGTAAAATTTACATATTTATATCGTCTGTATCGTTTATTGAATTGAGAATTAGGTTAGCTCATGTTTGAACTAGATTTTATTATGTAAGAAAAAAATCTTTTTCAAATCGGAATGTGAAACACCATTGACCTCTAAAATATTTTATTGTTATTTCATAATAACTGCAGTTTAGCAGAAAAAGTTGATATTCTTGAAAAAAATAAAAAAATAATTATAAAAATATTAGGTTCTCACCGCATAGGTGGAGTAGGGGGCAGAGAAAGTAAGTTCTCCGTTTCTAAACCGTTGTACATATATTAAAAAATAAAATCAAATAATAAGGCTACGCGTGTGTGAAGCTTTTGCGCAATAGGGGATACTCATAAAATTTATATTTCCTTAAAACTACATTTTTTTTATTTATTAATGTTAGTTATGTCACCTAACAAAACAAAAATCACATTTTAATTAATATTATAGCCAAATTTTTTAATTAAAATATTGTAAATTTGAAATAAGCCGACCACGGCGCGAAGGTTGCCGAGTAAATACGACTGAGACTACTGGGGTTTGACGTCACAGATACAGACTAAACATAATCTTTACATGTGTATATTGTATTGTTCGAGAGTTTTGTATTTGTTTTTAAACAATTTTTCACGCATTTATTTTTAAAATAATTTATAAGATATATGTACTCACATTAAAATGGTCTTCACAAACATAAAGTTTACTTTTTTCTGAAATATCAGCCACAAATTTCGCCTTTTCTATTGTTTTTCGCCATCAGGTAATGATATAAATTATTTATTTTTTTTTTGGATTTCTAATTGAACTATTTGTGCACATCGGTACTAAACAATATTTTCGACTATGTTTCGAAGTACTGGGGCCTGGATCTTCCATATTTTATATATTTTAATATAAAATTTAATCCGGTAAACATGTATAAATTGTTTTTATAGAATTAAACTTTATTTTAATTAAAATCACTCTAACTTTACATAACCTATAAAAGTTATACAAGCAAATAAGTTCACAACATACTGTGTAGGCTGTACGCTGTACACTGGATAGGCTGTACGCAGTACACTTAGTTGGGGTATGACGTCACACGTCGTTTTCGCGCGCTACATACATTTATGATTTTTTTAAGCCTTCAAATTAAAAAAAAAGAAATGCAAAACTGTTTTATATGTTTATATGCAACAAGAGGAATATAATAAAAAAAATAAATAAAAAATCATGCCTATCCCCTATTGTAGTCCATGTCTCTACTAAAATCATAGTTTCGCATAGCGAAAATTCGTTGATGCCGAGTTTAAGGAATTTTTAAAGTTTCGTAGGTATAATTAGACGAGCCGTCTAATTTCAAAACTAGATAGATCAATTTTTTTCGATTTTCAGATTATGTCATTCATTTTTAGTTTTCCCACAGATCTATCAGTAGGCGAAGTCATAACATTCAGAAGCAGCTAGATGCTATTCATTTTGCGGTGTGAAAGTAGCGGTTGGTTGCAGAACCAGATACGTAAGAAATCAGTTTCAAAAGCAGATAGATCAAGATGCGCGTAGGCTACTGCGCACAAGTCGCAGAACAGCTGTTATTTTTCAGTTGAGTCTTAAGTACTTCCTTTCCCCATTGATTACAGATGATTTTCAAAATATTGTTGGACTCCTTCACTCGACAGATTCCTACAAAATTCTGAATAGGGGATACGCATAAAATTTGTATTTCCTTAAAACTACATTATTTTGATATGTTAATGTTAGTTATGTCACCTAACAAAACAAAAATTACATTTTAATTAATATTATAGCCAAATTTTTGAATTAAAATATTGTAAATTTGAAATAAGCCGACTACGGAGTGAAGGTTGCCGAGTAAAAACGACTGAGTATGACGTCAAACGATAGGGGTTTCACGTCACAGATACAGCTACAACATAATCTTTACACGTGTATGTATTGTATTGTTCGAGAGTTTTGTATTTGTTTTTAAACAATTTTTCACGCATTTATTATTAAAATGGCAGATAAAGATTTTGTTAGGGCTCAGAGTTATAATTTACCCAACATTGATGCATTTATGCTCGTGGAATATATGAAAAATAATTAATGCTACAGTGCTGAAGAAATACGTGGTGTCAAAGCAGACCTGTAAGTAATTTTTATTTTATATTCTATAACTTTATGTAAACAAACGCTGCAACTCTGTAAAATGTAAATATTTATGTAATTTAGATGTCAGAATTTTACTACATTGTTTACATGAAGTTACAAAACGTTAGAGGCATAATTGAAATACTGTAATATAAGTTATCTATTTTAATATAAAATTTAATTCGGTAAACATGTATAAATTGTTTTTAATAGAATTAAACTTTATTTTAATTAAAATCACTCTAACTTTACATAACCTATAAAAGTTATACAAACAAGTAAGTTCACAACAGACTATGTACGCCGGTAAGCTAGTAGTGTCATGCGTCAGTTAGAAGGGGTATGACGTCACACGTCGTTTTCGCGCGCTACATACATTTATGATTTTTTTAAGCCTTCAAATTACAAAAAAAAAATTAAAAACTGTTTTTTATGTTTATATGCAACAAGAGGAATATAATAAAAAAAAATAAAAAAAATCATGCCTATCCCCTATTGTGTAAATTCACACCAACATACTTTTTTTGATTTGATCCCACCTTTTTTTTGTTTTTTGTTTATTTTACATCGGCCTATTTCTGCGACGAGGCTAATCGCCGATACCAGGGGGCGAGCTCCTACACCTGGATGAGGGGTGAATGATTGTGAAAATGGGAGTAATGTAAACATATTATTCTCGCCCGAATAATATCACCAACGGAGACTTGAACTAGCAACCTCACATTTCAGACTGTTGGTACAAGTCAAAACTGCGATTTAACAAGCTCAGCCACTTCGTTGGCTGTCCCAACTTGAATTACAGGTTTTAGATTGCGTTTTATCATTCAACTCATAACATAGTTAAAATATTTACTGGAGTATGTTTACTTCTCATAAGGAGATAAGACAATAATAATTATTATCACCTATTTGCACAAATATTGTAGATGTAATGTTGAACTTTAACCTAGAAACTTGCAAATCATATGAGTATTATTTTATATAATGACATTGAAAATTCTATATTTATACAGAATAAAATTATAAAAATATCTAATCAGTGACATGCGAAAAAAATCCAGATGTGAACAACAATGTGAATTTTTAAATCAAGACCGTAATTGAAATATTCAAGATTATATCAGGAAATTTTATATTTAATGACATTCTAATAGCTGTTATTTTCGTGTTAGGATAATTTTCCAATGTCATTTTTTATCGCTAAACATTTTTTTACACAGTATCATAATTATGCACTTAACAAATATTATTTTACAAGTTGTAATATTTGTTTATGTGCGTTTTTGTGTGTTAAGCAAATACAAATAGTTACACTAACTTATATAGTTTCTATAAATAGATACACATTTGTAAAATTACTTGCTACATCAAATTCGGTATATTTTGTACAATACTAATGGGTGTAACAGTGCTTCGTTACGGCATTTCACTACATTCATTCCAAAAAAGTGGAACATAACGATTATAAAGTTATAAATATATAAAACGGTAGATATAGTAATTTTAATTACCGTTAGGCAGTGGAGAATGAATAACCATCCAGCATCGCCATCTGTTGACAAATTCACCAACTCTCAACATATCTTCATTTTGGAGTTCTGTTTACCCTGGGATAACTCCAATATTATTGATCTTTGATGTATAGTGTTATATATACCGTGCGATCATTATTTCTTGTCAGTTACATAACAGTAAACAATGAGTTTAAAAATATCAAAACTGTATTCTAATTCACAGCTGAAACTCCTAATTTAACAAAGAACCAATCAGATTACTTCGTTTGTCCGAACTCACCCAAGGAACAATGAAAATATGTGTTCCTAATTTAATATCTGTTATCATTGGCGTGTAGAGAAAAATAGTGTTCATTTAATAATCAATTCGTATAAGGTAATAAAAATATAATGTACGCCTATGTCTACATGTCCTTGGAAAAAAAAATGATAACTAAATGTTTCTGTCAAGTATTGCATAACGGACAAGATTTTTTGATCGCTCTGTATTATGATTCGACGTGAAATGGTCTAATGCTCCAATTCATCCTAGTCGATTTAATTAAACTTTTTTCTTCATACCGATTAAACAGTTTGAAATTATATTCGCATCTCAATAAGGCACTTTTGCATACGGTCTAAAACGTTCTATGGGCATCTGGGTCGTGTCATGATTTCAGTACTGTTTTCAGAATGAGATTTCATAACAATAGGTTTTCTATGGGCAGTGGTCGTTATGAAATAGGTATTTATAGATCTTTTTAGCTATTTATATTATTTTTTTAAATATTAATTATAATTATTCATAAATTATTAGTGTAACTAATATGTACAAATAATAAGTGCAATATTGCAAAATACAAATATTTTGAATGTGTTTCTTTTTTTTTTTTAGAAGAAGAAGGCCCCGCAGTAGCATTTTGCACCGGGCCCCGCTTTTCCTCGGGCCGGCCCTGACCTTGTCTATACTATTTGATATCAATAGTTCGCACTTTTGAAATTATATACCATGTTGGTATTACAAAAATACTTGTCACATTATTAATATGTCATTTCAATTGACACATGTCATGTTGAAAAATGATCTTAATTATAATGATCATAACCAAAAAATCTGAAGTCTGTTTTACAGTATCAGGAATTAGTAACGACAATTAGTCAGTAATATAATATAAAGGAGCAAGCCTGTAGCTGCAAACGTTAAATCGTTTGTACCTGCTATTTTTACCGCTAAGCAAGGGCACGGACGTGACTTCAATTCCTGCCTATGTCAAATAATTTGTGTAAAAATATTTATACAAATTACAGATTCTTAGCCGTTCGCAACCGGCTATAAACAAGTAGGTGCCTTTTCTGTGTACGCTAAAAAATGGACGTAATACTGACCATATTACTTCTGAATGTACATAGATTGAAAACATGGTCATGAAACCTGGAAACAGGAGGCCTTGACTCACCTCGGGCTGTCGCGACTACAATATAAAAGTAACTCAAATAAGCAGATCTGGTTTGTCCTTACAAAAGGGAAAACAATATACTGTTTTGACATTTATAAAGCCAACTGAAATTAATGAATATTGCAAGGTTAAATATTAAAAGAGTTAAAATAAAATCATCATGCATTTTGTTGTTAATTAAAAGAGTAAAAGTATTTGTTGATATCACAAGGTTGTAGCTGCACACACTTACAATTTTTTTTATCAATAGTTGTTTATTGTAGCCCTGTAATAATGGAAACAGGTTATTATTTACTCAATTATGGCTTCACATTTAATTAATTCTAGGATTTTCTGGTTAGTATAATCGAATATATTTTGTCAAATAATTACGATTAAATGCATTATAGTTTTTCAAATTAATTATAAGAATCTGATACGAAATAACTAAACTTAAGGCGAAAAGCCATTTTGTTATAGCCAAAATTTCATATTGATACTTTGATTTTCGAACTGATTATTTTTCCAATGTATAAGTTTTCCAGAATCAACATTACACAAAAAAATTTAATGCGGTATAATAGAAATAATATTTTTTTGGTGATATATCAAAAACAATTAATTTTTATCATTTAGTTTTAGACGATTCGCTTACTTTTCAAATCTCTAGGCTAACGCCATCTGTGTGCCACATAAGTTGACTGTACAGTGTGTACTTTTTATCATTTTACTATTATAATTTTATTGTTAAACATTTTACTGTTTAAAACTGCAAGTGTTGAAACTGCTGCAATTTAAAAAAAAATGGATCAAGATAACAGCAGTGATATATTAATAAATCCACCACCAGATATTGAACATCAAGCAAATGTTGCAAAATTAAATGTTCTGATAGAAATTATGCTCGCTCAGAAAATATAATGTACACCTTTACCAAAAAGTTACTTTTCGTCCTCCCCTTAATTTTTCCCCCAATAATAACTAATAACTTTCATTGAATATGAATTATTATACATCTAATATTTTAAATAATACAACGGTCGGTTATGGAGTGAGTTCCGTCCGATATTATTTACCGAGTCTACTGCGCATCTGCAAACTGCCATTTAGACTGCGGTTACAGTACATCAGTGGCGCAGACAAGGGGGAGGGGCGACGGGCCTGGGCCCCTCCCAGGACCACCAGATTACACGGCGCTGCTCGGAGAGTTGAAGATAAAATTTGTTAACCACAACAGTAGTTAATTTTTAAATTACTTCATTGTAAACAATATTGGCAATTTTTAATTATTTTTTTTTTCGTATAAATAAACATTTTTTTAAGATTGCCTACTCTTGATAGGGGCCGTTATTGTCAAGTGAAAATACATCACTTTCCAATTATGCTCCAACGAATTATATGAAGGGGAGCGTTGATCCTTTCTCCCCCAGACACATCGACTAAAACATTCGCCCAGTCAAATGATAAAACTGTTTTAAACAACTAATTACTCGATTCAAATAAGATTAAGTGGAAATTTGACTTCGGTATAACCTTCACACGAGTCTGTTCGTTCGGTACAAATTATGGCCAAGCGGCTGATTTAGAGAACTGAACATAAGTAAGAAAAATATTAAGACTTCAAAAATATATCCCGCGAAAAATATAAATAAATATGTATTTATCGAAGAAAAAATCAAGTGAAAGTTTTTGATGCATGGATTAACAATTACATTTTTTTATCAACAAATAATGGAATTATTATTTGATATAATCATCAATATCCAACAGCAGGGGTGTCGAACTGATTTGGGTCGCAGTCTATTTTACATACAAAATGATAAGCAATGACGGAACTTTAAATATTCCGAAGGGTTTCTTGACATTTTTTATAAACAGAAAAGGGGAAGAGAGTATATTTTACATTTTTAAATATATTTTCCCCCTAAATAAGCTCAAGTGATTTAGATTACCGCTTCAGGGACCACAAAAAATAAGGTTGAAGGCCGTATGCGGCCCGCGTGCCCTCGAAATTTGATTCAGCCCTCGCCAAGACAAAATCCTGGCTGCGCCACTGCAGTACATGTATCTTTAAATTAAAATTTGTTAAGTACCGCCCTGCTTTACTATCACGTGCATTTGTTTTGCAGCACTGCATTGACTTAGTGAATAGACTATATAGTCTAGATCAGTGTTTCTCAACAGGTGGTCCGCGGACCACTGGTGGTCCTTAGCAAAATTTTAATGGTCCGCGAAATGCTTTTAAATTATTATTTTTCAGATTTTTTGTTCATTTTTTTATGATATTTTGTTCATTTTCCGTGTATTTTGTTCATTTTTCAGTGATTTTTTATTACTAAGGTATATCTAGAGTTTACATACACAATTTGTTTAATAGTACATTTATTTTTAGGAATCCGCGGTAGAAAATTAAATAATTTATTGGTCCGCGGTAGAAAATTAAATATTTTACTTGTTCGCGGTACGTTTTCAGTTGAGAAACACTGGTCTAGATAATTAAATGTAAAGTCACTGGATTATACAAAGTACCGCAACGGCGGCCATGCTGGGGTTAAAAATGTCGCCAACACAAATGATGTTCAGTGATTCCAACATTACAAAAATAAGAAACTAGTTTTTATTTTAAACATTGTAATCACGATTTTTTTAATCAAAGATGCACTATAACAAAAGTGTGGTACAATTTCAATTATTTTTTTAATTTTTATTAAATAAAATGGATATAATATATAAATTTAAATTAAACTTAACCGTAAATATTTAAACCGCTGACAAAGAAGGTTATTAAATGAGAGCGCGAGAGGGAGATGTGACAGCGCAGACGTAAACTTAAGAACGTAAAAATTGCTGCTTTAGTTTGCTTAATAGGGGAAGCAATGTTGCCAATCAAACCCTGGGGTCTGTCGGCTTCTTCAAAGGCTTGCGGTACTTTGTATAATCCAGTGACTTTAATTAAATGGACTATGATGGTCGCTTATAGTCACAAATTCTGTACGCCATATTTAATTTTAACTAACTAAAGTCGGTTTAAAATCAGTATTACACTAGTACTAAATTGTTTTTATTGTTTTAGGAATGTTATCAAGTATATTTGGGAGGAATAGCAGAAACTACTGAACTGTTAAAGAATAGGTTTGACTATATTTTCTACACAGGCTCAACAAATGTAGGAAGAATTGTCCATGCAGCTGCTAACAAATATTTAACACCTGTCACATTGGAACTGGGTGGAAAAAGGTATGTGTAATTGAAACATATTGTTGCGGTAGTATCTAAATTGTTACAATTGTCTTTGCATAAATATTTATAACGGACACCAGTGAAATGGATTTATTTGTGATACTACAAAGTTAACAAACCGTTTTCCAGGTATTTGCGTAATACGTTCACCGCCGGTGATCATAAGCTAAATCGGAACTTATTTGTAAATAAAATAGAATGTCATAACACAGTGGCGGCTCGTGACTTTTTGGGACTCAGAGCTGCAAATTATAATACAAGGATAGGTTTAGGTGTTTAACCACGACGTTTTATCATATAAGACTTTGTTGAATTGCCTCTTATAATTATAATTTTCGCTTTTTGCACTTTCCGAAATATTTAAATTTGGTGTGTGTCGCCCCAATTTTTTAATATAATTTTTTTCTTTTAACGTTCGTCTGTTAAATGGAATTTCCAAAAATGATTTGACAGTATTCAGTTTTTAAACCTATTGTTTTATAATCTAAAATACGAAACGTATTTGTTAAGCTAAGATACATATATAAATTTAAAAGAAAAAGTTAGAAAATACTAGTGGATTTAGTTTATTTGAAATGCTTCCAGTATTCTTTAATTTGGCTATTAAACAGCTTATTGTCGATAGAGGTGGAATAGGACTTTGATTAAATTTTACAGAAAATAAATCACGCACTCTGCGCATACTATTACCACTATAAAACGTTTTTACAATAAACACTTTTCCTTCAATGGAATACATTATTTTCGTGATTAATTATGAGTCTCGCAAATAAAAATATCTTACAGTCAGCACCCACTTAACGTACTTAATACGTTCCCAATGTGTTGTACGTTAAGCGATTTGTACGTTAACCGGACGGTGTGTTTCCATATAAATGTATATTATTACGATTTTTTGGTACTCACATTGCTTCTCCATGTCCGTACGAACGTATACTTGTCCGCATGAATGTACACTTTGTCCGCACAAACGTACAATCACCGCTTTGTGAATGGGCATTCACTGGGAATTGGTGAATGATTAGAGAAATAGAGGTTGAAAATATTGTAGAATTAATAGATAATTCGGACCCTGATTTGGAAGAAGAAACGAGGTAATTCGGAATCTTCGCAGTAGTACCGCTTGTTACAAAGTTATGTATCAGGAAAAGAAGAAGACTTCAATTTAACCCTTTGTTGCCGGCAGTCAAAAATAATTTCAAATTAAAAATTATTTACAAGTTTTATAAATGGTACTGTTAAAAGAAAGCTATATATGCAATTATTATTTTATTATTTCATCCCTCCTCTTAGTTACACCCCCGGTACTTGCAAGTACCGTTAGGCTGTGAAGAGGTAATTTTAGAAGAGAAAAGCGATTATATTGTCTTGTTATTTTACGTATTTATTTAATTTTCATTTACATTATGATAATCACAAAAACAATTTTTCTTATCATTACAACATAAATGAATTTTGCATGTTGAACAAATAGAATACGGTCTAGACTGCACTCCATTTATGCTGCAATTTTGTAACATATAAGAATAAAGCAGGGGATCCCCGAGACCATAACCCTGCTAGCTTTATTTTCTGACGTATCTTATAGTACACAATGGTACTTTGATATACCGTCTAGCAAAAACGATAATTCTTATTATACATAGAAAGTAACGGGCGAAAATCAACTGGGTACTTATAAGTACCGTCATTCAACAAAGGGTTAATTAACTGTGGACAAATTTTTGACAAAAATTACCAACAATGGATAATTTTTGTATGAAATGCATGTACTTGTTTACTTTCTATTCATTATATTGTTAGTAATTTTTGTGAATAAAAAAGTACATAACATTTTATAATCTATTCAGTCATACGCCCATTTTGTTTGTCCGTCAAAATTTGCGTATTACGGAAATCTACGCGCATTTTCACAGACGGGACCAAGTGAAGTGTACGTTCGTGAAGATATTTGTACGTTCGTGCGGACATATTGCCAAAATATATATGTACGTAACATCGAACATACGTTAAGCGGCCCTACGGTAAGTGAGCGCTGACTGTATATTGTTTTACCTGTCATGGTGATGCGTAATTATTTAGAAAACAAATGTATTCTAAATTTTCCCACGTTTCGTAATAAAAGAAATAAAAAACTGAAAATATGAAAATTGATTGCAAAGTTTTCGGTATCATTAGAAGTAGATAAAAATGATTTTTCAGTTGATGCCATTACGGGGCTCGTAAGTTGGTATGGGGAGCAGCAATCGCAAAACATGTTTATTTTAATGTTATTCTCCTATGTTCCGGGGTGAATATTGTCACCTGGTTACTGGTTGGAAAATACACTTTAAATTAATGTTTATTTATGTTTTTTTAGTCCGTGTTACATAGATGGATCAGCAAATCTAGAAATAGCAGCGCGTCGTATTTTATGGGGAAAATGTATCAACGCAGGTCAAACTTGTATCGCTCCCGACTACTTGTTGTGTACAAAAGAAGTACAAGAAAAATTCATAAATGCCGCCAAGAAAGTTCTTACTGAATGGTATGGAGACAAGAAAAAAGATTCTCCAGATTTTTGCAGAATTATCAATTCCAGAAATTTCGAGTAAGATCTTTTAGTTATTGAACAAGTCTTTTTACTAATTAAAATTAAATTTTAGACGGTTAAACAATTTAATGAAAAGTGGTAAAATAGCAATTGGAGGTGAAACAGATGTTGGAGAAAGATTTATTGAACCAACAATTCTTATTAATGTACAACCCAGTGATCCAGTAATGCAAGAAGAAATATTTGGACCAATTTTGCCAATATTGAATGTTGAGAGTGCTTATGATGCCATTAAATTTATCAATGAAAGGTAAGTTTATAGTTTCATGTGGTTTACACTTAATCACATCTCATATTAAACTATTCAGAAGGAATAAAGTGTGTTTGCTTCATAATTTTTAATAGTAAATTTTTAACATGAGAAATAATAAAGTTTTCTTAAAAAGGTATTCCAAAGACCAGACTAAAAATAAATAAAAAAGTTATTCCAAAAGACCAAATGACAATAAAAAATTTAAAAACGCACTTATCCACTTTCTGATTATCATACTCCATGTATCATTTGTTACACAAGTCATAACTCATTGGTATGGTTTGTCCATATTAGCAACCATTACACTCCATAAACATTTTTTAGAGATATACAAAATATATTTATGCTGCATCTTTGGCTAGTAGCTCCACAAACTTACTTAGAGCTATTAAAAATATTGAATGGAAAAAAACATTCCAAAAATTTACCTTCACAATACTTACAAAACATTTAAAATTCACAGAATTTTTGAAATTTGAAAAAATGGTGTACAGCACTTTAGGCTATTAGCGCCCAAAGAACATACAAACTTACTTAGAGCTGTTAAAAATATTGAGACGTAAAAACATTCCAAAAATTTACAATACTTACAAAAAATTTGAAATCCACAGAATTTTTGTAATTTTAAGAAAATGGTGTGCAGCGTTTTCGGCTATTAGCGCCCAAGGAACATACATACTTAGAGCTATTAAAAATATTCAATCGAAAAAACATAAAATTTACCTGTACAATACTTACAAAAAATTTAAAATTCATAGAATTTTTTGAATTTTGAGAAAATTGTATGCAGCATCTTTGGCTATTAGCTCCCAAGGGATGTCGACTCAGTATAGGATGTCCCTTCTTAACCCTTCAATAGACACTCAACTTTTTCATCACTATTGCACTTTTTCAAATTTTACTTTTTATAAAACTGGTAAAAATGTGTACACACAGCATTTATGGCTACTAGCACTTAAGGTAGTTATTAATTTAAGGGTATTTTATACAAAAAATGCACTGGTCAACATGTGTTGTTACTTAAAAAGTTTCATATACGATTGTGAACGAGAAATATTTGGAAGGATTAATGACGGTAAGAAATTAATCCTCTTAATTAGTTTCGCTAATGAGAATTTTAATGTGGATTTTTTTACGTAGTTCTGTATTGCGTAAACAATAAATGGTCCACGACAGTGCACAGCAATTTAAATATAAAAATTTAAAAATATGTTTTTAAATTTCTAATAATTTTGTTAACCAGTATTAGCATTATAGGCTATTCTAAACATTTACGCGGAACTAAATTGCTTTTGCGTAGTTCTGCATTTTAACAACAAATGTATAAACAATAAATGGACCCCGACAGTGCACAGCATTTTTAAATATAAAAATTTAAAAATGTTTTTTAAAATTTATTATAGGGCTTCGAATCGTTATTTTTTTCGTTTCGGTTTTCATTCCGGTTCAATTAAAAATATATATATCAGTTCGGTTCCGGTTTTCGTTCTGGCAAAAATAACGGTTTTTTTCGGTTTTCGGTTCAGTTCCGAGTGATAAATTTTTAAATGCTTTTATTTGTATTAGAAATTTATTTTCTACTATAATTTAGAAGAACATTTTATTCTTTATTTTCTAATAATCATACCAAGGTCTCTGCCAGGGGGGGGTTCTGGGTATAGTTTTGCTTGAGGTCATGGTTGTTTAAAATAAAATTTAAATAAAGATGTTCTTCAATTTTGTATATCTCTATTAATACATATTGATTTTAAACTTTTAAATAAAAGGTGGAGTGAAACCCTGTGATATATGCATTCTTTTTACATTTTAAAATGAAATAGAAATATTTGACAACGAAGCAACGAATAAAATTAGTCTTATGCATAAAGTGGGGAACAGAATGCAACGAGTTCTACGGCGTTGACGGCGTTTGGACGGCGCTATCTGTCAGTGAAAAGTTAAAACCAAGCTGTCGTACGCAAGTGCACAGAATGTGTAACGCCCTAGCGGCGTTCCAACGCCGGTGATACTGAATGTTCGTCAACTTCCAACTTTTGACGCCGTTGAACGTTGACGTAGAACACCTAACCTCAGTTTTTACTGAATGGTAAAGTGTTTGTATGTATAAATAACTTGCATACAACATAAATAACATCACAGACAAGTCTTCATCATCCATTATAATTTTAATAAAAGAAAGCGCACGTATAAACACAGATATAGGTTGTCTCTTGTTACTTTGACGGCGTTAAAAATTATTGCATTGTGTGCAGGCGAAAATTCAACGGCGCTAACGCAACGCCGTCGCAATATACAATATACGGCGCGCTGTGCATTCTGTTCCAGGCTTAAGGCATATGTTTAATATCCCCGGAAAATTTAATATTAATTTATAAAAACGACTTTTAGCTTATTAAAATAAAATATACTTTTATTACTAGTGGACTAAAAATAAGCTATTATGTACGATCCGACTGATTTTTCGAACGGACCGGGAGTACTTCGATTACTCAGATTAAATCTGACTGACTAAACGTAAACGTCTAATACGTGACAGAATTTAAAAGTTTATATTTGAACCGTAGCATTTGGTCAGAATTCAAATTTTGTATACTCATTTTTGTTTTCTTTTTTTTTATATAAGTCAAAGAGAATGCATATGAAAGAAGAGTACGCTAGCGTTCCCATAATCGAATTATTCATTATTATTTACACATTTTTCTAAATTTTCTAACAACACAACATTTATAATATTTTATTTTGTTAACATGTTTTGTTAATTTGCACATTTCTAGTCCTTCCCCATTAGCATTGTATGTTTTTTCAAATCAAACACAAGTTCAACAATTATTCACTGATCAAATAAGAGCTGGTGGTATGTGTATCAACGACACAGTCATGCATTTCGCTGGTAAGTAAACGTACTAGAAAATGAACGAAAAAAAAAAGAAACAGGTGGCGGAAACTTCAAATTAATCTCATCTTCATTCTATCATCTATTAGTATTAGTGCATGAGGATGACAAGTGGTTTAAACATTAGAAATAATACCTCTGGAAGTATATTATTGAATATAATAAAGGGATTGTAGACTGAGAAGTATTTTATATTTTCGGATTTCATTTAAAAAAGCTTGCAAATTATCCGCCTTCAGTTTTCACGAAGGAGCAGGTAATAAAGTTTAAAGCGTCGAAACTAACATTTTCAAGTATTGTGAAACACGACATCTTCACCAAGAAGAACAGATAAATTGAATTTGCATGCTTTAACGATAGGGGAAACTTTTTAAGATCGCAGCGCCATATGCGGCAAAAGCTGGAACACTGGAGAGTGGCATTAAACTGTCACTTGTGTATTTGTTTTATGTTGAAAATGAACACGAGTTGTATTTTCTGACTTTTTTTGTGTTCTTTTTCTTTATTTAAAGGTAATCTACGATTTACAAAATATGTACACTATTCTAAAGAAATTTCTAGGTTTTCTTTTTCAATATCAACAAAAATATGGTAAATATATTAGTAAAAAATAAAAATCTCTGCCTAAAAAAGTGGAAAGGCCTTTTAATATATCAACTGATGATTTAGGCAAATTTTGGGTGGGGTAAGTGCGTTTTCTTGAACGTAAAAAATCACTTTCCATAAAATGCAACTAGCAAATGCGCATGTATGGACTTGGGTTTTTGCCCAGTTTTAGTTTTTGGTCCCATAGGGAAAATATTTTAAGATCCCAGCGCTGTTGCGGCATACTTGGAACTTCCAAAATAGACATTCATTACATATAATCATATGGGCAATAACGTGAATTTTAGTGTTTACTGGTGGTTTTTGTAATTTTGCTACAATATTAATACGTGTTTTTATCCAAGGTAATCAGTGAAATATAAAATCAAATATTAATAAATAAGAATAATTTTAGGCATGTTTTTATTAATTTTTTAGGTGTAAATGGACCTTTTAGGTTATATAAGTTGAAATGGATTTCTTTTAATCCACGAATTACACTCAGGTACACAGCACTACTAGTTCGACTTCGACATGATTTTTGTCTTGTCTTCCACTTTAATTTAAGGTTATTTTCACTTATTATCACTTGATACCAGTAAAAACAATTTAAAACTGATTTTAAAATAATATAAAATAACATGCAAAAATATATTTTGATCCCATATAACTCAATGTAAAAAGCGCGATAGAATGTCTATTTCTGTAGTTGCCTAAAATCCCACCAGTTGTCATATCGCTTAGCAATTTTTCAACCAGGCATAAACAAAAAAGTATCCTTTTATCAAGTTTTCGCCTTATAGCCGTTAGAGGGATACGCGTCAATTTGAGTCACCAATTCGATAGAAATTGTCCGAACTACGACAACATGCGCACCGAAAGATGGTAGTGGCGGTGACGTTATAATTTCAAATTTCACATCACGCACAGTTTTTCTGAATTAACACACAGGGCCGCAACGTTCAGATATTCAGAACACAGAACATCACGTTCAGAGTGTGCGCAAAAAAATGTCTTATCAAAGGAGCAGCATTTGGGATTGATTCTAGTAGATATCTACTAATAGATGTCATTATTCATTTCGGAAGAATTTAAATCTTTTAGTTCAGTGCTTTATGTCTGAATTCCAGTGTATATGGGACTGAACTGTGGTATCCGAGGGAGAGAAATAATATACTTCTCTTACTACAATATTATTGGTTAATGTATTGCATTGTTGGTACTTCCAGTGGTATAGTTTCTACATTAGTTTCATCTGTTGGTAATATTGTATTTTGATATAGGGAGAACCCGTTAGCGATTTATATATTCAGTCAAAGTAGCAAGGATGTTAAGTTAATTGTTGAGAACACACGAAGCGGTGGCGCGTGTGTCAACGATACTGTGATGCATTGCGCAGGTATTGGGGATTTTATAAGGATTTTGTATTTTCTTTACTTGCAACTATATCTTAAACACTTATGTTGCGCTTTGTTTTTGTGATCGTTTATTGTTTGTCCTCTTTGTATTTTTTACTACAGGGTTTTTATAAAATGGAGCCGTAACGACAGCGATTTTACTGTGCCTCCTTGCAAACATTCAAATAAATTACTAATTCAAAAATTTGCATGTGACGTCTGTTGATGAAAAGTTGTACTAATGAACTTTTACATACCATATTTTTTTATTGCGTTGTTTACAAGTGTTTTTGAGTCGAGCTTGCTTTTATTTCTACTTATTTTTGAATATTTTTTCAAATATAGTCGTGTTATTTAGTTAGCAAATTAGATGCAGTCAGACTCATTAGACTGAAAAATATATAGTACTATTTTTTATATTTAATTTAGTTATATATAGTAACTTTTTTTTTAAATTTAAATTTTTATGTCCGAAGTGCTTTTTCTGACGCGGCACGTTTGCACTTACACAAAATATTGTAAAACCACATGTGTTCAATTCGAAACTTGCACTGAAGGTAGAAGAGAGGCGTAGTTCTCGGTTCAGTCCAGTCTACTTTTTGTAGTGTTGCCAATTTTATTTTTTCTATGATTTCTTCTCATCTGTTGTTAAAGAATTAGATGGTTTTACCTTTGTTTTCTATCTTGAGCTTGTATATGCCTGTTTTTTGAAGCATGTTGCAGTATATTTTGGCATTGCATTACATCTTTTTTAGTTTTCTCTTTTCTTATTACTTATTGATTACGTACTATTTTGTTTTTTTTTTTTTTTGTAGTTGTTTTGAATCTTGTTTGCTTTTTATTGGAATGTAGTTGATACTGGGATATATATTTTTTAGTTTTAAGTTTAAGAGGGTATAAAATCCTTATTATTTTATATTCTTACTTTATAAAAAACGAAAGTTTGTGTTTTATTAAATTATATTAAAATAGATTTTAATTAATTATTACAGTTTCAAAATGAGATTACTAGCGCTAGCACTAATGCTAAAATGCTATAAACACAAGCTATTGTATTATTACCCTTATTATTTATACTTTTAATTTAACTGTATAATTATCTTTCAATTAAACTAAATTTTACTTTCAAATTAATATTTTGTAAATGTTATCAACTATTCTGTATATAAAATTTGTAAATAATTCTAAATTAACAATTTTAAATGTTTATAAAATTGAGTTTTGTAATTGTCATATTATAGTATGTTGAATTATTTTTCGGAAATTACGGTCTTGGTTTCGAATCCCAAGTATTAACGTAGCTAGTGTTAGAGTAGATTCAAATAGAGAAAGATACACGACCGTTACAAAATTGCGCAAACAAGATAACGCCAGTGGCGGAGACAAATAAAATATTTTGAAACCAAATGGGACAATTAAATAATATTTTTTATTGAATTAGTTAAGGAACGATTTAATAGCTATATATTAAAATATAAATAAAATGCTGTTTAATATAAATATGTCAGTCATAAATGACAGAAAGCAAATTAATTATGAATAAAAAAATAAATATGCCGACCAGACGGGGAAAAAATATATATTGCAGTAAAATTAATTTTATTATTAAATTTATATCGGTCATATGTACTCTTAGAGATGCCAGTTGCAGCAATCACTCGTTCTCAGAAATTTGTTACAGGAATTTTGAAGTTTTTCAAATTAGCTTCCTCCTTCATGAACTGCATAACATTATTAATAATTTCGCGGTTCTAGCTATGAAGCACTTGTCCTTTACGTCCCACTAATTGCTTCTGCATTTTGTAAAACATTGTTTTTAAAATCAAAACAAATTAATTTCATAATCACAACTTATCCTACTGTTCTATTACCATATAGGTTTTTTTCTACTTACGTCGTCTTTCACTAACAAATAATTCGTATTAAAAAATACGATTTTAGATTGTAGATGTATTCTAATAATATAGATATTTTATATAAACACGTTGGAATCTCCTAACTCATACAAGACTTCTACGGCTATGAGTAACAAACCTAACATCCCTATTATAAGTAAATTAGACCCGTCCAGACGAAAAATGGTTTCTGCACACTTTTATTGATGTACTCAACTCTATTTGAATCTACTCTAACAATTAATTCAACTATACACTCATACCTCGCTATACGGCCGCTCTTTATAAGGCTTTTCGCTATAACGGCCTTCTTTAATTATGGCACTTTTTCGATATACTGCCCAAAATGTTTCGTTAAACGGCCAAAAAAATAATTAATGTGTAAAAAATATGGCCAGAGAGAATAAAAACTAATGATCCTTAAGTTGATTCTATTTCTGAACTTCGACAAACCATATTGAACCTAGCAAATAATCTTGGTTTTAAGAATTCGGAATTGATTCGTTATACGGCTTTTCGCTTTGCGGGCAACTTTTCCGGAACGTATCTAGGCCGTAAAGCGAGGTATGAGTGTATACTTATTTATTAAGTAGTAGATAAAAAGTATTATAAGAGGTGTAAATACGTCATTATTTTGGACGCTAGCCATTTCTGATAGTATTACTAGGCTAGAATAGTACAATATATATTAAGTATTAGTACCAAATATAATACTTCGTATAATATAAAATTCGGACGTTTTGAAGTCTGCTCAACAATCTGTTTCTGTCTTCAGCGATCACAAGTGTGATAAAAGTTTGCATTTACTTGTATACATGTATAACTAACAATTAGATGTTTGTTAACGGATTAGTGACTTGAGGATTAGAAAGGTTATTTTTGGTGGCAAGTGGCCAGAGGTGAGGAAACTCTACGCTGGTTTGGCTGAGAGCATCTCCAGACTTTTCTAACAATGCAGAGTCTTTCAAACTTGTTTTCCTCATACATTAAGGGTTTGAAGTGATGGCGAGCTGCTACAATTTGTGAAGTATTATATGTATTTGATACTAATACTCAATGTATATTGTACTATTCTAACCTAATACTGTCAGCAATGGCAAACGTGCAAAATAATAGTTCGTATTAATACTAGATAGTTGCCAAATAATTTTAAAGATATTATAAAAAGTGTAGATATTTCATATATATTTGTTGTTTTATCCAGTTGAAACATTGCCATTTGGAGGAGTAGGAAACAGTGGAATGGGATCCTATCATGGAAAACAGAGTTTTGATACATTCGTTCACAAGAAAAGTTGTCTTGTCAAGAATTTCAACCCACTCGGAGAAAAACTAGCTTCGTAAGTATTTAAAACTATTTTATAACAATAGAAATTAACTTTAAAACACAATACTATATAGCAGTGGTGCGCTACCCATGGGTCGCGACCCCTTGACGGATAAAAGTTGTGGAATATGGCGTATAGATAACAAAATAATTCAAGTATTCAAACATACTTGTACAGATCCGGAAAAAAAAACAAAAAATGTCTTGGGATAAGTACACAAATAATATTTTATTAAATTCACTATTAATTAGTTTTTGGCTACTTAAAGGATGTATCCATAATTATTACCTTCGTGTTTTACGACGACGAAGTAAAATAACTCAAATGAATGCTTTTATAAGATACTTTATGTAACAAGTGATTAATTAATGGCGAGACGACAGAATGAAATCAGTAAAAGAATGGCAGGTAATGGCTGCCGGAAGTCATTGACTCAATAATTTGGAGATGGCGGAAGTGTCTACTACGCGCATGCGCGCATAATCGCCTGCTACGATGTGTATGAAACGGCAAATTATTAAAACTTCCATTGACATCGTCTCGCCATTAAATAATCACTTTGTATTATGTTTATATGGGTTGTAATGGCTTCATATCCAGAGACACTGACATTCTTTGCTAAGAGGATTGATGTTTGAGGAGTGCGCGGTAGAATACCGCTGAGAGCAGTCCAATTACCCCATTATTAATAATAATAAGGGAATTCGAAATCATTCCCGTCAACAGACTATCTGCTAATTCTCTGGCCTGCAGAGTGCAAAGGCTAGTGCTGCTCGGATCGCTTCGCATTGTGCGAACGCTGGATTTGGTTTGAGCCCATCGGTCGCATATCGCCAGGGTTAGGGATGCGGTTGATTGTTGAATAAAGCTCCCTCGACCTTCCCTGCGAAGATAAGAGGTGAGCGTCTCGTCTGTGCCGAACATATTGCGGGAAAACCTAGACGGTACTGGCGGCACTACAAACTCTCCTTTTTAATAATAATAATTAGCCTAAAACTATCCCAATCTCTGGGCAAAGGCCTCCTTCATGTCCTTCCATTGTGTCCTGTCTTGAGTGATCCTGGGCCAGAGGCACCGGCGGCGCAAATAGCCATCGTTGAATGTGTGCCAAAAATATTAACTAACCATAAGCACCGGATGTTTTAATGATGTCTCTCCATCTTATCTTTTGCCTTCCTCGTGATCCCGTCAAACGTCTTGGCGATCATAAAGTTGTTTTCTTTGTCCACCGGTACGGCGTGGCCCTAGGTATTGGTGTTTGGCCACAGCAGCCAATTAACCTCTAGTGAAACCATACAATCCATGAGTTGCGAAATACTGCTGTGTAGTACTGCAATGTTTTATTACTTTGAAAGATGTCTAATAATGTAACCAGTAAAACCAATAATTGTTTTTGTTTTTTTCAGTGGTCGTTATCCTCCATATTCTGATTCGAAGTTACAGTTCATAACGATGTTAATGAAGAAGAGAACTGGAATCAGCCTAAAATACCTGCCTCATTTTCTTATGTTTGGTTTGGGGATTGCTGCTGCGTTCGGCATTAACGCCCTTGTTAAAGTACGACATTTAAAACATTAAACATTATTGCTTCCATATATATAGTAACCTAAGGGAAAAATATGTAATCATAAATCATTACGATGAGAAATTTTAGAAATTATCTCTAAAAAAAAAATAATCCCTTTAAAATATTTTTGTTACAATTGTTACAATTTGATCAACAGACTAACCTAGAAAAGAAGATGTTCATTTAGATTATAAAAATTTATATTATACATTTTATAAGTTTTTACGTCTCGCGCGTATGAACTACATCTTAATTATGTCAAATCGAAAGAGCGACATGCGCTGGAGAAGAATATACAGTCAATCTTTGAATTTCGCGGGGTCCACGCGAATGTGAGAAGTCCGTTAATAACCATCTTAACTGGAAAGTATAACTTAAAAAATCTCGAAATTTATGATCTTGACTCTTGACTCAATATTTGCTCACAATTTAATCAGAAATAGCTGAGTTTCTTACTCATAACATCATTGTAGTATTTCAGTAAATTGTATTTGTTGTTTTACCGTTTCTCCATAGTAAAACTTTTGTCTACGAAGCACAAGCATGGATACAAATCTAGAAATTATAACGTATACTATGCTGTTTAACTGAGGGGTCGACTCACCGACATGTATTTAATATTTAAAAATACTTATTTATAAAATGCCTGTAAACTGGCAAAACTCCCAAGGTGGTTACGTGATAAGCACAGAAACACGGGTTCAAATCCCGAACTACAGAATTTTTGCCTTTTGATACTGTACACTTAGCTCAACGATCGACTCAGTTTCGAGTAATTAAACACTTAAAACTGTTCATATGCGCCATTTTAGACGTTGGGAACCCATTATATTTGTTTTTAATGATTCAATTAATTACTTCTATATATTATTACAATACCTATATTGTATTTTCATGTAACATTTTATACAATATACAGTTTAACAATTAATATTTTATTATTTCCATTTCATTAATTACTTTCTTTTTTATTTTCAGAAGTTTGGTGAGGAGAACTAGTACGTACTTTGGAATACGTAGTTAGCCAAATTTAGAATCCGTTGTAATTTAACTGGACTGTATATTAGTTTGTAAGCAAAATTTGTTCAATTTATCATGCATGCAGAACAAAAAATCACTAGAGCATGTACATATTATATTAAAATTATATAGTATATACCTTCACAAACATAGAAAGAAATAATTTGGAAGATATTACTTATTTTTTAGATTTCGTACAGAAAAGTAGAGAAGTCCGAAGAATGCAGGGACTGGTGTTAAATATTCAAACAAATTTTATAAAAATATATATCATTAATCACATTTTTGTAAATATAGATGCTATGGACCTCTTTTAACTACAGTCCAATTATGTTACGACAGTTTCTGAACTCGGCTTTAGCCAATGCATTTTTATCTTGTGATTTATATAATATTAGGTGAATTTATTGTAAAATATGTTTTATTTCACATTTTGTTAAATTGTTTTTATTAAATACTTTATAATTCACAATGCAGTGTCAATTTTTTATCAATAAATATTTTATAAAGTTTATCAGTATTTTTATTTGAGGTTATGTAAATTTTATTTATAAATTTAGTTTATTTTTAGAATAAGTAAACAAAAATGATTTTATCTTATTTATTTTTGTAGAATTGTTATCAGAGATGCAAAAGTCTATACCAAAATTGTACATAGTTATAATCTTTTCCTATTTGTAGAAAGAAATAACACGTCACTTTCAATCCCAGTGCAGGAGTAAAAATTTATATACTGGAATACCTATTTCAAACATTTAGGCGGAACTAACTGGAATTTTCATTTTTGTAAATTGTCATAAGCTCTCCTTTTAGGGTTTGAAGTAGGCTTTTGCTAAACAAAATTATCCAAAAGCCTCACTTAATCTGTAAAAGTAACTAGAATTGAAAATCTAGTTCCGCTTAAACGTTTGGAATAGCTTTTGGTTCTAATTTTTTTAAAATTTACATATTACATACAAAATTTAAAAATTTCCTGGGACTATTCCCAATGCCAAATCAGTCTCTAGGTCCTCGAAATTAAAATAAATAAAATATACATTTTTTCTGCTAGGCGCGCAACCTAAAGGTGAATTTTAAACATTTTTTTGGGCGCTTTTTTCATGTAATTGAACAATAATATACTTGAGCCAACCCCAAGAAAAAAACTGGCTTCTGAGCGTCCCCTAAAAAACAGTTCTAGGTGCGCGCCTGTTTTCTATCATCAAATATTTTTGTTCGGTGTTCTTAGGACCTCAAATTGAAGAGGAGTCTTGAGAATAGGAATACTAATATACACTTCTTAGCACTTCGAAAATGAAAATAACACCACCAAGGCCCAGTTTGTCCATCTTTAGGTAAACCTTTAGGTAACTATCTGACATATAGGGAAAAATTGCTAAGCGATATGACATCTGGTGGGATTGAAGGAACTACAGAAATAGACATTGTGTCGCGCTTTATTTTATAAAAAATGTTTGCATAAAAATATATTTGCATAAAAACAAGTATTAATATTGTAGCAAAATTACAAAAACCACCAGTAAACATTTTTCATAAGTAAAATTCACGTTGTTTATATGTAACGAATGTCTATTTTGAAGGTTCCAAGTTTGCCGAAATAGCGATGCGATCTTAAAATACTTCCCCTATAAGGTTATGTGATACTTTCTGTGCTGAATAAATGTCATCCAGTCTTTCAATAGGGAACACTTCCTTACCGTCCTGACATCTGGTGGCAATTTGCGGAAGATACGAAAGTGACATTGTTTTGTTTTGTTCAATGGAGAAATACATGTTTTTTTGTTGTTTGTGTTTTAATTTTGTAAATCATGAAAAAAAAAACAATCAATTTTGTTGTGTGCCGCAATGTAAATCGTGAATAAGGAAGAATCCTTCTTAAACATTCCATAATTTACCTAAATCGAAAAAAATGTCAATTGAAACGACGTTTGGAGGCAGAGAGAAAATGGATCGTGGGTTTTTATGAACCCAAAAACTAAAAATCAGTTGTGGCCACCACAGGACTGACCGCCATCATAAAGTACTTGTATAAAATTCATTCTAGCAGCAGAGAAATAACTTGGCCTAATATTTTCTAACCGAGATATTATTTATCATGACCCAGGAAACGTTATATGTAAGTATGAAAAAATTGAGACAGGCTGGGGTTATGCAATTTTCAAAATCTTAATAAACCTTGCTATATATAAAAAAAAATACTGCACATATTTAGAAACCTAAATAATGGTATTAGCCATTCGAA